>OX346263.1:741809-1483619 GCA_947049275.1 Epinotia bilunana
TAGAGGAACAAAAGTTTATATGGGAGCAACTACAGTAAAAGAACATAAAAACCCATAAATTTGATTCAGATTGACATCGCTGGCGGCAGCTGAAATGCTACATTCGATTGTGACGTCACAGCTGCTATTTGTACTAATCGTTGTATGGAAAATCAAGTAAATTGCTGTTTGGGTCCATAGCTGTTGTACAAGTTTGTTTCTATAATATCGTAAGGATTATATTGGTAGCTTTTAATTTACTCTGGGACAATAAAAAAATGCATTTTCTTTCTAAAGTTTGGATGTCCATATCTTTTGTTGATTTTTATTCTTTTTTGTCATTTATACATTATTACAATAATTTGATGGTTTACTATCCATTTAGCAACATTTCGTTATCCATTTTAACATGAGGAAACTACCTACCCTATTATAAGTTAATTTGTTAAAAAACCCTTTCGTATTTACCTACCTATAAGTCTATATACGTCTTTAAAATGTTTCTCATCCTAACCTTGCATCCCATTTGAACGCCCTTAGGGATAGAATTTTCTAAAACGCTGTTTTTTTTATTGCAATAATTAATCTTTCCATAACGTTGCGAAGTCTAGCTAAAAAAAAGTGTTTCTCATCCTAACCTTGCATCCTTTTTAACCCTCTTAGGGATGGAATTTTGTAAAATGCTGAAAGTATTTACTGTTTTTGTTTTCTAATAAGCAATCTTTCTACAAAGTTTTATGTTTCTAGCTCAAAAGGAAAAGTTTCCCTCATACAAACTTTGCACCCCTATTTAACCCCTATTAAGGGTGGATTTTTTTAAAACGCTGACAGCTCCTGTTTTGTATTCTAATAAGTAATCTTTCTACAAAGTTTTAAGTTTCTAGCTCAAAAGGAAAAGTTTCCCTATTACAAACTTTGCACCCCTATTTAACCCCCTTAGGGATGGAATTCAAAAATCCCGTCTTATCCCTTGCCTTCGTCATAACAGGAAGTTCTGGTGTAAATTTCAAGTTTCTAGTGCCAGTAGTTTCGGATACAAACTTTGCACCTCTATTTAACCCCCTTAAGGGTGGAATTTTCTAAAATGATGAATGTAATTTTTTTCTATCTTAATAAGTAATCTTCCTACAAAGTTTCAAGTCTCTAGTTCAAAAAATAATGTTTTCCTTATACAAACTTTCGACCCCCATTTCACCCCCTTAGGGGGTGAGTTTTGAAAAACCTTTCCTTAGTGCTCCCCTAGACCTTATAAGGAACCTACATGCCAAATTTGGAATCTCTAGAACCAGCGGTTTGGGCTGTGCGTTGATATGTCAGTCAGTCAGTCAGTCAGTCAGACAGTTTCTTCTTTTATATATTTAGAGAAGTAATCTTTCTACAAAGTTTTAATTTCTAGGTCAAAAGGAAAAGTTTCCCTAATACAAACTGCACCCCTATTTACCCCCTTAGGGATGGAATTCAAAAATCCCGTCTTATCCCTTGCCTACGTCATAAAATAATGTTGTGGTGTACATTTCAAGTTTCTAGTCCCAGTAGTTTCGGATGCAAACTTTGCACCCCTATTTAACCCCCTTAAGGGTGGAATTTTCTAAAACACTGACAATTCTATTTTGTATTCTAATAAGTAATATTCCTACAAAGATTTAAGTTTGTAGCTCAAAAAATAAAGTTCCCTCATACAAACTTTGCACCCCTGTTTAACCCCCTTAGGGGTATAATGTTCACAAACGCAGAAAGTACTTTTTTGTATTTTATTAAGTAATCTTTCTACAAAGTTTCAAGTTTCTAGCTCAAACAATAATGTTTCCTCCATAGAATAGAATAGAATAGAATGGAATAGAATTTTATTGTTTAACCGTGTTACATAGATGGTATAAAATATTACAAGGCCCCAACGGTTACCCATTTCGGGTGTACAATATTTGCTTAAAACTAAGGAAAATATAACTAATATTATTAATATTATTATACATTATTTCTCTTTTAAGACGAAGATTCAAAAAATTCTTTCAAAGAATAGAAAACTTTCTTGCTTAACCATGTTTTTAAATTCCGTTTAAATTTTGTGTCATCCAACATTTTATAATTCATTAGGAAGCTGATAAATGAACTTTTGCCATAAGTTTTATTTTTTACCAAAGGCATTGTTAAATTGTACCTATATTGAGTGCGTAGGTTATCGCGTTGGGAAGCTAGTGTCGTGAAGTAATCCTGGTTACTTTTTACAAAGTTACAGAGCTCGTAAATATAAATGCTAGTTAATGTTAGAAAGCCTTGCTCTTTAAAAACATTTCGAAGTGATTGTTTGTTGTTCATGCGAAAGATAATTCTCAAGCACCTTTTCTGTAAAACAAAAGTAGACTGTACGTCTAATGAGTTTCCCCAGTAAATGATACGATAAGTCAATAAAGAGTATACGTTAGCATAGTATGCAGTAATAACGGCTTCTTGGGAACACGATTCGGCTAATATAGATAGTGCGTAACATTGACTGGAAATTTTATTATTAATTTTTTGAATGTGGTGTTTCCAAGTTAAATGAGGATCTATTATAATACCTATGAAACTAATTTGTTCTATTTCTTCGATTGAAGTACCAGATTCTATAACATTTAATTTTGCTGGAATTTGTTTGTGATTACGAAATTGCATGAGCTTAGTTTTTGTTAAATTTACCTTTAAGTTTATTGATTCTAACCAGCTGACGACAGTTTTTACAGTGTTATTTATATTAATTTGGAAATCATAATCTAATTTTTCACCAGAAAATAAAATTGTTGCATCGTCGGCGAACATTACGCACAATTCATTCATAACATTTGGTAATTCGTTGATGTAGATTAAAAATAAAAGAGGACCTAAAATACTACCTTGAGGTACTCCGAGTTTTATACTTTTAAAATTAGATCGTACTTGTTCAATCGTTTTGGTATTATCATTATAAGTATCAATGATAGTCGTCTGTTTTCTGTTCATAAAATAGTTTTCAAATAATTTTAAAGCATTACCTCTAATACCTACATGTTCGAGCTGCGTTAATAAAATAGATGGCACTACACAATCGAATGCCCTGGACATATCAAGGAAGAGGCTAACGCAAGGGTTTCTGTTATTTACTGCATCCCAAATATGCTTGAATGTTTTAAATATTGCTAAAGACGTGGATTTTCCTTGTTGGAATCCGAATTGGTTTTTGTTTAATAGATTATTTACTGTGACGAAATTTACAACTCTACTATAAATAACTTTTGAAGATTCCAGACTCAAGTATTAAATTAATTATATGAACAAGAGGTTCGGCGATGTATTCAAAAGAAGATTTTATTACTGATATAGGTAAGGTAGGTAGTGTCGTGGCCTGTTTTTTTATTTTTTAATGAATTAATAATCTTGTTTAGCTCAGATATGGTAACCGGAGACAGAAAAATGCTGTGAGAAATTGATGTGCTTTTTGGTTTCCATTTTAACCCTGTTGTGTCGCTAATATTTTGGTCTATAAATGAATTGTTGAACGTTGTTGCTATTTCTGAAGGATTTTTTATAATTTTCCCATCTATGTCAATACTGTCGATCATAGGTTTCATAGTGTTTGTCTCAGAAGTGTAATGTTTTATCAGTGACCAAGTTGCTTTTGTTTTATTGGAACTGTTTGTGATAAATCTATTGTTGGCCATTATTTTTGAACTACGTATTGCTTTTTTTAATATTTTAGAATAATTTTGAAACTGAATTCGAAATAATTTATTGGTATTTTGATTTTGAAAACATTTAATGTGCATGTGCCGCTTATTACGACACGAGTTTTTTATACCTTTTGATTTCCAGTTTTGTTTACGCTTATATGTAACTTTTATTCGCTCCGCCGGAATACAAAGGTTAAAAATTAACAAAAAAATATCTAAAAATAAATTATACGCCAAATTTGCATCATACAAACAATGCACCCCTATTTTACCCCCTCAGGGGTGGAATTTTCTGAAATGCTGAAAGTACTTTTTTTCTATTTTAATAAGTAATCTTCCTACAAAGTTTCAAGTCTCTAGTTCAAAAAATAATGTTTTCCCCATACAAACTTTCGACCCCCATTTCACCCCCTTAGGGGGTGAATTTTGAAAAACTCTTCCTTAGTGCTCCCCTAGACCTTATAAGGAACCTACGTGCCAAATTTGGAATCTCTAGAAGCAGCGGTTTGGGCTGTGCGTTGATATGTCAGTCAGTCAGTCAGTCAGTTTCTTCTTTTATATATTTAGATAAATGCGAGTTTAGATGTTTGGATGTTTAGATGTTTGTTACTCAATCACGCTTAAACGGCTTAACCGATTAGAATGAAATTTTGCACGAAGATAGTTTATAGCCTGGATTAAAATATAGGATAGTTTTTATCCCGAGTCCACGCAGACGAAGTCGCGGGCGGAAGCTAGTGCTACATATAGTTTTAGGTATGCAAAAATCCATAAATGCAGTAAACTTGCGTGATTGCCAAGTTGCAGAATTTTATTTAGCTAGCAAATAAGGGTTAACAAGAATGCCTGAGACTTGGTACAACGAAATATCTCACAACTTTTTACTATGGAAGTTTCGAAACTGCCTCTTTTTTATAAGGGATATTTAATTTCTTGAAATTAATAAAAAAAAACTAGTAAATATGAAAGCGACGCGAATCTATGATTTCAAAATTGTGGTAGGTATTCATTTATTATTTCTTGAAATAAGTACTTTTTTCTATTAATATGAAGGCGGCTTTATAATTTCCTTTGTGTAACTTTCTTGGTTTTTGTGTAACAAATTTGTGAATATTCCATTGTGTTACGTACAATTTTTTTTGCAATTCACCCATATAAGACTGAGACTGGGGGCTCATTGTCCACAAATTATTATATTTTGCTATAGTGTATTTAGTTTGTAAGTTTTTTATTTTCTTTCACTTACTTATATGTTATTTTTTCTTTGGGGCAATAAATACTTTTCAGATTCTGATTCCGAAGACACCCACATACTAACCTAAAATATACTTATTTATACTCTTTGTACCTAATAATAAATGAATCAATCCGTGTCATTACATAAAATAATTGGAATAATTCTTTAAAAATAATACGAGTAGGTAGCTATAAGTAGGTAAGTATTAGTGCAATATATTATTTCGGAACGATCAGATTCGGCCATACACGGCGATGTCACAAAACATCTCATTATCATCCCGTGAATACTGTTAACCCATCATTAAGATTAAAATAATGGACAATAGATATGCGTAGAAGATCCTACACAAATAATTCAAGTTACTAAATCAAGCAACAATAGCCTTTGGGGTGACTAAATAGAGCTTATGAGACGGTTCCATGTTTGATCGTTAATATACGGTTCACGTTTACTAAAAACCAATGAAACGTTTGGCCCAGAGGCTCTAGTATAAGTTTTACCGAAACAAAACGTTACGATCGCGTTTGCGTTTTACCCTCAATTTATATGGAATTTGACAGCTAAACGCGAACGCGGTCGTAACGTTTTGTTTCGGTAAAACTTATACTAGAGCCTCTGATCAGTTTGAATGACAAAACTGGTATCACGTCGTCGGACCTTGGCACACTGGCTACGTAGCGAAAGGTTAATAATGTCAATATAAGGTTATCTTCCAAAAATACGTTTCGTAGGTAAGTAAACAAGTAGGTACATTTACATTTGTTACGAATACGCAAGCAGGCAAGCCAACAAGTGGACGGTTTCGGGTGACACATCCCGCCAAAAAATTGTCAATGCGTGTAATTTTTTTAATAGCGCCTTTTCCTCGGCGGACAACTTTTTAGGGTTCCGTAGCCAAAAAGGAACCCTTATAGTTTCACCATGTCCGTCTGTCTGTCTGTCGTATGTAGAAAACTGCAATTAAGTAAATCAATCACGCCGACAAAACCAGTACAATAAAATCTTGAAAACATTTTTTTGGGTACCTACTTTCCCTACACCTAAAGCGGGGATGTTTTTTCCCATGGTGTTTATTATGGGTTTCCTAAAACCATTTTTCAAATCAGTGGACCCCCACCCCCTTTGCGGACTAAATGGCTACTGCTGGGGATGTGAAAAAAATCGTGGTAGTAGTACAAATTATAATGAATTTTAAAGGAAAACTATCACGGACAAGTAGGCATAAGCAGTTACCGAGTAATAGTGGATCAACTTAATGTGTACTTGGAAAGGCCGATTTTCGTACAAATTCCGTAACCGCACCGCACGTCGATGTAACTAAGACAGACAGGTAACTACGGAACCCTGCACTGCGCGGGGCCCGACACGCACTTGGCCGGTTTTTTTTAAAGTATTTTTCTTCACCTACCTACTTATCATGTTTTAGGCTGGGTTTTGGTTATCGTTTGGATTTCGTCAATGTCATTCGATCCAATTTTAGTTGTTCTTCATACGGTCCATGTTTTTCACATTACATCCTGTTTATACATGAGTTCGTAATAAAATTGCGCGTCAAAATAATATTATCTCTGTCAAGACAAAGACTGCAAGCTACTTATTTATCTTCAAAATATTGCGGTCATGACTTAGTAGTCAGTTTACCTAGTGTAAAGAACCTGCATTAGCTTTCTTGACGTCGTAAGTGGAAACCTAGAGAAAATAAGAAAATGTGACCTACTTATACTAGCTAGATTGAATTTTCGCCCCCGCTTACGCCTGTATTACCTCTATGTATGTAGCAGTAGTTAGTAGCAGCCAAAAATATCGGAACGTCTTTATTAGTCTACTAAGGATGTAGTACCTAAGTATTTGATGGAGTAAGGATGTGTTACGATATATTTGGCGACTTTGGCTGCTACTAACTATATGTTGCTGAGTGTACCTACCTACATTTCATCAAGGTCCAGTTACTTATCTCTATTTCAGGTACATAGGTATATAATGTGCTTTATTTTTATTAAACAGACACCGTAGCGTAGCTTATGAACGCTTGCGATTCCAGACGAATCACGCGCACGTTGTCGACTCTTTATTGATTCGAGGATTCGTTGCGTTGATAGCCCGTACATCCCCAATTGTTTTGTATGTTTGTTTTTATCAACACAATAGAAACAGCAATTTTTGCGTTAGCTGTTTTTAGTCATAATTAATGACTCACTCATATGGGTTATCAGAGGGATCATTGACCGGGAAACAAATAACAAGTTGCAATCTTTGTCGTCTAATATGTTAGGTACTTATTTCCTCTACAAAAATACAATACGAGATGCAGGTTATAGGTTATAGGTGTACGCGGGCTAGGTTTCCGCAACTCGACGTCATAATAGCGCCTATTTTGCGTATGGGTTAATTGCACTACTGTTATTCGTGCCAACCCAGTTCCACCAGGAAGCCTAGCAGACCCTTTATGTTGCCGTCCGCCTCCGGTAGTGACCCCGGTGTTCCGAGGTGCTTTGCCCGATATTCTGCCACCCCAGGGCACGTCAGAATGACGTGGGCGGCTGTCTCTTCCTCTTCCATGCAGGCTCTGCAGAGAGGACTGTCTGTCGAGATGCAGTTCGCGTAGTGTCTCTACTCTACCGCTCCACCCTAAGACATTCTGCCCCAGCACGGTTAGCATAAGACGGCGCGCGAGCTTTCTCGCGGCGCGATAGACTATCCGTCTTTTTTCTTAGTTCTAATTAGTAAAAGACGGGTAGTCTATCTCGCCGCGACACAACACGCCGGCCCTCCTCTGATAACCGTGCTGGTACGTATGCACAGAATTGCTACGTCTTCCTCTAGCCAGAACGGTTTATCTGACAGTTTTGCTGATAGACATTGAGCATTCAAATGTAACAGAATATCGTGCACTCGCCGTTTTTAGGGTTCCGGAGCCAAAATGGCAAAAACGGAACCTTTTTATAGTTTCGCCATGTCCGTCTTCGGCTTAGCTCAGTGACCCTAAATACCTAAGTACCAGAAAGCTGTAATTCGGCATCGGTAATATAAAATCAATCACGTCGACCAAATGGTCTAATATACCTATAATTTTTCAAGTTACCTCCCCTACACGTAAGTGGGGGATGATTTTTTCCTTAAGCCCATGGTGTGGGGTATCGCTGGATAGCATGTTTTAAAAACATTATGAGATTATAAAAACTCAGTGATCCATTTGTGTGATATTGGGGTTTAAAGCCCAAATTTTTGTTAGAGACATGTGTCCCCGTCCCCACCCCCTGCCGGCTAAATGGCTGCTACTGGGAATGTGAAAAAAAATCGTGGCAATAGTACCTATATATAATGAATTTAAAAGGAAAACTATTACGCTAAGTAGACATCACTAGTTACTAAAGTAATAGTCGACCAACTTAAAATACTTGAAAAGGCCAACTTTCGTACAAATTCGGCCGACGTAACCGCACCATTTCCATGGCGCGTGTCGATGTAACAAATACAGACAGGCAACTACGCAACTGCGCGAAGCCCGACACGCACTTGGCCGATTTTTAAATTAGTCCAGCTGAACAACGAACCGAGCCAGACATCGCTACGAACAAGTTCGCGATCATTCTAGCGAATGCTCTAGTAAATGCTCTGAGATGTAGGCGGCGAGGGACGGCGGCGGCGGAAAGATAACAAAATTACTGGACTCGGCAAAAATCTAAAACCAGATTTACTGTAGCTTTGCAATAATACTCGCTAAAACACTCCTGTTTATTTTGTGAGCTTGCTTTTGCTGAATTGGATCAGCACCTTATTGGTAACGATAATAATAATACCCGCATGTTTTGTTATTAGATAAGCTACTCCTACTGACTATAGGGCTATAGGTTTAGCTACAGAATGTTGTGACACATAATTTAAGTATAGGTAAACTCTTTGTGTCAACTGTGAGCCCAACCCTACTCTAACACTAACTGGACCCAGCTGAGGCCAACGATGTGAATAACAACTCTGGATAAACGAACTCTGATATTCGAGTCCACAGAGACTATCTCCAGATAATTGGCCTAAGTCAAACTAGGATATCATAATTATAACAACACGAAATGCGTTGGTGGCACCAAAGCGGAAATAAAGGACTCCCAGATTGTCCAAGGCTATGTTGATCGGCTTGGATCTTTGTTACGGTACGTTTAGGTATAATTAAAACATAATTCGTAGGCCTTATATCTACTAATATTTTGTCTTTTTGCTCACACGATTGTAGATTACAATGCCGATCATTTTTTACGACGTCGGTGGCAAACAAAGCTTACGGCTCGCCTGCCCCCCTATTCTGCAACTTGTTTTAAGCTCACTTCAACGCTCACCCACAAATATATCTTGACACCGCGATGCGTAGTAACCAAGCGCAGGTAGAGGTCTAGTTTCGTGACGGGTGACCGGCGGGGTGAGCCGCTTTAGCGCGTAGCAAATAACAGCCCTGATGCCTAACGGTGAGCGGTCACCGTAGACCGTAGCCTAACTCACATGCGCATTGGCCCTTTAACAATGAATACACTCGTTTCTTGAAGAACCCATTATGTAGTTCCTCGTGAAAACATCGGAAGGGAGTTCCACAACCGGAGCGAGGGAGGAATTTATTAAAGCGGCAATATCACATATTGATTGATTGATGAACATCATGTGCGTGGAAAGAACGAGATGCAACCATCAATCATATTTCACAGCGCAATATGTGATTGCAGTGAGCCGAAGCAATTTATCTCTATCACTTCTTAAGGGAATCGTAGGAGTGGATAAACGAGCTGTTGTGCAAATTGCAGTGCAACCTTAAGGCCGCGTTTAGGGTGAGTATCTACCAGAAGTGTGCGAGGAAAAAATGGAACAATAGGCAGTAGCATATAACTACTATCTAACTATGTCATACACGATACACGTAAGTATATGGGGCCCGCGGTGAAATCTTCGGATGAGGGCCCTTTCCCTTTCGTTAATGGTTTCTCATGTGCTCACGGCCTCCCTGGCCGCGGGGCCCCTCGCCCCTCAGCCCGGGGGCCCGTGGTATTTTGTCCGCTCTACCATCCTATAATTAATTAGTTACGCCACTACCATGGAAGCGATGCGTGAGCGCGGTCAGCGCTATTGGTGTTTTTCCTCACTCTTCTAGAGAGACGATAACCAGTATAAACCTGTAAGAATGAACTTTTGAAAGTTCAAAAATGACATATGATGACATAAATTGTACTGAGATGACAGCTGTCAAAAGTTCATTCTTACAGATTTTATACTGTATACAGTATAAACATACTGTATACTGTTTTTATAGGAACAGGCGATAAGTTGCGCGAGCTGTCAGGCGACGAGAAACCCAATAGTCGCCTTACCGCCCGAGGCAATTCGATCGTGTATCTCCCTCTCTGTCGCTCGAATGAGCAAGTGCGAGAGAGAGAGAGATACACGAACGAACTTCGTTTTCGCATCGCGGTGGGGCCTCAGGTCGTTTGTTGATTTTGTTGTGTCGCGTAACATTATTACATAACACCGCGTAAATGCGACGTAAGCGTGACCACGCATGACCTTGAACTAGTGAAAGTGAATCTTCTGTTTAACTAACGAAGTAATAATTATGTAACATTCATGACTAATCATTTTAATGAATGCGGACTGACTGGCATATACCCAAATAAGTTTTTGATACTACGACGGTGGGAAACAAGCATACGGCCTGTCTGATGGTAAGCCGACACCGTCGCCTATGGACGCAAGCGACACCAGAAGATTCACGAGCGCGCTGCCGACCCTTTATTAATTTGAGGATTGTGTTGACAGCTAATAGACAAATGCGGCTCCCGCACTCTGAACGCAGCGCACCTTCAGGACCCCTCTGTGTTCTACGTAGTTGAATCGGAACTGAAGATTGCGAGTGATGATTCATTTGTTTTAAGTTTGATAATTGCATGTAAATCACTTGGAATGTAACGTGGTGCGTTTTGTATGCACTCAATTGTCAAAGGAGCATTGACATACCCCTACATGCTTCCTTAGATTTGAATAGATTTACTGTACTTGATTTACCTTTGTGTTGTCATAAATATAAGTTAGTGCGTCATCAATTATTTGATAGACGTAACTCGGATATTTGATGACCCACTGCTCTTTTTGACTTTATTTTCCACCTTATTACCATGCAATAAGTTGCAAAAAAATTGACATTGGGCATCGAATCACAAGTTTACTAACTTTAGTACTAACATGCTCAATGCAATCTGCAATATCCGAATCGCTCAGCTTTACATATAGGGCTGTGTCAGTTAGGTCCGAGCATACTTGCCTTGTCATATGATTGCAGATCGTGTAAGGCTGCGGTTTGGCCACCAGCAGGCAACGGGGCGGTGAGCGGAAAATCATACATTCGTGCGAGATCAAACTAAAGACAGACGTGCGCATAATCTCGGAAACACTCATTTGGATGTCGAAGAATTAGGATACAAGGACTTGCAAGGGTTTGGAGGTTGAATTAAAAATAGTAAAGGAAAAAAGATTAAATAGAGATACTATTTTACTGCCCCCCTCCTCTTACATTATTTGTGTGATTTTCATTCATATTAATATATGGAAAGTTTATTAGTTAAAGGGTTGACAGCAATCAATTTAGCTGCCAAGTTATTATATGTCATACAACCCGTATACTTCACAAAAAACAACAGAATAACAGATGTGATAGGGACAATTCATATACATGACAAACTTGTTTTTCTTTCCTGTATGTGACATAACATAATGTTTATGATTATGACAGTCTCATCCTCACCTGTCACATTCGCGAAACAGACAGTATGTTCTTGTTTGTTCTGACAAAATAAATATGAACAACAATTGTGATGGATGAATATTTATCATTTTAGTTTTTTATTCCTTAATTTATTTATGCATCGTTAACATTAAAATTACAATGTTCCAGGTACAATATAATCAGGTATATTAAATTTGACTTACATATATTGTAAAATTAAAATAATGAGAATGTTAGTACATCTGACTTTCTCCACAAAGTAACAATGTTCAAGTCAACAACATTTTTTCTTTGGTTCTCGGTTAAGGCTGTTATGGCTTTCAAAAATTCCCATCCATATTGGAGACCATTTTTTTATGTTATCAATGGAACATTCTAATAAATAACCAATCTAGTCTGAGTATTACAGTATGAATGACTGTGGTCATAGACAAAGATGCATTACACAATGTAGTGCACTATAAAAAACCAAACCTCGCACTAAACCTTATCATTAGAATGTTATAAAATTATGCTTATGCGTTACATGAGCTACTACCGTCAATATTTACATTTACCTAACAGCAAGTGGACTGGACAGTTTCGGCTTCAAGGAGATTGAAGTCCATCCCGTTGGGCCGGTTGAAGCCGGTCTTTATTCCGTCCCAGCCATCCTCTACTTTATATTCCCCGGTCTGAATGCGGTTGTAAACCTCCTGGGCAACAAGTACAAAAGCTTCTTGCACATTGTTGCCTGTTTTTGCAGACGTTTCTACATGATGGAGACCTGAAAATCACTTTATTGTAGTCCAGAATTTCATTACAAAATACAATCAGTGTCGAAAGGTAAAGGACAGTTCAGTACTTTGTTAAAAAACGCAGCAGTTTGAAGACATTAAACTAACTTTTCAGGCTGATCTTACTTCTGTACATACTTAGCAGGTAGGTAAATGTACATACCATTTTCTTCAGCAAACATTCTGGCTTCTTCGCAAGACACTTCTCTCCTAGCACCAGTCTTGTTGTCAGGCCCTACGAGATCGATCTTGCACCCCACCAGCGCGAACACTGGCCTGTGGGGCTCTATGTGCCTCTTGGCCTCCATCATCCACAAGGGTATGTGCTCGAAACTCGATCTGTTACATACATCGTACACCAGTAACGCACCGACTGAGTTCCTATAATACGACTTCGTAATGGATCGAAATCTTTCCTGACCAGCAGTGTCCCATAGCTGCAGCTTTATTCTGGTCCCGTCTTGAACTTCAATTATTCTAGAGAAGAAATCTACACCCACTGTCGGGTCGGACAACTGGAAATTAATGCGTAATTAGCATCACAATCCACTTAAAACTGAATAGATCAACACAAAAACAATGAACGGATGATACCTCTGCGAACTTTCCATCTGTGAAATATTTTAGCAAAGAACTCTTGCCCACTGTACTGTCCCCGATTAGAATAAGCCTGAACTGGTAGTCGAATATTGGATCAACCATTTTAGATGCACTTTTATAAATAACATAAAATTGATACCAACAAAGGTTCCGTCAAAAATTACGTATCACATCAAATGACTTTTTTCTTTTTTCTAAGCCCAGCTAGAATTAAAATAGACGAACTGTCAAATGGCGCTAATGGATACGTAAGTTTGAGTAGACTATAAAAAAACACCATTGAAGAGTCTATGAAGACTATGGTCCCTATTCGTTTATTTAAAAAAACGCAGCGGCTACGGCTTGCGCTGTCTATCCGCGAATTATAATTTCAAATAATACTAAGGTAATTAAGTGAAATATACACCGTTAATCGTGTTATTCTATAATATTTGTTTTCAATCATTCGTTTCGTGTATACAGTGTTGAATAAAGTTCAGGAACTAACTGACAACGACATAACTAACCTATGACAGTGTTGGCGCTACTACGTGCGGCTTATGACCCTAACAAGGTACAAAATATGAAGGAAATATAAATTATAGCTTATAAATAACTCAATGTATTATTCAAACATGCTTGTCCCCATTATGATTTCTATTTAAAATTAAAATAAATCAATAATGGAGAAATAAATACTTGTTTTTCTTACAGGCTGCTTCATATAAGCAAAAGTGTTGAGTTCACCCAAGCAATCGCTAAAATGAAGGATCCTGTCGCAGAATTCAATGAAAATAAAGGAAAATCAACACCTATCGGTATGTAGTCAAGTGAAACAAACAAAATGTATGTCAAAAAATTGTCCGATTTATCATTGTATTAGTATAAGTAGTAAATAAGAACGTGTAACAGCCTCATTAGTAGCCTAGCTGACACTAATTACTATAATCATTTAAAAAGTATTATCAGTTAATCCAATTAAAGGTTTTTATGAACAAAAATAAAAAAAAAACACGATATGATACACCTAAAACTGTAAAAGTGGTACATTTAAAGTCTTGCTTATTGGGTACGGTGTTGATGTTAACTGTATCACATAAGCAAAAGTAGAAAACTTGGGATGTTCTGAGTTGGAGTTTGGCCAGCATTCTTCTCCGTACTGTATTATGCTAGTCTCGGCTCCAACAGCTTGAGTCTTCCAGGCTCTAATTTCCAACACTACTTGAAAGCATTAATATTATGCAGTAAGGTCAGACTATCATCCTACAAATATTTTAAATGTGAAAGTATGGATGTTATTTACTGAATCACGCTTAAATGGCCCATGGATAATTTTTAAACCAGGTCCATGCAGAGGAAGTTGCGGGCGGAATCTAGTTAAAAGTTAAAATATATATTGTAGAGCCACAATCCATGTCTCAGATAATGAATAGGTGTGGAATGTTATGCAACAAGTTCTTTTTCACACCTGGTATTCAGAAAAGAGTCATAGTTGCCTTCTAATGAAGGTTCAAAGTTGTACTTTTCTCCCTAATCCTGCTATTCAGAAAAGAGTCATGAGTGCGTTCTCGGAAAGTTATTGAATCATTCTCTCAGGGGTGTATCTGTTCAGATGACGCGGGGGGGCGCGGCAGGGCTTAGTGACGTCATTATGTCAAACAAAACTTTTATCTGTATTATATGTCGGATTACCTATTATTGTGGGCCCCAAATGTGGGATTACATAGGTGTGAAAAGAAGTATTTTTACCCCAAATGTGTACTGTTAATTTTACCTTTAAACTTAATTGGTCTTTAAAGATAAATTGTATTCTATTACAAATGGATATAATAATTAAAATCTGAGCTTATAGAACTTGTGTGAGCTCATAGAAAATGTGAAATAAAATAATATCTGATATATGATAATGAGGCTATTATTATATAATTATTATCTGATTCCAGCCATGGTGGCCCCTGAGGTGAAGCAGAATGCAGAAGCAGACACAGAGATCACAAAGACCTGTGCGGTACTGGGCTGCGAGGACTCTAAGAACATGACTGATGAATCCTTCTTTAGGTAATATTAACTATTATTTTTACAAATTCATGCCATTCATACATTTAGCCCCCCTCATCCTTGATATAAGGCACAGGCCCAGCAGTGGGATGTCTATAGGCTGATTTATATATTTTATTAATTAACATACAAACAATGGTAGATATCCTCTAGTCTCAGCATAACCGACGCAACGTGTCAACAGGGATGCACTTGTCACTGTAGAGTCAGCATCATATAGTTAGTAGCAGCCAAAGTAGACAAATATATCGGAACACATCTTACTGTAAGAGTAAGAATGTGTTACAATATATTTAGGTACTTTGGCTGCTACTAACTATACGATGCTGACTGTACTCAATTCTTTAAACCACATGAGACATTGCGCCCATTGTTTACATACCAAACAAGATTACTAGATGTTAGGAAGAAAATTGCTAGTTTTCTAAAGATTTCACAGTCGAAACATTTTTTTTAAATATAACAGGTTCCCGGAAGACCCCCAGCTCCGACAAGTGTGGACGGACCTGACGGGGCGCAACAACTGGACGCCCACTGACTACTCCTACATGTGCATCCAGCACTTCTCCGTGGACTGCTTCCAGTGCGACGCCAACAACGAGATGGTGCTCAACAGCAAGGCGGTGCCGTCGCAGAAGCTGCCGCACCATGTGCTAGAGGTGACTATTGCAATTACTAGGTTAACTTTTGAAACGGCCATTAATGAGTGATTGATATTGTTCAAGGGCCTCACAGAAAATATATGTTCAATCAGGGAGGCTAGCACAACTTGCTGCAAAGCATTGATTTACAAGGACGATTTTCTTGAAGTCTTCCATCAGGCCGCCATCATGGAATTAATTACAAGCGCAGACTACTCCCACCTATGCTAGGGGATGTGTGCTCTAGTCTATAATAATCACATAATTCAATGCTCGCTCGCGTTATGTAAATAAATTAGAAAGTGGAGGCTACACTATTCTGGTCTGGCATCGCGTTGTGACGTGAGTTGTGGTAGCCTCGCAGGTGTATTACGTGTCAGAAGGCACAACGAGTGGTCACCAGAAGTCTACTGCCGTTCTACCAATTTATATCACTAACAACTATAGTTCTGTAGATAGTACATTCTGCTTGGGTGAAAATACGGAAAAAGGAATTTTTCCCAGACATAAGACCCAGCTGTATCGATTTTTCGCCCCCATAAACCTCTAAATTCAACTGCCTGCCTCATAAATAAATAAATAAATATTCCAAACTTACCTTGAAATCGTTAGACCCGTTTTGGAGGTAATTTCAAATAGAATATAGGATAGTATTGAAGTTCCCATTCAAATAAAAGCACCCAAAATTCCAATAAATAATTGATCTGTTTCCTTCAGGTCGAATACATAGATGAAGAAACACTAGACGACAATGAAGAAGACTACGACATGGATTCCCAAGACGAAGACAGAGACTCTCAGGACGCGGAACACAAAACACACGAACTCAACAACATAGGGGCCAAAACAAAACCACAAGACAATGTAGAACTCCTCAAACTCTTCACCGAGGTCCAAAAAATGCAGCGCCAGGCCGTTGGCCTCCGGGACAAACTCAAATACAACATGAGGTTCCACAACAGACAAAACAAGAAACTCCAAAGACTAAAGCAAACCATAGAAATGAAAAAAAACGTCCTCAATCAGAAACGAAAGAAGAAATCAAGGATATTACTCACTTTACAAGACAAAATCAAGGAGGACAAAAACGGGTTAGTCCTGGCCATGCCCACAAGACACACGGACGACTTGAAGAACTTTGCCCTTAGTATTTACAAGTATTCCCCCCAAGCGTACATCTATGTAAGAAATACCCTTCGGACCATGCTGCCGAGCACAGACGTTTTGGAGACGTGGGTGGACGCTGGGTACACGCCTAAAAGCCTGATGACGAGTAGTAGCATGGTTAAAATAATATCCGAGCAAACTGACAAAGAACTGACTTGCAAGGTAACACTAGGATGATTAATTGTTAAGAATAGGTTCCGGATATTTTTGTGAATAAAGGCATTTGAAATGTTATATTGTTTCCTAGATTTCCCCGGGACTTTCCGCATCAATTCCCATCCCAGATTATCCCCTTAAGATTTCTGGAAGAAAAAGTATCCTGTATAATCCTAGTGCACGTGTGACGTTTGATTCGAATCCGAGCAGTCATTTTTGCAGCCATACAAACTTTCACATATGTAATATTAATAGGATCAATTATATCGTGGGAATACACTGGCTGACGTATTCAATTCATTCCATATTCATTCTGATATTGAGTTAAATATAATCAATCATTCACTGTCTGATGCTCTATATATATATTGTATACTAATTCGAGCCTTGAGATTCCACAGATTTTTGTAGTGACAAGAATTAACATTTTGTTAACTTTTAGTTAACTAAGCAGCTTTTTGTTCCAATTCCTGACATCAAAATTCTTAATCGGTTGAATCTGTTTTTTTTTGTAAAATTAAAGTAATAAATGTAACAAAATATTATTAGCTGAGTAACATATTTTGATATGAGATAGGTTCGGTTTCGGTGTTGTTAATCTGTCTAGAACGCGTATTTAGTAGTATAATTATGTATCGTAGGTAGATTAGTTGATTGCAGACCAAGACTTGGTTCTGATCTGAATGTTAGCCAAAGGCTTGTTAGATGCAGTTTTGATAACACCTCAGTCGCGCCACCAAGGCAATCCTATCCATTTCCCTGTTACTTTTGATATCTTATACGCCGCTGCACCGCTAGCAAAAAAATACCTTTTACCAACGGGTTAGAGTGGTCTTTCGCGGAGATAACATTATCACGCTTCAACGTCTTTTCATGCGCATTCCAATTAGAACTTAATTGTAAAGATATAAGGGTGTGATTAGTATGTGCGCGTCAGCTGTCAATCGGCCATCTTTCTTGGTTGCAGTCAAAACAAACCGTTCGTGGTAATATGGCCGCTCGCCGCTAGATGGCTCTGTCACGGCGCTGGAGCTAAAAAGAGGTGTTATACGGCCGTAACGAAGTGTCTGAACAGAATAGACGAGCCCAACAAATGGTTCCGGTCCGGTTTAGACTTTAGTTTAGTGTCGAGTTTACCTCCGAGCGGGACGGATGTACGTCGCGCGCCGGAACACGCGGCGTGCGTGATTCAAAATAAATACCCATCTGTCTAAATATTGAGCAAGTTTTTTTTTATTGTTTCCCAAAACGGATGCGTGCACGCGAGTGACGAAATATACAAGTTTGTTTTGAGTGCCAGTGTTTTGTTTTTGTAGTGTGTTCTGGATTTATTGGACTCGGCGAAGACGGATTCGTCGTAAAAGGTATTTCGTAAACTTAATTTAGTCAATATTGGAGGCGAATGGGGCTGCGTATGGTCGCTATAACAGGACTTTCGTAATCGCGATTCCCCGCGCGTGCGGCACCATAAACGCCGTGCACCATACATGTGCCGGCATCCAAAGCGTTCGTGTACATATTATAATGTACCATTCATTGCGACCTAAAACGATTATTAATAATTGTTAAAATGTGTTATTCTCCTCATGCGTTGACCTTAAGTTTCACCGCTTGTATGGTGCGACCATTTCTTTTATTGTCAATCGAAAGTACAGTTCCTTGTAATTAGTGCACTGTTGCAGGCTGCATTCGACAGTGAAAGTTCGTGCCAGGTCGCATTAGTAGAAATATTCGGGTCACTTCGCTCGGGTTCCTTTTATTAAATTACCTTTCCCTTTTGTTCGGGACTGTTTGGTCTCATTTAATCAGGAGCGGGCATGTGTTCGTGCCGATAAGGATCTGTTTTTACACGTACCTACATACTTATAAGTTATAAGACTGAGATGTGTATTAAAGAGTTCCTTGAAAAGGTAGGGGCTGAACGGAACGTAAGAAAATCTACCCTTAATATTTAATGAAAAATGTATCTTTTAAGTAACTTCAGTAAAGATTAAGAGGCAAGTATGCGAGCAGCTCGCGACTGACAATTAGGTACCTACTTTTTATATGAAAATTCCATTTCGGGAGAAAACGTTTTCCACTAACTAAATCTTAATAAATCATTTTGATTGTGATGTCGATCGCTTCATTATGCTAATATCCAGGTTTATAGGTTTCGCTTTTAAAAAAGGAAAACCTAAGAGACTATCTTTGTCACCTGCACTAATTCTATACTAATACTATAGAGAAGTAATGTCTGTGAGGTTCGGCGTTTGTATGGGGTAGTGTCGGGAACTGCTCATCCGAATTCAAAAAATATTTCACCAGTTTAGAGACCTAGGCTTATTATTTATAAATTATCGTTTTGATACACTTCTTTCACAATCAAAAATAAGTATTTAACGAAAAACGGAACCACTAATGAAAACCATTGACGCAACAGTAGGTAGATCGTAGATAGGATAGGACACGGAAACTTGTAGTTTGGTAATGAAGTAAAAGGTTAAACACTACAAAAACCAGCCCCGGATAGAAATCGCTCTTCCGCGCTTCAACCTCCGCTGCCGCCTGCAATTAACCGCTTTGCGGCCGCCGGTCACACTGCCGCGTACAATAGGTATAGCCACGCGAATCCCACATGATAAGGGCATTACTTTAGGGAATGGGAAACATGCCATACATAACCTGAAGAGTGGTAAGGCACTGCGGAATGTCATGTCTAATGTCGCTCGTGTTTGGAGAAGCCAAATTGGGGGAGTACCTACCTACACTTACCTCCTTCCAGAAGACCGCGGCCATAATACCACCACTACTTGCTTTGTGGGTATTTGTTTATGTTCCTGGTGGTGAGTAAGGTCAGAGCTCCCGTGCGTGCGCTAACTGGGACGTGTATAATATGTCTCTACAACCAATCCTCAACCAATAAAGTGTCGGCAACGCGCTTGTGAGTCTCCTGGTGTCGCCAGCGTCCATAGGCGACGGAGTCTGCTTGCCGTCGGACATGCCGTATTACTATTTGCTACCGTCGTATAAAAAAAGGTCAGTCACCTGTAATAAAACACAGAACAATGCGCGAAATATATCTGTACGTCAAATATTAATGCTGGGGATTGTACCTGTACCCGACCATACGAATGTTTGCAAGTTTATGAAGGACAACCGTACAATTCCATTTTTTGACATTAGTAATTGCCATTTCACAATTTTATTAGGCTGCCGATTTCGACCGGCTACGCTATGCCGCTGTAATCTTTAATCCACTGCCGATGCTTTGCAGGACACATTCAGGAATGGTCCCATTGTTTGGTGGGTTTAATTCTTGGACGTTTTCAGCCGTGAATCAACGCAAATCAACGGATTTACGTATTTTCGAAAGCTTTGAAAGGCAGAATAGAGGACAATGAGAGATATGGAGTGTGCATACTGTGTCTATTTTATATCCACTGATTTTATTCCCTAAGACTACAAAAAAATACTTTTATGTTGTTGAGTCCTAGTAACTCTTTCTATCATGAATTAGTGATTATAGCCAACGAGGAAAATGTTTCACCCGTCCTTAAAATTTTGCGCAATAAATATTTTATACTTTTACCTCCTTGAACGGCGAGAAGAAGAAAAGCAAAGCGTCAATCACATAAACATACTTATTTTATTATTCTCTCTGGCGATAATGTCGTAAAAACGTCACTCATTTCAAATAAAATTTATAGTTAATATCTGAGAATTCATATTAATTTCTAAATAAAAATCTTAGTACCTAATAATTGGTAAATATAATATGCACGTGCACTTAAAGTACTCGTACCTGTTGTGCCAATCCTGTTACTGACTGAATAAGGAATAAGTAAGGTAGGTATACTTTATTATATTGTTCTCCGAAAATCATATCAACGCAAATCATATTTGGAAAAAAATAAACAAGTACGCAATGAGACCGTGTGGGGCGCGTCCGCGCAGATTGAACGGTCTATTACTACTTTACTTGCTTATTCGATTATATATTGCACAAAAGTGAGTATTTTGATTCGCGATTAATGCGTCTCAGTTGAACCGAGAATGGTCCAGTGTAGATGTTGTAACCGGCCAGCGTCGACCGAGTGCCGGTGCCGGTGCCGGCGCCGGCATCGCATAATGCGATCCGATTAAGTAACGGCGCTAACAGCTTCTGACTGCAAGGCTGCACATGCGAGTACCAATCATATATAACACCGCTGAGCGCATTACATCGCGGCGCATCTTTGGAGTAATTTGATCTTCGCGATCATTCGGATTATTCCTACCCGCAGAACAAGTTGAATCTTTAGTCCTAGCTGTTACGTTACCACCAAACTTGTTATAATACCACTGGTACACTCTATCCGAAACTGTAAAAAAAAAACAACAATTGGAAGCAAAAAACGACTGGGTATTCTGACTATAAAGTAGTTTTTGCCAGGATTTACTCGTAGGCGATCGTCACACTGCCGCAGCATCATGCTGCGGCGTGCGGAGCGACGGTTCGCAGCGTTGTATGCCAGTACCTCGGCACGGCTATCACGAGACGGCGCGCGAGCTCTCGCAGCGCGAGCACGCCGCAGCATCCCATCCATTAAAAAAATCCAAGACTCAGAAACAAATATTTATGCACACCACAAAGAGCCCTTATGTATTATAAAACCTAAGCCGACAATACAAGTACTTAAACGGTAAAAAAATCCAAACAAAGGAAGGCGGTAATCTCGCAGTTGATCTACGTAGGTAGGTGCAGTAGTGAAACCAACATTGTGCACCAAAATGTGGGTGTGTATTAAGTACAATCTGTGTTGGAATAGGTACCTTCGCGCAGATGCAATCGGCGTCACCGACTTGGGAATTCATTCTTGTGTGTGATTCACTTCATTAGATATATCTATACGATGCGTACTAATATTATAAAGAGATAGTTCGTAAAGGTGCTCTTACACGGGCGATAAAAATTGCCGGAAATTCGGGGCAATTTTGACGTCACAGCCATTTCTAGCAATTCGAATATTACTCAAAATGGAGCAATTATTGCTCCAGTATGGCGCCATACTGGCCCCATTTAAATTGCCCCATACGCAGAACCTCGGGAAACTAGGCAATACTAACATACACGAGAAATACTGGCGGTGAAAAGATCGTCAGCTGAGGGCCTACCGCGAAACGAAAACGAACTCCGTCTCTGTCGTATTTGCTTGTTCGAGTGACAGAGGGAGATACACGAACGAAGTTCATTTTCGTTTCGCGGTAGCCCATCTGGGGTAGGGTTGCCATACGTCAGGATTTGTCCGGACATGTCAGGATTTTTGACCATTTGTCCGGATTGCGGCCGGACTTGGCAAGTGTCAGGATTTTAAGGAATGAGCTCAAAAAAAATGTTTACATGAAATATTTATTACGAAGTTTACACAGTTTTAATGAATGAAAGGACCAAATCTCTGTTACAAGAAATGTCAGGATTTTTAGGGTGATGTCAGGATTTTTATCAGGACATTTAATTCTTCCATATGGCAACCCTAATCTGGGGGGCTAGTACGCTAAGTTTTATGTTGGACAAATATGCGAGTGCAAGAGGGACGAATGCTTTACGTCGGACATAAAATCTAGTGTGCTAGGGGGGCTGGTTACGTGAACATACGGTCTTCAGGGCATCCATCAGCTTTCCCTTCACCCTACGCCCGGACCGCGCTTGCCCTACTAGAAAAAGAATGGGACATGCATATATGTGCGTACGGGATAGAAATAAAAATTGCCTTGAATTTTCCAATCGTCTGGATATACAGCAATTGTAATCGGCGATATGGAGCAACACGGCAATGAATGGAGCAATTCGAGAAATCATTTCCGAAATAATTGCCGCAATTTCTATAAATTTCCCCATGTTGCTCAATTAATTGCTCCATGGCAACGTGTCGCCGGGCAATAATTGCCCGAAAAATCGCCCGTGTAAGATCTCCTTAAGATTGTATGTGAGGAGCTGAGGGTTACTCTCCGCTACCTAAAAATCGGTATGGAGATAATTGGTATCCCGGAGAAAAACACTGGATATTTTTTATCTCAGTTATCTTCCCCTCACCTGAGGGGTGGAAGTTTGTATGGGAGTGTGAATGAAGTGGGCCAAAGGTAGCGTATGTATAAACGCTTGCATTGTCTCTGGACAAAACAAATTAGTTACCTGCTTTAGTAAGCACCTATATAGTCAGCTGTAAAAGAACAAGGGAGCCCGAGGTTGTTTTTGATGTATCAGCGAGCTGGCCCCACACAAAATACAATTGTATAAACCTAAACATTAAATATTAAACATACCTACTTTATTGGTTCCTCGAACCCGATGTATCAATGAACGTCAAAAGTTAACGTTTTAGAAAACTAAACCTAAATAACACGATTTAGCGCACCATTAAAATGAAAGAGAAATGACATTGGCAGTTAGTCTACACCTAGGTCGTAAAATACATGTTATGGCACATACAAAATGTAGGTGATAAATGATTCTGAATGAAATATTGTGCGGCTCGAATAGCATCGACGACTATATAAAACGTTTTTTGACATTCGCAGGCTAATGGCGTGATATTTTAGGATACGAATGTCACACTTTCATAAATTGGCTTTCCATTTGCGCTAAATTCCCCCTTCTGGAATAAACTTTATAAACTATAATAATTTGAGAAATTCGTTTGTCACGAGATACTTTGGGAAAACGATTATTCTCAAATTATAGGTTTAGGTTTAAGATCATTTAATCTCATAAAATATTGTACAATTCACTTATTTGGGATAAACACATAATTAAAAACAAAAAGAGTGCACAAATACACTATTCAGTAAAATGAAAAAGGGTACCTACTTGTACAAATAATAATCGAGTGCCGCTTGTAGAAATAATAATAATTGTAGTTTATACAAATTTATTCTAGAAAATTGGAAATTTTGCGTAAATGGAAAGCCAATTTATGAAAGATTGTTACATGAGTTTCTTATAATATCACGCCGTTAGCCTGCGAATGTCAAAATACGTTTTGTATGGTCGTCGACGTCGTAAAGTCGTGAAGTTAACGAATTCTACGCAAACAACGTAAAGTCGCAGGCAAAGGCTAGTAAATACATAAGTAGGTAAATAAGATATTAATTTGAGTGCGAAAAGACGAAAAAGAATCTCTTCTAAGAATCTGAACTACCATACCCATTCACGTATTCGGTGTTAGTGAGCCCGCGGTTCTGACCCCGTTTTTCTGGTTTTGCGAACTAAATAGGGCACAATTCATTACGGAATTATAACGGTCGTGATGCAATGCTAAAAAGTATAGTTTCCACTTTCTTCTTCTTCCTTCTTCCTTCCGTCATGGCAGTGGGGCGTGACGGCTGCGGGCGCTCTTCACCATCACTCTCCAAGCTGCTCGCTCCTGGGCTGGATGCATGCTGGCCTGAAGTGTGGCTCTGGCCACAGATGTGACCGTGCCCGCCCGACGCATGGCCAATGGCCATCCGTCCTCTGCTCTCCTCCCTGCCATGTGGCCAGTGATAATCAGCTCATGTAATATGTATAAATCAGCAATACACAGATTGCCAGTCCATGGACCACATCACACGTCCATCCTATTTCGCATAGCCATCTTATTACACCCACGGGCAGAATTAGGGTGGAGCTATTCTAACCGACACTGCATGCCCGAACGTCTCGTATACCTACCATGGTATGTTCATTTCATGACATGACAATGACGTCAGACACACTTGGTAAGTATATCAAAAATAGATAGAGGCCATGTCACAAGCTGTTGAACATGTTGAATAGAGCCCCATGTCAATACTAAATGAGTTTTATTCCAAATTGTTTTGTAATCACAAAATATTGACGATGAAATCAAGTTACCCGCATGACGCATCACTAATTGAATCTGCAACAGATGTGTGTGTAAATACAAGTAACAATTAATTCAAAAAGTGATATTGGATCAAATTTGCCGTGGTGTGTTTAATTTATTGATATGTCAATGTCATGTTACATCACTCGATCCTTGATTTAGATGCAACTGCTTATTGCTAGTTTCGATGTATATATATATATATATATATATATATATATATATATATATATATATATATATTTTTTTAATGAAGAAACAAACAGTCGTTTACAGAAATTAATTCTTAAACTATCGCTTACATCTTAGACCTGGAGTTTCCTTATTTTATAAACATAAGCATATTACCAACATACATTATCAACAAACTTAAGTATCAGCTTCATGATAATAAATGACTTAAAAGTTTAACTTGCTGTTGTAACTAAGTAATGAAATTCCA
Source organism: Epinotia bilunana (assembly GCA_947049275.1). Classification (NCBI taxonomy): domain Eukaryota; kingdom Metazoa; phylum Arthropoda; class Insecta; order Lepidoptera; family Tortricidae; genus Epinotia; species Epinotia bilunana. The sequence goes on from OX346263.1 coordinate 767,138, forward strand.
ATATTTAATATGACAGCTTACAGTCAGATTGTGATAAACCCATTCGTAAGTATATGTACACAGTCAAGTGATTGATCATATTATTATATAGACCATGGTTACTGGAAAGCATGTTTTAATGACTTAATAGAACAATTAAACAGATCAATGTCTTTAAGTCTTTCATCCTGGTTAAACAGTCTACATACACGTCTTATAAACAGCATATTTTGTGCATAACAAGTTCGATTGCGGGGAATCGAAAATAAGAATTTCTTTTGACATTGGCGCTGACGTCTACAAGGTACCCTTAAATTGATTTGATGTAATAGTGAGGGGACATCCAACATATTAGATATGATTTTATATAATAAAAAAGAGTCTACACAATCTCTGCGGGCACGGAGTGTTTGTAATTTATGGTGAGTTAGTGAATCAGTGTAACTAGTGTAAAAATATATGTAGATCTGAGAACTAAAATCTCGGTGCCTTCAAAACAGAGTGAATAGCCTATTACTGAACCAGTGAGCTTCATCCCAGGCTCTGTCGTCGCTTACCATCAGGTGAGACTAGGGTCAATCACTGTACAGTCTTTTATAATAAAAAAACATAGCTATGTCACTTCGTAGTGTGTGTAGCTTAGCTATGGTGGAAAACTGGCCTTAGGGTGAATTCGTATATTAAGTGTCAAATATATGAAATGTTCTATCATTGGTTCCATGGCAGAAGGGGCGCTGCCTCTTATGTGATATATTAGTAAGTGAAGTAGAAAAAGCAATCATGTCTCAGAAATCATAAAAGGAAGTTTGGATATCATCGCTAAAACCATAACGAGCATATTTAATGTTTTTTTTGAAAAAGGCGATAATACCCGAATAGTGGTCAACATCAACAATTGTACTACTTCACAAAAAAGGTGACAAAGCTGATATAAACAATTACAGACCGATGCTTAACATCTAACCTGTATAAAGTATTTTCGAAGATTATCCTCAATAGAATTTGCAACACACTGGAAGAGAACCAACCAAAAGAGCAGGCTGGCTTTAGAAGGGACTACTCCACCATTGACCATATTCATACCATTAGACAAACTATAGAGAAAAGCAATGAATATGGTAAGTCATACTATTTGGTATACATAGATTATAATAAAGCATTCGATTCACTGAAACATTTGGGAAGCCCTGAGATGTCAGGGGTTTCGCCAAAATACGTAAGGATTTTTAAAGAAATCTATAAGAACTCCACAGCTAAGGTAAAAACAGAAAAGGTAGGAGAAGAATTCAAGATAAAGAAAGGCGTCAAACAAGGAGACCCACTTTCACCCAAGTTGTTCTCTTCTCTGTTGGAGCATATATTCAGGAGGATGGGCTGGGACGCTTACGGTCTAAACATAAATGGTGAAAAACCAAACCACTTAAGATTTGCGGATGACTGATCCTGTTGAGTGAAACACCAGAAATCCTAGAAGTTATGGTTCAGCAGTTAGCAGAGGCAAGTGAACAAGTGGGGCTCACAATGAACACTGGAAAAACCAAATTAATGACTAATGGACCTCAAAACCCAATACAATAGAAATGTATATCAGTACACTTACTTAGGACAAATAATTTCACCAGAGGATCATATTCAAAAGGAAATAGAAACCAGAATAAGTAACTCGTGGAAAAGATATTGGTCGTTAAAAGAAGTAATGAAGAACCCGAAATTTTCAATGAAGGATAAAAAGAAAGTTTTTAATACGTGTATATTGCTTTATTTGCTAGCTAAATAATATTTGGTGACTTGACAATTTCGATTTGTAAAACGGTTGGCTGTATAGACTACAAAATTATTTACTTAGGGTCGATTTTTCAATTCCTAGATAAAAGTCCTTTTTTTTCATATGACTTAAGAAAAAGATGGTGATTATTTTAACTGACGGATAACTTTATCTAGAGATTGAAAAATCGGCCCTTAATAAAATATTTACATCGGTATATTATGTACAGTTCGCCTTATTACAATGGAATAAGGTGCAAAAGTTTCAATATATCTTTGTCGCCGACTGTACTTGATATGATATTATATTGAATTTACAAACCTTTACATTTTCTTACCCTAATATCGAACCAAAAAATCGCAAGAAAAGGTTCTCTGTAAATGCGAAAGTGTGTCTGTCTGTCTGTCTGTCTGTCTGTCTGTTACCTCTTCACGCTTAAACCGCTGAACCGATTGAGATGAAATTTGGTATGGAGATAGTTTGAATCCCGGGGAAGGACATAAGATGGGGGATGAAAGTTGTATCGAGCTACGATATAAACGAGTTCCACGCGGACGGAGTCGCGGGCAGAAGCTAGTTTCAGCATAAACTTACGAATACGTATATAAAGGCGTAGCGCACCCTTATCCATTAAGTACTCCATTCCATTAGCGGTACTGCTGACATGCCCCAATTGTCGCAAAAAGTCACTCTAAATGCCAATACAGACATTAACTTGGCTCAATTTGTCTCGGTTTTAGCTGTTGTGAGGTTAGTTCTGTTACTGCTGTTGTGTAACGTCCTAGTTTCGCAAAGGGCACAACCTTAACACGAAAAATTAGTAAAAAAATGTTAGAGGTGCCGGCGTGTGGTAATAATTATTATGGGAAGAGAAGTAGGAAGTACTTGGTCCCTAAAATATATAATGATATACCGTATGATATAAGGGAAAGTAACACATTTAGAATGTTTAAAGTTAAAGTGAAGGAGTTTTTCTTAGAAAAGATAAAATCTAAACTGGAAATGTAGTCTAAGCAAAGTTATAAGCTGTACCATTAGAAAGCAAAATGATGTAACTTAAGTAACTAGCTAATAGCTAAGCCTACCCATGTATTTTTTGTAAGGGAGTCCCTCTGCCAACAAACTGTCCTGCAGTTTGGCAGAAGAAAATACTGTATGTAAAACAAGGGTTGTTTAAGTGAATATTTTTTTCTTATTCTTATTCTTTGTACGTATATGAGTATATTTAACGTATAGTTTAGTCTGGTCGGTAGCGGCATAGCCGTCTCCTAAAGAAATTAGCAATTCATTGCAAAAATTAACTGCAATTTTGAAAAACCTCGTCATAAACCCCAACTAAGAACCCAATCGACAGAGAAACTTTCCGTTCCTTCGTTTGGAAGCTACGATCCCACTGACAAGTACATATACACACCCGCAGATACACGTGTTGTGTTGAACCTACAACGAGGCGTTTTTGCGGCGTTGAAAAAGCCGAATCTGCCTGTAGCGGCGCGTTTTTTGACAGTTCAGTTATAGATAAGAGCGATCGGCCCGGCTGTCTGCCGGGTGCAGGTTCGTATCCTAGTCGCAGCGATATATTTTTATATTTTTGGATGTGATTAGTATGCAATGCTGCTAGGTTGAATTAAATAAAAATAGCAAGGCGGAATTTTCAAATTTTAGGTTTATGCTTTGTGAATGTTTTACATATTTTACAATGCTTACGTAGGTAGGTACGTAGCCGCATGCCCATAACATAAACAAATTGTGGGATCTTGATACAATTTACGGACTTTACGTTGTAGACACAGTTGCCGAATTACTTATAATATTATTTTGGAATCAAGTTGCTTACATTTTAATATGAAATTGAAGGGTTTCAACACAAGAAGTTGCGTGTAGGTATGTTACCAAATACATACGTTTATGTTTTCAAACGAATTAAAATGATTGCCACGTGTTGCTGTATGTTGAAATATAACTTTATTGTTTTTAATTGAACTGATAAATAAGATTGTAATATTTGTAATCATCAATCAAGAATTTCAACAGTGTCATATCAACACGAAACCCGAACATGTTTATACTTATACATCTCTTTCGTTTAAATGTTGCAACACTACAAATTATAACCATTTAAATGACAACATGACTTGAGATATTTCGATCCTATTGATGTAACTGATTCAGTGACCGTCATATTATTCATAAAAAATTTGTGCTCGTCCCGTTATTAATTCAGTTATTCGTACATCCGACAATACACCATTCACTAAGCTATCCACTGCGCTGACGACATTCCAGTATAACTATCACCTCCGTCAGGCAAGGTTGTTACTGTAGGGGTAGTGTCAAATTATGCTGGGACAAGCGGTGAGTACAGTAGAAACGGTTTTGAAATGAAATGAAATTGTTGAAATTAAATGAAATTGTTTATGCCTGAACATGGGTGAATTATATACAGGTGGATTGGTGATAATAGCTGCAAGTTCCACATGGACTGCCGTCTTAGGCGTGCAACATTTGGTCTTAAAATTAATTCGAAATTAAAACATCGTAATATAGATAAATAAGTTGTTAAGTACATTCATTTAGGCTTATGTAATCGTTAATTGAATAAAAAAAATTCTCCAGTAACCATTTATGTACGATTTTTTACACATATTAATGCTCATGTTATAGAACCTTTTCGGCAGTTTATTAAATAATGTGATGCACATACAATATACATTTTTTCTATAAACAGTCAAGTAACATCTAGGTATATATAAATATTCATCCTTCATTGTGCATCTTTTACCGTTCGTGTTATTTACTCGGAACAAGTGGTCGCTTTTATGAATGGTTCTCAGTACAGTGAAGTAATGGTTTAATATCCGCCACAATAGTTGGCGGTCAATCAATCTTGCCCCGATTAGAGACGGTCCGAGAACGTAGAGATGGGATGACGAACGAGGAGGCAATTTTAAGATGGCCGATGATTCGATGCAATGTTTGCTAACTAACACAACAGACAGACATTGGAAACCTCTTAGGAAATTAAATAAAAGCTCGTGAAGTCCAGCCCATTGAGAGCTTATCCTTTATATACAGTTGATGTCTTCGTACGTACTCCGCTCGGTATATTAATGAAAACGATGAATGAATATGTATCGGCCGTAACATATACGTAGGTAAATAATATTACTTCCAGTCTTTGTGACAAAGGCGTTAAAACTCTACCTTGGGTTGAGCGGCTTACATTCCATTCCATATCTAACCAGTATGCAGAAAATCTACATCTTTCTACTAATAATATGTACCTATGTAGTTCTCCTGTCATATATTAAAGTATATATAAAATTTGTAATAGTAACTTAGTTTTTAAAGAAAGTTAAACATACTCTGATGATAGTGATTTTTATTTTAAAGAAAAATTAAAATTAAAATTTCAAATAAGATAGAGGTATCTGTGAAATATAAGTTTGTATGGACGAGGTAGCCTCCGAAACTTATAGACTGACTAGCTGATTACCGCGGCTTCGCCCGCATGGTTATAGGCAAATGTAACATATTTAATTTTCCCGTGGGAATTAGATGTTTCCCCGCTGGAAAAGTAGCCTATGTCACTCTCCAGCCTCTAAACTATCTCCGTACAAAAAATCACATTAATACGACGCTCCGTTGCGACGTAAAAGAAGGACAAACACTCACACACACACTTTCGCATTTATAATATTAGTAAGGATTTAGAAAACTCTTTCAACATTATAAACAGCAAGCAATGTAAAATGGATTAATATAGTTACCAGGGTCTGCCTGAAAACCAGCGTTGCAGTGGCCTTACTACTGTAACATTATGCTGAGGCAAGCCCCTTTTTAACATCACTTTTCGCTGACCGAAACTCAAAAGTCCAAACTCAAGGTTTGCCAGCGCGCCATGGAGCGCAGTGTCTTAGGTATCAAGAGAATTGATCGAGTCCGAAATGCCACACTGCGCTCTAGAACTAGAATAACAAATGTGGGCAAGAAGACTGCCTTGCTTAAGTGGAACTGGGCCGGTCATGTTTGCCGTATGCACCCACAAAGGTGGGCTCATGCGGCTACTTGGTGGTTGCCACAGGACGGACACAGGCAGCGAGGTAGGCCAAGGCGGAGATGGGGTGAACACTTGGACGCATTTTCAAGTGATTGGCCAAGGATTGCGGCGGACAGGGACGAGTGGAAATCCAAGGGGGAGGCTTTTGCCCAGCAGTGGGACACTCCAACAGGCTAGCAAAAAAAAGACTACTTTTAACTTGAATTGTCATGTAATGTGATGTTGAATAAAGTTTTTTTATTCTATTCTATTCCATTCTATTATCTAGAATGGGTTTTCTGAATGGACATCGGCTATATTTCATCCCGCGCCGTTCCTGGTCTCTTTGCAATACGGCGTGGGCGGAGGCGCGCAGCGCGAGCTTATACACTAACTAGAACATTATAGTAAGTTTAGCAACGTGTATAAAGATGTTCGGGCGTGTTACTCAATCACGGACAAATGGATGGCTGAAATCTGATCACGGAACGTTTTCCCTGGGGCGAAACTTGCGAGTCATTGCGCAGGGAGTCGGCCGTGTCTCGGAGACCGTGCGAACTTGTTTACGTGGCAACAGAAATAGCATAATGTAATGTTAAATATTCTGTACATTAAAAATATTTTAGGCATCTTCTGTGGCCGATTACACTCAGCTTCAAGTTACAGTTTTACAAGTCTAATCTCGCAACCTTCTACTTCACACATGTACGCGTCCGGTTGAACCGAGCGACGGTTTCGATAGCTCAGTTGGTTGGGTTGTGAGAGCTAGTTAAGATTAGGCTCAGAGCAATAAACTTTTAAATAAGTCATATATTTTTCGATTGCTCTGATTAACACAAAAAATAATTTCCCTATTTCATCTGCACGTTACGAGTACCTAAAGGAGAAAAATATATCATGAACAGTGATCGGAATTAGGTGAGCCAAAATACCTATTCTTCGCAAGAGGACATAATATAAAGTGGTTGCAACCGGGTAGGAAAACAGATTTTTCTCTTAAATACCGGGTATTCGTTATTTTTCCGGGTACCAGTCGTAATGTTCAACATATATGTTTTTACTTATAGAACGGGATGTTTAATGTTAATCTAAAAGTTATAACCATTTCATACTTTTTCCTTCCCTTTTTACTACAAACTAACATAAACAATCCCGTACTATTAGTAAAAATATGTATGTTTAACATTACGACTACTTATAGTACCCGGACAAATATCGATTACCCGGTGTTAAAGAAAAAAAATATTTTTCTACCCGGTTGTATCCACTCTACATTATGTCCTGTTGCGAATAATAGGTATTTTGGCTCACCTAATTCCGATCACTGGTTATAATAAACGCAGGGCACAACGTCGGCAAATAACAAAAAAACAATATATTTATGTACGTAGTATGTGATAGTAGCTATTAGTAAAAGTCGTGGAAGTACAGTTTCTTCATTGAATTCACTTCCGAAGTATGTAGTAAGTAAAACATTAAAAACTATGTAATATGGTAATGTGTCGTTTCCGCGGCAAACTCGATAAAAAATGTACGCACGTAGCGTGGAAACTTGGTAAATAATGACGTGTTGATAATGTTAAAATTACAATAATGGCACGTATTTACAGTTACTGGTTGGTCGCTGACACTCTGTTTGGAACAATAGAACCGGTTTAACTACAATATGATTTGTGATTTGGACGATATTTATATTTAAAGTGGATATAGTTATCACTAGTGTGTCTGTCTAGTATGGCGTGTGTTCAATTTAACCATGATAGTTAAATACATGGGCATTGCCTGACAGCGTAATTCTGTTTGACTAGTGGTGTTCGTTGATTCAACGAACTATTGATAAAACGTTCTTCGTTCGTCAGCGAACGAAACGTTTTGTTTAACAGACTCAACTAGTTGACGACTTTAACGTACAAACGTAATCGAAATGGAACGCTAAGCTAATGGCATGGCAGTATAGTTGAGAACAACATTCCTTTCATTGATTCAACTCAACCGACAATCAACGTCACACACAACGCCCTTAACATTTTCGCCCTTACTCAAAATAAACGTATCAACTATGCCTTTTTCTCTTCAGTTAAAGCAAAATCTAGAATCTGGTCATCGTAATTTTCCCCCCGTTTTAAGTGTATAATGGAATTATTACTAGTCAATTTCAAGCGTGATATAAGTCTAGCCCCCAGATGCAACTGAATTGTCAAAGAGAATACAGAAAAAAAATCAAGAAATAACTTACCCGCTGGGAAGACCGCAATATCTTGTATTAAACTCGCGAACCAAGAGAAAACCTCTTGGTTCAAGATAATTTCGTTTCATTTGAGATATTTAAGATCTTCTTAATTAATTAATTTCTTGCATTAAGAATTTTTACCTCGAATCAAGTAAAACCCAATCAAAACGCGATTAGAATGCGATTGGCATCACTGTCAGTTCATATAAACTTTGACCTATGGCAAAATTGTCACCTCCAACCATCACATTCTAATCGCGTTTTGATAGTACTTTTTTCTCTGTATAACAATTGTGATGATTCTGCAAGTCGCAGTTGCTAAGACTGTCCGACCGCAGTTGACAAATTTACTTGTTTGTCTGTCGCAATTCCGCTTTTAAGGCGTTGGCTGAATAATGTTGTAACTTTAAACTCCTTAACGGCAGTTAAAGGCCTCCACACACCGAACGCGGGTCGTTCGCGGCGCGGGTCGGGCGGTATCTCTGATCTCCAGTGGCATGCGTACCATATAGGCAAATAGGCAGTGCCTACCTTGCAAAATAACTCCACCACATATATTTTTCTTCTCTATGATGATAGTATAATAGTTTTTTCAACACAATTGCTCGTAACGTACCTCTTATTGTGTCGCTTTTAGGCTCATAATCCTGGATATTAAACACGCGTGTTTTATAACATTACGACACTTGTGTGTTATGGTTATATCCCGATTAAGTCAGGTCGGCACCTTGCAGCAAGATGTATGCATGCACACGGTGCATTCTCAAATTAACCGGGTTGTACAGATTGAACAGCTTTTTTTTAATTCTCGGCAAATGGATTCTTACTCGACTAAACAAATTAAATCCTTTTTGTTAATTAATTGGCTATTTCTTTTTGGATATGATATAGAAACGTTTAATTTAGTAAAACTATTCACTTTTAATAACATCTCAACATGAATTAATAAAGATAACATTTTAAAACGAAAATATTTATTTAATTTTGTATTGGCTGTTTAGAGATTTCATCTAATGCGCACTGCGCGAACTTCACGAAAAAAACGGCGATGTAATACAACATGTGAGTAAAAACCTGTTGCCATAAATAAGTGAAGAAAATAACTTGGCAGGCCTATAAAATTTTCATCTTATGAAAAGGATTTTTCCTCGCAAAATGTGTTGAAAAACGTCGTATGAAACGCGTGAGCTTTGATTACATCCTCGGCTCTCTTATCACGCTCACCTGCGGTTCGCGTGATAATTCCGCCTCTGATGTAATTATCAACATACCTCACTTGTATCACAATGTACTATTAAAACAATCTACTTCTTTTCTTACATTACGGGACGCATTGCAATTTAAATTTGCGCGCGAACCAGACTCGCTTATCGCCGGTTACTCCGGTTAGGCACCGCGGACGGAGCCTAACCCACGGCACACATTCTCACAGTGCGCTTGTAAATATCGTCCGTGAACTATGTACGGATTTGCTCAGTGCACACACATTTACGCAAATCACACCCACACATGCTTCCAAATTCGGCCGCCGAACCTCGTCGGTCAGCGGCAGCGCTGTGCGTGATTGGCCGCAAATACTCGTATTGTGACCAATCACGCTTGCGCTACCGCCGAATTTCAGCCAATCGGCGTATCGTGCGGCACAAAGTATCATGCGGCAAATAAAAGAAGTCCCTTTTGCTGTGATTATTACTCGTAATGTGGGGCGTTCTACTTTGTCAGGGTTGTTTGTTTACGAAAATTTGTTTTGAATTTCTTATTCGGGAGGCCCTAATGGTTTTTTTGTAATGACCCAGTTGTTGGTGATAAAATATTCTTGTATAAGTAGTTGCAGTAAAAATGACAGTTCGATTCGGAGCGATTTCTTACTTTGTCTATAGAATTTTCCGTGTGGTTTGGGTTATTAGCGTATTTTTTGGTGTATTGGACATTAAATATGTGTTTTAGCTGTGACCGGTGTATTGACCTTGTGTGTTTGCGGAAGTTAACGTTCAGTAAATTCAGCAAGTTATCGTTCGCCAATAAGTTATAGTTAATAAAGGTAGGTGCTAAACACAAATTGTTCGTCTCCACATAGGTCACATGGGTCTCCTCAAAAAATAAACTGCCTACCCTAACTAAAAACCCTATGCACGCCACTGCTGATCTCTTTCGACAGTAGCGCAGCGTCTCTATCGCACAGTAGCGCGGGCCCGCGCCACTGTGTGATAGTGAGAGAGATATTAAATGCGTTGGTAGTGAGAGAGATACCTACCGACCGCGCCGCGCACGACCCGCGCCGCGCCCGACCCGCGTGTGTGGAGCCTTTATACTTTCGGGCAGACAACTAAGCTGTATCTACAGGTGGTTAGGTGCCGCCAAGGAACTAACGAGTAAAGACGATATTTGCAAAAGGTGTATTAGGGCGCTTTTCTACCAGACTAAGTAAAGCTCCGTGGGCATATGCTTATTATAGAATCGCCAGCATCTTAGAGCCGAGACTGGAGAATACTTTAGACCTGTTGCACGCCGATTGTGCACTCGGCGTGGACCTTTCAGTCTCCAACCAAGTTGCAATGGTAATGCACTCCGTCTATCCTGGCTCTTAGTCTGCATGGCATCCGACATTTGCTGTTTCCACCTCCTATTTGCCGTAGGGCGAGTTATATCCACGGAGCACGGAATCATATTCGCTCGAGTATATATGCAGGTTCTAAATGTTCTAATGCTTTATAGTAAAGCCTATTTTAAAAGCGAACTTTCAATATTCTAAAAGGTTATTCGACCTATGATAGTGGGCATAATTTCAAGTGAAGCGTCCAAATAAAGCGCTCACTTAGCTGACCTTTCTGTCGCAAGCATTTACCACAGCTATCCTAAACGCAAGCAATCTTACGAGATAGTGCTAACTGTCTCAAAAAGGTTAAGGAACTGGGTCATAAATAGGATAGATTAAATTTAGACCGACCGGTTAAAGCCTAGGCTTTCGGTCCTGGGTTCGAATTCCGGCAAGGGCAAATATTTGTGTGATAAACATGAATGTTTGTTTGTGGAGTTTGGATGTTTTCTATGTGTGCCCTCTATAGTGAGAACCAAGTAACTACAGGTACACGCGAGAGGTGTAGTAACTTCATCGGTGTCATTTATTTCGTCCCAATCAGCGAACGAAAAAACCATAGAAGTCTAAGTAGCGCCGCAAAATGGCCCCACAGAATTGGTGCCATTGTCATTATGCGGGGATGGGGGCGGGGTGTCAAAACGATGCCAGGCGGCCGTTTAGTTGGAACTTGGAACACGCGCATACCGGGTTTTAGGCACTGGTCCCACCGCCGGCTAGTAAGCTAGAAAAGTTGGGCGAGTAACGGTTCATTGCGTGCTGACCAGGCACAGTGTGATCAATCGACCTTTACAGATCCGCAATGTAATGCTACTCGCCCAACTTTTCTAGCTTACTAGCCGGCGGTGGGACCAGTGCCTTAGGGCACGTGTTTGTGTAGACATTTGTAAGGAGCTCGCATTCTATGTTTTTTTCGTTGGCTGGTCCTAATTAGATATTAAACATGTTAAATTTTCGGTGTAAAAGGAAAATGTTTCAAAGTAGGTACCTATAACATTAGGTTAACGAATTTTCTCAGAAACAGATGGAAATGGATTTCCCCGAGGGAAATACGACAGCTGTAGTGTTCATCATTATTATGAGTTTCTAAAAATGGAACCATTTCCTGTTCGTCATCCATAAAGGCCCAGCCACACCGACTGCGTGTGCAGCTCGTATGCGTCGACGTAAGCGTACACGTGCACGGCACCCCTGTCACCCCGGGTAACGCGCGTGTCTACGGCGTACCTGCTGCAGAGAGCTGCACACGCAATTAGTGCGCAGTTCGCACGCTGCAGCTCCGCGGCGTACCAGCCGCCATTTGCATTGTATTACTTATAATTAATGGAACAGTGAATATCACAACTTGTCGTGAACATGAATCACACGAAGATCGATTGTTTTGGTATATCCACGTCGATCGATTGTTTGGGGCACGAGGGCTACGTCGGCAACGAAAGAGCGGATGAGCTTGCAAGAGGGGGGTCTACAAATCACTTTGTAGGTCCAGAACCATTTGTGGGACTCTCACAGAGAACCATAACTTCGGCTTTTAAAGCATACGCCAAAACCAAACACCAAGACGAGTGGAGGAATGAGGCGGGCTTAAGGCACTCTAAGCTCTTCATAGAAGGAGCGGACTCGGGCTGGACTAACAAGCTCTGGAAATCCAGCAGGAAGCAACTCAGAATCATATCTGGGGTGTTCACAGGTCACTTCGGGGTCAAGGATCTCTTGGCCAAGATGGGACTGTCGGACAGTTTAGACTGTAGAATGTGTGGCGAGGAGGACGAGACCATGGAACACTTACTGTGTGAATGTCATGCCCTTGCCAGACAAAGAATGAGTTACTTTGGTAGCGACTATCCGCAACCAAAGGAATTCAAGGTGCTTCCGCTGAGCTGCATCATCCGCTTCGTGGAAATGATGGAGCGAGCTTGGGAGTAGGCATTAAGGAGAGGGCAAATGCACAAAAGATCCCGACGGGTCGAAGTGCATCCGAAAGGGCCCTCATCTAGATAAGATAAGATAAGATTTGTTAGCAGAAGCTAGTTGGTAAATATATACAAGAGAGCTGCGCGTGTCCGAACCTGTCCGGTGTATCGTCTCAATAGGGAAACTCGACCAATACAACGTCATCACTGTCTACGCAGACGCATCCGGTGTGTCATGTCGTATGAGGATTCATACATTACAATGAAGTCCTGTACGTGCTTCACACGAACATGTGCTGCGCACGTAGGCGGTCTGGCTCGGCCTTAAAGCGACTTTAGTTGGGCGTTTTTAAAACAATGTCTACAAAACTTTTTTTTTCCGATTTCGTTTTTTTTTTTGTTTTTCTTACTCAGAATCGTTGACACTATCGATCCTCATACAAGTAAAAAAGTGTGAAACATTTCCATTCCAGTTCGTCACATTTTTGTATGCAGTCTTTTTTTATATGGTCGTGACGCACTGGAAGAACAAACAAACTTACATAGTAAAATCTGGGAATTTTTTTTCTTGTATGACGATCGATAGTGTCAATGATTCTGAGTAAGAAAAACAAAAAATAACGAAATCTGGAAAAAAAACGGTTCGTACTTTTTTTGAAAAACGCCCTTTTACCTACTTAAAATGCGGTAGTTGACATTTGACTGCAATAAAAAAAAAATATTCTTACAAAACTCATAATGCTTTAACTTGTGTCCCACTGCTGGGCCAAGGCCTCCCCTATTGACTTCCACTCGTCCAGCGTTTGAGCAATCTCTGGCCAATCGTTACGAAATGCGTCCAGTGCGGCTACCATGAGTTTGACATTGTCATGTTTCGTAAACGAGAATCGAGTTTTCTATCTGTGCATCTCTATTGCACTTTGACAGTACGAGCGGGATGCACAGATAGAGAACTCGATACTCGTTAGCGTAAGCCGTCATTGTCAAACTCATGGTAAGCGTACTGTGGGGCTACCGCAAAACGGAGATGGCGGGACGGCCTGAGGGCCTACCGCGAAATGAAAACGAACTTCGTTCGTCTATCTCCCTCTCTGCCGCACTTGCTAGTTCAAGCGACAAAGATCAAAAACGAACGCTGTTTGACCATAGGAAGTCGTACGTAACGCCACTTGTCCCCATTTCCCTACTTCACTACCATATAATCATCCATTGTGTTATCTGTCATGGCTCAAATCGACATGCAACGTTGTAATTAATTAACATTGTAACACACAACACATCGGATTACAACTATTACAAGATTACGGCACCTACGGATTACCGGAGGTCTGTTTGCCACGAAGTACTGATATCATATTGATATGACATTGGCCGCGTAGTCGTTCTGACACGTTAGGTTGGGGTTGCACATTTGTTAGTAATTGGCGTAGCCCCCCACAAGGTGGACTGATGAACTGGTAACGGTCGCAGGAGTCCGCTGGATCTAGTCATCAAATGTATGATAATCAAATGTAGTGGACGCAACCGCGTGGACAACAATAGTCAAACCAATTTAATCTAAATACCATTAAATAATTCGAGTCAAATATACTTCCTGTAGTTGTCTACCATGGGGTGAAGTAGACTAAGCGGGTGTTATTCTCGATCGAATCTTGAATAAGAGGTTTACTTATGGGATTTAGAGTTGTGCAAACACACTTACTGGGTCGTCAACTAGGTACGGTCGCAGTCACGAGGGGCTGAACACTTGTACCGTGTCGCTTTAACGTCATGTTTAAACAACCGTACGAAGATGTCAAACGGGTGCTAGCGACAAGGCCTCGAGGTGTTGGGCTACATGTGACTTCGATTGGACGCGGCAAGTTTTAAGTACAGTTACGGTGAGAAATGTCTACAAAAATATGTAAACACGTTACGAAGTTGGTTACAGTCAGGGGTATTAATATACGAACATAAATAAGGACATAAATATCTGTATACACGCCTTTATGTCACTCACAATAGAGTCCTGTACAGATATTTATGTCCTTACGGTTAAGGTACGAGTATGAATACCCCAGACTGTACCTATTTTAGGAAACTCATTCAAACGCGCTGCAGGGGGCCGATTTTTGACTTTCGAGCACTCGAATATTAAATACGAGTAAATACGATTACAGTGTCAAAATTGTAGACACTTTCTACCGATATAATTGAATTAGTGGTTACTACCTCTCGTTTATAGGGTTCTGTATTCAACAAGGAACCCTTATAGTTTCGCCATGTCCGTCTGGCCGTCCGTCCGTCTGCCTTCGGCTTAGCTCAGTAACCATTATTACAGTGGTAATGGGTGTCGGCATGGGTATATAATCAATCACGCCGTCAAAACAGAAGAATAAAATCTTGAAAAAAATTTTTTTATGGGGCTCCCCTACACCTAAAGTAAGGATGTATTTTTTTTCTCGTTAAACCCATAGTGTGGGCTATTGTTAGATAGCTTGTTCAAAAATATTATGGGTTTTCGTTTGCGAAATATTGGGCTTTAAAGCCCAAATTTTTGTTCGAGTCATGTGTCCCCCGACGCGCGCGCATGTTGATGTACCTTACTAAGAAAGACAGGCAACTACGGAACCCTACACTGCGCGTGGCCCGACACGCACTTGGCCGATTTTTCTATTTTCTATCGCTATTTCTAAATAGGATTTCATCGTTTTTGACAGTTTTCGAGTGAAAGAGTCGAGCGCTCGAATGTCAAAAATCGCTTCCCAACGCCCTATCATAATGTTACCATCCTTAATGCCATATCTACGTACATCTGACGGCCATATACATAATTATGACACTACATTGGATAAGAGAATCCTGAGAAAAACTGATGTTTCTGTTCTGCTCCATGGTTGATTGGTACAGAAGGCCCTAAAGCATAAGTCTGACAAGATAATAGGTACTTAGTGGCAAGTAAATACCATATCAGTATATATTCGCAGATTCTCAAGTATTGTGCAATAAACGGTGACCACTGTGAGTGTTATACATGCATAATATGATTTTTAACCGACTTCAAAAAAAGGAGGAGTTCTCAATTCGGTTGTATTTTTTTAAATTGCAACAATACATAACACCACACACCACACCCAAACCGCCACACCACGTTGAAAAAAAAATGATAACGATAGTTATAATTTTTTTTTTCAATGTTTGTTACCTCAGAACTCCGTCATTGATAAGCCGATTCGTAATTTTTTTTTTGTTTGTAAGTATATGCTTCCAGGTAGGTCCCATTTTTTCAAAATATTCAGTTGGATCATGGGATCCATGAGGAATTGAGGGAACTCCTCAATTATATTAGGCACGCGTGTATAGTGATTTTGGTATTTTCTATTGTAACTCGTGTATTTACACCCGGAAATCATAATTTGGTGGAGTGGAATTGGTGATGAATACCACAGATGACTTATGGAATTCCTCAATTAGGTACTTAAAAGTATAAAAGTACGTCACAGATTCTGATAAGATTGAAATAGCAACTAATGAAGTGCTAAAGGTGATCCTTGTGGAATCGACGGAAATCCTCAAATATTATCGGGCCACATACACCGATTGGGTTTTTTTCTCTAATAATCAACGCATTTGCTCTTGGAAATCAGTTCATGTGGTAAATTGGAAAAGAAATGTGGAAATGTTCTCGTGGCTTGGCGGAGTACTAAATTGAAGTCGGTTAAAACTTTGTTTTTAAAGTAAATTATTATTTACCGGTTACATTTTGCGAGTTCTTAGAAAGATTAGCAGTTGCTTAAATTCCAAAAAATATTGTTAATATTCAAGAACCTTACATTAAGGGTACGAAATACGAATAACAATTTCGTATTTAAGAATTCAAACCTTTTATAAAAGGAATTCCCTCGACGGCGCCGCGCCGGCATAATTTAACTCACAATTAACAATTAACTAATTTCGAAAGTACTAAATAACTCAGCTGCGCCATTCGCAATCTGCCCTTCACTCGTCCAACTTAACTTGACCTCTAATTCTCTAACAACTGCACGCAATGAGATATCAGGCTGATTGGTGCGCTTGAGGAGTTGTCGGTAAACGTTGTGAATTTGTGGACCACTTAGAATATACGTTATTTCGCTAATCGTTCTTTTACAAAGTTCCGTTTTAAATGTAATTTTGGACATTTGAGATAGTGTCATATGTTGTTTAGTTACTATAGAGAGACGGACGGACGCCGGGCGACCACATTATTGCTCCGTTGGATCGGTTTTTGTAGTTACGAGTCGCATAGCTTTCCAATATGGCAATTGTCATCTGACTACGCGCCGTGCATTTCCGGGTCTGCAAGTAAGTAGAGTTGTTCGCTGGGACTACTGTCGTTAGGTACTCATCGAGACAAAAATTTACGAGAAGCTTATCATCGTCAGGTGGCAATTTGACAAGTTGGTCGAATAAAGCCGGGCCTGATATGTAAACCCAAAACCCCACCCAACAGCATGGCGGTACCTACCTCGATTTAAACGACTGTACCTACTTGAGTTCGTTTCACTTTCACTTTAGCGGCATCGGTAATGAATGACATTTTACGAGTTTGACATTTAGGAAACGTAAGTTCGAAGTTTAATTGGAAATGAATTATTGATCTATTTACGGGTTAAAATTTAATCGAGGTTTATTTTAGTACAGTCCACGTCATGTTTACACTTATGCTCTTTTTTAAAATTAAATCTTTGAGGTCTACTGTGCCTAATTTAAACACACACACTCAGCACATTTAATCCATAGTGACAAACTAGCTTCAGCCCGCGACTTCTTCGATTATTATTTAATTTCACCAGTCACCACCCGCTTTCTTTCCGTGGGTGACGTAAAAGCCGACTACGGGGCACGGTTGAAGTGTGTTGTGGGCGACGGGCTAGCAACAGGTAGACAACAGGCGGTCTTATCGCTGAAGAGCGATCTCTTCCAGACAACCTTTGGGTATCGGAGGAAGAGATAAAACTAGATTATGTAGTAGGTGGTGCAGTGATTATAATCAGCAAAAAATCTAAATAATTATATAAATACACGTACATAAATAGCTCTATATACACGATGATTTTTAATCCGTGATCAGGAGTCCAAAAATATTTTTAAAATAGTTTATCAACAGCCAAAACAGATTTCAATGGATGAGGTCTCATGCAATTGAATTACTGTTTAGTTAATTAAATTTAATGATACTATTAACACTAATATCCACTGAATGTCTGGTCATCCTACATTTCTTGAAGTTATACACGTCAAACACACATCTATACGTCAATTTTTCGCAAACTACCGTTAGGATGACAGTTATTTTGAATTATAAAGTGATTCCTTATTCAGTTTTATTCAGAAAAAAAGAAAGATGTTTTAGGTAACTTCGAGTTAATGGTGTTTGGTATCAATTACAAAATTAAAAAAAAATCTCCTGATCATGAATTAAAAATCATCGTGTAAATTAACATACATACACAATCATACATATATACAAATATCACAAATAAATAATACATAAACAGTCAGCCAAAAAACAATAATAGTAAGACAATCAGGGTTAGGGGAGAGACAAATAATGTTCTTTAAGATGAGATTTGAAGTTTCCGTTAGATTTTGCTTGTCTTATATATCGCCTACTGACTGCAATACAGCCACATCTCAAGAATAAAATACATTTGAGATGTGGCTCTATTGCACAGTGCAATACGGTCACATCTCGAAAGTAAAATACATTTGAGAAGTGGCCGTATTGCACAGTGCAATACGGTCACATCTCGAAAGTAAAATACATTTGAGATGTGGCCGTATTGCACAGTGCAATACCTTCACATCTCGAAAGTAAAATACATTTGAGATGTGGCTCTATTGCACAGTGCAATACGGTCACATCTCGAAAAGTAAAATACATTTGAGATGTGGCCGTATTGCAGACACTAGGCGAATATCTAGAGGGAGAGAGTTCCATCTATGTATATATGTATAAGATTATTATTGGTATTCGAGCTAGGTCACGAGGAATATTCTAGAATCTAGATCGTGATAGTTATGCCGCCTGTATGTAACGGTAGGTATGACGTAACATTTAAATTTAATTCCATTTCAGCCCCAAAGGGCAGCAGGTGACCCAGTTCGCCGGTGTTAATTATACTATTGTTAATATAGGTTTCCTTTAACTTCATATTTTGATAACTGGTTGCTATTTATGTCTTTGTTTTTAGTTTATTCATGAAATACAACTTACCTACTTCGGAGATATAGGTAAAGCGCCGGATACGCGAGCAACTTCAGTTAGTGACAATTACACTTAACAGTTTGCCGTGTTCAATTTCATTTTGGTAGTTATATAATAGAAATCTTAAAAAAATACTAAAAAACCAACTCGGTTAACTGGTTGAAAATCGGCACACTAATTTAGATGGTCCCTAACCGGCGCAACCTTAGGTATGTCGTCAGAGATTCCACCTTTCTAGACGCATCTCCGTTGTTCTACAGCAACTTGACACCAAGGCAGGTAAGCATCCCACCATGGTCCCTGTCCAGGCTGTCCATGTCCCTGAGACATGTGTAAGGACGGAGGTATACCAACAGATGAGTTGTATGCTTGTTTACTACCATAATAGAAAAACTTAAAATACCTACTATGAAAACCTACAGTGGTATGGTAACATTATGATTCACGTGGTAGTACTGACTGATCACTATAATCTATGCACCATTGACATATAGTACAAGTAATTATAGTTTCCTTTGTAGGTACCTACTATCCCCAAGATCTTGTCATTATGTTGTACAAAGCGTTCAGGTAACAAAAGAATACTGCAATCGCCCCATGTACGAAAAAATATAAAATACAAAGTACTTTCCTCATTTTACAACACCGTATTTTCTCTAGAAAAGTTCTTCATTAAAAGTCTGGCTGGAAAAAAGCACCTGTCTGTCTTGCCATAAAGAAGGTCGTGTGTGTAGGTATTTTTCTTTTTCAGCCGGCATCGGTATTAAGGTGCCAGTGATAAATAAAAATGGCGGGCAATGTTATCAGGCAGACGGCAGACTGCCTTTGCCACAGCCACGTTTCGCAGTGTTAAAGTGTTAACACACTACGTGACATGACCTACGGTATTATCAGATTTTTCTGATATATTATTGGCTCTAAATTATTTGACTAATCATTCATCACTGGCGAGTAGCTTAAATACTAATCCCATGTCTTCCTTCTGTTTAATCCAAAGAAACAAATTAGTATGTGTGCAGCTCGTTAAATCATACCTTAAGTGCCTAAAATTATTATAAAAAGCACGTAGAACCTATGGCCGTTGGGGCGGAAAGTTTTTAAAGCAAGCTTTCGTAGTTAGTGCTTCCGGGAAACGGGCGTGTTTATACGTATGTATGTACTTTACAAAAAATAATAATAAAATATTTTTTCCTCGTTTTCCCACCTACTCACTCTAGCTTAGAAGATTTTTTCCCTGGCTCGGCCTTCTTAAATATAAACTTACATAACTACATAGAAATCGAAATAATATCGGAAACCGAAAGCGAGTTAGAACTCTCCAAGAAAATTACGTTTTAGTGTCTTTTTTTTATTATGTCTTGCCGAGTCGTCCAGTAAAAGCCAGGTTCGACCAGACAGGAAGAAAGCCCTGGTTTGTTCACACTACGCGGCAGCCACCATAATAGGAACGAGTGCATATTTGATTTTCACCCGTAGGAAATTACATTTGAGCGCGACGTAGTGCAAACATGGCTGTTATTCATAGTCTCCTCGCGTTTACAGGCGAACCGATATAACACTGACCTCTGGTTAACCTTTTTTTTTATACATCTGCATAGAGAATTATGCTGGGGACGCGTTGAGACTGTTGAGAGGCTACTACCATTGTTTTGTGAAGAGTTAAACAGGAGTTCCTACACTTATTTCTCTTCAGACTTCAGAGGTTAAGAATGGGGCTAGGGACTGAAGTATGTAAGTCATAAATGTATACAATTGAACATATTATAATGGCATAAGGTGCACAATCGCATAAGTAAGTACACGGTTATGGGTGACTGTACCCGACTACGTTGAAAGCTTTATTTTATTAAGCGTACCGCAGTGTGCAAACAGTTTGCAAAGTGATAATTTAGAAGTAAAGTGGCTCGTACGAGCGGTTATTTGTGTTCTGGGTTTAAGTTGTTGGATGGGAACATTTACCCCATTCAGACGAAAGGGCTGCTACAAGTATGTAGGTATTATAGATATCTATGAATGAACATTTTATGTCTCTTTCTTTAACACGATCGAAGCCTAATCGAATGTACCTATAGATTTCAAAATACTCGCCTCAAAGACAAAGTTATTTATGCTTTAATTTAGGCATATATACATGCCTAACCTATGAATGTCGATAAACTACTACCACCGGTGCGGAAAGAAAACCTCTGCTTCGAGAAGAACCAGCCTAAAAAACTCGGCGAGGTATATTTTTTTCAAAACAGTATACAATAAAATAATATAATAAAATTATATTGCTACATTTGCTACATTTGAAAGCCTATTTATTTATTTGGCGACATAATTGTAGTGCAGGCTTCACAACCAATTAGGTATCCCTATATCCATGATATACAATCGTTTATCTTATAATATTTAATATCTATATAATATTATAAGCATATGAGTATGAGCATGAGTATGCTTTTGAAATAAGTGTCTGTTTACGACAGATTTGAATTAAGTCAGTAAGTTCGGTAATACAATAACGGTATCAATCATTCATCAATCATTATTTTAAGTGACTATTCATAATATTATGTTAAATAGACGATTTTTATGCGAAACGAACCGATTTCACCCGAACCCGAATGCTAATCTAAGAGCTCTGTATAGGTATCTTGTTGTGAATGTTTTTTGTTGATATTAGCCGTAGCCCCGAGGAGACAGGTGCTGGGTGCTCAAATCACGTCAAATAGAAGCCAACCATACAATCTGAGGAAAATGGCTATCTGTAAATCGTGTTTAGGTATGTTGCTGACTGCATTCAAAAACCGCACTCAAAGGACTTACTGCAGCGCTAAAAGTTTGCGAAGTGTGAATTTATTACAAAGGTTAGCACTGCAAGGTGTATAAATAAAAGCTTGGAGGTTTAGCTCTTTTCACTCCACGAGAGATTATTTTATTAAGCTTATGCTCGAGGTGTGGATTTTAAACAAGCAAATGTGACTCCATGAGTATGTATTTGTGTTCCGATAATTGTAGTTTGAATTATGTTAAGTATGAGTGAGCTTCAGAAGTTATACTACACTTTGGACTGAATGTTTCAGATAGTGGTTTCAAGTCTCGCTTTCGTACGTAAAAAAAACCATTTCATGTTGGTTGTCGTCGTCATATTTCCATTTAAACAATTGTTAGTTGTAAAACGAATATCAAAGGGTGGAGATCCTAAGTTGTCGGTTTTTATTTATGATTTTCGATCGTTGGGGAAAGGGGAGCGAGCTCGCACCCACCGCTTAAAGTCAAAATTAAGAAGCTCTATAGTGGGAAAAAAGTGAATTTCCGCACGGTAAACTATTTTGAACAACCGTAGATATCGGCTAGCACTTCAAACATCGGCTACCCGAAGCCTTAATTATAACAGTATCGTAGACTACGTATGATTCGTAGTGCTATTACTTATTCGACAACCCATCAATAATTTGCAAAATGTTCAACTCGATACTAACATGCAAAATGACAATGCCTGTCCGTTGCGTTGGCAGCACTGATATTCATCGCGTCGAGCGCTGTTGGCTGCATTGTACATCAATCAAAACGGTCGTGTTACTGCGTTACTCAATTTGGACAACTAGATTTACCTACGTCGAAATAAAAAAGTTAGTCCGAATTTATGGTCTACCACGTTTTTATTTACTGGATGGTATTAGTATAAAAAACACACATGCGATCGTTTGTCGTTAACATTTTTTGTGATTTAATTTGACTTTGGATCACACATTGGATATTCAATCTGAACATGACGGTTATTAAAAAATATAAAAAATAAAAGACTTGTAAATCTTGTAATAAATAAATAAATAAATATTGGGGGACAAACTTACACAAATCGACCCAGTCCCAAACTAAGCGAAGCTTGTACTTAAGGTACCTACTAGAGTATTGTTATTTTTTAATCTGATTATCTTATTTTTGACATTATATTCTAAATGTATACATATGATATAATTTGCAATGCTTTATTACTTAATAATCAAATCAAGTGTTGTAATGTAATTCAAGAGTAGATTTTTAAGCCAATGTTTTTGTACGCCAATCGGCAAAACATAGCGCAACACAAAAAAAAATTACATCTCTGTTTCTATGCAGCCTTCACCTATGTTTAACAAATAAAACACTTTGCCTTTGCCTTTTTTTGCCTTTTAGACGACGATAAACATACTTATATAGATAAATAAATACTTAAATACATAGAAAACGTACATGACTCAGGAAAAAATATTCGTGCTCATCACACAAATAAATGCCCTTACCGAGATTCCAACCCAGGACCTCTCGCTTCGTAGGCAGGGTCACTACCAAGTAGGCTAAAGCGGTCGTAATGTAATAGTACATTGTGATACAAGTGAGCTATCACATCAGAGGCGGGATTGTTTACGCGAGCCGCAGCGCAGGTGAGCGTGATAAAGAGGGCCGAGAATGTATAATTATCAAAGCTCACGTTGTACGACGTTTTTCAACACATTTGTGAGGAAAAAATCCTTTTCATTAGATTTCAATTTTACAGGCTTCCAAGTTATTTTCTTTTCTACACTGAAATGAATAATTTTGGCATCTACTATGCCATTTTCCATTTTGAACAACATATGCAACTTTTTGCCTATTTATTAAGGTTGAGAATCTTTCAGGTGCACCGGGGAGCAATTTGCGTTTAATCTTTTTTAATAGCAGCAAACAAGTGCACGAGCATGGACAGACTCCAGTCTTTGGCCGTGGAAGCAGAAAATTTAGATCGCAGAGCTGTATTCGAGGATGCTTTTAAAGAGATTTATATGTACCTAATACTGTTCATCTTGTTTCTATCGCTTGCAGATGCCGAAAGACGACTTTTTATAGTTTGTTTACGAGTTTAAGATTTACCAAACCACACATTTATAAACACTTGGACCGGTAACATCTCGACTGTAACCGCGGCCGTATATTCAAACTTTATCACCGATCAATCGACTTGTGCGCCCCGTAATGGGAGTTTTTCATCTATAAAATAAACCCAGTCCAATCATCGGGTTCACACGCTCCGACCGTCCCGATCAATCAGTGTTCAGCTTTGCTATTCACAATCATCCTCTTCTCACTTCACGGTCTTTACCACGAGATTCATAATAACCATATGTAACTGGAGGTCAGATATACACTGGCTCGCCAATTGGGCGAATTGTCCGTAAGCATTGTGAATGCCAGCCCAGCGCTATCGCTGCGTTCACACCACGCGACGGAATGCGACACCCTTCAGTTCGAAATTCAAACGGATATCTTCAATAGCTCGTATCTCTTTATTTTATCGATACAATTACGACCCTGTAGCTATTGATTCAAAGTTGTTATTTGAAACTAGTAAGAATTTTATAGTTAGTTGGGGTAAGTAACGGCAAATTTTCGGGTCACCGCAAAGCAATACTGGCTGGTTTTAATCGACGGCTGGTATTTGATGAAAAAGATAACTTGGCGGTTGGAATTTCATTTGTTCCCGTAGCTGACAATATTGTCATTTAGTGGTAGTGTTGTCCTTGGCTATATCTTCTACTTACAACCGCATACGAGGGCTGCTACTTATCTATCCGGAATAGAAAAAATAATCAAACGTACATTACTAAATATAGTTTTATTGTTTTTCAAAATATTCTCCGTGATGATCGATGCACTTTTGCATACGTGTAAACCAATTTTTAAAGCACTTTTGCCACTCTGATTGAGGTATCTCCAAAACTTGTTGTTTGAACGCGTCGACCGCATCTTCACGGGTCGAAAATCGTTGACCACGTAATTTATTCTTTACATTTGGGAATAAATAAAAATCATTGGGTGCCAAATCAGGGCTGTACGGTGGGTGACCCGTTAATTCTATATTTTGACCTTCCAAAAATCGAGTTGTTTCGCGTGATGTATGGCTGGCGTTGTCATGGTGAAGAATGATTCTGCGTCGCTGGTTGTCTTTACGTATTTCTTCAAACACGTCTGGCAAACAAATGGTCGTGTACCACTCCGAATTAACCGTTTTACGATTTTCTAGTGGCACTGTAGCCGACGGCCATTCATACCAAAAAAGCAGGCGACAATTTGCTTCAAGGTGCTTTTTGCACGAGTAACTTTCGTAGGGTTCGGCTCATTTTGAAATACCCACACTATTGATTGCTGTTTAGTTTCGGGATCATACGCATATATCCAAGATTCGTCACCTGTGTAGATATTATAAACAGCTTTTGAGTCACCAAGGTTATATTTTTTCAAAATTTTTTTGCACCATTCGACGCGAGCCTCTTTTTGATCCTTAGTTAAATTGTGTGGTATCCAACGCGAACAATTTTTTTTTACAGCTAAATGTTCATGTAATATCTTATGAATGCTCGTCATAGATATCCCCAGAATTGCCTCTATCTCGCGATATGTAACATGACGGTCATGCATTATAAGTTTCCGCACTGCTTCAATATTTTGTGGTACAACGGCCGATTTCGGGCGAACTTCCTTAACTTCGTTAACACGATTGAACTCACTAAACCAGTGATACACAGTAGTTTTTGATGGAGCTTCATCACCAAAAGTCAAAGTTAATTGATCTATGCATTGTTGTTGCGTTAAGCCACGTCGAAAATCGTAATAAATCATAGCACGAATATTTTCACGAGTAAGTTCCATTCTTGCAACGAGATAACATTTTAAACCCGCCAAAAACAAATGACTAGCGTACTCAAGAAAAAAAATATAGCGGCCAGTATTAAAAGAAAGTTCGAATTTTACCATGGAGGTCAAAAATTGTGTTTAAGAAAGTTGGGATCCTGGATTCCGGATACATAAGTAGCAGCCCTCGTATAACTTAAATATTATCTTCTAAAACTCTATCACAACATAATTATTGCATGTTAATTTGATTAAACCAGTGTTTTAAAACTAATTCAGAATTTCTGCCAAAATGACCGAGAAATATACAAAAGAAACAAAATTTCCAGTGTTTCACTCCCCGCGTATCTGTCCTCCGTACACAGCTCACTAGAACTTTCCTCCAAAATTTTAAAAACTCCGCCCCAACAAGTCAACATTCCCTTTATGTCTGAAGCCATAGAGGCCTGGACCACCGCTTGTCCGAGCACTGACCTGCCTAGACACCCCAGTTCTCAACGACTGTGGGACGAACCGCTCTGTAGACTGGTACGGGATAACTTGCATCAAACGGCAACCAGTCTCCCAGAGCGCGCTCGGCTCCTTGCCGTTGTTGAATGGGAATCCGGACAGTGGCTCCAAGCTTTGCCTTCCCCACAAATTGGTACGCTGATGGATAATTCCACATTCCGCCTTTCTGTCGCTCTCCGCCTGGGAGTGACCTGCGTTGCCCCACATCGCTGTCGCTGTGGTGACCGAGTCGACCAGCTCGGCCACCATGGTCTATCCTGCTGCAGAAGTGCAGGTCGTGCACCTCGACATGCTAGCCTAAATGATATCATCCGTCGGGCCCTAGCCAGCGCAGGAGCACCTGCCATCTTGGAGCCATCCGGTCTCGCTCGAGATGATGGCAAGAGGCCCGACGGTATGACCCTCGTGCCATGGAAGATGGGAAGGCCTTTAGTATGGGACGCGACATGTGCCGACACCCTAGCGCTCTCCCATCTCCGTGGTACCTCCATGAAGGCTGGCTCTGCAGCCAACTCGGCCGAGCTATTTAAGCGGCGCAAATATGCAAGCATCAACGGTGGTTGCATATTTGAGCCGTTTGGGGTTGAGACCCTAGGACCCTGGGGGGAAAGTGCCCACAGGGTCTTTAAGGAGTGCTCGAAGCGACTCGCTGAAATTACGCGTGACCGGAGGGCTGGCTCATACCTCGCACAGAGGATAAGCATAGCCATCCAACGTGGCAATGCTGCCAGCCTTCTGGGCACGTTGCCCAGCGACGGCGAACTGGGGCAAATATTTTATTTGTAAGTTATTTTATTTTATAAGTAGTTTAGTTTTAGATATAGTTATAATAAGTTTATTTTTGTTAATTTAACATGTTCAAAAGAAACAATAGAATATACCTATATTACCTATGTATATTTAAGTAATACGTTACAATAATGGCAGGAAATGCGGCAAATATCCTTTGGCCAAAATAGGGAACATTTGTATTCTGTATTTATTCACATCTTCGGTCGTTTATTGGATTCGGAAAGTTGCCACGTTTCAATACGCCGAGGATCATGGAATTTATCGCGGGTTGATTAATGCGGGCTGAAGTTTCGAAAGGAAAACGGGAACTGTGTAACAAATACATATATGCACGGAAATATCGGCCTTATGCTCGTGTTTATACAACGCCAAAATCTTTTCGGATACCTACCATGAATTCAAGCGACGGAATTGGATTTGCGAAAAGGTTTGCCGGCCTAGGCCGACAATGTAGCCAGCCTCGCAGTGCTTCATAGATTTTGTAGTAATACAATATTTTGCCATGGTAAAACCAAACCAGCCTGCATATTTCCTTGGGTATCAAAATGACTTACAGTTTGAGCTCTCGAGTTGACCTTTGGATTTTGATCCAGTCAAATTTTGTTTTAGTAGGAAAGTTTTGGGGTAGTTATGATTTCTTTCATTCTTTATGTATTTTGGGCCGCTGAATCCGAATCTGAGGTTTGCTAACAAAATTTCGGGACGCAACATTGACAAAACCGCAAAAAAGTGAAAAAAATCTGCTTTTTTCAGATCTTTGCTCAAAACTCTGAAACGATTAACTTTTAGTAAATAACCTGTTTACAGAAATTATAGTTCTTAAAATTATCTACAAATGTCACTATTTAGTTTTTTTTAGAAGAACCCTTCGGTCTAAAGTGCGAGTTGAAAATTGGCATATTTCAGCGTTTTTTGCAAAACCCACTTTTTACATTCCAAAACTTATTTTTTTTAGCAAAATTCTGTCTTTTGATAAACTTTTCCCAGTTCCTCCTTCTCACCTCCTCTGCACAAGGAATTAATAAAAAAGAATAAAGTTCGAAATTAAACAAATTCAGAATCAAAAAGTGAGGACTAACAAAATAAAACTTATTAAATATAAAGAGGGTAGGTCCAACTTCGAGAAAGAGGTCAATCGTCGAATCCGTCTCGGCTGGGCAGCGTTCGGGAACCTACGGCACATCTTTTCGTCCAATATTCCGCAGTGTCTCAAGACGAGGGTCTTTGACCAGTGTGTGTTGCCAGTGATGAAACACTGAAACACACACTGAAACGTGGTCGCTTACTATGCCTCATAAGAAGGCTCAAAGTCACCCAAAGGGCTATGGAGAGGGCTATGTTGGGAGTTTCTCTGCGTGATCGCATCAGAAATGAGGCTATCCGCAGCAGAACCAAGGTAACCGATATAGCCCTCCGAATCGCTAAACTTAAGTGGCAGTGGGCGGGGCACATAGCACGTAGAACCGATGGCCGATGGGGCGGAAAGGTTCTCGAGTGGCGACCACGAACCGGAAGGCGCGGCGTGGGTAGGCCCCCCGCAAGGTGGACTGATGACCTGGTAAAGGTTGCTGGAGTCCGCTGGATGCGGGTGGCGCAGGACCGGTCACTTTGGCACTCTTTGGGGAGGCCTATGTCCAGCAGTGAACGTCTTTCGGCTGATATGATGATGATGATGATGATGAAATATAAAGAGGTGGTGAGACACTGACTTGTGATCATATATCAAGGAGAGCCGAATGACTACAAAATAACTTGTGAGATTAGACATACCTTCCGTATTGTGAACGCATCTTTCTTCGTTCCGTTCTCTGTCTTTTTCTTCAGTCTCTTCAACGTCTATGTCAGAGTTGTCTTCCGGGGGCTCAACGTTTTCACACAGTCCTTCGCATGATGTGCAGAATGGGGAACAATGGAGGCCCGCCTTCCTGCATCCACAATTGCGTTGGCAGCCTTTCTTACATTTACAAGAAATGTACCGGAGTACTGAGTTTGGTGCAGAGTCCAAAGTTGTTAGCACTGCCACGAGACCACTACTAGTTTTTTCCACCCCCACTGATTTGGGTTTTTTGTTGCTCGTCAGGTGTGGCTTGACCGGATAACCACTGCTCAGTAAATGAGAAGAGGAGCAGAAGTTGAATTCTCCGTGTCCTCGGTATTTATTGAAATAACTTACAAACTAGATGAAATTCACTAACTGCCAGCCTTTTAATCTCTGAGGCTTCTGGCAATATTACATTTAATAAAAAAGTTATGTTTTGGAGTGGAATAAGTGGTTTTTGCAGATACCGCTGAAATATGCCCATTTTCAACTCGCACTTGAGACCGGACGGTTCTTCAAAAAAAAACTAAATAGTGTTATTTGTAGATAATTTTAGGAACTTTCATTTCTGTTAATAGGCCATTTACTAAAAGTTAATAGTTTCCGAGTTTTAACCAAAAATCTGAAAAAAAACAATTTTTCACTTTTTTTGCGATTTTATCAATGTTGCGTCACGAAATTTTGTTAGCAAACCTCAGATTCGGATTTAGCACCCCAAATTGCATGTAGAATGAAAGAAATCAGAACTACCCCAAAACTTTCCCACTAGGGGCACTTTCGAATACAATTCGACTGCACTATTTGAAGAAACTTCAATTAGCAACAGGAGGGTTTAGATCATTTTAAATTGGACGTGTATATATAAATTTAAAGTCACGTAACTTAAAACGACAACAATCAGTTGCCTCTTTCAACTTTTTTAATTAACGGTTTTTTAGTTCACATACCTACAATGAGTTATACCCTAATTCATATACTATTAGTTTTTTTTTAAAGTTAATCGTCATGCGATTCCAAGGAAAACCATTGTTATGTTTAAAAGGCACTTAATGATCAAAATAAGTAAAACTAGTCAAATATTTCTCGTTGATATCCTAGATCTAGAGGTACATATATAAATACATTCGTAGTGTAATTGAGAGTTCATGTTTCCTGCCAACGGGCAGATAAGATTAATTTTATATTATGTAACCTATTTTTGGAAAAAAAAGAAACGAGGAAACTTAGACGAATTTGCCCGTTAAAATTCTAGGTTAGGTTACCACAATCGCTATGACTGAGTATGTATGTGTCGATAATAGGAACCAAGGTTGTCTACCCCCAACCACCAACCACCCAAGGGTGTCTATCATTTTATCGAAGTATCTTACGTCGATTTTCATGTCGCCGAAAACTATTCCACGAATTGCATTACGTTTTTTTTCCTAATCACATACTCATCAATACCGTAAAATGGGGTGAGTAGGGTGAAAACTGACATTCAAACCTCGATAACATTTAATTTTTACTTATACAATTTTTTTTTTCTGAATGGTGTATATAATAAGTGTTCCGGATGTTTGTATTTTAGTTTTTATTTTATTTTGGGTACTTCCATTTCATAAATTTGACGATAAACAGGAAAACCTACCTCATCCCGTAGTAATTGGGGTTTTGTAGCAGTAGCCTTAAAAAACCATCTCACCCCCCTTTCATACCTTCTCTCCCCATTCATAACCCAACTCTCCCCGCGAACCCTACTCACCCCATTTTACGGTACATTGTTTTTTATTCAATCAAACAACTTTTCATCATTAATCGCTTCGAATTCGTCTCAAATCTTAGCTTAACGATTCATCTCAAACATGCAATGAAATATTGACGTTGTGTTCTTCATAATGGGCTTCGAAGTGTCACTTTTCGGTCGGAGCGAGAAGAGAGATCTGTAATGGTTGATGGTTTTTTTAATTTCCATTCCACAATTTGTGGCACGGGATCACGGCGTTTAGCCATGAAAATTAAAGTTTGATTTCTTGGAGTTTTTTAATTTATTTACCTAATTGCATGTTTGAGAAAAGCACTATACATACCTCGGCGTAAAAAGGGGTTGCCAGCCTCATAACTATCCGACCTCGCCAGTCTCGCCACGCTCCGCTGTATACATGTACTCGGCCGGCAACCCCTTACTTCCCGGCCTACTATTACCTGTCATTTCTATGACTAATAATTAGTTGTTTATACTTATTCATTTATCGAAACACGGTTCACAGTTGGTATTGTTGCTTGGTATGGTTGGTTGATTTGGCATTTTAACCTAACCTAAACCTAACCTAATCGCCAGCGTGTCGACACTGTCGACGTCATCGCGGGGTGCCTATTTCCGCTCTAAGGGACACAAGCTATCCCTAACCTACAAATAATACCGTTGTTACGATGATGTGTTGTTTTTTTACTGCGGCCCCCCGAGCCCCCCTTTTTCTAGCTGCCCTGACCTAATCTACTATATTATAATCCTTATACGAAAATATAAGAATTTTGGGAACTGAAACTTATGTTAAACCGAATCGATGAACGACCATTTCGATGGACAAATTAAATAATAAATTAAAATTCGATGAGTTGATTCTCGTGTAAAAGGTAATTCGAGCAAATGTATGAGCGATCTAACGAAGTTCGATGAGTGATTCCTAAGTGATGATAAAATTCTGCGAATAGTGTTACGAGTATAATCGATGAAACGATTTTCGGTAAAACGATGGATTCCCGCAGGAACCTTATTTTAGATTACTCGTGAAATCATCAAATCTGGAATGTTAAATGGCGAGAGATATTTGTAAAAGAGATCTCACAGTAATTGTTGCCGCTCACGTTTACTTTTAAGTCATAAATCAATTTACGCGAAACCGGTAATAAATCACTTTTCGCTTGAGCGTTGAGCGTGGTTGACCCCACATTTTTTGAGATAAAAGGCTTGTTTTTAGGGCATTGAAATAACTAATTGTTGGCTCCCCACCAATTAACACTTCTTATTTTAAGCCTTCATGACAAATAGAGCTGTAAAAACTGGCTTTCAATCATTGTTTACTCATTAGGTGCCAAATGGATGGTCTATGTGTATGTAGGCGGTAGGCAATGTAGGCATTACTAACTAGTTTACGATTACAGCACGAAGAACAAAGTTATTCAAATGTGAAACTTTCCATTATTGGATCGGGATTTGACCCGTGAAATGTGATGAATTGATGATTAGTCAAAAAAGTTTTAGGCCTCGCTATCGGCACCGTTTTGCCGCGTTTTACCACATAACTGAAGCAGCAGTCTGAAAAATGGAACTGGTGGGCTGGGCAGGTATTTCATCCGCTAGGTATATTTGACAAGGTGTCCCCACTTTAATGTCTCTGTCTCTCTAGAACAGAGATATCAAAGTGCGTGATATTTTGTGGTGTCAACTCATGTAATATACCACTACCTTACCCTTTTTGAAATGTAAGCACAGTCCGCCGTAGAAAGCAGTAATTACGCAAATATTATTTTTTAATATCAAGTTCCAGCGTTTATTTGCATCTGAAACGTCATTTACCTTTGCGTAATTATAACAACAATAGCGCTAACAATGTCAACGTAATACACAATGAGTGGGAACGGAATATTACGAAAACTTTTTCGTATATTTGTCACGATAGTAATTTAGTGGCGAAATGTGCTTTTCGGATTAAAGCGAATTTTTCTAGTAATTTTATCTTGCAACAAAGAAATTGCGTGGAATTCTCAATATTGTCAGGTTGTGTTTGACAAATTGATGCGGATTAAGTGCTTTCCATCGTCACGCAAATTTAAAAAAGTAACACTGTAAGATGACACAGATTTTTTTAGGTAAACGGCCAAAATGTCTCTGGTTTTATAGGCACATCTCGCACAACTAATGGCGAATGGCGCTATAAAATATGCCATAACTGTCTAGTTTTTGTATTCGGCTTAGTTACAGTTATTTCTTCGAGCATAAAATACTCAAGTGCCTATTTGGATACCAACATTACCAACATGAAAAATGTTATGGCCTATTATTTTTATATCTGGTGACCTTGCTTATTAATACAGGCCAGATAAAATTTAATCTTAAGGCAATGTCTAAAAGACTTCACTGGGAATAATAGAATAGAATAGTATCGATGTAAATTTACATACACCATTTTCTTCTACATTTCTAGCGCGGTTTAAAGCTGTAACCTCAGTCCTTGAAGTTATAATTTATATTGAGATGACAGCAGTTGTCTCACGTACCAAGCTCCGATGAAAGGGTATTAAGTAAGATATAACGTTTAACATTATAACACGTAAATCACTTGTCATTGTTGTTTGACCCTAAAAAAACAGAATATTGCCACAGATAACTTAAATACAGATAAAATATAAATAATGTCGGGTACACGTTATAACAGATTACATATGTTAGTGTCTTATTTTGATACATGGCACCCGTGGTTCAATAACTCGTGGATCCTGCTGTATGTTGTGATGGTGAATGCGTCTATATTTGCGATCTGGGCTCTTTTATTCGCAAGTCCATCCCATACTAATAAACAAATAAAAAATATATATTAGGGGACAATCTTACACAAATCGACCTAGTCCCAAACTAAGCAAAGCTTGTACTATGGGTACTAGACGACGATAAACATATATAGATAAATAAATACTTAAATACATAGAAAACATCCATGACTCAGGAACAAATATTCGTGCTCATCACGCAAATTAAATGCCCTTACCGGGATTCGAACCCGGGACCTCTTGCTTCGTAGGCAGGGTCACTACCTACTAGGCTAAAGCGGTCGATGCGATAGATGTTATAATTGCGAAAGTGACAGCCTGTTTGATGAAATTTGGTATGGAGGTAGTTTGAGACTAACTATCTGGCTGAGTCACGGAGGAGGTAGACATATAATACCCCGGGAATCATTCCTCCATGCCAGGAAAGTGAATAGAGGAGAGGTAATGAAAAAATAAAAAATGTTGTTATCTTATGTGCAGATGTTACATATATATTTTTGTCGCTTAGTTTTAGTTTAAACATTTTGGTCCAGTCAGTCAGCGTCATATACAGTGATCGGAATAGGCAGAGTATATTTACCTACACTTGGTAGAACATAGATAAAAAGTGGAGACTTCCTTACGACTAAATTTTTTTGCGGGATAAAGTCCCGGGAATTTACCGAATAATTAATATTGTTCTGAATAGTACAAAAAACAATACAAACTGCTTCAATACAATAAATAGGCATAAAATAAAACAACCAATATATAAACGAATTCTTCTATATTTATTTTTAATAAACTCTCTTTATGTACAAAATTATTATTATTTTACTAAATCTAAATATAAATAACATTGCAACTTAATCTACAAATACAAAATTATTATATTGATTTAAACTAACACCATTTTCACACACTCTGTTAAGGGCATGTGCAACATATTTGGAAAATCGATTTTTAACAAACGTCCGGCTTTTAACATGTATGCCACGCTGTCAGAGCATAACATAAGCACATTGTTAGATTTTTCTTCAAATGATTCTCCCCACATTTCGTTTAATGATCCGTTCACAAAATTTGCTATAGTTTCCCCGTTTACCTTTTGTAGCACTTTACATGCAATTAAATACGGTCGTCGCTACATTTTTTATTAAAGGCATCACTAATAAATGAACCACATATCTTCCTAAAAAATCAGTTGTTTCGTCAAGAGATATCCAGACCTTATTGTTTCCTATTGTGTCGTATATATGTTTCAATCGATCTTTATAAAATTCATCTAGATACTTTTTCCGTAATATTGATTCAGATGGCACTTTCTTTTCTACGCACACACAACAACCACTGTAGCAAACATATTTGCCAAAAAAAGATTGGAACGCAGAATTATTAACTTGCGACCAAGGGATGTTACACAAAATTAAAAAATTTACTAAGTCGAAGTAGTATTCTTTCTCAGTATTTTGTCGCCTGCCTTGATGTATGGCTCCATTGATGTGCTGATCAACGTTGCCTTTCTTCGTGGCTTTGAAAGAGATCTCGCATTTGGTGCAAAATATGATACCACTTGCTTCGTCATATACAAGTTCCGGATTATTAACAATCCAACTAGTGACTAGTTCGGGTCTCACTTTGTTCGCCATGTCGACAACAAAAATTATATAATATATTCCGAAGCGTACCTGAAATAAATTATACGAAGTGTTAGCAATGAGCTTTAAATATTTCAGAATGAAGGGTAAGGTTTCTCTTAACCTATCGACGCGAAATCGGCTTTAGCCGACCAAAAATAGCTCGTTAGTATGTACAGTACGGTAAGTATAATGTAGGTAGGTTTAATACATTACACGGCCAAATTATGAGCATAGGTAAGTGACTTAAGTCAATAGTCATAGTTCGTGACCATATATGAAAAAGGTAAAATTTTTAAATAATAAATAATATTATAATATTTTATATATCTTACCTTGAAACTTGGTAGTTTTGCAGTATCCGTGGTGTTTTCAGTGTCCAGTAATCGCCAAATCCAATCAAAGCAAAATCGGTGTCCGAGTTCAGGCCGTGTGTAATCAAGTATAGCAGGCGAAATTCCAGTAAACAAGCAAATGTCAAATATCGAAAAAACACAGTATCTACACTTCCGTACGTACTCGACAAGGGATAGTAAGAAACTGATGTCAACTTTCTATTTAAGTAATGCATAAAAAGGGTAGCAGGTAACAGCGATAAGTGATAACGACATCTGCTTTGTCTTTTAGACGATAACAATGGAAAGTACAATTAACATAGTTGATAGTAATACTGTTATTTCTATCTCTTTCACTTAAACACAGCTGGTATTGGTGTAAAAGAGACGGACAAGTTTGAAATAATATAAATACAATAATGTTATATTATCACCTGTAAACTAGTACAAACTTGTAGTGTTATGGTTACTATTTAATTTAACGTACATTGGGGATACATTGTGAGATTTTATTTATTTTACTGATTTTTAAATCCGGGAAGTCCCGGAAAAAAAATTTATCGCAAGGAAGTCTCCACTTCATGACTTTGTTCTACCAAGTATAGGTAAATATACTCTGCCTATTCCGATCACTGTCATATAGTTAGTAGCAGCCAGATTAGCCAAATATTTCGTAACACACCCTTATTCTTACAGTAATAAAGACGTGTACCGAAATATTTGGCTACCTTGGCTGCTACTAACTATATGACGCGGACTGTACACCCTCGTAGGGTCCATGTTCGTACTGGTTAGATTTTAAGAACACCTTGTAAATACCACGGTTGCAACGAATAAATGATTATGATTAATACAACTAGATTTTTCCCGCGATTTTTCTCACACACAACACAGACGTATGTGAGTAAATTAATACAAATAAAAGGTAGTTGTATTACTCGTATATTGATAAAGGGTGTTTCCAAGCCTGGGATTTTATTTGTTTGCAATAAAAAAGTAAATAGGTATAATATAAGTATGTTAAAAAAACACTTAAAAATAACTCTCGGGCTGCAAACGTGTTGCACTGGAAAATGCAATCACTAAATGAATTTACACTATATAATAGCACTTAACACGCGCAACTCAATTATTCGCAGCTTAAATGATGTTTGCACTACATGAACGGCTTTAGGGCTTCGTCATACAGGAAACGAGTGGCGCGAGCTTAAAATAGGTAGTAACGTTTTTTTTAAATAACCTACGCAGTTAAATTCTATATGCGATTTTATCAGTTAAGAGGAGTGGGGTGGCGTTGCTTCTAACATATCCTTAGGCAAGCCGACGCTGATTGCAGTTGATTTTCCTTCAAGAGCTGCAACATAAGGTGCTCAATTGACTAGATAGACAGCCGAGGGGAATTGAGGTCTTTGGACGCCTCGCACTTAAGCTCTATCCGCGATTCTATCAGCTAAGGTTCATACAACATCAGGACTGCTTCTTTGCGGAGGTTGATAAAGTCTAAGTAGCGCAATTGCATGTTATTGTGCCTAAAACAATGCCATAGCCCACGGACGTCCGTTCAAACGTTATCCAATTACCTTGGTCGCAGCTACTGCGCTTTTCGCATCTCTCGCAGTGTACAGTCGACTACAAAAATATATGTATCCATTTTTCTCCTTATTACAAAATTACAACGCAATAAGCTGAAAAAATAGGTTTTAAATGTTATTTGTATTCGTAGTCGACTCTACTGTCTACTAAACAAAATTGAAGGCAATAAATATCTGGCACGTGACACCATTTAATCTGGAGGCTGTACAGTCAACAGCAAATGATAGATGATCGTTTTAGTACTTAATCGCACTTAACGTAACAATACTGCGACAGTTGCGGTCAAACTGACAAGGGACTAAATTGTAGTAGATGATCACTACTTTTGCTGTTGACTATACCCATCGAAAGACACCGTGTCGCTTCTTGTGTAACGAAGCCTTTATAGAATCATTAACTTTTAATTAAAATGTAAACTTTGAGCGTATTTTCCGATATGATGGGCAAAGTAAGCTTCCATGTATTTATTACCGTATAACGTCAGTTGCATATTGCTTTACTCAATTAATGAACAATGCACAACCTTTTGAGTTCCGTTAAAGCGCCGGCAACACATAAACAACTTTTTTTTTATTGGATTAGTTACAATTTCACTGTTCATCGTATGGCGATCTGTAGAATAGGCGAATATCTATGTGATATTGTTATAGGAGCGCCTATTTCGCCGAAAGTGTTGTCGATCATTTAGAACCACCCAGGGGACACGTGCAGGGTTATGGTAGGTAAATCCTGTAAAGGCGAGCAACAGATTGCCCCCCAACTTTTTCACTTAAATCTGTTTATGAAACTCAGGATAATATTTAAAAGTATTGAGCACACCATAGAAATAGATTTCCATACTTACTTTCCTGGCTCCTGAAATTTTTTTTTTTGAAATTTTCATCTTTTTCATAAGTCTCATTGATTTTTTGAGTTACTTCAGAGCGCTTAATGATGTCAATTAAACTTAGGAAGTAGGTAATTAATTACCAGGTACTTCCTAAGCACCACAAGCGCGATGGAATCGTCGAGGATATCGGCGTAATCATCGAAAGTAAAGTGCTGAGACGTCTGCCTAGTATCCGCACTTGAGTGCTCCGAGTCCGAAGTGCATCCGACTTTGATGCTGGCTCGCGTTTCAATTTGCTGAGTGTTAACTCTGGATTATTTCCGCCTAGATCTCTTCGAAGTGTGATCTTAAATACGGCGTCGAAGTGTAGTCAAAATAGACTATAATCATTAATAGATACAAGTTGTTGAAAATTATGCAACACTCAGAATAAGACATTTTTTTAAACATTTTTAACAGGTAGATAATCAAATACAAATTAAACATAGCATTCAGTTTGCCTATACTGAATTTTTACTTGTTGTAATTTTCTCTCCAAGTCATATTAAGGCTGTACGAGGACTTTTTCATGCAACGGACACATATTCACATTCATGGCAGAGATCACCGATTTGTTTGATAAATATTATATTTATTACATTAGGCCAACTCCGTAATGTAATAAATATAATATTTATCAACCAGTCTCATTTGCTTCTGAACTCATACTACCGTGATTAGACAAGTTTATATTCCCGATAATTTTAACTAATTTATTCTTTTGGTTATGACTAATTATGATCGTAACCCTAATATTGGCTTGTTTTAAACCTTTTAGATAATTGCAGTAAGTGTAGCACAATTTTCCAGTCAATAATAGAGATTACTTGAAGTGATTTTCGCGGTATATGGGCCTAACTAGATAAATTAGGCAGCAAAGTTATTTGCAGACATTTCAGGGTTCAGTTTTGAAAGCTTCCAAGACGTGTTTTTGCTATTGGGATCATACTAGACAGTTGACATATAGAAAATGATCCATAAGTAAGATTATGAAATTGACGTAATCGGAAACTGACTAGCTAGAACTTTCTAGGGTCGGTTTCCAAATATAGCATAAATGTCAAAAGTTGCCCCCGCTTATACTGTACTTTACGGGCCACTTCTGTCATAAATACTGAATAAATGAGATTCTGTATTACAAGAAATATCTCTAGGCAGCCCGTATTCAAAATCCCGTATATAGTCGTTTCATTGCTTTTTAATCAGTATGTGTTTTCATTCTATCGAGAATTTGAATATTCAGTACAGTACCAAGTGTTGCACGCAACACTTTCAAACACATTGTTTGCGTGGAAGCTCCCTCGTTTCACAACCCTATTCACCCTACAAATAGATCTCAAGCCGTCAGCAGCTAAAACAAACACTACGACGTAACTTCATAAAAATTCTTTGTATCTGTTACAACATCCGAGTACGTAACCCTCATGCCCTTAAAGGTTTATACAAAAACTAATCTTATTTTACAGAGGCAAGGTTGAGTTTTCTTTGTTCTCGTGGATATTAATGACCAATTTTACAGTGTAACTGGCATGCACGGGCATAAAAGAAGCACATTATTGTGCTTATTTATAAAAAGTCCCGCGGGGTGTGATGCTAGTAAACCTTTGGAATTGGACCGAATTTTATTGAAGGTAGCTCTGGGGAATAAAATTGGAAATTGGTAACATATTTTTATAGTTCTAGTTATCTTTTTATCCTTGACGTAGGGGGTTCAGAGGCGACGCGTCGTTGTAATAAAGTACGATAAAAGCGCATATTATCAGTGTAATTTAAATCCCCCCCGTCCCGCACCCGTGTGGTGTCGGGTTAGAATTTCACCACCCCCTTTCTTCCCGTGGGTGCGTAAAAGTCGACTAAGGGACCAGTGTTGAAGTGTGTTGTGGGCGAGGGGCTAGCAACCTATCACTGCAATATCACATTTTGTCGATCTTTTATACCCACTTCACCCATTTATACTAAAAGTGGCGCTGGAACATAGGTTTCATGTGCTCTGCCTACCCCTTTTGGGAATAAAGGCGTGTTTGAATGTATCCTTGAAACGTGAAAAGCAGGATTCCAGAATTAAGTTCCTTTAGAGTGACCTGCGTGAAACTTTATTTTTAACGCTGCTAATAATTTGCGGCTTTGGAGATAGAATACTTAAGATAAAATATATTCTTACGCATATGTACGTTAAACTTACGATTGATCTAAGTAAAATTGTGCCTGTATGCGAATTATAACGACCGCTTTAGCCTAGTTGGTAGTGACCCTGCCTATACGAAGCTAGAGGTCCTGGGTTCGAATCCCGAATAATAAAGGCAGTTATTTGTGTGATGAGCACGCATATTTGTTTTTGAGTCATGGATTTTTTCTACATAAATACTTACAGTATTTAAGTATTTATTTATCTATATAGGGATGTTTATCGTCGTCTAGTACCCATAGTACAAGCTTTGCTTAGTTTGGGACTAGGTCGATTTGTGTAAGATTGTCGCAAATATTTATTTATTTATAAGAATTACCTAGGATTTTATCAAGTAGTCGGCAAAAGTCCTCAAAAACCTAGCCATCCTCGGAAGAAAATAGCGGACCTCGTTAGTTTTGTTCCATTTTAATAGCAGCACTCATTCACTTCGAACTAACATGGCTCGTTTCAGTTTACGAAGTCTGCATGTCCCCTCTTCCCGTTTACCTAGTCGCATCTGCCGTCGGATACGCTACAGCAGGTTTGCTCAGGCACTCAGTGCTGTAGATTTTGTTGTTCATGCTGAAAGCAACATGGCAACTTCCTAAAGGAGGAGTATCCTGATATCATACCTAGATACTGTTCTTTTCAGAGGTACACTGCATACATCCGAAGAGTAATTTTTTCGAAACCCTTTTACTAACCCAACCTATTTATACATATAATCTATTAAACTATCTATCTGCGTCCAAATGGCCGTTTAGCGGGAAAATGCGATTGTAAATTTCGGAATAATAATGCGTTCGGACTCTTTTTTTTGATGGACTGAATGACTAAATATTCGTGCGTTCCCTCTTTTCAGAGCCAATTGTAGATGCGTTGTAACTTTGCAGTTACAATACACGGAAACAGTCATGGCTCATCATCGTAACCATATTTTCTTATACTGGGATTCAAAGCCACTCCATTTGCAGATAACCTCCACCAAACGGGGTCTCTGGAAGGTGATGAAATGCCCTAAATCCCGGGTCTCATTCGGTCTACCTGTGCCGTCGACTAGAATAGACATAATCGATCGACTGCGCTATCAATTTTTCACAACACTGCCTGGGTAATGACGCCAAAAATTCCACGAACATTCTCATCCTAAAATGGCGGCGGATTTATTTAATGGTCGCTTTTCGCGTTTAAAATTGCAGTTGTTTTGTAATGTAAATTTTACGCTACATTTTTTGGGTACAAAGGTAAAAATGATAGTCGTGCTTACAAGCTTTTGTTAAATTTGAAATGTTTGCCGGCAATTGAGTTTCTCCTCGCAAACAGTTTTAGCTGCAGGTATATTAAAGTACTACCTATTCTAATATTCTGAAATTGGTATTGTTAGTACCGTCGGGGCGAGCGTCTTCAGATGGCTAGGTTCCACAGACCACTGCATGCGGCATGTCCAATATCTTGAGAAGAATATTTATTTAAACTTCAGCCTTTGTGTTTCGTTAGTAATTGTTTGTTATTTTTTTATCTAAAACAAAGTCCTTGTT
Organism: Epinotia bilunana; assembly: GCA_947049275.1. Taxonomy (NCBI): domain Eukaryota; kingdom Metazoa; phylum Arthropoda; class Insecta; order Lepidoptera; family Tortricidae; genus Epinotia; species Epinotia bilunana. The sequence continues at coordinate 808,293 of OX346263.1, forward strand.
ATGATTCTTACTCTAGTAGTATAGTAGTACGAGTATAAGCTAGAGACAATAGTTATCGGAACTTGTTAAGCTGTTGTTTGGCGCAAGTGTTTGTATTGAAAGCCGAGCTAGCGGAGGATTTTAAATTTGAACCACGAGCGAAACGAGAGGTTTGAAAGTAAAATTCTTAGCATAACAGCTTTATAAGATTCGAGACGCCGAAAAACTTGATTGCCGAGTGAAACACACCGCGCGAAGAAAAGACTAGCTGCACCTAAGATATGTCCATAATCCTTCAGCGACAGCTATAATGTGTCGTATAGAACATTCCTTTTCAACAAAATCGCAAAGTTGTCTAGTTTTCGATGAAATCAAAGCAATCGATTAATTAAATGTGTTGTCGAACCTCTATTTTCCAGATGTATGCTATGATTTGCATAGGTTTGCTGTATTTTTATTATCGCGCATACAATGTAAATGGCAAAAACCGCAGGGAATAACAACGTATTCACAATCAACGTATTGCTACATACAAAACCACACGCAAATACCCGCGCCCTCGAACAGCGCGGCACACTGGAAATTAATAAATTGTTGGCAACTCCGATGAAAAATTGCTAACGTCAACAATGTCCAAACTACTGTCGCGAGCCGTAGGGCCGGGTTCCTCTTTCATAAAATTAATAACCAGCGTTCTACTTGGCGGGAACTCGATTCTTGAATGCCTTGACTTGGTAATTGTAGTAGGGATTCCAGGAAGACGAGTCTTTGAGAAGCTGCGATGTTGTCTTTGCTGTCTTGACGGCTACTCGAGTCGGTAATTGGAACTATTGGCGCTTATAGGTATTTCAATATACCATAGACAGAGATTAGTGTTGGTTTTATGATGTTAATTTGAAACGTCACACTAAGTTAGTCGTTAAATATGGCGTCTGGAGCTGCCATACCATAGAAAACCGACAAAATTCCCATAAAATCAGATTTTAACGGACGCAATTTACGATTGCCGACGATTTAATACAACATACCAAAAGTTAACTTGCTAACTTGTATAAAAACTGTTTATATTTATATTTATGAAAGATATACCCGTTTTATTTGCCCATCGATTTTTCTTAACCTCTTCTTCTTTATGAATAAATCAGACAAAAAATCTATTTTAGACCAATAATCTAAATATCAGTAAGGCTTAAGGATGGTATAGCATTTCAAAACATTTCCGGATTCTAAAACGGGAGTATGAATTTTTATCCCCCTTCGTTGCTATTAATAAATGCCCTCGATATAGCGCGGCCATAGAGCTAGTTGTTCGTTTTTTGTCTGCAGTATTTCCTATGTCCAGTAAAGTGCTGGCAACACCGACATAGAAAATAAGTTGAACAGACAAACGTAAGTAGGTGATCGTTACCTAATCAGGGCGTCAGTCAGTACCTTACATGGAGTTTCTCAAATGAAAGAAATAAGAAAGAAAGATACATTTATTCACAAACACACAGGACACACGTATTAAACAATAAAATAATCAAAAAACAGAAAACAGATGAAACATGAAACAAGTGTGTCTCTGCGGCAGTGAACCGGACACTGGCTCAGCATTATGCTGAGGTGTCAGACACCTGCAGCGCTGATTTTCAGCCAGCACCGTCAGTGACTCACGGAAACGTCATATAAATGTAATAAATAAACTACCTACAGTATTGGGACAGGCGAAAGAGAAATAAACATAAATAAAAAGTGAGATAATACATGTACACACTACCTAGATGCAGCTTCAATAAAATATTTATATTTACAGTACACATTAAAAGCAAAAACTAGATAAGAAATTGGCATATTTATTGGTGTCACAGTGCTGGGGATTAGGATTTTGATTTCTGGAGCGTCAACAAATAGCCTTTAAGCATACGCTTAAAGGTGTATCTGCTAAGCGCCCTTTGGATAGGAGGAGGGATATCATTCCAGCACTTAGACGCCGCAAACTTGAAACTACCTCTGAACGCAGCGGTTCGGTGCATAGGTATAATGGCCATTGCCTTAAACCTGCGCGCACTTTTGGACCATACCAGTTTATGAAAAAGGTAGGTGGGGGTTTCCTGTTTTACCACCCCGAACAGCAGAGTGCAAATCGATTTTATATTCCTTAAATATTTGAAGTGGTGGTAGTTAGAGCCTCTTTATAATATTTATATTTCGTTCAATGCCTCCTTGTGTTCGTTTGTACCATTTATTAATTTATTGATATTTTTAACTGTATTTACACATTATTTAATGTATCTTTTTAATCAACAACCAAATAATTTGCACGCCTGCATGCAGGCTGGATACACCGAACTTGAAAGTATCTTTAAACTGTATACAGCAAATGAACGATTTGTAGTTGTATTAGTAAAAATAATGTCATTATAATTATCATATTGATCATACTCATCATGAGCCTATATCCGTCCCACTGCTGGGCACAGGTCTCCTCTCACGGATGAGAGGCAACGGGCAGTAGTGCCCACGCTGGCCCAGTGCGGGTTGGGACTTCACGTGCACCTTCGAATTTCTTAGCATCTGCAAGTTATTTCCTAACCGTAAAACTAAAATTATGTAATTAAATCGACATTTCATTCTTAATGTACAATTATATTTGTAAATAGCGAGAGCAATCCACCGTGACTAACATTTTGTAATGTTGACTGTACCTTTGGGGTGTTGTTGTATAAATATTATCGTGAGCAAATATTAAAAGAAAACGGAAGAAATGTTTAAGTCCAAGTCCATCGTTGCCATTTATATTTCTTTGCGGATGACATTTTTAACGTAAAATAATGTCTCATGGAAAAGGTAAAGATGCCTTTTATACAAAAATGTAAAAATAACTTCCGGACCCCTATATTAGAGGTATCTACTTACTTTGAATAATGTTTCGGTTTTATATGAGCCATTACCTATGCAAATAAAACGTTGGTTTGAGTGTACGTGAGGTTCCGGGTTTCAATCCCGGTTAGGACATTTATTTGTGTGATGAGCACGAAGATTTATGCCGGAGACTTAGTAGTTGTATTCTGTGTAGTGTATTTACTTAAGTATATAAGCGCGTCTGCGTTGACTCTGCAACAAATAATTTGGCAACACTACTCTGTGTCATATTACTGTGAAAATTAGAAGATTAAATTATAAAGAATATTTTGAGACTTGGTCTATACGTGTGTCTAAACCCGTCACAAGTTCTAGTTGGTTTCTTGCACTTTCTCCGAACACAGCACATAGGTAACCTCATGCGAAAGCAGGTTCATTACAAGTCAAACGAAGTGCACACTAATGAACGCCATTGTTTTTGCATTGAATGCAAGTTGCGCAGCTGCAGCATGGCGTATAAGGGAAACGAAGGAAACGAGTGACGTTTCAAATCTACTCTGAATAATCGGACAACTCGCATAGTTTCATACTTCTCGAGACGATACCAATACATCAACGATAGACGAAATAAGTTTCTGTCAAAAAATTTATTTTTGGTACAAGCTTTTATTGCCGACTGTACTTTTCTGTATACCGTAATCAACTACTCATTGTGACGATTCTAAAGAGCCCAAACTCTATGGGGTTATGTGGTTTTAGTACTGAGTGCCTATGGCCACCTTCCAGCTCCATCATAAGATCAGCTCCACGTCATCATAATATTGCATTGTCATTTGCATGTCATTAAGTTTATTTTGTAATTTTAACAATATATGGATCATGGATCTGAAATAAAATATTTTGAATTGAATTTGAATTGTCACGCGATTTACATATTCGTGCAAAATTTCAACTCAATCGGAAACCGGGAAGTGGATCAAATTTGATTTCCAAGATTTGATTACAGACAGACAGACAACGGGACAGGTGAAACTAAATAAAAGCTTGTAAAATGGGAACGGTCCTAGATCGGTCCCAGGAATAACGCTCATCGGCGAGATAACCGACGCCGACGCCGACGCTGACGCCGACGCTGACGCCGACGCTGACGCCGACGCTGACGCCGACGCTGACGCCGACGTAGGTGGCGGGCGAATCGTGTCCGTTCTGTATCTAGTTGAAAATTTCCAAACTAAGCGCATGAATGGCCATTGTACAGAGCTCATGAATGCCTTTGTTTGTGGTCCGAACAAAGGCTATTCAAGACGCGCGCGTACCAAATTTACAAAAAAAATTAGCGCCACATAAAATGTTCTTTGAATAATGAACTCTATCTTCTTTTACAATAGATTCCAAATTATCATAGCGCCTTGTACCTGGCTCGCTGGGAGCGGGTTTTTGTTATCTTTTAGTTAATTTTGAATCTATTTAATAAGACGATAGAGTTCATTATACAATGAAGGTTTTATGTAGCGCTAATTTTTTTTGCAAATTTGGTACGCGCGCGTCATGAACAGCTTTTGTTCGGACCGCAAACAAAGGCATTCATTGAGCTCAGTACAATGGCCGTTCATGAGCTTAGTTTAGAAAATTTCAACTATACTAATATTATTATACTGTTCTGCGTTCGGGGTATAAAGCCCAAAATAAAGTAAAATTTCTTAAATTGTGAGTACAGTTTTACGCATGTAGTAGACCTCCATTTATATAGTTATAAACTATCTTCCTGCAAAGTTACATCCAAATCGGTTGGGCTGTTTAAGCTTCATTGAGTAACAAACATTTAAACATCCAAAACTTCGCATTTATAAGGATGGCCCACTTAAAACATTTAAATAGCTGGATTTGCTTACTATAGATGTGGTATAAGTACAAACTTTTTTGAAAAAGTGTACCGTGCTAAGTAACATATCTTTGTGTCCTGTTAGGTTTTTGCGCTTAGACCACAAGTTCCTATAGGATATATGTAATGTCATGTCTTACATTTACGAGGATCTCCATTTCATTGCTACAGATTACCCCAAACTGTTGGTAATAGCCGCTCCGACGCAGTGTACACCCGACAGCGCTTAAACCCGACACCCGTTGATAGATTAGTGGCCTTCACTCTTAGCTTAATTGCTTTTTGGCGCTTTATTTATTTCATGAAGCGCATAAAGCGCATTATTGCTGGTCTTTACTAAGTTCCTATACTATTAAACGAGCAATATTTATTTGTATTATATATAAGTATATATTTGCATTCACGTTCTCGAAAACGGCTCTAACGATTTCGATAAAATTTAGAATATATGGTTTTATGGGGGAGAAAAACCGATCTAGCTAGCTCTCATGTCTGGGAAAATTCGGTATCACCGTATTTTCACCCGAGCAGAGCTCGATCGCCCAGGGACTATTAACTGTTTGAGTACTGGCCGGTTTGATTGTTTTATTGTCTATGGTAGAAAATGGCATTGGTTATAACAAATAGCAATTTGTCGGTACGCAAGATATTCCCATGGTACCCAAATTGCTGCGATTGTACATCCTATCGGGCAAAATATTGCAAAGACAAATCGGTTTTCAGGTTATTTTGCGTAAGGAACATTTAATAATAAGGTGGATAAATGGATAGGTATATTACAAAATCTATCTGTGAATTATTAGTCCAATATGGCGCAAATATTTTCAAGATATACGCAATATGACCCGAAATCGGTGAAGCGTGCCTGGGAAGATTGATGGAGATACAGTAGTACCTACTCGAGTATTGCGTCAGACTCGGAATGGTATACATTGATATTCGCGTAGATACAGTTGTAAGTAGGTACGGCTTGTTGTGCCATGGTGGGTCTCGGTATTGTGTTTCCTCTGGGCTCGAGTCCACAGGCTACGGTGGCAGGCCACCGTCGTAGTATGAAAAATACAAATATCAAAGCACAAAGAAACGTTGTATTGTGCAGAACAGGATAGATACATACATAGGTATTAAACCAATGTCGTCCAGTAAACCGGCACAGTACCTACCGACTTCTATAATAATATTTTTCTTTATTGCACCATAACAAACAAATGCAGAACAATATAAGATATAAGCAGGGGCCGTAGACAAGGTTACAATCGACAAGCGCTAACGCCAATAGAAAATAATGAAATGCAGGGGAATGACAGATGCCGACGAAACACTTTTCGTTAACATCTGTCATTCCCATAGATTTTATTAGTTTTCTATTGGCGTTAGCGCTTGTCGATTGTAACCTTGTCTAGGCCCCCAGGTATAACGGGTAGGAATAGGCGTCTTATCGCAATAGAGCGGCGTTCTATCAAATCTAGCCGCGCATTTGATGACGTCTGTAGGCGGTGTGTCTTTCAACGGGTTATTTTATAGCGAAGTTTATTTTAGAGTTATAATATATTTTATTAATTTAAGGAACAGTTACAACTTACAAACTAAGCATATCTAATCATTTTACACAAAATTCATATTTGTAAGTTAACAACAACTGTCCACATCACTTACAAAAATATATATTTAAGGTATACACGGATATTACTGTTATACCTACTACTGCTAATATTTTTAAGGTACTTATTGGATTATTAATTAGTTATTTGTGTAACAAGGGAGCAAAATAGTATATTTACGGCGAGGGCGGTTTATTGAATCCTGAGCGTAGCGAGGGATCCTACAATTGAATCCTGAGCGTAGCGAGGGATTCTAACGTAGGATCCTGAGCATAGTGAGGGATACAAGTGTTAACGCCCGAGATGAAGATAATTTTGCTACCGAGTGACACATACTATTTTTCATACCGACTATGAAGAAATTAAAAAAAGATGCTGTTAAAATTACTTGACAAGTTTTAACATTTTTTTTTATTATTATTACAAATTTTTAAATATTACGAAAAATACATAAATTTTCAAACAACGTTGTTAAAGTTAAAACTTGAAACATGATCCCTTTTAACCGATTACGATAAATGAGAGGTGTGAAATAGTTATTTGTGTCACAAGGGAGCCAAATAGTATATTTACGGCGAGGGCGGTGTATTGAATCCTGAACGTTGCGAGGGATTCTAACGTAGGATCCTGACCGTAGTGAGGGATACAAGTGTTAACGCCCGAGAAGAAGATAATTTTGCCACCGAGTGACACATACTATTTTCACACCGACTATGAGGAAATTAAAAAAAAAATGCTGTTAAAATTTCCTTAACAAGTTTTTAAAAAATCTTAAATTTTGATAGGTACTAATTTTTAAATATTACGAAAAATTCATATATTGTCATACAACGTTAACCGTAACATTAAAACTTGACAAATGTTTGTTTTTAATCGATTACGATGAAATTACAATCGATTATTTTATTAACATCTGTGTTCAATTGGCACAAAAATCATTGCGTAAATGCTACATGCCAATGAATAAATTAAAAAAGTAGCTTGAACAGAAAAGTAGCAGTTTGATCCCTCTCTTCGTGGAACAAAACTTACTTTTCTGAACGAAAGGTGTGAAAAAGATAAAGCTGCATTGGCTTTAAATGTATGGAGGGACACTGAAAATAAGTCGCATTTTGAGCAAATATCATAAAATGTGCGACTCATACGGATAGTGGCACCATTTGCAGAAACTTTGTTATTGGCAAGAGGACAGGCAAACAATCGCGGATGGCGGACAGGTCTATTACTACATTTAAAATTAAATTCATGAATAATATCGGCATCTACTAGGAAATTTTCAATTTAAAATAAGAGTGTAACATCTGCAAGTTTTTGCCTATTGTTTAAGGTATTAAGTTTGAAAAACTAGTCTAGCTTCATAACTGGGGAGAGATCTGCGTTTACCCATTTTCATAGAAGCAAATCTAAGTGCACGAGCTTGGACGCCTCCATATAAAGTTTAGATGTACGTGTTATCCTGTTAATTGCCTAAATTGTGTGACGAGGCAATTACTCTCTTTTTGTGTTAATCTACTTCTGACATTACACGACATCATCACCCTTCAGTCATTTTGTCAACTCACCGCCATTGTATAGTTTTTAATTTGTAGCGTCAGTATACTCACCATCGTGACAATGATTCATCGTCTTCCGTTCCAAAAGTCACCAGATGTCGCTTCCTGAAGGAAGACGGCAAATTGATTGGTAGTGTGTGCGAAGGACGCGGCAAGCGACGAAGAACCAACGAATTATAGACAAAAGTTACCTATTAGCTATTTAAAACAAACTATAACGTGATTTCGCAAATAGGTCCCTATATAACTATTCCAATTTAAGTTTAAACTAAAAAATATATATTAATTAGCCTAAAACTAAATTGTCTAATTTTTAGACATAATTTAGGCGGCAGATTAAAAACGACATATTTAGAATAGCATTTAGGCAGCTAAGTAAGTTGAATAGACCGCCTTAAATAAGAAACGTCAGTTTCAAATTAGCGCTGTCATTGGATTATGACAGCTGCTCATAGAATAGCAAAGTGTTTTAGCGGCACCTAAATAAAATTAGGAAGTTTAGAAGCCACTGCAGAATCGGGTCCATCATGCTTTTAAAATGCAGTTGCAAATGTCCGTTCAGGATTTCAGGTCCACAATGATCGTAGTACATTTGTATAAGAACTGAAAAATACTCTCGCTGAAATTAGTTAAATAAGGTTTGGCAGAAAGAAATGAACCAGTCTCGCCTATAGTCTAATAATGGCTGCTTTCAACCGTCGAACCACAGATAAACCAATTCTGAATTTAATATCTTCGGCACGGGATATCGCTGCCATCGGCTCAGCGCTGCCAACATCACGACTGCAGTCGACACGGCGTGCTAACTATTGTCATTTCATTACGCTCAGATAAATTTTCATGTTGCATAAGAAAATAATTTAAATATATATTAGTTTCTAGACTGGTGGGAGTCCGCTCAAGACAGGAATATGTAGAAGAAAAAGAGGGAGGCCATTGCCCAGCACTGGGACACTTAAAGCTCTTAATAATAATAATAATATTTAGTTTCTAAAAGGATGAATAGTCAAATCAAAATGAAGTTCATCATCATCATATCAGCCGAAAGACGTCCACTGCTGGACATAGGCCTCCCCCAAAGAGTGCCAAAGTGACCGGTCCTGCGCCACCCGCATCCAGCGGACTCCAGCAACCTTTATCAGGTCATCAGTTCACCTTGTGGGGGACTGAAAATGAAGTTAATTAATTTTAAAAAAGCTCTAACTTAGAGAATTTAAACACTCAGAGATTCAATAATCAGAAAAAAGTCGTCATTGATTATTTTTTTATTTTTCCTCTAGCAGCGTCATAGGAGAATTAATCAAATTCGGAGTTTGATGTTAAACCTTGGACACTACATCTAACGTGGATCATTTGAAGATCTTTCATATACCACAGGAACAAACAATACCAAGTGTCACCTTTCCCTGAAGTATAGGATATAGGAAACAACAAATATCGAGGGTGCGACGCCATGACAGTTTTCCGGGACCTTTTCCTATTCAGTGTCATGCTTCGATGCGTCTTTGGAGAGCCGTCATATTAGTAAAAGAGGTTCACAAATCAGTTCTCCAATAAGTCAAAATAATTGTATTTATAAAATAAGAAAAATAGGGGTATCAAATCATGTTAGACAATTTACAACAATAGTATAATTATAATCTGGGGATTCTGCGTTTCCACCAAGTCGAGCGTTAGAATAGATCAGAGTATGTTTACGTAAATATGCTTTAACAGGAAAACACGTCAACTATCACAGCCACATACACATATACACTAGATAACTTAAACACCTCAATCTGTATGAAAACCGACCGTGTCACTTTTTTCTACCTACTGTGACGTCACACGAATTAGTGATGTGAATTGCCCGTCGTCCGCGCAAAATCGATTCTGCAATAAGGCATTTTCTTAATATTCATGGACAACCGGCTACCACAACAGACGCGCGCGGAATGTCAGTCGGAGTGCCAACTTGGAGACCGAATTCAGACACGTGAGTACATGCATTTGCGTGGTTTATGTATATCTATATCTGTATATAATAAGCTACGGTAGCCTAGTGGTTCAGGCATGCGCCCGTCAAGCGGCGGTCGTGGGTTCGAATCCCGGCTCGTACCAATGAGTTTTTCGGAACTTATGTACTTACGGAATATTTACCGTTAGCTTTTCGGTGAAGGAAAACATCGTGAGGAAACCGGTCTAATCCTAATAAGGTCTAGTTTTCCCTCTGGGTTGGAAGGTCAGATGGCAGTCGCTTTCGTAAAACTAGTGCCTATGCCAAATCTTGGGATTAGGTGCCAAAGCTGACCCCGGGCTCCTTTAGGGGCACAACCGGGAACAACGCTAGGAGGATGATGAGGATGATGTATATCTATATCTGTGATCACAGCCCCCGCCGCGGCAGATAGTTATGGAGTTATTCTCTAAAGTTACCGGATTGTTGCGGTTTTAAATATCTCACAGGAGGTTCCGGTATATAAGGAGTGATTCTAAGTTACGAACGGTAGAAATGGATGCTGAAGCATGCACTTATGGAATCGAATTATTCGAGTTTGAACAATTTGAATGATGTGCGGACAATCTTACACAAATCGACCTAGCCCCAAACTACGCAATGATGTATGTCGGTATTCGCAATTATATGGTGGTAGATATAAAATACTACTGCCCGTTCCCTCTCTTCCATTCCAGGAGAGGACGCCTGTGCCCAGCGTGGGACGTATGTAGAGGCTGATTTATTATTTTATTATTATTAGAATATAAAATACATATCTACCTACAGGTATTAAAATGTGTTTTAATATTAGCATATTTAATTATTGAAAGTACAATGGTGCAATTTTGTACATGATATTTCAAATAATGATGCACTTTTAATATTATTCGGGTCCCTTCTCTACCCCTAATTTAAGAAACTTTATATCGAAACCATTTAAATAAAAATAAGTTGACGTTCATGAATAAATGGCTTTACTATCAAATACCGTAGGCTGTCTACACAATTTGTAGCGAGCTAGATCTACCTCTTGCGCCTAACTTGCCTATTTATCAAACCATGCTGTATTGACCCTAAGTGGCAATCTCCGAGACATAGGGCTGTCTCTGTCACACGCTAATTATGTTCCTTCATCATCATCATCATCATATCAGCCGAAAGACGTCCACTGCTGGACATAGGCCTCCCCCAAAGAGTGCCACAATGACCGGTCCTGCGCCACCCGCATCCAGCGGACTCCCGCGACCTTTACCTGGTCATCAGTCCACCTTGTGCCCCCACAAGGGGCCTACCCACTCTGCGCCTTCCGGTACGTGGTCGCCACTCAAGAACCTTTCCGCCCCAACAACAACGCTAAACTTAAGTGGCAGTGGGCGGGGCACACTGCACGTTGAACCGATGGCCGTTATGTTTCTTAGTTCAGTGTAATCGACCAAAATAAATGCGCATTTGAGTTTGACTCGAGTAGACGGGTTAAGTTAGTGGTCGGTTCACACGAGTCACACGACCAACTAGCTGTGAAGTGTAATTTGTCGTCTCCGGAGCAACTCCCAGGGGGCACTAGTTTCGCACTTTCGACATTTATGTTATTCCACAAATGTTGACATTTCAAGTTTTTCCGACACATTATGGAGATGAAAAATTAATTTGGATAGTTTTAGTACAGCGCTATTTCTCTTTGTGGGTGTTCTATGAGAACAATAAATTATAACCAAGTTTCTAACAAACTAAAATAAACACTGAGCAAATATGGGTACCCACCTAACGTATTTTATTTTATTTATTAGCTTCAGTCGGTAATGAAGAATCAGAATCAGAATCATGATGAAGATAAAGATAGACCTAGTAAATATAAGTGTTTAATCTCCAATTAAATGTCACATGATATGATATTTCTTTCCGAATGTTAACTTTTCCTTGTCATCCATGAAAGGAGGCTTGTGCCCAGCAGTGGGACGTATACATATAACCTAATTATGATGATTGTAACTTTTAAAGTATCTTCTAGTATGCTTATATTATTATATATTATATATTTTTCTGAATAAATAAATAAATAAATACTAGAAGATACTTTGAAAGTGATTTAAGTACATCAATACAGTCTAAATAACAATAAAGTCAAACACACCGGATTCGACCCAGAACATCGCCTCTTGAAAAATATTTCTGGCGCCATTTTTCCTTAAAATTGGCGGGCAAATTGGACGAATACTATTGACTCGTCCTAAAAGCCTTTGTATCTATAATCGTTCTTTATGTCGCCGCAAGACGGACGGAGAAGCACTGTCCTGGAAAATTGCGGCGAGGTACGCAACACAAGTTTTTCAAGCCTCTCTAAACTCCAAAGAGATTCGGCTGGCTTAGGCGATAATTTAGCGGAAAGGACTATATAGGACCGGTTTGAGCCGGTAATGATAAGACTGTTCTTCAGTCTATTGACGGCGGCCATTGACGGATATAAAATTATTTATTTAAAAAAAAACATTGGCTTGGAAACGGGAATAATATAGTGTCTATGCTCAGACGTTTTTAATTAAAATTAATCTCCACTACATTTCAATTCTAAACTAAACATGAAACGTTTATTGACTAGCTCCCTTAATCGCAGGACTTAGCCACTTACTGGGTCACAGCGCTCACGTTGTTCTAATTATGCCGGCACTAGTCTGTCTACGTCCTAGTCCTAGAAAGTTAAAATCAAGCACGCTCCAAGCGCAAGGAGCCCTATTCAACTAAAGAATTTCTATACGCCCCATTCTAGCGCGACACAACCGCGCGCATTTCAAAAAAGGAACGTGACCTGATTACTGACGGAAGCTGTCAGTTGTCTATGCCACGGTTTTAAAGGTCACAGGTGCCATAGAGCACCCGGCGAGTCTCAACCTTACACCTGGAAATTGACGTCGGAGTGTTGGCTGCATTGTGTTTTCCACGCTCTCCTTACAGTTCGCTATGAGCAGTTTATTGTTCGAGTTGAGTGAGGAACGTTCCTTTACACCTCGAAAGGAATGACTTGATCAAGCCGCCATTATTTCTAGTCCAATTGAAAGCTTCGCTCTGTTTTCTTTTAACAATTGACCCTTCGACTAAATTACGATTCAGAAATCCCTGAGCTCCTCCTGCTTCAAATATTTTATTTGATGATAATTCCCAAGCTGATGAATCATTTTCAATTACCGAGCCGCGATAATCATAAACAATGAAGTAAGATCTCAGCTCGGCGAATATTTCGAAACTGTTAGCATGAAATCTTTGTGGTAGATAAAAACTGTGCATTGAGAGCATAGAGAGCAACAGTATTTTGTAACAGTTTTTGTTTTAAAATCGATCAATCGCCGACACGTAACTGTTGCCGGCCATTACGTTACAACATCGACGCTCGGCTCGACACCTCGTTTACCCATAGATCACTCATGGTTGGTAGTGCTGACAGCATACGTGGCTTTGTATGTGGCTTTATGGACATTATCTTATTGTACAAGCGTTAAAGCGTGTTTAGATATTTTTGAGCATCTATGCACGTTAATTTGATGACGACTGTCCTAAGTTTGTAAATTGGGTGTAAATTCAAATTAAACAAGCATTTTGACAAATTGCTGCGAATTTTATATTCGTAGAAAATGTTCACAAATCACTGTTAACATCTGTTGCTGCTCGGCTGTCCGTCGACGAATAAATCAGCGCATCAGACTGAAAAAGAAAAAGGTCCGGGAACCTGTCATGGCGTCGCCTCTCTGGGATTAGTTGTTTATTTTTTCACTTTGGGGAGGCAAAGGATCCACCTGAACGGATTATTAAATAAAAAATCTTATAAAGGGTTAGAATAACTTGTCAATAGCTCGCTCATTGCTTTGACTATTGCATTTGTGAAGTGAATAGGTAAAACAATATGTGCAAGTGTCAAAATAATTTCCTTTTACAAGAAGTAAGATTTAATCTCAGACTTCCCAGAGTAATATCACGTAATATTCTGAGTATAAAAATTGCGAGTGCATAAAGGAATGTTCGCCCGCCGGCTGCAATTCTGATGTTGGCAGCATTGGCGATAGTAGCCTCCGCGCGGGAGATCATTTAAATTGCGAATTGGAGTTTGTCTGTGGTAAGACAGTTGAAAATCCCGCGATTATTAGACAAGGCACGAACGGCTGATTTATTTATGCTAAACCGAACCAATAAGATAGATGAAGTACGAGGTAGATTACAGTAATGGGATAGCTTATTTTGAGTCAATATCGGAATCATATATGATGTCGTCGAAGGAGAAATTTACACAGGTGTATTGGTGTGGTAGGGTGTCTGTGTCAAGACTTTAAAAAAAAAACAGTGATACCTACAAAGAAAAAAGAAGGACCGGGTTGCACTTCGAGAGTGCCGGCAGAAGTGAAAACTTGAATATTTTGACATTTCGAATCGACGAATACCGTAGCGACAGAAGTAAACTATTTCACTTGCAAATTAGGGCGTGAGAACTTATTGTATGTCGGCCGAACGGGTAAGCGCCGCGGATTACAATACAATACAATACTTGCATGGCGTTTGCGCCCTTTTTCTCGCTAAATCGCACGGCATCGGTCCCTCCCCCCGCTCCCAAGCCTCGTACCGAATCCCTTACCTTACGCATCTTACGGTCACGTGACCTATCGAAAATCGAAATCTGTGGCGAGTTTAACAATTGTCCCCATCCCAAAAAGTGCACAGCGCCGCTAAAGAAGTTTTCACTTCAAAAACCTATTAGTGTCCCGTACAAAAATTGATCGAACGGAACACTTATGCGATAGCTCGGTGTCTGCTGGTGTCTCTGTAAAGATCACTTTATTACGAAAAACTGTAAACCCTTATATGAAATCCCATGTACCTACTAGGAAATGGCTTAAGTTTCTTTGTTCTACCTTATATCCGTACAAGGAATCCCTATCAACCATTCATCAATCGTATCAATCACTCAGGCGAGGATAATCGCAATCCATTCATTTGGTTGCAATTCTTCAAAAATAAACCCTAAATTCTCTTTAACAAAGTTTGTTTTCTATTCACACTTGCGTAAGAGTTACCGTAAGTGACGTACTCGTATAGCTTAACTTGGACGTACTAATTCGGTTTGAACCCTTCAAAAATGAACTCTAAATTCTTTCCATCAAAGTTATTTTTCTGCCTCTCGTGGTCGTAAGGTAAGCGTTACCGTAAGTAACAAATATTTCGATTTTCGAATGTGATTCGACTTCTGCCCCGGGATTTCGCGAAGACGGCGGGACACGCGATATTTGTCCACCGGATCAAATTACCGACGCCGCCGACCGCACTGTTGCCAATACTGTCTTACAGTTAGGTACCTAAAGGGGGCGGGGTGGGGTGTTCTACGAGGGTATTGCATCTATATAGATACCTAACTGTCACTTCTTATAATTACTAGTAAACTCAGTAGTAAGTTTAGTTGCAATGTATTTTCCCATAGATTTAAGTGTTCCTCTTTTACAGCCTTATTTTATTCTACCTTTACCCGCACTACATGCTGAGACAGTCAATTTGTGCTGTGAGTGCGACCGCTAACTCACACCACAAATTCACTGTCTCAACCTCTACCCGCACTACGTGCTGAGGCAGTCAATTTGTGGTGTGAGTGCGACCGCTAACTCACACCACAAATACACTGTCTCAGCACATGATGATTTTGTTCCTTTTCACACAATAATCTTGCTTTTTTATCTCTATATTTGTATGAATTATTTTATCTGTTCGTTTCACAATAAACATTATCTTTCTTTCTTTCTTTCATATGATTAATTAGCTTCCGCCCGCGACTTCGTATGCGTGGACCCCCGATAAATACTAAGTATCCTATATTTTACCTAATCTAGGCTTATGTTCTTGGAAAATTTCATCCTAATCGGTTGAGTAACAAACATCAGAACTTTCACATTTGTAATATCAGTGTGATAGTAGAATTAGTAGGATAACGAGACGTTTATTTGAGACAAAAAACAAAGAAAGTGTCCGACAGATTGTATTGTCTATGGTTTCATTTAAGGCTGGCGATATTGTTATATTGCCTAAAACCATTTAAAAATCCCCACTTAGTTTAGGCACCATGATCCAACAATGGCCTACGAAACGAGAGCTCGCTGCTTTTTACGATCCTGCGTCATTTCCTGCCAACTGTCGGCCTGAAATACAGCTCCTCACTGTCTTGCCAGCGGATGGGCCGGCGGTACCTGTCGGTCGGCCCAAGCTTTGGACTCACAGATAACCTCCAAGGTTGGAGGTTACCTGTGTTTGGACTGCTCGATTCTTTTCCATGACTGAACGAACGAAGTCGGTGGGATTTTGTGTCGAAGGATCCGAAAGACGAGATTGAGTTGTTGGCCGAACCTAACATCATTGGATTTTCTTTAGCCTTCAATTTTGCCGGACATTTTGTATAAATCCCCTTATTTATACACGCACTCGTGTAGTTTTCGAGTGGTCTGCAACATTCCTTGTTTTAGGTGTCTGATTCATGTCACAAATTGTCACCTTAGTAATTATAATTTTCGTGACATCGCATTGTGGCATGTGACTACACCTCATTAAATCCATATCTAATCCAGTTGGACGTGTTTCATTCAGCCGTCTCGTCCGATCTTGATTATTCCATAGCGTTAGAGTAATTAGCTTTGAGATTGACTGCTGTAATAACCGTTGAGACTAGAGTAGATGGCAGATAACTAAAGTTGCCTAGTATAAAGGAAGATATTTATATTACATATTTGTATTTGGGCGCTCAGAGACCTTATACATCTCTGGAATACTGAATTAATATCATTAACCTCTTTTTAATGCTGATAGTCCAGTCCACACAGGCCTTATCTTATATCCAATGTAATGGATGAGGTTTTGCAATTTAGTTTTGTTTTCATTCATTCATCATTCATTCATTTCAGCCTATTGCAGTCCACTGCTGGACGTAAGCCTCCCCCAGGGTTCGCCACATGGCCCGATCTTTTTTCGCCATCCAGTCACCACCAGCCACTTTTTTCAGGTCGTCGGTCCATCTGGCCGGAGGGCGTCCTACACTACGCTTGCCGAGTCGTTTGTTTTCATTAAGCGACGTTTAGTTTGTTAACTGTTTATATCTGCACATTTTAATGATTATTGTCTAAGATTATTTTCATTTTATAAAAGTGCCCTTGTGGCCTGTTTTCAGAATATTACAAGCTTTTATTTACTTTCATCTGTCCCGTTGTTTGTCTGTAATCAAATCTTGCAAGTTAAATTTGATCCACTTCCCGGTTTCCGATTGAGTTGAAATTTTGCACGAATATGCAAATCGCGTGACAATGAAATATTATGATGACGTGGAGCTGATCTGATGATGGAGCTGGAAGGTGGCCATAGGGTCTCCGTAATAAAACCAGATAACCCCATCGAGTTTGGGCTCGTTAGAATCGTCTCAATGAGTAGTTGATGATGGTATACCAAAAAGTACAGTCGGCAATAAAAGCTTGGACCAAAAATGAAAATTTTGACAGAAACATTTTATTCTTTGATTTCGATTTTTTGATTAGTTTCGGCACTTAGAAGACTGCACTGCTGGCACTGTTCAGGCATGCGGCGGTCGTAGGTTCGAATCCCTGCTCATATCGTACCAATAAGTTTTTCGGAACTATGTACGGAATATTTACCGTTAGCCTTAAAAAACATCGTGAGGAAACCGGTCTAACCCCAATAAGGTCTAAGGTCGTTGGAAGGTCAGCTCTGAGGGGATGATGCGCTCATAGAAGAAAATGCATTTTCCATGAGGCGGGTCATTGGTACATTTTTTACCAGTGTCGTGAAATTATGGGCAACCCTTGTAATAAAACTGTTTTACATTTCATGATGGCTATCTGCAACTGCTTTTTGATGTCACTGGCGATTTCTCAGTTGGCGTAAGCTACCTGCGTCCTCAAACGGATATTCTATTTGTGGTTCTACTGTACAGATATTTATGTCCCTATTTATATACCCATGACTGTACTTTAGTTATCTTAATTTCCAAAGAGTTATCTTTAGTATCTTAGTCCATAGGAATTTTGATTTTACACTTTAGGTTTACTCCCCTGCTACATCGCCCCTTCTAGGGTTCCGTA
This sequence comes from Epinotia bilunana, assembly GCA_947049275.1. NCBI lineage: Eukaryota > Metazoa > Arthropoda > Insecta > Lepidoptera > Tortricidae > Epinotia > Epinotia bilunana. The sequence goes on from OX346263.1 coordinate 826,238, forward strand.
AACCAGTCTCTTCGTTCGTACAAGTTGTACAACATATTGACATGAACTTCGCAACATGACAATTAGATAAGACAATAATTCTTGTTAGCGGTTCACGCATGTTGTGAGGTCGTAACATCTGCCATAAAATATATTTAACAAATTGGGCACAATAGAAACAAATTCAATACTCGTAAACAACAAAGTTTCATATTGACATAATTTTCCTTCAGAAATTTGAGTCGAAACTTTGTGCGACGCCATATTTGTTAAGAACAGCTCAAGGGACATCTAATTCTTACTATTGTAGGTCCTTTTTAAAATAGAATATAAGTTCAGCTTCCAGGAAACAAGGTCTATTACAGAGTTCTTAAGTCGTTGGAATAAGGGTTGTTATCGCGTGACTTGTGACTGCTTTTGTGGTTCTCCTTAATCCAGGATTAACTAGGGACTTGCTTGTTAGACTGACAGTCTGCTGGTAGGCAGAGTAAAAATAGGAGATTGGATCATTAGAGCTTATATGGAGGAAAACGGTTTGAGATATTACGAGTCATGGAAACATTCCCTCCAAAGATAATTCTATGAACTATAAAATTACCATTTCATTAAAATGAATAATACCATGTTCCTGGTAAAAGGTTAGTTACTTATAGGAAGTTAGTGTAGATTTGAAGTAATACGTACCTACATAACATAAGTAAGTATGACATAGGCATAGTAGGGACATTCTTTCAAAAACGTTTATATGGTCCGGGTAATCTCTGGAATTAGAAGAACTACTTATCTGATTTCAAAAAATCTTTCACCGGTATGTAGATCGCTCTTTAGCCATAAGACCAACTGTCTACCATCTGTATAGCGTAAGGTCCTTGTATTGATTTAATTCTTTTGGTGAACAATAAAGAGTATTTGTATTGTATTGTACGGCTCCAAAATTATAGATTATTAATCGAGGGTTGAAAGGTACTCATTTCCGACGAGATATTTTGACGCTCGAACGAAGTGAAAGATCCCGCTGGGTCGAAGTGCATCCGAAAGATAAGATAAGATAAGAGAGCGCCAATAGTTCAAGGCTGAAATGGGTGGCTTTCCCCGAGTTAAACACTCTACTTTTCATTTCGAATACGAGACAATGAAATGAAAGCCAAAAACTGAAATATTTTACGAACACTTCAAAAATATAAAATATAAAATAACGCATGGTGGTCAAAAAGTTTCAAAAATAAATTAAATTTTCTGAAACTGTGGCTGTACTTAAAGGTTTCTGCCATGCCATTGCTTTTTTATTTTTTATTACTTTTCAGCCCTAGGGGCGACATGCCTCACTTTCAACCCGCTGTTTAGATAAACAATGACCTACTTTCAGAGTATGAAAGATAAAAATAAAAAGAACATTCATGGGTAATTGTGTAAGGTTTTATAACAAACTTCCAAGAAACATAACTGAGTTATCTATTAATAAATTCGAGAACTATGTGAAGCGTAAACTTATTTCGGAAGCTTATTATAGCACACACGACTACATGAATGATATTATAACTCTCCATGGAACTAATTGTGACTGAATTTTAATTTATTTATTACGTTTGGAAATTTATGAGTTTTATGACATTGTGTTTTTAATTAATTATTCTCGTTATATTTTCTTTGGACATTAGATTGTTTTTCTAGAAACATTCTAGAGTAGTATTTTTTATAAATATTTTTCTAGCTCTATTAGCTTAAGATTATGTTTCTAACTGAAATATTTTACGAACACTTCAAAAATATTAAATATAAAATAACGCATGGTGGTCAAAAAGTTTCAAAAATAAATTAATTTTTCTGAAACTGTGGCTGTACTTAAAGGTTTCTGCCATGCCATTGCTTTTTTATTTTTTATTACTTTTCAGCCCTAGGGGCGACATGCCTCACTTTCAACCTGCTGTTTAGATAAACAATGACCTACTTTCAGAGTATGAAAGATAAAAAATAAAAAAGAACATTCATGGGTAATTGTGTAAGGTTTTATAACAAACTTCCAAGAAACATAACTGAGTTATCTATTAATAAATTCAAGAACTATGTGAAGCGTAAACTTATTTCGGAAGCTTATTATAGCACACACGACTACATGAATGATATTATAACTCTCCATGGAACTAATTGTGACTGAATTTTAATTTATTTATTACGTTTGGAAATTTATGAGTTTTATGACATTGTGTTTTTAATTAATTATTCTCGTTATATTTTCTTTGGACATTAGATTGTTTTTCTAGAAACATTCTAGACTAGTATTTTTTATAAATATTTTTCTAGCTCTATTAGCTTAAGATTATGTTTCTAACTGACGATTTGAAAGTGCTTGTTACTAGGCCTACTTGAATAAAGATTATTTTGAGTTTGAGTAGACTTTCAGGTTGGACATAGGCTATATTTTAACCCTCGGCTCCCTGCGTTCATTGTAAATCGCGCACGGAGCAATTAATTTATTTAAAGAAATCTGAGAAATGTGTTCTAGAACATGTAAGTCCACAAAAAGATCATGGAAGATTGCGTGTATAACAAGGAGTACTAATATATTTTGCGTTTATTTACTTAATTATTCGTTTTTATTTCATCTCACACCAAATTCTAATCAAATAAATATTACGTCTTCTTTACAAACTTGGTGGTATTCGATCTAAGGTGGTTGACCCGCGGCAAAAATACCCGCAGCTTAGTCCCGGCTTAACTTGTGCCGGGATTCCCTGGAATGGCTGTTTTCTTCCAATAACTAAGTTCTGGCTGTTGGATTAGCGGGCTGTGGTAAAAGTGGTAGCGGGAAGCGAGTTATGATGAGCGAGGGCGGGCTTATTTCGTTTTAGTTAGAAACCAAGTCTATGCGCTCACGGTTAAAATAAAAGTGAAATTATATTTTATTATTTATAAAAATGTGCAAGTTCACTGTTGAACCAAAACACTCGCACATTATATCAACTATAGGTACTTGTTGCAACCAAATGTACCTGCGGTCAAACACGAGGGGTGTATCTATTTAGTTTATTGGTTGCTATGCTATGCTATGCTATGGCCACCTGTCTGCATGGCATCAGATCAGCTCGCACTTTACATAAATATGGCAAATTTCAGGTCAATACGGGGAAAATTAAGAACACACAACAATTAAGGTTTGTAATTGATGACAACTAGCATACTCACAAATAAAAGCCTGTAAAACACGTTCTTATGTTTATATGAATATATTGGTTTCAATTAAATTAAGACAAATGGCTGTGTGAGCTGTAAAAGCCGCGAGCGTCTTCTTTTCATTCTTTTTTTTTAATTTCCAAAAAAAAACAATTGACAAAAGCGTCTATATAGACCTGCTCACAAAATTTCACGAGAATCGAGAATGATACCTGAAGAGGAGAACAGCTGGACAGATGCCGGACATACGAAACATTTCGTTGCCCAAGGTTCGTTCGCTTCGCTCGCTCGTGTTATAGCCAACGTCAAAAACCTCACCACTATAGCGAGATAAAAAGTGAGCAGTTAAAGCCAAATAACTAGAGTTAGAAGTTTAATCTCCCGTCCCGAGCGAGCATCGACATAATTGTATCAAAGCAAATTCCAAGTTAACTGCATAACTGTTAATTGCTCTAAACGCTCAGTTTTAACGAAACGAGCGAGTTTACCAGTTATAATGGTTTTAATTGTATTCAGTTCGTAAAATTCAGGCCGTTTTATGATATTGACAGAGTTTTAACTACTTCATGGAGGTGTTATTGTAAAATTGTTTTGGGTCTCGATTTTATACATGTTTTGTGTGGATATTACGATAGTGCAATTATAAGATAGGATAATGTTTATTGCCAGAACTGTGTAAAATATAGCATCAACAGTTTGCCCATTTCGGACGTACAATATTCTATCGTCTATTAAAGCCATTAAGCGTAAAAAAATAGCTTAATTTATTTTTTCCATTAATGATGTAGGTATTTTATTATGGCTGATTTTGACACGTTCTTCTATGAATGAATATGAACTACCTACTTATAAAACCTACTAAATATGGCGTGAGATTAAAATGTATTGAATATTTTCATTATATTACATGAGATCAAAGATATATATATATCTCGAAAAATATATTATATTCCTCTTTTTTGACTTATGAAAAAAGGCCTTCTAAAGTAGCTATCCTACTTGAATAAATTAGTATTTTTTGTATTTCGAAGTATGTTACTTAATCACGCAAAAACGGCTGAGCGGATTTATGATGAACTAGCTTCCGCCCGCGACTTCGTCCGCGTGGACCCGGGATAAAAACTATCCTATATTTTATTCCAGGCTATAAACTATCTTCGTGCAAAATTTCATTCAAATCGGTTCAGCCGTTTAAGCGTGATTGAGTAACAAACATTCAAACATCCATACATCCAAACATCCAAACATCCAAACATCTAAACTTTCGCATTTATAATATTAGTAGGATAGTATACCTACCTGTAACAATTTAAATCATACGATATTTTTTATACCAACAATCATCCTCTAAAGGGGTGAAATCGAGGATAGAAGTTGATGCTAGTTGTCTACAAAACCACGTTTTTCTCACTCAACACGCAATTCCAGCCTTTTCCAGGCCTTTTCCCGTCCGGCCCACAAGACGCCACTTGCTCCAGTTTCGCTTCCCCACTTTAATAAGGAATATTGATAAGCGAGCCTTCATCAAAAGTCGAGAGCGGATGCAAATGAGACACTCTTGGTTAGTTCTCGTTAACTCGATGGGATTTGGAATTATGTTTTCATTGTTTAACCTACTAAACAAGTTCAGTGTTTAATAAGATTAATAAGCAATGCATAGATTCTTCTTCTGTTGTTGGCAAGTGTAATGAGATTTATATAATTTCTACAGCCAGGCAACAGTTGATGGATATTAAAAATATACTTAAGCATGCTATTTATTTAAGTAATGAGTATATTAGAAATTGGAAGATATACAAAGATGACACAATTTATCGACCAACGAATCCTCTAATCAATAACGGGTCGCAACGCGCTTGCGGTTCTTCTGGAGTCTATAGCGTCCATAGGCCTCTCTCTCTGATTGTCAGACTTGACTTACTAGCCATATGCTTGTTTGCTGCCGACGAATTATAAAATCTTGCCGTTTTAGTCTATATTTTTTTTATTGTTCACAGGTAAATCGCACGTGAGCAGATTCGGAACATGATATCACTGACATGTGGACACTAGACACATTATTATTGAATGATGAGGCTTTCCTATACCACCGTGGAAATATATTGGTACAGTCAGGGGTAATAATATACGTACATAAATGAGGACATACATATCTGTACACGCCTTAATGACATTGACAATAGAGTCATGTACAGATATTTATGTACGTATATTATTACCCCTGACTGTATATATATATAGTCGTCGGCAATGGGATGATACCAGTAAGTACTTACAAATGTTTTCGTTTAGTTCTCAATCCATACGTTATCAACGTAACCAAGAAAAAAATATAGTCGTAACCAGAAAAAGATTCCTTTGCCGGTCAATAACGTCAAAGTCAATTAGCAATATGTTTGGGTACTTGTATGCACATTTTTAAATAGAGATAAGACAGTTATTAGTAATGCAATTTATAATGTTTAATGTTAAACTTTCTCGCTCATGTCCGTTCGCCCGGCTGCCGCACTAACCCCAGCCTTACGCTTATGAGAGGCTTTTGTTAAATTGACAGGTGCAGCTTTGGAATCATCATTCCGAACAGATTTCGCCGCTAATAAAATACCGCCCAATCCGGCCATTGTTGCCAGGTGCGAAATTCGGTCATTAATTACATTACTTTAGGTGTAGATCCTTTATTAATCCGATTGGCGGACTTGCTTTTATGATTTGTGTGTTCAGTCTCTGGTAATGTTATCAGAAAGGACTGGGTGCTCAAAAATTGATAGTTATGACTTTATTTTTAGACCCCCGCACCTGCACTAGGCCAGCTTGGGCACTACTTCCCGTTCCCTTTCATCCGTGAGAGGGAGAGGAGGGCTGTGCCCAGCAGTGGGACTTATATAGGCTGATTTATTTATTTTTCAAATTTGAGAGCTGTTAGAGCGTCATACTAGTTTACATAGTTTTTGAACGTATTTTTTGTGTATCATTATAATTTTAGATGATAACATAACACTGATAACTAGTACGTACTGTGAAAAAATGGAAAATAATGCGAAATTAAAGCACTTAGAAATTTTAAATAACGCAGTACTCCTAGACCGGTTACACACGGCGACTTTTTGCAGCGCTACAAGATACATGTGTATCGATACAGCACACAGGACGGCCCGCGAGCTGTGTCGCGGCGACATAACCTAATATCCGTCTCTCTCTAAGCGTTCTAATTAGAAAGAAACGGATAGTCTATATCGTGCGTCAGAGCCGTGCTGGTGATTTTGTCAGGTAATCAGATTACCCTAGATAGATTCTATGGCAACCGTCGTGCGACGGTCGCGCGTTCCTGAAACGCGTGTTTGTATCTCTGCAAATAGTGGCCGCATGCGGGTCATAATGTTAATACAGATTCTACTTTTACGACCATACTTAATAAGCACCCACTGCGAAAAGCAAAGTCTAAACCCAATAGTATTTTTTTTCCTTTGTGTTCCATGCAGTTGCTTCCATAAAAATGTGAAGCTATGCCAATTAAAGCTCATCTGATATGGAAACATAGCCAGAAGACTAAATCCTTTTTAACCATTATACTCGTACGTTACTATATAACATGGGATAAGAAAAAGTTGTATTGATTCAATATTCCGTTTTAATTTTCAATTCATAAGTATTATGGCTCTGAGCTGTCTCTCGCGACCCTCTTTCTTTATTTCGAAAAACTGAATCTATAAAAAAAACTGTAGAATAATTGAACCTGCTCACAAAATTTCACGAGAATAGGGGTGTAGACTCGAAAATTATTATAACTCCAATAGAAAGAAGGCAAAAAAAAATGCCTAGGGACGAAAATCCCATTCAGATATCTTAAAGAATTACGAAGCTACAACCGTTTTAATATTGCTTGTTAGAGAGAGAAAACGCAGTGTGTGACGTCACATTACACGAGGCTGCCGGGGGGCCGCGTCGACGGCGGCGCCGCACACGATGCGGCGCGGCACGTCGCCGTCTATAGTGACGGCACAATCTACAAGCGTCATCGTTTCATATGAAGTTGCGTTTTGCAAAAAAGGGACAGAACATACCCCGTCTTTAAACTTTAAACACATATAACTTTGTGATTATTTAACCTTTTGCGTTGATTTTTCTCCATTTGACTACATTTTTAATCCTTTTTCGAGAAAATATGACATTATTGATTATTTTATTGAGTGTCTACACCCCTATTGGTTGAGAAAGGCGACCGGTAGAGGAGAACAGCCGGACAGGCGCCGGACATAGAAAACATTTTTTCCCCAAACTGGAACGGAGAATTTCGCTCGCTTGTTAAATTAGTTATTGGTGGGGGGTGGGTTCTCGATTATGCTACATTGGTTTTATGCACGTTGAATAGTAATATTTTACAGACGGCTCTTGAGCGCATAATGGCCATAATCAAGTTAGGATATTATAATAAACAAGATTACGCTCGTGACCTCTTCCGCGTGGAACTCCTTTATATCGAACCTCCGTCCTGTAGTCTTTCCCGGGATTCAAACTATCCCCACTCCAAAATTTACCGTAATCGGTGTCGGACAGTGGTGTGGGGATTCACGCTTAAAGCACTGGCTTTAAGCGTGAAAAGGTAATATTGATTTAGCCACGGCGACGTTGTCCGAACTGCATTTACTGCTTCACCATGCTAATTCGAGTTTGCTTGATGCCTTTTGGTCTAACTAACGCACCCTACTGACTGGTAAATTATACTGAATGAATGCTAGTGCCTACATGATGAATAATTGGGATTCACCAGGCTGTTATTAGGTTCATTTATATGCTCCGAACGAGCAGAATATGCATATTTGTATCACATTAATTCCTCTATCAATATATATGGACTTCATTGGAGGCCAATCTTCGAACGCCACCACATACTAAATAATAGTATTAGTTAGTGTGATGTGGTACATACGAGTATAGACGGTTCATTATTTATCTAAGATGACATTCATCTGATGCTTGACACGAAAATATACCGAATAAGAATCTTTATTCAGTGTGACGTACGCATGCTCTTTTAAACTCGCTGGTGTTATTAACACTTGTTAAGTTCCGCAGCATATGAGACACTCCTGAATTTGCGGGCATACCGTTCTTTTGCCATGATCTTATTAAAAATAGCAGCAAAAGAAGATAATATATACAAACTTTCACGATTCTCACACATAATTTTTACTAAACCCCTTGTTGTTCATGTTGTCGTTACCATGGTGGTTACGACACATCCAAAACATCGGGAGACCTCAGAGAGGTAAATTAATATGTTAACTACACGCAATTAAGTCCCGTTTAGCAAAAATAAGTGGAAAATTGTATGAAGGTGTAATTAACGGGTATAACGCGGCGCAAAAGACTACAAGTTTTGTCTTATTATTATTATTTATGTAAGTGCGACATCAAGCAAGTAACAATTGTTAAGTTTCAGTATTTTACCAAACAATTGCTTACGATTTTTAGGCAGAAAATAGTAATAATGTATCATATAAACAATTTTACATTTCGTTTTGTAAAGGAGTCACTCTTAATTCGCAAAAATGGCAACACAGTTGCTGGCTTGATTAGTATAATATGTGGCGCGAAAATAAAGCGGTTCTCTGAATGGTTCACGACACTGAAATCGCGTGATGACGGGAGCCAATCAGAGAGCTGGATTTTCCCACCAAAACGGTGAGTTGCTTGGCCAGGGGTTGATGCCTGGATGGCATTCTGGTGCTGATCGTCAACGGCGTAACGTTACTGTCTTACCATTTATAATTGTTGGTAAAAGTTTATAAGTGTAACTATAACTAGTAAAAGTACCTATGAAATATCAGAGTTTTCTTTAAGTGCTGCTGCCTTACCTGATTGATAAAGTTTTACACAATTTACATTACCCATGTCATACCTTTTATAAATTCTCACGCGTCACTACGCGACCTCTTCATTACGGCAGACGTTCGACGCTCCCTGATTTATGCTTCGGCTCTTTAATCAACTCAGTACCGGCGTCACGCTGTTGCTTTAATGTGACCTTTATTAGCTATGGAGCAAGATTGATTTTTGCACTAACGATTCTAGTTCGGAAGTGTAATATGTTGAGCAGAAGGTATAAGTGGCGAAAAAGCGTCTTTGTAAGACGTGTTCATTTTGTTCCTGTACCAACGACAACATGGTTAAGTGGGCTATATTGAACCGTATTGCAACGAGATAAGATTCAGTTTTAGTGTGTTGTTTGTATACGCATCAGTAGAACTGGAAATTGTGGACTAGTAAGGAAGTTGGTGATATAAGAATGTGGAACAGTTAGGAACGTGACACAATATGAATGTGGACGAAGTCATCCTGAGCCTTCAACCTACCCACTTAAACACTTCTTAAATAGAAAGAAACAAAAGAAAGATACATTTTAAATGATATGATACAGAGAGAACGAATCGTCTGTAGCCCTAGACAGGACTCGAACCTGTATCCTAATACTCTGCGCCTTTGGTCACTGTCTTCGTAACTCAGTGGTGAGAGCACTCTACCGAAAAAAAGAGGGGTCACAGGTTCGAGTCCTGTCTAGAGCTACAGATGATGATGGTTTATTTTTCCATTATACTCGTTCTCTCAAATTTTATCGTGGTAACTTCCACGTTAAATTAACACGTAACAAAAAATATTTACTGAAATAATTTGTTTCGTTAAGAAGTGTAAAAGATAAATTTATTCACAAACACACAGGACACATCATATCAAGCAATAAAATATACAAAAACACATAAAACATGAATCAAGTGTGTGAACCGGACGGGCACTGGCTCAGCTTTGTGAGTTTATCCGGAATTACTAATCTGACTTCAAACTTTATTTCGGGAGTATATATATAATAGACCTTCAGGATAGACATAGGCTAAATATTATCCCGCTTAGGGAATCGGGATAATATTGAACCCAGGTAGGGACCTGGGTTCTCCGTAACACGGAAGCCGCGCAGGCAGCTTGTTTCATAATTTATATTTTTTGTCAACATAATAGCTTTATAACGAAACTAAACACACATTAAAATGACAACCAACCATTTGATTACGGTAATTCCGGTGTGAAGTAATCAAAAGTGGCCGCCAATTGTTTGAGTCCGGGGTCCCGCGCGGCCGAATTAAAGAGGGGCCGTGGCGCCCCGAACGGACTGATATAGACCGCGGTATACGTGGGGAACAGTAAACAAGGCAGCCCTGTCATACTGTCGTTGTCACCTTTATCACATTATGACAAGCAACTAGTTGAATATGGTAGTTCCGGTGTGAAGTAATCAAAAGTGGCCGTCCATTGTTCGAGTCCGGGTTCCGCGAGGCCTAATTAAAGGCCTGGACAGACAGCACCCTCGCGGGCGCGCGGCCTGCCCTACAATCCGCTAGCTGTAACGCTGCACAGTGAATCGAATAGAACAAGCATATGGGACAAAATTATTTTAGTAGTTTTTTGAGCTTATACGAGCTCATTATGTATGAATATACATATACGTATAGTTTATGTACTTTGGTTCGTGACTTAGAGGGGTAGGGTGGGGGTTCAGAAAAAACAATATTATAAAAGTGAATGTACAATAATGAATTATATATTTTATTACATGTACACATAAAATACTAAATCTACTGTTGCAGTAATCTTTTAATCAACATCATTTTTAACATTATCATGCCATTACAAGGAAAAGTAAAACTAATTAGGAACTACATTTACATAGGATTCTTAAGTAGGTACATATAAATCAATTAGAGTTAATTACAGCGGTCATTTTATTAATTACTTTCACCGTCATCATCTTCATCCTGCGAATCATTAATTGACGTGTCATGATCATCTACACTAAACAAACTAGACACTACATCTACATTAGTTTCATTAACTCTAGGGGGTTTCAACAATGCTAAAACATCAGAAGACAACGAGTTTACTCTTTGCCTTGGTACATTTCTAAAACTATTAATTAAAGGGTCAGATGTAATCAACAGCATATTCATTAAATCTCTATTCATGGCTTGACGAGATCGTTTTTTTGTGTGATGTTCCCTAAATCGTCTGCAATCTTTGTTTCGAGCTTCTTGTGCTTCCTCGGATAACTGTCCAATCGGCAATAGTGCTGATCGGATAATGTCCCTACTGTGAATCAATAATTTGTGTACTGTAACAGGCATGTAATACCACGAATAGAGATTTAAATAATGTTTTCTTATATCCCGTGTCAAATTTTCAAACGCTTCTAAATTTATTTCATAGCCCGATGATAGAACTCGAAGTATTATATCAAATTTTTTAATGAGTGATACATCTAACCCTGTAATTGCAGCACTAAGCTCCGGGTTTTCAAAAAATCTTCTAGCTGTATTTCCATCATTAGTATTACCAAAGCCTGGTTTTGGTTTATCAACGATCAGTCCCATTTCCGTTTTAAATCTAGTTTGAATTTCTAGTGAGCGTTTCTTTACATTCGCTTTATCGGCTTCTCCTCTAAGTTGCCACTTTTTTACTTCAAGGCGATAGCTTATGTGAAGTAAACACTCAAAACATCTAATCCAAGCATGGAGAGTTGATAAACCAAAACCAAGATTATCATTATTTGCAATATATTCCCTAGATTCATAACTTTTGGAGTAGCTCCACAAATGAAACATTTTTGAGCAGAAGAAGTTTCGGTCATAGTATTGCAAATTTTTCCGTCAACCATGGTAAAAAGCATAATGTGTTCAACAGAAACTTCCCTTCCCATCACCTTGCATAATGTTGGCAATAAAGCGTTTATCTCTTCCAAGACTCGATTTGTTTCGGCAATAGTCAATTCTTTTGTTTCCTTGGAAAAAATAAACTTTATTGGACGACAATATGCAGTAGATGACGGGCGTGGATTCTGCCAAACGACATTATCAGCATCATCCCGTAATTGAAGCGGAACGAACGAATATACAAACAAAAATTCATCAGTGTCATTACTATTCGTAAACTTTTGTTTGTATGTACTATGACCGGAACTTCCATCGCAACCCCATTTACTAATTAGTTTGAATGATGAACAAGGGGACACTAAATTATCTAAAACATCTTCCAGTGATAAAACCAAACGTTCAGCGGTTTTATCTAAAACTGCCTGAACGTTGATTTCAGCACGCGTTTCATTAATCAAAAAGCTATCTTCAGGAGGATAACATGCAACTTTAGCCTTTTTTAAACAATACAATGATGGAAATACGGTATGCCCTACCTTACTAGTCGACTGCCTTATGATGTTGTATGTGCATGTAGTCAATTTGCTATCTATATAGCACGCCAAAGCTTCTTCATTCGTCAAACATCTAGCGTTTTCTTTGCATGACTTGGTGTTTTCTTTGTTGCCTGAGGTGTCGCCGCTCTTGTTATCTTCAATTATGTTCTTCATTCTTCTAGCCACTTCCTTGGAGCCCGATTGACGTGACGAAATTTCTGCTGCAAACAATAACTCCTCGGAACTTGTAGATTGAACTAAATTCTCTACTCGTCGTCGTTTAGTCTTCAGGCTAGAGTCCGAGAATTCCTTCTGGGGCCTTCAGGGCCTGCTACAGCTTCAGTGGATGATGACGGCATTGTCGTACGTCTATGAACTTCAAACTTGATAGGTTCACCATGAAGCCAGTCAGAGTTCTTCTCGAGAAATCGCTGTCTACATTTACCAGCAGCATCCCACTTCTGAGCTATCCTGGATGAAAATTGGGATATCTTTACCTTAATTTGTCTCTGGGAGTCCTCGGTTATTCCACTTAAATCATGCTCAGATGATATAAATGTATATATTTCGTTGTTTCTCGCTTCCTTCAAATGTCTCTGCCATACATCGAAGAAATTGACTTTTGAAATGCAAAAATCGAATTCTGAAAGAAAAAATAAAAAAAATAGTTGTACTCAAAAGTTGGATAGGGAGTTTATTAAATATGACGGTTTATAGCTATAAGTATATTATATATAAATTTCACAGAGTAGACAGATGCCGACATGTAATTTCTTGACCATGAAAGTCAAAGTTAGGGTAAAATTCCAATGATTATTCGGAAACATGTTGATGTTTTACAAAATACAATGAATATTTTTATAATCAATATATGTCTAAAAATACTACTTACCCTCCAAATTGGAATCCATAATAATGAAATAAACACAAATAACTTGGAAATGCACACAATTATTTTTAAGCCAAGAGCAATTACGCAAATGAATGCATAGTAAATTTGCACTCATCCTATATACTTAGTCACCTTAATTACTCATGTAAGGGGGGGTTGCAGGAAAAAATAACACGTGGGACTCTTAATGTATACTCATTAGTAATGACCTACCATAATGAGTTTTTGGATATTTGATAAGGGTTTTTGTCCCATTTGCATGTTCTACTCGATTCACAGTGCGCTGTAAGGCCGTGTAAGCTAATGAAATAATGAATACATAAATAAATAAATAAAATGATGGCGTGAGGCCAGTACGATTCGCGCGCGCGATGCTGGCTAGTTAATGGCGTGAGGCCAGCCCGATGCGCGCGTGCACTGTGTGACCGGCGTCCCGCCCGCATCAGTCGCACGCTGGCAGTCTGTGAGAGACTTTAAAGAGGGGCCGTGGCGCCCCGGGCGGACTGATATAGACAGCAGTATTCGTGGGATAACAGTACAGTAATACCTAAAAAAAGGGGTAGGCACAGAGCGCAGATGTCCTGGCATAGTCGCCACACAAAAATCGAATTTCTTTATTTTTCGCTTTGGGCATATCAACTACTCACATGCACCTATGTAGCAATAAACTGCCATCGGTTCTGAAAATAAAACTACCACAAGAAGAAACTCGGTGAGGTATCATTAACAAATAATCATAGTATATTATAAAATCACACGATTAAAAAAATGCGGACAGGCAGGTGGAGAAATCTCGCAAAATACGCAAACAAATGGAATACTTCTGACCAGCCACGACCACTGACAGAAGTGCCCGCTAGAGAAGAAAAAGAAAAAAAAATACAATGCTGTGCTATATATCGCCTAGTGTCTGCAATACGGCCACATCTCCAATGTATTTTACTTTTGAGATGTGACCGTATTGCACTGTGCAATAGAGCCACATCTCAAATGTATTTTTTTTTTTTTGTATGTTTAATGTATTTTATTCTTGAGATGTGGCTGTATTGCAGTCACTAGGCGATATATGCTTGATTTTTGCAACGGCGATTACTCGTGCTCTCGCGCAGTCCAAATATTTCGATCCATGATCTAATCGTTGTAAAAACGATTATAAAGTAAGTTACCTTATAAAAGTTTCTTTTATAATTTACTTCATCACATGGTACAACTTAATGGAAATAAAAAGATGCCTTATCTTTTTCGCTAAAGTCATGTAGCCCAGCGTAAGCCAAGCGATGCACGGAGCATCACTCATGCATCACTAGACTCACTCAAAATCCAAATCAAAATCAAAATATTTATTCTGTAAATAGGCTTATGTTTTATATTATGGCTATTCTAGCTCTTTTACATGTCATATTATAACTATATATTTATATATATTCTATTTTAACATAAATGCATCCTTATCTTCAACGAATTCCTTTACAGTATAATAAGCTTTCTGTAAAAGCTGTCGTTTCACAGTTGACCTGAATTTATTCATTGACAATTCCGTTAAATTAGATGGTAACTTATTATAAAAGCGCACACTGTTCCCCATGAATGTCATATTATTTACTCTATTTAAACGTAATCTCGGAATCGCCAATTTATTTTTATTTCTAGTGTTATAATTGTGTATTGTGTTGTGGCACTCTTTGGGGGAGGCCTATGTCCAGCAGTGGACGTCTTTCGGCTGATATGATGATGATGATGAATTGTGTATGTCACTATTCAATTTATACATGTCTATATTTTTCCTTGCATACATTATATTTTCGTAAATATATTGGGAAGCCACAGTGAGAATATTGATTTCTTTGAATTTGTCTTTAAGAGACACTCGTGTTCCTAAATTATATATGTGACGTACAGCACGTTTCTGTAAAACAAAAATTGAATTTATGTCAGCGGCTTTGCCCCATAATAATATGCCGTAAGACATGACGCTATGGAAATATCCAAAATACACCAGCCGTGCTGTCTCAACATCTGCAACTTGACGTATTCTTTTCACTGCGTATGCTGCTGAACTTAGTCTACCTGCCAGTGTAAAAATGTGCGTACCCCACTGTAATTTAGAATCCAAGGTTAAGCCTAGAAAAACAGCTTTGTCTGTAAAATCTAAAATTTCGTCTTTTAAAACCACGTGTGCATCACTACTATGCTGGACATTAGGCAAAGAGAATCTAATACATTTAGTTTTCATGGCATTGAGAAGTAAATTATTAGTAGTAAACCAATGATCTACAGAGGACAGTACATCATTTATTTCATTGAAATCACTCTGTTTCCTTTTTACTTTAAATATAATAGATGTATCATCAGCAAAGAGAACCAACTTATGTTTTTCATTAACTATATAAGGCAAATTGGTTATATAGATGAGAAACAAGAATGGGCCAAGAATAGATCCCTGGGGGACGCCCATTGAAGTAATAGACCCCAACGATTTAGTTCTATTTATGTCCACTCTCTGAATCCTGTCTATAAGATACGACCAGATGAGATCAAGAGCCTTACACTTCACGCCATAGTGGTTTAGCTTGCGAATAAGGGTGTCATGATCAACGCAGTCAAAGGCCTTCGACAGATCGCAGAACACGCCTATTGCATCTAGTTGTTGTTCCCAAGCTTCAAAATATGTGTTTAATTAAGGTCGTGCCTGCATCCGTCGTTGACCTGCCCCGTGTAAATCCAAACTGTTCTTTATAGAGTACTTTATTAACGTTAAAATGTGATAGCAATTGATCCAGAATGATTCTTTCAAAGATTTTACTCATTGCCGGTACAATAGAAACGGGTCTAAAATTTGTAGGATCTTTTTTTGATCTGGATTTAAATAATGGAACAACTCGACCGTGCTTCATTAGATCGGGAAAAACTCCTATATCAACACATTTATTGAAAATCATGGCCAAGTGAGGTGCAATAGCACCCACTATCGACTGTAAAACTTTTACCGATAGGCCCCAAATATCTTCGGTCTTTTTTACTAGTTATTATTATTATTATTGCAATTAAAATTAAGACATAATAATGATTTGCACACCTGCAGGTCGAATATGTATCGTACTTACTTACTTTTAAGAACCTGTTACCAAATTCTGGCAAATAAATTGATTTGATTTGATTTGATAGTATGCTCAAATTGTACCTATACGAGTATGTACCTAGAAATATGATCCCGCAGACCATCATCTGTTTAGACGTAGGTCAGTCAGTCTTCACCAAACCGAACTACGATATTAAGGAAGAGTTGTTACCTACTATTTGGGTTAAAGGTACACTGTGGCGAATGTCGTCGCTACACAATAAACCGGACCTTATGGCGGGTAGATATAAAGCCGGAGTCCCACGGCCTGCGTTCTCACAGGTCAGATCGTGCCAGGCCAGACCGGCCTGGGCTGTAATAAGACTAACAACACGGGACGTGCCACCCCGCCTTTAGTATAAAAAAAAGGTTCTTAAATATTTAATGATTCATCGGAACGTTTGAAGACACTAATATACCGTTTTCAACTTAAATTTTGTGTCACTGCTTCAAAACCACAAATGATGTTTTTAACGTATTTTATAAATTCATTTATCAAGAATCTGAACCTAGCTATTCCGAAATGACGTTTTGTTTGGCTATAGATATGATTTTAAGGGTTCTGTACTCAAAGGGTAAAAACGGGACCTTATTACCAAGGCTCCGCTGTCCGTCCGTCCGTTAAATTAAAATTTTCCCACATGATGTATTTCTGTTGCCGCTATAACAACAAATGAAAAAAAGCAATATTTTAGGGGGCTCTCATACAACATCGTGTTTTTTTTGCCGTTTTTATGATAATGGTACGGAACCCTTCGTGCGTGAGTCCGATTGGCACTTGTCCGGTTTTTTATTCAAATGTGCTGTAATGTGCTGTAGTAAATGCTTGTATTGTATTATGAATATTTTTTGTTTAATTAAAGTAACAACATTAAGGTTAGCAATGCTCAGTTCTTATAGCAAGCAGGGATTAATTATAGCAAGTAAGGGTTAATTAATTATAATGAGAAATAATTATATAATACCTACAGTCCTCTGGGACCTGAGAGACAGGAAGTGATGTAGGTACATAAATGGAGTGTAATTGATTGAGTTTGTGTCCCGTGTGGTGTCGGGTTAGAATAAGTACCACCCCCTTTCTTCCTGTGGGTGTCGTAAGAGTTGATATGATATGATATGATATGTCTTTATTTGTATAAATCATACACTGTCAATTATTATAAACAAATAATTTAAATAAATAACTAAAACACTGGTTTAGAATGTCCTAAGAATAAACTTAAACTCACTTGACTAAAACATAATTGACTCAGGGAACAGGGTTGAATTGAAGTGTGCTGTGGGCGATGGGCTAGCAACCTGTCACTGTGATATCACATATTGTCGATCTTTTATACCCACATTTATTCTAAAAGTGGTACTGGAACACAAGTTTCATAGCAAAATCGAATTCGGAGCTATTGTATGGGACCCCTACGAGTCTAAGTATATCAGCATGATAGAAAAAATTCAAAAGAAGTTCGCTAGGTCCTTGTACAGTAAGTGTTTTGGGTATTATCCCTATCTGTATCCGTCCCTTTTTGTCTCGGGTATGACAGGGCTTGACACTCTTCAACTGAGGCGAAAACTTTTGTTGTTGGATCATTACCACGGAATCATAAATAACAGGATAAATAATTCGTCTGTCTTGGAGCGAATGGGCCTGCACGTACCTACGTGGCGAGGGTCGCCTGAGCTGGCGCTGCCGCCGCGGCGCCGCCGCCGCTTGTTTGCATGGCTGCGCGCGCGCACTCGCCAGGCCGACAACGCGCCCACACCCAGGGCACTGGCGCTACTAAACTCGATGGTTGTCGAGGGGTACGATATCGACATATTTGCGGATAGTGTTGGTGGATTTCGCAGAAAGTGCAGCCATATTTTAAATGTATTATTGTTTAAATGAGTTATGTTAACACAGGCAATAAGCCCAGTTTTATTTTTTATTTCATGTTTTTAATTTTAATTTTATGATTTTTTTACGTTATGAATTTGTAATTTAAAACCGTGTTGTTGATTTGATGAATTAGAACATTTTACTTTTATTATTTTAAACTGATATTTTATAATCTGACTCTTTATTGCTCTGTTTTATTTTTTCATGGTTTTAATTTTAATTTTAATTTTTGTTTTTATATTTTAGTTTGTGACATACGAGTACATACTCTTTATGTGATGAATTTGTAATTTTTAGCCTTTTTGTTGATTTGATGAATTAGAACATTTTTACTTGTATTTTTTTTAACGCTAATATTTTATAATTTGACTCTTGTGACTTGCACAATGTTTGACATTTTCGTAAATTAATCTTGTTCGTAAATTGAGCCTCAATTGCTTTTGTTTTATAGCATGTAAACGTCTTGGTGACCGCACTGTAAGTTTATTATGTGACTGAATAAATGAAATGAAATGAAATGAAATCGAACCTGCTCATTAAATTTCATGAGAATCCGAGAATTCTCATTTCCCAACCGACTCCCTGTAGAGTAGATTAACCTGACATCCAGACATACATCGAAAGCATTTTTCCTCAAGCTCTTACGGAGAACTTCGTTCGCTTCGCTTGCGGGTTCAATTACAAAGTAGATAAGTGTTAGAGGTTAAAAG
The DNA here is from genome assembly GCA_947049275.1 of Epinotia bilunana. Lineage (NCBI taxonomy): Eukaryota > Metazoa > Arthropoda > Insecta > Lepidoptera > Tortricidae > Epinotia > Epinotia bilunana. The sequence goes on from OX346263.1 coordinate 845,213, forward strand.
TTTGTATGCAGGGGTTATCTCCTGCAGTACTTCCGATTTCAAAAATATTTCACCAGTGTATAGAATAGATCTTCGAGGTGAACAAAGGCTATATTTTATCCTGCGGATTTACTTGCGTTCTATGTTATACGCCGGCGGAGCCGCGCGGGCAGTTAGTGTATAAGACAACAAAACGACGAGAGTAACACATAAAGATTTTATATGAAAAATATTACGTTGATGTAGAAATAGGCGTCGTCAACCCTAGGTCAGAACCCCCAGAGGTCGTGGGCACTGAAGTGTTGCCAACGGTTGCTAACTCCTGCATTTAGTTACGACATGAACGTAAAGCTTTACTTATGAGTGTTACATTACATAGGGTGACCAGATGCCACTGACCTTTGCCGCCATTGTTAGTAGACACATGCAAAACACTGTGTATTATTACAAGGCCGATACATCTTAAATAGTACATTACTTACCTAGGGCGGTAAAACAAAGAATGTCTCAGATCATAATGTATTACACGCCCGAGCCGAAGGCAAATGCGATAAATACCGATAATATCTTTATTACCGCCCGTGGTGAGAACTACATTTTACGTTTCTCCCTGTCCCGTGTGATATTTGGTACCTACTTTATGGCCAAGTGTGACGTAAAATATGTTTAATCATTAACTTAGATAATACAGTTTTGCGTTCACATGGACCCTGATAAGACCCAGCAATTGTTAATCTCAAAACGAATTGAAATAGTAATAATAGATGGAAGCGCGAATTACCAAATAATAAATGAAATAATTAGTCATTTCAAGAATTACATCACAAATTCAATCACTACAAATTAACCTGGCAGGTTAAATATAGAGGTCGTGAACTGGCGGTGAACAGACAATCGTCCCAAAAAAAAACAAACAGCTTGACCACTGTTTTATATTACGACGATGGCAAACAAGCAGAAACCGTAGAAGTAGATAGCCTATGGAGCGCGTTGCCGATCCTTTATTTATTTGAGGATCAATTGTGTCGATAGCTAAAGACGAAAGCGGGATCACTCCGCGAACAGCGCGATGCAGGATTTTATCTTAATTGCTCAGCGCCATCTCTGACCAAATCCCGCCACTGGAAACTAACCGGCAGATTAGAGAGAACGCCAGCACGCGTGTATTTGGGCGGCGGCGACAGATGATCCCAATTAGCCGGTTGACCCGACCACTTGACGCCTGCACGGCTTCCCGCTAATGCCGCACGTCATCGGCTACATACGTATGGACAGCTAGCTAGGCCTAGCTTATATATGGGCTGATGGCATTTATATGCAAAAAAGTGTAAGATTATTTTGTAAGATTATTATTATTTTATTATAAATTACCTATTGACATGTAAATTGCCCTTGTGGCTTATTTATAGAATAAATAATAGATTTTGATTTTGATATTACGTTTTTCACACAATTTGACATACAGTGATGGTTCCTTTAGGTACTTTTCGTTTATTATGTGATTTACATGGCCATATTTGTTAAACCTTCATAAACAATGAGACAATAACTATATTATTTTTTTATTTTATAAACTTTATAGCACGTATCAAAATGATGTACAAATGGATTTCCGGACTTAATGCCAAATAACATTCGCTACCGGTCATAACTATAGGGCTAAACAGAGACACTTGAAATTGGTGCAGAGTATAGAGACCATAGAGTGCCCTGTTTTTCAGGACAGAGTATAAGGAACTAGATCACGTGAGATTTCCCATGCGATGGATCGGTGAAGTCTGCCGTGGGCCCCTCGCACGAGTGCACCAGAATGCGTGAAAAATGGCGAGGTATCGTTCGGCGAGAAGCACTTGGGCCTGACAATACTAGCAGTTGGCTACGACGCTCTGCAACAGTTAACGACTGAGAATAAGAATACGGCTTCTCCACATTTTTTTTGATACTTTGAGGTATTAGCGTATATTGCATATAACGTTTCTAACTTTCAGTCCTTCCGTATGTAGTTTTTTTTTAGTCTGTAATTCAATTGCGGATATTGAATGCTTTCATTAACTATCAGAAACAGGGCAAACAAATTAGAAGCTAAAGAAAATTCTAGTTCACAAGAATTTAATAACTAGTTCATTCTGCGCTTTTCTATTACATATTTAAATTTTAATATCGTGCTTGTAAGATTTCAAAAATAAGTTGTAAAAGTTAATAGAAAGTACGTAGAAAGCTAATTCAGCAAATAAGCAACAATTTTGCAAGCCCGACTTTATGGAGAAAAGAAACTAGGCGAAGAAACTCTCCGGTTAGTTTCTTCAACTAAGTTTATGGAGAGTAAGACAGTTTTATAACTTTTGTGTGAAATGTCGCGTGATATTTAGCGGCTTTAAAGCTTTTGATCATTAATCCCATTAACCCTTTAACGGGCATACAGGGATCTGGTTTTTCATAGAATTGGACCCTATCTCATAGAAATAAGGTTCATTCATGGTGGGCATATAGTTCTCTGTGCCTTGTAAAGGGTTAAATAGACCTTCAGGGATGGGCACGTAATAGGTATTTTGTTCATTACCCAGTGCTTCTCATAAAACCTGACACATGACAAGCATGACTCATGTTAGTTCATTATTATTTATTAATCAATAAAACAAGCACAGCGGCATTTAGAAACTCCTTTTTTAAGTAAAAATTATACCTGAAGAATATAGCTGGGAGTTAAGTAGGTAGTCCCGTACTTTCCAAGTTTATCTTAGACTTTAGTACTGCTTGAAATTGATTTGATAACACGAACCCCCATATACATTTAAAAGGTGGATTGGATGATATAAGGTTTCCACACTATCGATCGACTGGTGTGATGTGGCTCTTATTACTTCAAGACTTTAATTTGACAGCCAGTAATTGCTCTAATTACAAGCACCGATTATTTAAAGTCTTAATATTAATACTCCCTAGAACAGATGTAGATGATGACATCTAGGTCAGATGTCAGTTTGCTTCGTAAATTCGTTTTACGTGTACGCGTACGCTAAATCAGAAATTAGATGTCCAAGCGGACTCTGAGCACAACTGTCAAAACGCTAGGTAATAATAGCTAGTACATTTAATGCATATTTTAAAGCTCGGAGCTCGCTTTCTATCTATAGTTCGCGGTAGTTGTGCCCACAAATCTATTGAACACAGCGGTTGAACTAGATTTGATCACAAAGCAATTACATCTTCATACAGATCGCACCGCCAATTCGCGGAACCGAGAGTCGGTACCATTAATCGCAGGTTCATATATATTATAATAGATTTCATATAGATTCATGCATACATTAAATACAAACTTACAAAGCTAGAGCTACGAACACAGTACAAAGCTACACACTAACAAACTTTATCTTTACAATACAATACAAATGCTAACTACTATCTTAGGAGCGATGCAAGACCGTAGACAGGGATGGGAGATCAGGTAAATTCGATCCGTTACGTGTCGTGTTCGTTGTTTGATAGGTAACCCATCGTTTTCTATTAACTCTCTGGTGCGAACCGTAAAAGAAACATTAACGCTTTAACTTTGGTGACAAAGCAGCGGTTTCACAGGGTAGTTGTCAAACTTCGAGAGCGATGTCGATTTGTCGAAATCTACTACCCACTACTATCATACTTTATGTTGGGCGATGGATTTAAATTTTCCGTCATGTCATGATTGTGTTAAGGCAATACAATCTCTATCTGACATAACTTGACAGAAGTCCCTCATAGAAAAAGTTAATCAGAGGGGTAATCACGTAACGTTTTGAACGCGCGTTAGGTAGATCCAACTGTCATTTTTCCGTATAAAATGTTACATATGAATCTACCCAACGTGTACGTACAATCCGTTAACAGATCGACCTGCTGGCCTGTTGCATAATATAAACAGGCGTTAAACTTACATAGCTTATCACATATACCGCCAACCTTTTCGTGCATACCTTGTAGCCGATAGTATCGTTTTTCCGCTTCGTTGCGAAAACCGGCATCGCCCGGCCGTACCCAATTAGCGTTTTTGGCAGCGAGAGTATTGCCAACAACTCGTCGAGTTGGTGAAAGTGTCTTAGTCTCTGTCCATTCCAGACGTACCCTTAACATCGGCTTGCAATCTTGTCTATTGAAAGTTAATCTGTGCAATTGACCATAACTCCATCCGTCGTGGGCTGAACGTGTTTAAATACAATTTCTCTAATTCCTTATCTGTCTTAACCACAAGCAATTCACAAAAGTCTATTTCTAACGTACAGTATAACTGACCTATTGATTTGTTTAAGTTTAGTTCGTCCCTATTCTTGAAATATTCGTGTCCATTGCTGGCACATCCATTCCATATCATCATCAGAGCCCGGAATTTTCACAGCAAAATAAAAAAAAAATACTAACACTAGTAAGGTTGAGACAGTCTTTTGTTTTGCCGTGAAAATTCCGAGCTCTGATCATCATCATTATCAACAGCAGAAAGACGTCCACTGATGGACATAGACCTCCCTAAAGAGTGCCAAAGTGACCGGTCCGGCGCCACCCGCATCCAGCGGACTCCCGCGACCATTCCTGTATATTCCATGTAAAGTCCTAATTCATCCTCTAACCTTTCCGAAGCCATTCACAATTACAACTCCGCCACTTACCAATTTGTCTATGTTCCCAAATCGTGAAATAGAGACAATAGAGTGGTAATACAAATACAAATAATTTATTGATAAGACATAACTACCTATAGTGTACATCAGTTTTACTATAGACTATAGGAGCTTACCATTAGAGGCAGATATGTAAGCAGTAATGAATGTATACCAGTTGGGAGTTATACCTACGAGTGTAGCTTGGTTATTCCCTCATGGGTTTGGGACACTGCTTGACTCTACGGTAAGCGGTATGACATTGTCTTGACGTGTTTGTAACATTGGTTAATTAACCAGCTATAAGGATCGCCAGGACGACTCTCCATACAGATGTAGTTTGGTTCTCGTTTAAAAACGACAAGCTAGAATAACATGAAAATTTGTATACACAATAGAATCCGTCATATCTAGGTTGGAAACTAGTTTCAATTCCTAGAAATAAAAATAAAAATGAAATAGCACCATCCCGAGAACGTTTTTCATCCATAGTTTGGTCTTTTCTATAAATTTCTACTATAAATTATAACAACAGAAACTAGTGTCCGCCCCTAGACCTGGCGGATCCCGTTGTGTATACAAAGTTTCATGTTATTCTAGCTTGTCGTTTTTAAATCGACCATTTAATATGACAGCCAAAGCCAAGTCCTGACAACTTGACAGGTTACACTCGTATCAAGGTTGTTGCGGTCTGCGGATTACGGACTAGTTATTTGTAAAACCTGCGCTGTGCGCTGACGAATGTTGTCTCGTGAATACCTGCGGGCTTTGATCTATCTGCGCAGGAGTGGTTTTCTGTCTGCTTTCTAACTGCGCCGAGAATTGTAGCAACAAAGTGGTTGACACTTTCATGTTGCCTTATAAGAGCTTTTTTGAGGTTCTTAAATCGATCTCTAAAAAGAAGAAACGGGAATCAGTCTTAGACAATTTAATACTCGCCAAAGAAATGCGCGCCATTTTTCCGTCTTCGCTAAAGCCGATTTTGTACTGGTAGGTATTGTAAGTATAATGCAAGGACGTTGGTTGATTACCGACAGGAGTGCCGAACGCCGTATGCGTATAGTCAGTAGTCACTAAATCTACATAATATTTGTATGCAGGGCTTATTTCTGGAACTGCTGATCCGATTTTAAAAAAAAATTCGTTAATATATAGAATGTGCCGTCGGGATGTAAACGCTATATTTTATCCCGCGGCTTCACTTGTGTTGTTATAGGTAATGGCAGCTTTATGAGGGTGTAGCTTTTTAAGTTCGTGTGTAGGGCAACAAAACTATTATGCATCCGATAAAAAAAATGACTGCAATTGGATGGATACAGACAGGCTACATTTTAATTGGCGGCTTCGTCTCCGTTCTATAATACGCCAAACTCGAAGTGTAACAGTGTTTACTCAACAAAGGGTAAGCAACTTATCACATAATATATCTAGTGGCATCTGCGGTATCGATCACGGCAGATATGGTTACATCACGTGTGTTGTGTTTGTGTCTATGTGTGAGTGCGTGTGTGTAACCGGCTGACCTTAGCCCACGCGTTGACTCATCTCATCTGCATGGACAAGCACTGCGAGACTTGCGTTTTGATACTTCCTAGCGCTTGTTTTACCCAAAATGTATGTTTCGCCCCTTGTATGCTTAAGTGCGGAGTCGTGCCAAATGTTTGAACCCATTGTTCTACAACTCAAGGTTTTGACAGTAGGTATAGTCAGCTGAAGATAAACATGCCCCCCCTGTATAGAAATTTGGTATACAGGGGGGGGGGGGTTTGGTTTGTATAGTGGGGGGGGGTATGTTTCAAAAGAAACACAACATTGAAAATTGTGTATCTTATAGATACAATACAATGCCAAGAAAAGGGTGGCGCTCACTTTTCCGTGTATGCCTCGGGTTACTACATCTATCCTATACTTTTAAACGAGCTATATTTGTATATATTTAATACATATCGCCTAGTGACTGCAATACAGCCACATCTCAAGAATAAAATACATTTGAGATGTGGCTCTATTGCACAGTGCAATACGGTCACATCTCGAAAAGTAAAATACATTTGAGATGTGGCTCTATTGCACAGTGCAATACGGTCACATCTCAAAAGTAAAATACATTTGAGATGTGGCCGTATTGCAGACACTAGGCGATATTTGCAAATATGTTCTTAGAAACGACTCTAACTATGAAATTTGGAACACAGTTGTTTACGGGGGCGAGAAATCGATTTAGCTAGGTCTCATGTCTGAAAAAAAAACCGTATTTTAACCCGAGCAGAGCTCGGTCGCCCAGGGACTTTCCTTAATATAGAAAAGTGTGACCGAGTTTCTTGACGGCGCCGGCGTTTGATGTGGCAATACTGGTTGAAACAGAAATAATACATTTTTAATTTGTGGTAATTAGTAACCGACTGCCATCGATTGGATCTGATCATGACATATATTTTTCGAGAATGCAAACTGGTAATAGTTACGTCGTAATCTTAATGAAAAAAAAAGAAGCATTTTGCAAAATACGCATCCGCTTCTGCTTATGTAGGCGTAAGGCCTCTTAAAAGAAGAATTTAACACAAGGGGTCTGCCAGACAACCTAAGTAGCCGAGATAAAAAAAATAGGTGCCAAAATACTAGACGGCCATAAAATAACTTGTATGTATACATATACAATAATGAAAATACGCACTATATTCAAATGATCGGCTAGGTCCACATTCCACACGTTGTTGAACAACGCGTTTAACCTAAATCATAAACGACCGGCCTTGCCCCTCGATAGCCGCTGAATATTCCATTACGCCCCAAACTTTCCATATTTTGACGTATTTAAAAGTTTCATCTTTCGTATAAATGATTATTTAGGCTGAAACGAATTTAAACAAGACGTGATTGGCGTTTGTGGCGCTCGTGATATTTCATAACATGTGGTTATAGATTGAGCCAAGTGTTATACGAGGAAGACAAGTTTGTCATTTATAAGTATGGAGATTAGTAAAGATCTAAAGAATAAATTTTGAGTAATTCTAAACATACAGTGTTGCAATTATAATTATACATACTTAGTAGTTTTATAAAATTATAAAGGACTAGAAGTCCGCGCCTCCTTTCGCGTAGTTATTAAAGAAAACCCAACCCTGGCAGAGTCGTGAGGTAAAATATAGCCTAATAAGCTTTTGCCCGCGACTTCGTCTGCGTGGATCCGGGATAAAAACTATTCTATATTTTTATCCAGGCAGGAAATTTCATCCAAATCGGTTAAGCCGTCTAAGCGTGATTGAGTAGCAAACATCCAAAATTTCGTATTTATAATATTAGTAAGATATGTTTACCTTGATGAAGGTCCATTCTATACCTATTATAATGAAGAATGTTTGAAATCGGGTGACTAGTTCCGGAGGTTCCCCTTACATACAGATTTACAGTTACGACCTCACAGACTTTTCTTCCTCATCTGATTAGTACAGATAAGGTATTTAAGTAAAGAGAAACTTACTGTGAAGTTCATGAATAAAAAACATGAATATAAATACAAAAGCGGTTGTATTTTATATTTTTAGTGACCTATTTATAGCCTACAGGCTATAAATTGTACATTATATCGACCTCATTCAATATCGCCCAAGATTGCTTGTGCCAACGTTGAATAACTCTGGCAAGGACACACGGCCTAATTTGGTTAAGCTCCAAGTTCCATCCGAATTGGACAGCAAGCTTGGCTGTGTTTACACTGACCGGCAAGTTCCATCCGAACTGGACAGCAAGCTTGGCTGTGTCTACACTGACCGGCAAGTTCCATCCGAACTGGACAGCAAGCTTGGCTGTGTTTACACTGACCGGCAAGTTCCATCCGAACTGGACAGCAAGCTTGGCTGTGTTTACACTGACCGGTAAGTTCCATCCGAACTGGACAGCAAGCTTGGCTGTGTCTACACTGACCGGCAAGTTCCATCCGAACTGGACAGCAAGCTTGGCTGTGTTTACACTGACCGGCAAGTTCCACCCGAACTGGACAGCAAGCTTGGCTGTGTTTACACTGACCGGTAAGTTCCATCCGAACTGGACAGCAAGCTTGGCTGTGTCTACACTGACCGGCAAGTTCCATCCGAACTGGACAGCAAGCTTGGCTGTGTCTACACTGACCGGCAAGTTCCATCCGAACTGGACAGCAAGCTTGGCTGTGTTTACACTGACCGGTAAGTTCCATTCGAACTGGACAGCAAGCTTGGCTGTGTCTACACTGACCGGCAAGTCCATCCGATATGGACAGCAAGCTTGGCTGTGTTTACACTGACCGGCAAGTTCCATCCGAACTGGACAGCAAGGTGACCACGAGTGCTGAAAAGAGCTGGGAACGTGGATTTGATAGGTACTAAATATACGCAATGGAATCCGTTTAAATCAAATTATTTCATATCAGGTACCCGCGCGGCTTCGCCCGCGAATTGCAAAGAACGCAGGCAAACCCGCGGGATAAGCATATTTCCACCCAGAAAGTCCAAGTTGTTTTTTTTTTATCGGTCAAGTGGTTCCGGTGATTCTGATTACCCATTGCACATACAAACATATAAAGCTACAATCTCACAGAATTTCCCTCTTTTTAATATTAAGGAATGAAGTGAGTAATGATCGTGGAAACCAAAGACAATATTATATAATATCATAGCCTATGTATGTATCCGTCCTGAAATTCTTTTCTATATAATAGTGAAAGAAAACTGAAATAGGATGAGTAATTTCAGAGATTAATCACAATGACTACACTCGCTACCAACGTCATGTCTTACTTATTAAGGTAAGTACCTACTCGTTTACTTACAAAGTTATACTGATTTGTAAAAGACGTTGTTGTAAGTAACAAGTGATGTTAAGACGTTAAAAAAGTTGGTGAGGTTTTGCTTATTCTCGAAACTGTTAGATTAACTTAACACGGACATTAAATAAATTGAATTTAACAAGGCTACAATCACCTCCGAATAAAAATTAATAAAATCGCACGCTCATAAAAGATTTCCTCCGTTTTCCGCCAGACTTCAACATAATAAGGTAAGGCCTCTAAACTTTATTAAAGAACGGCAGACGAAAATTGTTACTTTCCGGCGGTCATCGACCTTCATTAGCTAAACTGCTCTAACTCGTTAATCTCTCACACTCTGTCCCTTTCACTCACGTGTTACTGGCAGGCATTGTTTAATGGCTATTGGCTATGAAATATCAAAGGAGAGATTTCACAAACGCGTATCTCTGTTTTAGTCTAGATTAAATCGCAACCGTATTTAGCGTTGATAAAGTTTATATTTAATTGAACGATAGTTTAGATGGGAGTTTGTTATATTTACTCTAGTATTTTGTTTTCCAACAACAGGTAGGGATCTGTGTCAGGAAGTGAGTGGAAATATGTGCGAAATTCGGGTTTGAGTGATGGCGTGGAAAATTGGAAGCCGCTCAGCTAAATGTGTTGCGCGGAATTTAAATTCGGAACGGGATTTGTTTATAAATGCTGCTTGGTATGCTAGCAGCTCCGACCAAATATAACTCGTGGTTGCACTCTAACTAATACAATATTTTATCCCATTTCTGGTAAGGGAACGTAAGTATACCCATAATACGAGATCCTTTTAAAAAAAAAACCCTCTCCCCCTCCCCCCTCGGTGACCACCCGTAGTATATGCCAAGACCGCTCTCCCCCTCTAGTTTTCACGTTGTAATTCATAATTCATAAAAATGGGTACCTATTAGGGCCTGCAGTACCGGGGCCGGTTCCAAGATTTTTATTTCCCGGTTCTGAGTCCAGTTGGAACCGGGATTCCCGGTTCTCCCGGTTCTTAGTATTATTTTGGTGCAATTCGTTACTTATAAAATAAAGCAATTTAAACACCTCTTTGAACGTGTTTTTAAGTTTTTATTTATTTAAACTTTATTACAAGTTACATTACAAATGACGAACTTAATGACGTTACCGTAACGAATTACTAAAACTTAACAAAATAAAAAAACAGAAACATTCATTGAGCGTTATACAAAGTACAAAATAGTAGACTTTATGAAAACTGCAACAAACAAAAACAAATAAGTATATATTTCGAGAACCATGTTCCTTTGCTATTCCGCTAAAAAACGTGCTGGTCTATCAGCGAAGATGAGATGCAACTATTTGCGTATTTGTGCATGCGGTTAATGCGCCCACCCTCCCTCCGCACGTGCAAACATGCAAATAATTACAGCAAACCACCACCAATAATGACAAAAACCTCGACACGTGTTTCGCCTCTCTACGAGGCATCATCAGGAGATGCTGGCAGGAGATGTTGCTTGCGCCACGCCACGTCCACTGAGCAAATCAAAACTGAGAAAAAGGATTGCGTTTAAGTGTTCTAGAACAATTATAAATAATTAGGTACAACAATAGAGGCGTTATTATTAATGAACAATTGAATGTTGCGTCATCACCGAAAAGTTTTGCTCAGTGGACGTGGCGCAAGCAACATCTCCTGCCAGCATCTCCTGATGATGCCTCGTAGAGAGGCGAAACACGTGTCGAGGTTTTTGTCATTATTGGTGGTGGTTTGCTGTAATTATTTGCATGTTTGCACGTGCGGAGGGAGGGTGGGCGCATTAACCGCATGCACAAATACGCAAATAATTGCATTTCATCTTCGCTGATAGACCAGCACGTTTTTTAGCGGAATAGCAAAGGAACATAGTTCTCGAAATATATCATGGACTTCTGCAAAGTAACGCCTGATTCAATCAACTATTACAAATAAGCATATTTAAATAAAGTAATATAAGAAAAAAACAGACACATACATTGAGCGTTATACAAAGTAAAAAAAATATTAGACTACGAAAACTGCAACAAACGAAATCATATTTGCTCCTAATAAAAATGCAAACAAAAAACCACTAACTTTTGTTCCAGTTAGTAGCTTTTCTTCGCATTTTGTTCCTGGTAATAAGACCGAAGAAAAATTATAGCATCTAAGCTGCGGTCACTTAGCGAGCTTCTTAATCTATTGCAGATATAGCCCGCAGAAGAAAAAAATCTCTCCGGCTCCACACTCGTCGGTGGAATAGCACTAAGATATTTATAGGCCAATGAGAGGTTTTTGCCACGACCTCCACCGTTCTCGAATAATACCATTTCAATTTTTATTTTATCGAAATTGTCCATTTCGTTTTCAGGCTGTCTGTTTTTATTTTGAGTCGTAGCTTTTCTTAATTCTAAATCTAGCTCTTCCGATTTGCTCAAAGTCGGTGGAGCTAGGTTGAAATCATTTTCATCTTGGTCTTGTTGTTCCATATCGCTTATAATATTATCGTCATTAGTACCAAGACTAACTAGTTTCAGTATGCTTCTGCACATCTCATCGGAAGAGTGTCTAGGAAATGTGGCCAAATCTTCATCTATTATGTCTTCAAAGTACTGTCTTGGATTTGAGAGGTAGTAAAGTGTAGAAGATTCTATAAGTCGGCGTGCACAGTATCTTTTCTTCAAACTATTAGCCATTTGTTTGCTAATATCGGTGTCCATTGCCATTAACTTTTTCAGTGCAAATTTTATCGCGATGTCGGCAGTCAGCAATGAAGCATCGCGGCGGGATAAGCTTTCGACAATAGTTTTTACAATGTCTAATATTTCATTCAGCTCCGATAACGTCTTCCAGTCCTGTTGAGTGAAAATAATATCACTCTCGAGATCCATCAGTGCTTTGGTGATACATACTTTGAGCTTCAAAAAGCGGTCTAACATCTGTGCCATGCTGCTCCACCTCGTTTTTGCGTCCAAAACCAAATGATACTCTTTCCCGAAGTCAGCGGATACATATCTTTGTAGAATGTCATCGTTTTTTGTCGGCGATTTTTTAAATATCTTTGCAACAGTTCTTACTTTTGATATTAAATCGTAGAATGTAAGACTCGATTCATCTATATCATTTTCAAATCTCCTTATCTCCTCTATAAATACAACTCCATCAGATTCATCCACATTCTCGTCATTCTCTGCATCAATCTCAGAACTGTCTTGAAAAAAAGGATCGCTATCGAATCCACCTCGCCTGACTAATTCAGCTAAAGTCAACTCGTCTTCATCATCAAAAAAGTCTGCTTCATTAGGGTCGATTCTTTCGACGTTATTGTTATCATCGTTTGTGGCGGAAGGTTTTTTGTAGAACACATCTGACAAAGCCAACTGAACTCCGTGAGCGATACATAGTTGGTGCAACGATTTACGAAGAAGTTTTCCGATTTTTACCATGACACTACAACCATCAGTAGTCTCTGCGATAATATCAGTATCTAGAGATAACCCAAAGGTATCCAGTTTTTGTCGAATCTGTTCTATGAATTTTTTAGCTGGCAATGAACCGTAAACTCTTATAAGCCCCAAACTTTTAAATTTGTTGGGACCACTGAGTGATTGTGAATGTATATTCAAACTTATATACCTGCGGTTTTTGTTTGAGGACCACTCATCGAAAGAAACAGCAAACTTTTCATTATCATTTAATAGATTTTTAATTTCCTTCTTCATTTCATCTTGCTTTTCCTTGTGGTGTTGCAATACCACCTCTCTAATTGTGTTTGGGGACTGTGGAAGCTTATGTCCTGCCTTTTCAAAAACTTGTCTAATGTCTGTGGACCTTGCTAGTGTTTGGAAAGGGATACCATCTAATGCGACCATTCGGGATACTCTAGTTGCTGTGGAAGGATTTTCCTCGGATTCATAGTAATCCGTAAGTTTAGCTTTCTTGCTTGTGGGCGGGAGAGACGGGTCGGAATTTACGATCGGGTTTTCTGTATTTTTAACTAATGTGGGATTTTTTTCTGCGGTTCCGTGATGTACATTTTTCAAATGTTTATGAAGGCCACTCGTACTTCCCCCAACACATTTTAATATTTTATTGCAACTTTTGCATTTGGCACTATTTTTATCTCTTGCTCTAAAAAACTTTACCCAAATTTGTGCCTTGTCACCTGAGACCTCTTGATATTCCATGGTTATATTCAAGCCTGAAATAAAAATACCTATTTATTTTTCATGTACTTATGCAACCTATTTGCCAATGTGCAGTATGTAAAACTAAATACCTTATTATAATCGAATCTATGCATAGTAGGATTAGTAGCTAATTGACTATGTGCACGACAGTGGCTGTACTGTGCATATACATGTGTACCTACGTTCGTTCGTGTGAATAAAACTTTGAAGGTCAAGTTTGATGAAATATTTCACTTGCTTAAATGAATTAATTCTAATTTGAAATAGCTATCAACCCTTAAAAAATATCAAATCTTACAATTACTATCCTACTAATATTATAAATGCGAGTTTGGATGTTTTTGTTACTGAATCACGCTTTCACGCCAAAATGGCTTAGTAGATTTGGTTAAAATTAGGTGCACACATACATAGGCAGATAGGCATAGCATAGGTAATTAGGTAGGTATAGGATACTTTTTACCGGGGAATCTATCTTCCTTTAAGGAAAGTCAGGAATTCATGCGCAGACGAAGTCGTGGGCAAAAGCTAGTAGTACATACCTACAAAGTTATTTACACCATTGGCATATTCTATTGATCACGATTATAGAGAAGGTAAAAACTTAAGACGCATCAATTATTTAGCGAAAACTTTATATTTATGTTAACTTAAGGCCTCCGCTCCAGCACGCGCGAACGCCCGCGGCGGGTCCAACGATACTCGATAGTACGAGAAATCTCCCGTCGCCGGCGCCAGCCCGACGCGAAACGCCGAAGCGTGCGTCCGCGCGAGATACAGCGGACGTCTTAAAACGCAATTTACGCAATCACAGAACAGAACAGAAGCCTATATTTACTTTTACCATATTATACAGAATAGTACATTACTTATCAAGGGCTGTAAAAGAAAGAAAGCCCGATATCGCAGGTGTTTGTGACCCGAACCGCAGGCGAGGTTTGTAAATATGCGATAGAGGGCTTTCTTTTTTACTGCCCGTGGTGAGTACACAATTTTACGTCTTCATTTGGCCACAATGCGAGTTTTACTACGCGCAGCGTGCAGTAAAACTCACATTATGGCCAAGTGTGACGTAAATGAAATAATTACTTATGTAATTATTACCTACTTATCTACGAACATTGCATTATAGTTTAAACAAATGCTTCAATAATAATAACAGTGGAAAATGAAATGACCATCACAGAATAATAAACATAAATTCTTACCGTAAGATTCTTTTATTATTCACTTCAGTGTACAAAAGACTCAAAAATATATAACTTGATAAGTTATGAGCGATTCACTTCAACTATTTCCTTTGAATGAATAGCAAATACTAATTTATAACAAAATCACGGCACTGCTGCGCTGACCTACGACCTTGGTGGCGTGGCAACTGCAAGTAAATTGCGAGACGCACCGACGCGCGGCGCGGCGTGGGTGCGGGCTGAGGTGCGGGGGTGTCAGCCGCGCTTTACGCTTCTCAAGGTTGTTTGTTGCCATGCCAACTCGTACGCGAATGCATCATTGTTATTGTTGCGTTGCGTTGCGATACTTGTGGATCGCGTTTAATATGAATACGCGTGAAAATACTAAAATTACGCTACTATTTTTCAATTATGGAAAGAACCGGGAGAACCGGGACGAAGTCTTCAGTACCGGTTCTTTGGGGAGTGTAAAATTCCCGGGATTTCCCGGGAAATTGAGAACCGGGATTTCCCGGGAGCAGGCCCTAGTACCTATACTTACTTAGACCATTTTTTGCAAACAGATAAAAAAATGGCTCAAATTTGTCTTTATTAATACGGCGCTTGCCGCATAACGCAGTGTGCTAATTACCTACTCATATGCGTACAAACGTAAGTAAAAAATATATTATCAAGTACTTATATACTTGGGATTACTTTAGTTGGCTGAATTACATCCTAAAAAACATCTCTACTGTCCAAGGTAGAAGATTCCAATCCCAATAACAGTCTTATCAGTCGGTTGGCCAAACTAAATAATCTGAAACAAATTTAAGGGGCTCCTAGCTCCTAATGACTTTCGATCTGTCGGTTTTTTCCTGTTTTTTATGGCTTATCATATTAACAACAACGAGGTTTACCGAAATAGTATCCCATATTTACTTCAAAACTCACAGTTTTCGGGATATATGGCACCAAACTTTGGCATGTTCAGGCCAAAAAACCATTTTGGACGTAACTTTTGTGAAAATGAGTTTAAAAATCTCTCGTGGGTTGTTAGAAACGTCAATAAGGAACAGTTGTATGTAGATTCCATATATAAAAGTGCATAACGTCGGGGATAGTGCAATACCGCGTAACTAGCACTAGTAAATACTGCATATCTACACAACACCCATAGTGCGAAACCGCGTATCTAGCACTGGTAAATACCGCGTATCTAACAAAAATAGCCAAACTAAAATTTTCCCGCCAACGAACGTAAAATCCTGATTAGAATCATACTAAGCTTCTCCTGTAAAGTTGGGTATTGTGTAGATACGCAGTATTTACCAGTGCTAGATATGCGGTTTCGCACTATGGGTGTTGTTTAGATACGCACTATTTACCAGTGCTAGTTACGCGGTATTGCACTATCCCCGACGATAAACAACATACTAATATCGAAAAGGTGCTTCTTTGGACCATGTTTAAATAAATCATTAAAAAAAATAACTCCTGCAAAAATGTAGATAAGGAATTGAGGAACCGATACGTTTTTGTGCCATAATTATATCTATAGTTTTGACGGAGGAATATCAACTCAAAACTCGTCAAAACTAGCCAAAAAGCGCGTGGAGCCCCTTAATTAAATCCATAGAAGGCGTCCTCCGGCGTCCATGCGTCACCCAGTGTCCATGCGTCCTCCGGCGTCCACGCGTAGTAATTGGAGGAGGCGCTCCAGAATTACAAAAAAAACGAAATCTTCAGTTTTTGAGTAGAAAAAAAAGAAAACATGATGAATCGGGTCACTCGCACTCAGTGAGTGTTGCCATACAATCGTATTTTAACTGAAATGGATTCGACAAATGTTTATCAAGAAGGACGTTAATAAGTGATTCAAATCGCACTGAAACACGATAGGATTGTCAAGTTCGAAGCAAATGGCGACCCTCACCTCGCTTATCGATTCGCCAAAAATGCGTGGGTGGAACGAGCGAGCGAAGCGAACGAACCGTTTCAGGCTTCAGCTTGGACAAATATTATTTCGTCTTCGACAAATATTATTATGTCCGGCTGTTCTCCTCTACAGGTCGCATTTCTGAACCGATTCTGACATTTTGTGAGCAGGTTCAATAATTATACAGTTCTTTTTTAGCGATCAGTTTTTGAAAAAAAATAAAAATAAGCCGGATTCACGAGTCCTATTACTCACAGAGCCTCTAGTTATATTTATATTACCTACATCCACCTATGTAGATGTTATCTAGACAATTTAAAGTAATTCACTAGTAATGACATTGTTAATGCCGAGTACGCGCCTTAACGACCGACCTGAATTGGGAAATAATTTGTTATTGTTTTGAATGTAGAACCGTACGTCTAGCACAGTTTGCTGACAAGTCGCTTTGCGCGCGACTGAGCGTCTACTTTCCACTCGCACCGTGCAAATTAGAAAGAGGAGGGTAGATCTTTCTCGACTCGCGGTCGCGACTCGTCCACTGTTTCCTCTTAGTACAGTCGGTAAAGAAACTACTTTTGAACCTTAACTTATAAATAATAGAGTCTAAAAGTGGTAGTCCCTTCTTGGCTGACTGTACGTACATGTACCTATGGTTGAGACTATTTAATGTGGCTGACTTTTTATAAAACTGCCATTGCAATTAGAATCTTCTACCGTGGACGCTAAAGTTGCTTTTAAAATGGACAACTTTGATGCAATTCGGCCAACTCAAATAGTGCTGCTACGATATGTATCCAATTTCTTCACCTTATCGCAATGAGGCAATAACAATAAGGTTAAAAATGGATGCAAATATTTGTACAGTCGACGTCAAAGATATGTATACATTTTTAGCCTTAATACAATGGAATGAGGTGCAAGAGTTTAAGAATAAGAATAAGCAAGAGTGTAACCATGATATGTATTCGACTGTACATACACTCTTGTGGTAGTTTTCATCGGGTGAGCCAATTACTCGGTGGTCTGTGGTCATTCGTGAATGTTTCAGCAACATAAGTAAAAGGGCCTGCTTTAATTTACCAGCACGTCTATCGGCCGCGACATACTCTCGATTTTTCTTGCACTGTACCTCTTGTTCTAATAAGAGAGAGAGGGATAGTGCGAGAAAAATTTAGAGAGCTCGCGCGCCGTCACGTGATAGCCGTGCTGGTATGTTGCACCCCGCCCCGTGCCCCCCGGTACCTCATAACCCCCCCTTTTATTCGTGGAGTGAACCTGCGAGCCAGGTACCCAACCACCGGGGTATGACTGGGTTATGTGGTAGGCCTCTCTAGACTCTTTGTGCGGCTCCGACAAGTCTGACGTATTTCGGAGTGAGGCTAGCACACAGCACGGCTATCAACGGATGGCCCGCGAGCTGTGTCGCGGCGACATAGACTATATACGTCTATTTTTGAAGTGAAAACTTCTTAAGCGGCGCTGTGCACTTTTTGTGATGGGTAAAAAATGTTAAACTACTTAAACTCACGTCAGGTCACGTGGCCGTCGGATTCGTAAGAACGTAAGACGTCAGATGTATGGATGGAAGTTTTTCTGAGAGATGAACTTTTTAATGTTTTATAATTGTAATAGTTCTGAAGTGTTACATTTTTAATGTAATATAAATTGACATGTTTGTGTAAGATAATAGCGCAATAAATGAATATTGTATTTACAAATTCTTAAGACGGACACGTGACCTGATCGAAAAACTGTTACAATGTCATTGAGTGTTCACTTCTGCCGGCACTCCCGGAGTGCAACTTGGTCTTTTTTTTCAAGAGGACCTACATAACACTCAATTTAAAATTGACTCGCCAAACTGACAGAACAGTTTGTTGGCGAGACCGCGCTCATTTTTTACAGGTCTAATGCACCTAAGTTACTTACATACTACTTAAACACAAATATGAATCTGACTAAACTAACTAGACATTGGAACGTAAACATGAAGGTAATTCTTCTAATAAGGTCTGTTTTAGCTTGCTTTTCACCACATTTAAACGATTTTTTCCCCTTCTCTTGACCAGTTAAATTCGTTATAAGTGGTTGTATTTCTAAGCGTTCTAATTTGAAAGAGTTAGATAGTCTATCTCGCCGCGACATAGCTCGCGGGCCGTCTTGTGATAACCGTGCTGACGTCTCGACGCGAGTCGTGAGGAGTAAAACCTGCCTTCATTTTAATTTGCACAGTGCGAGAGAGACACCAGTCGTTGAGTGTTGCTTAGCAGCAAGTTGTTCTAGACGCACCTACTGAGACCACAGGCAAAGCCGCGAGATAAAGCCTACGTCCATAATGTATTTTTGAAGTCTGATGGGTAATTCCGGAGATTACCCCTACATACGAGCTTACCAAGCTACACTCACAAAAACCTCATTATTATATTATTATAGTATAAATTAAAAGGGCTTTTTATTAACAGGTACGCTAAGCCCCGTACCCTCGATGCGATACCCCTTTTGGAACATTCTCCTAATTTGTTAATACTGGCGTGTTGTCGGCGCGTAACTGTTACGTTTTGTCGCAGTTATGTTGATAGGACCAGTATTTTAACGCTATAAAAAGTGAACATGTTTTTTTTAATGGAAATAATGATGAAAAGTATTACGGTCGTCTTTTACGCCTTATCTATTGTCACAAGGCTAAGCATGTATACATATTTGACGATTGCGATTTTTCGGAATGCTAATGTGCTAAGTACATCACCTGCGTTACCGATGGGAATGATGGTTTCAAGAATTTGAACTTTATTCTTACCTAATGTTTATGTTTGAAAGTATGTCATGAAAAGGAAACGACTGATGCTTTGGTTATCCGCAGCAATTTTCATGTTAGATCCGTTTCATTGGTATCCTACTAATATTATAATTCGAAAGTTTAGATGTTTGGATGTTTGTTACTCAATCACGCTTAAACGGCTGAACCGATTTGAATGAAATTTTGCACGAAGATAGTTTATAGCCTAGAATAAAATATAGGATAGTTTTTATCCCGGGTCCACGCGGACGAAGTCGCGGGCGGAAGCTAGTATTTTTATAAATCTCAAATCTTGGATAACGAAGCAGTTTCTCTCTCCACTCTACCACAACAAAGTAGGAAGTCAGAACGCATAAAACTGATATACATATGATACTGACATGCAACGTGCTGTGTACAATATTTTGACTGCACCTCCAGTGAATTATTTATGTCACGCTGCCCGTAATAGGTTTCTGGGTAATTCTGCCGCCTAATATATTGTTGTCACGTCACAATACACTCGAGGGTGCAGTCGAGTACCGCGCAAAAATAACTATACACAATTCAACTTTATTACAAGTTATTAAGGTTTAAATTTGTGTACTTATATGTTTGCGCTGGAGGTTATACTGTCAAAATAAAAGGTCGTTGAATGAAGGAGTTTTTGGGGCACTTGAGTCGTTTGGTAAATTTAGTAGGGTACAGATTTAGAGCTGGGATAGTTATTAAAGGGTATATTGTTTTAAAGGTCAGGTTATTGATATAAACCTGATGTAGATGAAGAAGATAGGGCATGACCCAACTGGGGTAGCATCTCCGTGGTGCTAAGGATTGCAGCCAAGTTACTCTGTTGCGTTCATGGCGTCTACTTCCATTTGTTGTATCGATTTTGTGTTAACCTTGCAAGTACATTATGTATTATTTTATAAACATTTCAGTACAATCATTTGCCAGCATCCAGTTGATCTGACGGCGCCAGAAAGTGGACAGTGCTCTCTTCAATGGCCAATTGGTAGTAAAAATACTCGAATGCGCTAGGAATGACAGTTACGTCACGTACTCTGACAGCTTTCGTTTTAAAGCTTTTACTAAAACATCTTGTTTATGAAAAACATTTGTGTATTGACTTGTCTGTAATGCCGTGTAAGTATATTTTTAATAAAATAAATAAATAATCCTCTTCTCTTCCCCAAAGCGACGTACAGTCGACGACCAAGAGATGTTTATCATTCACAAGGGGATAAAGTACAGCCCATGTAACGACCATGTTACTACTTTGGAGTTGCATGCGTCTATAGGCTGCGGTGTCCGCTTACCATCGGGCGAGCCGTACGCTTGTTTGCCACCGTCGTTGTATTAAAAAAATAGTAAAAATATTTTTGACGTCGACTGTACCTATTTGATAAGTTCTCTGACCCCCGGTGTTATAAAGATCCGTTAGACCTTTCGATAATTGCAATAACATTTTACTAAAAATCTGACGTTTGGTCGGAACCCGGCCTTAATAAAGCTGATTGTTTTAAACTGTCAAGGAACGGTAGGTAACGCTCATCAAAATGTGATTGTATGGGAAGTCTGACAGTTTCAAGACATGGCCGTTGCCAGCGCCATATTTAACTTTAACCGCCTGCGCAGTGTGGTCGAAGCAATCTCTCTAAATATACAAGTCTTCTGTTTCGCCTTCAACTCACAGTTGGGCCTGAATTAATACAATGGCGTCGAAAAACCGCGGAGGAAGCGAGACCGAAGACAAAGAGCCGATTATAAAGAACCCAACCACAATGGCCGGTGTCAATGGAAAATGTGGCCTCTTTTTGAAACTTAATAAACAGTACACAGTTTTGTTGATGCAATTGATTTTGTATATCAATATAGGTCAGATAAGTGAAAGCGGACACCGTTGCCTGTGCTTTATTAGAACACTTAGAACAAGAGGTATATGAAAAAAAAAAAAAAATGAAAATGAAAATATTTATTTCCTTAAAAAGTTTACACAAAATAAGTATCAAGGTTGGGACTTCCTTATTATTGTATATAGTGCGAGAAAAATCGAGAGTATGTCGCGGCCGTCCCATGATAGACGTGCTGGTGGTTCAAACATGCGGCTGTCAAACGGCGGTCGTCGGTTCGAATCCCGGCTCTTACCAAGACTTTTTCGGAACTTATGTAAAGGAATATCATTTGATATTTACCGTTAGATTTTCGGTGAAGAGGTGAGGCTGTTCGACCTAGACAAAAACCGATTTCAACGCTATGTATTATATATTTACTCAAATAACTATTACAAGATGACTACGTCCGAAAGACTCGCGTAAAATAAAACTTTTTGTCGTGTTCATGCTTATTCTCGACCAGAACGTCTCTCATCTTCAGATAGCACAATCATATCATAACAACTGCCGTCCTAATCCTCATTTTATCGAACAGAAAACGGGGCAAATAAACAAAACGTGAAAACGCCATCACGGGAAAACCGCCATTCGCCATTCTCATTCATATTTCGGACGTGGAATTTCCAACCGCGTCTTCCTGAAAATTTTCAAGGGAAAATTAACCTTGTAGCTTGTGCGTTAAAGTTGAAAATGCATAGGAAGGTTTTAGAGGTATGAGGTTTTGAAATTTAGTTAGCATTTGCCCCGTTCCAGCGATTACTGCTTGCTTTTTTTCGCGGCAATTTGGCGTTGGCTGGACTTTTTGCGGCCAGTTTTAATCGGTGTTGCCATTTCAAAGGGAGCTCGTTGCGTTCCTTCTCTTTTTGAATACATGTCGTATGCAGTTTGACGTTGTTGTTTGAAGGTAAAGATTTTTACGTGAGAGAACATTATTTTCAAATGAAATTGTTAAAATTTTTAGGGAGCTTGAAGCATCGAAAACAACCTTGGCACAATGCAGTGAGAAATCTCATAAATTGGAAATAACTTGCGGTCCATTTATCAATGTCAGAGGTCCACAATATCTTTTTGTTGGTTTTGATCGAATACCTCGTAGTGCAGTATGATTCTTAGTCTTAGGTCTTAGCTATATTGCGGTGAAATCAGGGGCAGTGTATAATAACTTAAAATAAAAAATATGTTGTTCTTGAACTAGTCAATAATAACCGAAGTCTCTCTCTTTCCAGATCCCACTCAACGATGGCACGATGACGTGAACAATGCTGCTGCAGCAGGCCTCGTCGCCTGGACCAAGCACCGCCAGCCCCAAGCCCTCCCACCCCTCACCGCACCCCACACCCCACCACTCTTCACCACGTCCAAGCATCTCCCGCTCGCCCATCTTAAGCGATGGGTCCAGTTCAAATAGCCCCAAGTTGGGCGCCAGTCCTAAGCTGGGAACGAGCCCCATGTTGGGTGCCAGTCCCAACTTGGGTGCCAGCCCTAAGTTCGGGAGCCCCAGGTTTAAGCGGTCGGCGGTGGAAGACGAGGCGGCGCTGGAGAGGATCCAGAAGGAGCTGAAGGAAGGGTGGAGCGTGCACACGGGGAGAGAAGGGAGACTGTATTATTGCAAGTAAGTGATCTATAATTATTATACGTCAAAAATTACTACTTGTGACAGGAACTGATTGTGAAATCACTTTTGAACCCGCAGTGTATTTATTGAAACATCTGATTACATTTTTATTGCTGTCGTCTTGATCGTGTGCCAAACTAATAATTTTAGCCAAAACCAACGCCGATAGGCGTGTACCCTCTAGTATTCGAGGAATGATTAAATCTAGTGATTAAGTCTTTAAAAGAAGCAATTTCCCGCCTCTAAATGCTATTAAATAATAAAAGTTGTTCAATTATCATAATGTCTGCTCCTATTTTTAACTAAGTAGGTACCAAATGTTTAGCTACGCTGCTCATAATTCAAGCATCAGATGAGTTAAGATCCCTCCCTATTTAGGTTGTAACATGTTATTAGGATATTTATATGTGATTTATCCTAGCTAGAGATTATGTGCAAGATAAAATTTGCATTTCATTATAATAGTGTTGAAAGCGGTGTCCCTACCCTGTTTAAGACTATACAAATCTGTATTTCACGTAAAGAATTAAGAACCCGTTCCCGTACGTACCGACAACAATGGGGCTGAACAAGTACCGTCTAGACGTCTGCCTCCACCTGACCCGAGTCAACGGAACCATTCGCTAAGAATGAATTCTGAATTGTTAAATGTTTTAATGGCGAAATTAGAACTGTCCTTTTGAGTTTAAAAAAAAAAGAAGAGAAGCTGCCTGTGACGTTATAACACTTGATCCTAATATTGGCTGGGAGGCATCGGGACTGTCTTAACGTTGGCATGCTTCAGTTTGTTCAATAGATTTAACCGAATCGATAAGTGGAGAATTTGATACCCTATTTTAATAAGAGGAGGGATAGGCGATTACAGTCGTACAACTTCTAACATTATTGAGATTTGAAATGCATTATCTTACATTGAAGCAAATAAATGATCAGTCAAGCTGACAAAGCTACTAGTAAAGACGTAGAGAAGACATTAGACGGTCGTCTGTGTTCTTATTCCCTCAAACTGCCATAACTCGCAGACGCCGGCTTCCATCACACTCTCGTTAGAGATGGCGTGCGCGTGCTGGAAAACCGTATTTAATCCTCTACCGGAACAACGTGCCGAAAGATTACATTGATTGACACTTTAGCTGTTAAGCACCACGGTGGACTGATGACCTGGCAAAGGTCTCGGGAGTCGTCTGGCGTGGTTATGATGGCACGCTTTGGGGGAGGCATATGTCTAGCATGGGACGTCTTTCGGCAGATATGAACATGATGAGCTGCCAAGATTGACCCTTAAGCATGATTACAACGTAACGTGGCCTTACAGATAAACATGAAAAAGGCTGTTGCAGTCCTAAAGTTCTTCAAATATTCCATGATTTCTGGTTTTAATTAACGTTTTAGGGCTTATACTGCGTGGAACGGAACGATGGACTTTCCCGCGATTTTTTTTTACCTTTGTATGGAGCGTTGGCCGACTGGAGCGACCAGCTCCATACAAATGTAAAAAAAAATAGCGTCAATAAAAATAGTTTATCTGGAAAATGTGACGTACTAGCGCTCAATAATCCCCCTCTTGCGGGAGTCCATCGTTCCGTTCCACCTTGTATTGCATTCCCCAGTTAATATTGCTTGACGCCTTTAGGTATTTTTTTTTCATATCATTGTTAGATTTGAACTAATGACAATTTTGACTCCAGGTAGAAACACCGTGGATTTATTTCTACAAATCCCGTTTCCTGTCAAATACGACCCCCTTAACACCAAAGTCGTGTACAAAATCCCCGTATCGTGCATGCTACGTGATATTATTTACTAAACAAACGAATCTTTTTTCTATATTTTACGTCTGTCGTCAGTTGCATGCCGGGGCGGCGGACGTGACACGACCCTTAAAATCATTCGTTCCCTAAACCGTTGGTAAACGTTTTAGACAAATATACTTTAGTTTCATTAAATTGGCAATTACAATTAGTTAGCATGTACTTTGGAGGTATCCGACTTTGTCTTATAAGTTATGGCAGCTTGGCATTGCGAATCTTTTGACATAAACTTGATATCGACGTTTATCGTATGTCCACGTGAACTTTCTAATCTAAACCTAACCATGCATCATTTTGACGACCACTTTGCGTAGTTGGTATTGGTATTGGTAGTGGCCTGACTACGGAGCTAGTGGTTCTGGATTCGAATCGCGTTAAGGGCAAATATTTGTGTGATGAGCACAAACATATTTGTTACTAAGATCTTGGATATTTTCAACATCTTTAAGTACTGAGAACTTTTCAAATAGATGGTATTGAGAACTTTTCAAGAAGAAATTTGCAATTGTTTTTTTTTTGACTTAGCGATGCTTGTTAGGTTTCCCTACTATACATATTTTTTATATTTTCCGAGATGTTGATTGATCAAATTATTTAAATCCATTGGCTACCGAATGAATAATGGAAAGGGTGCGTACTTGCGCAGGGAGCAGGAAATCGCCGCGGCCCCGCGTGAATAACTAAATGGTTATAGAGGAGCGGGTTAAGGCTCGGGTTAATCCGTGATCCTGTGATATGAAGACCCGTCTATTTGGCGGGCAATGGAGGGTACCGCACGAGCGAGCGAAGCGAATGAAGCTCTTCATTGCAGCTTGTGGGCCAACATTCTTTCCCATGACACTTCCGAATATCCACATGTCCGGCAGCTCTCCTCTACAGGTCGCATTTTTCAACCGATTCTCGTGAAATGTTGTGAGCAGATTCAATTTTGTGCACAATATATTTATACATGGGAGTCGTGGGGAACATTGATTTCTATTTGTTGATTCTATAATCCCACGTTTTGAATCTGTTCAGCGCGCGATACGATCCAATTCGTTTTATTTCAATTACATTTAGGTACAATACAACATTCCCCATCTAAACATACGGAACAAAACGTCTGCTTTTCCATATTCCAATTGCAAAGGCTGTAACGTCCCTGGGGTGTATCTGACTAAACGTATTGGATTGAAATCAAATTTCCAATGCGTATCGTTTATAATGATATGCGAATGTTGCTTATGCTTAACTACCTGGATTCTGTAGCACGTCAGGCGTTATTTACGACGCCTACTGGATGGATTTCATGCCATTTTGCTCTCGAGCAAAATGCCTCAATTGGGAACAGCGTCCAGAATAGTCCCAAACAACATAAATCTCAACAGACCGCATACGAAAAGTATAGCTGTACGGTCTGATAGTCATTCGCAAAGACACCTGAGGAGTCTTATTATCATTCGGAACATACTAATGGCGATGGACCCTTCTTATTACACTAATGAAGTTGTATTATTGTTTATTGTTATTGATCGCGCGCACCCGCTTTCACACGCACCAAGGCTAATGTGCCAGGAAGACGATAAAGTAATCGACATAATTTATATTGTGCTGTGTATTATAAAAATGGAAATGTTATACCTACTCGTAAAAAGATTATAACTGAATATTTCAGCACCTTAATGTAAACCTAAACTGTAATGCCCCGTAATTTTGTTATGTCAATAATTAGTACTTAAATAAAAGAATGTTAAGTCAAATAGAACCCCGTGTTGGCCGCAATATGGCGCCTTCCGGCTTCATTAGACGGATGGATTCAGACAATACGCACATCCGGCATTCACGAGCTTTCAACAAGCTTATTATAAAAGCTCCAACATAGGTTTATTCCGAACGTCACAAAAAATACACAAATTAAACGACAAGAAAATATTCAGATTCTGAATTTCACATAGCGTATTGTTTTTTTACGAAATTTACGTAACATCTGCAGACATTGTAACCTATTGCCGTTAAAGTGTAGTGGTATTATACATATGCGTGTTAAGGCTGCTGCTGCTCTACACAATGGGCCATCATAGCCCATCGATCAGGACGCAACTATACGTTAGACGGAGAAAGACATACTGTCATCGCATTCCAAAGTATAACGGCGTCCCTTTACTGCGCCATGATGGCCCATTGTGTATAAGATGATTATTGATTTGAGGATTCGTTGTGTCGACCGCTAGAGATATAACATGATATGATATGATATGTCTTTATTTGTATTAATTATACGCAACTTTGTACTCTTAGGTTGGCAATTAATGAAAGAGTTTTATTTGTTAACTAAACGAATTAGCACATTAAAATATGTTGGTAGCCCTGTTGGAAACAATATGGCGGCACTTCCGGTTTCATTAGCCGGATTGGATTCAAACAATGCCGACGGCACTCCTCTGAACTTATAATATACCAACGATACATTGTCATGTAATCATTCTTGTTGTTTTTAGGCGCAGAATACACGAGACTTTTCGTCGACGGTTATTATTCCGTTAAAATTAAAAAGGTTTTTGTGAAACACAGCTCAAATCCTAATCCTAATTAAGTTGATACTTATTACACCCTATATTAGGGTAAATATATACTAGTGACGTGTGTCAAATATGTGAAAGCACATTCTCGGATATCTCTGGTGTATATTCACCCTTAGACAAGTGCCTTTCCTTATTGACGAGACATCAAACGGCTTCTTTAATGCAGATCATCTCTCCGAGTATCGTACCCCAGACCCAAACACACACCTTAACAATCCACTCAATCAGCCAGAACGCGAGCTTGTAAAACAATTGCGTGTAATGACGGCGTCACAGGGGCCCCATTATGACGTCATTACTCGAACACTGGCCCCTTGTTGCCGAGCCTGAGAGAGGGTAGAGCTGGATATCTGGAGTATGGAATCTACCGAATAATATGTAAAGCATATGTTGGACGATATATATATTTTTTAAATTAAATGAAATATTGACATTATGTTCTTTATAAGTTGAGAGATCCGTAATGGAATTTAATACAAAATTTAAGGACTAGGTCTGCAAGCCTTCATTTGTTTTAATATCAATTCGTGCGTGTTCGACGACGTCACCGGTGTTCAGCCATTAAACACAGTTTGGAGTTATTTTTCAATTTCATTGCATGTTTGAGAAAAACACTGTAGATTGTAAAAATAATCGGTAATCATTCTTCCTCTTTCGAAAACTCAACCATCATTTTACAAGTTACAAGGTTTTTTTTAACTTGCAATATATGTTTGTCCGGGTGGAATATTGCAACTGAATTTAGAAGCAGATATCTTCAACCGATTGAGTTGACATTTTGTTAGTACATACATACCTCGGCGTGAAAAGGGATTGCTAGCCTCGTGTCCCTATCCTGTATCTACTTGCCAGCAATCCCCATTTTCCCGGCCTCTGCAGTAATGTGCTATGTTATGCTTCGACGATGGCCAACGAGCATCAGACGTTCCTGGCGGTAAGCGGACCTGTAGCCTGCCGAACGGTTATTACCTAGAGCATGGCTATAATTTTGTATGGATGCACGCAGATAGCTCTCTTCACGATGATGATTATGGAAATGCTAATAATAATGATGATAATGATAGATGCTGTCCTGACCGATCATTATGTCGTCACAGAAGTAATCATTTTAAAAGCATGGCAACCTAATACTAGAATGCAGAAACTGTCAAGTGTCATCGAGTAGAAGATAATATATTGAGTTTCTCTTGTCAAGAGTCTTGAGTTTCATTATGGTTTATGTAGTAATTACCAAATATTTTATCTTATATTATCGTCAGTTTACTCTAGAAAATTTTATCATAAAATCGAGTGAACAGTTGAAAGGTATTGCAAAATAAAATCACAGCCCGTGGCGGTTACAAAAGCACTAAATGCCATTAACATAATTACAACCTAAATTAAAGATTCATTACACGTGAAGTTTATCCTTTCGGAACGGATCTGCGTGGGCTGGGGGACCTTTTCGAAAACAGTTGAACGTTGAATGAACATTGAAAAAAGTGATTTAATTTTGCGTTGGCAGGGTGTTGTTTTACGGGTCTGAAAGGGTTAAACGCTGGGATGGCAACCTTATTATAACCGAAATCTGAGTATGAACGACCTAAATACCTGACATAAATGCGTCAGTATGCATATATGCCGCATACGTGCAAAACCGTCCTTTCGACATTTTCAAGGAAACCCAAAAGTAAACAAAGCCACGTGTGCAACCTTCAACGAGAATCAACACAAACTTACACTTGCGCTCACGGACGGCGCCACGGTCTTCACGGTCTAATAACTGTATACGTGACGTCACCACTTCCAGTTTTCGCCATCAGCATAATCTAATTTGGTATTCCGACAAACTTAGCTTTGCCGTTGTGAATCGTGTCTCGGTCGTCGAGTCCAAGTAAGTTAGTATGTGAAGTGTCGAATCCGCGTTTTGGTGGCCGCATGTGTGACGTGTTCGTATCCTTTACCTTATTCGCTTGGCTCGCCGCCAATGTCAGAGTATCTGATGCCTAAATCTGGCAGTGACTATCTGTATCTTCAAAGTTGTATTACGACATTGTATGTGGTTTGTGAGTGATCTAATCCTATTAGGTACTAGTAGGACATTGTTACTTCTACGTCGCGACATAAAAAGAGGCTTGTTATACATTTTACGTCTGTTAGGGATTGCAATCCGGATCAATCGAAGTTCAAAAATCCGGATTTTCAAGGGATTTCACGATCCGTTTCAAAATCCGGATTTTTAAACCTAAATCCGGATTTTTGGATTTTTATAATATTAGTGTTAAAACTGTTAAAGTATAAACGTCTCGCGGAAAGCGGAGTGTTTTCTTCAATGCCTTCGACGAGTTCAATGCCAAATGTAGTAGACGATGAGCCACGACGACTGGAAGTACCGGAACGAACTTGAACATATATAAAGAACAATTCAATCGGCAACTTTCTTTTCGGAGCCAAAAGGATGCGACTAATGTAGCAGTTGCTACACCGCAAGCTCCTGAGTTGGCCACTTTACTTCATAGTTCATATTAACATGGCGGTATACATAAACGGAGGAAAAATGGGTAATATTTTATCCTCCGTTTACGATAAGCTACTAACAATACCACCAACAAATGTATGTAACCCTAAGAATGCGGTTGAACAACTCAATACTTGATGCGTTAATGTTTTTAACTTTTTTTTTTGGGGAATTGTGAATAAACTTCACGCTATATAAAGACGTGTTTAGTTATTTTAATTGTTAATTAGAAGATTTTTATTTTTATATGTTCAGTTTCCAAAATTAGCGTAGAAGTGTACATAATTATTTGTTTATTAAAAAGACCAAGTAATTACTTTTTTGGGTTGTTTCAGTTGTTTGTATACTTTTTCTAGTACTGAGAAAAAACATCCCTAAAATCCGGATTTAAACCGAATTCCGGATTTCGGCCAATCCATTATCCGAAAATCCGGATTTGAGAAAGTATTTCCGGATTTGCAATCCCTAGACTGTACTTACTTATACGTGTGTGTCTCTTTGTGTCTTTAGTGTGGGGCCTACTTATTAGTAATAGTTCTAGTTTTGGTAGTTATGTTAACTTATTCACCGCTACGCTACCCTCGTAGCGCCACGCCGTAGTCCGTAGCAACTCAATGTCGATATGTAGCGATATGTAGCGAGAAGCGCCTGTAGCGCCCTCTGACGTATGTTTGTCGTAATTAGTTGGCACTGAATGTGCTACGTTTGGTCCCAGTTATTATCTATGACAGTAGTTTTTAGAGGCCTTATTAACTTGTAACAGTCAAAATGCCCGTTAATTGACGTGCATTTATGTCAACATGGTTAAGTTTTCCCTTTGGGTTGGAGGGTGAAATGGCAATCGCTTTCCCTAAAACTAGTGCCTACTTGATTCAATCAGGCGATGCTTTGCGGAAGTTCATGATAAGTTACTATAATATTTCTTTGCTATTCCGCAAACGAATTTAGTTCTTGTAACTAGTGCCTAGGCCATACTCGGGATGAGGTAACAAGCGGATCCGTTTCGATGCCTCTGGGAGTCTGTGATAACGAGGGATGGTGGTGATGATCACTCAGCAGTAGTAGCGGACCCATTCGGACCCGTAGGTATTTATTTATTAGGCAACAAGGCCCATATTTGCAAATACCTTATAGACCAACATACAAATTAATACACAAAACGTACAGCACGTTAAGTTAAGACGGCGACACGCGACGCATGTTCTGGGTGAACCGTATACCGCTCGAATAATCTGCCCAATCAGCCCGGCTACCACATGACGGCCCGCGAGCTGTGTCGCGGCGACATAGACTCTCCGTCTCTTTCTAAGCGTTCTAATTTGAAAGAGACGGATGTGCTGTTGGCACTCCTACCACAAATTAATTGAAACTTGCTTTGTGGCGACTCTCGACCCTCGGGGTGAACTTGGTCTTCAAACGCAAGAACCCAAAGTATTGCTTTAAAACGTAGCCTAATTAATGGACTTTATTACTTTAGACTTTACTTTATTGCCAGAGATTCAAAGATTCAAGTCCATTTTCAAAAAGGAAAGTCTAAACGGATTCCATTTCCTAACCTTAAAAGTAAGAGTCACGAAGACAGCTGACATCCTGCCCGGGTACACCCACGTTCCAATACCTAAATTACAAAACCTTTTTCGCTGATCGATCACAAATAAATGGAAAAGGGCGAGTCTGAAAAGTTACGTGCAATTTATTTCCTGAACTTTAAAATGTCATGTACTGCTCAATTCTCAGAAACCTGTAGGTAATAAGTATGTGTATCGAAGCTAATCTAATCGTTATTAGGAGGAATGGCTCAAAACAACAAATAACTAACAATTAAAAAAATATTAATTACATGGGTCTTTGACCTGAAATAAATAATTATATTCTATTCTAAAACATTGGTTATGGTTCGTTCATGAAGTTCTTCCGAATCGGATGAAATCATTCCCAAATCTGAATTGTCCCACAGTGAATCAAGTATTTAAAACGTTAAGGAACAAGGGGCTGGGTGGGACAGTTCCACCGACGTAACAATTAGGAACTTCGACCTGAGATCGATACTGTCGCCTCAAACCAATAAGTCTTATCTCCACAGTCTTGTCACATTAGAAATACCTGTAGCTTAAAGCAGTCAAACAAATCCGCACAAACGTCCGTTGTGACGAACTTTCACAGACACACGTCGATTCAATAAGTGCGCAAGTCGGGATAGTCGGTGGTACCCCGTTTAGAAAATATGATACCTCGCCGAGTTTTGCACGCCGGATCTCCTCGAGGCACAGGTTTTTTTCCGAACCGGCGGTAGCTTATCGACATTCATAGGTGCGTGTGGTGCATTCAGCATACCGCTAATGTGTGTGTAGAACCGATTGTCTAAAAAGGGGGGTCCTCTCTCTTGACCAAACAACTTTTAGCCAAATGTATCATTTGACAAATGTTTCATTTGACCTAATGCATTTTTCGTCAAAACAGTGGTATTTTCGGGTATTCTTTGAATATCATCAAATAGAAGTTATTAGGTTAGGTTAGGTTTGTTTTATAATATTCCTATAAAGCTTTCTATTTAAGAAAAAAATGCATTAGGTCAAATGAAACATTTGGCCAAAAGTTGTTTGGTCTAACATTAGTGAACCCTAAAAAGGTCTTAAGGTGGTTCGATTTCCATATAAAACGTTATTTGACATTCGCAGGCTAACGGCGTGATTTTTTAAGAAACTTATGTAACTAACTTTCATAAATTGGCTTTCCATTTGCGTGAAATTCCCCTTTTTCTTGAATAAACTTGTATAAAGTAGAATAATTTGAGATATTAGTTTGTGACGTCATACTTTGGGAAAACCATTTTTCTTAAATTATTCTAGTTTATTCAAGGAAAGGGGGAATTTCGCGCAAATTGAAAACAAATTTGTGAAAGTTACTTACATAGGTTTCTTAAAAAATCACGCCGTTAGCCTGTGAATGTCAAATAACTTTTTGTATGGAAATCGAACCACTTTAAATTACTAGTTGAGATACTGCTACACAAAAGCTAATATTTTGAGTGTGGTCTTGTTGTGATTTACGCCATTTTGGGGCGGGTAGAGCTGTGGTTTGGCGGTTTTGCTTTGCAATTACTAACTCCTTTGATTTATTGGTAAACGCTGTGTTTGTTTTTGAAATTGAATCCATTTGATTTTAAGGAAAGGAACTTTTGAAGAAAGGAAAAGGAAACAAGCTGGGATAGAAATCAAAGAAATAATTGTGCTCGGTAATTAGTGACACTAATTGGCTTCTAATTGGAGCTAAGCAACCGATAAATATAAAAACAACGGGTAGCACT
The DNA here is from genome assembly GCA_947049275.1 of Epinotia bilunana. Classification (NCBI taxonomy): domain Eukaryota; kingdom Metazoa; phylum Arthropoda; class Insecta; order Lepidoptera; family Tortricidae; genus Epinotia; species Epinotia bilunana. Next base: position 878,385 of record OX346263.1, read on the forward strand.
CCGGGAGTGCCGGCAGAAGTGAAAACTTGAATATTAACGTTGTGCATTTTTGATATTTTGGAATGGTTAGGGAATAATTTAGGACGGATTGCTTTAATTATCAGTATAAAAGTACTATCATTTGTGGTAAAATACAATATTCATTTATTGCGCTATCGTACACATGACAATGTACTGGCTTCAATGAAATTGTACCAGTTTTTCGATTAGGTCACGTGTCCGTCTTACGAATTTTCAATTTGACGAATCGGTCGGTCACGTGACCTGTCGCGAGTTTAACATTTTTTGACCATAACAAAAAGTGCACAGCACCGCTAAAGAAGTTTTCACTTCAAAAATAACACAGGACAAGCACTATGCCTTCTTTTTAATTAAATACACTTTTTTTTACTATGGACTTTTGCGTCTCCAAGAGGGGCGCGTTGGCGACTCTTTCTTGATTTGAGGCTGCATTCTAATACACACACAGTCACACATAATATTAGCTACCTACTCACTTCCTTGTGGCAACCACAGTTGCCAATTGCTCGCACCCCTTAACTTATTGTGGCAACTGTGGTTGCCAAGCGAAGTATAGGCTGACTTGATTTAAAAAAACCAGAACAATAAAGGCTACCTTTTATAAAATTCGAAATCAAGTGAGCGGATATTTCCAATGTTCTTAAGTATCTGCAAGGATGTAATACCAGTAATTGTTATGCTAGTGGTGTAATAGGTAGTTTATCGCTTCGCTTCATTAGGCGCGACGGTGGCGTGCTTCCGCATCCGGAGAACACTTTATAATCAATGTCTTAACAGTATGTAACAATGTCAGTACGTAGCTATGAAGTTACATTCATGATGATGGTGTGTTTGCATATTACAACATTTTTAATTAACAATGCTCTAGAGATATAATTTGTTTAGTTAAAACTATTGCGGGCTTAAAATCTAAATTAATAGAAAAAAGTTCCGTTCCTGCAAAAAACTTCCCTTCTTTTTCTACTTTTTCTTATTTTCAAAATTCCTTGTTATTAGTTTCTTCTAAAATCTACTTGATTATTGTAATTATAAGGAGGGAAATAATAATGGAACGGTAATGAAATAATAAGTAGTTTATCCTGCTGAACCATGCTGCACCCTGCCAGGGTTCGTGGAGGACATGCTCCTATATTTAAGACCTTTTGTGAACCCACAAAGGAACCAATAAATGGATTATGAATTATGAAGGTCTTAAGAGACTCTAATTGAGATACTGCTTTAGCTAATACATTCATATGGCTGAACCCTGATCCATCCCATAACGAGCTCCTTGTCACACGGACGACTGAAACGATAACTACTTAGGTAGAACTGTCGCAGTTTGTTAGATTAGAGCGACCAGGCACACATGTGTGATGTTGACTAACCCATGCCATATACTTACTAGAAGGTCCCAACCCTTTCTTAATTTGTGTAAACACTGATTGTTACGAATAAACCATATTTCATTTTTAATTTTCATTTTTTCATGAATTGTTTAATCTTTCGCTTATTGACGGCCTTCCTTATGTCAATGAAGGAAAACTAAGTAAAATTATTTATGCATTTGTCTTTTGTCCTGAGCCTACATCTACTTAATACTAAATGATTCTATCACTGCACCTCGCATATATCAGAGGTAAATTTAGGTAAATTTACTAATCACCGCTACATTGCTGCTCCGCTGTGAACCTACACCTTTACCTTAAAATAAGCGGCAACGTACATCGCTCACTAGATACAATCGAATTGAGTTGCATTACATAGCTAGTCTATGAACAGCGGCAGTCGAAATTGGATCTTATCCTGATGAGTTTGAGCTCGAGTTTGAACAGGATTCAGCTGGGTGTTAAGTCGTTATTGCAGTATAGGGTACTTTGCCGACGTGCCTCTAAATAATTAATTATATGTTAGCTCATGATCAAGTTAATAACAGTAGATATTAGGTAGGTAAATTAATCTAGGCATCAGTTACGTATTTCATGTTAGTACGATGTAATTAATTGTTGAGTGAAGCTCAGGTAATTGTGAAGTGATTTCATTACTCCTCAATTATTTTGGATGATGTTTTGGACTGACAACCGAAATGTGGTTACTATTTCATGCGCTGTCTTTGTTCCTTTTGGGAATACAAGCATGTATTTAAACTTTATTTTCGTTAAAATTACGCAATGTACTTAAAACCAACCATTACCGACATCTAGTCAAGAGGGTTGTAAAACAATGGAACAAACAGCAGCTACTTCAGTACTGAAGGGTAATCACGTAACGTTCCGAACCCGCGTTAGGACAATTTAACTGTCATTTTTCCATATAAAAGGGACATTTAGTTGTAGTAGTAGTGATGTTATCGATACATATTTGTACACTTGACTGCTTGCTATATATTATTACAGCAATAATGGGTCTTGAGCGGCGGCGACTATGAAGCTCCTCGGTTCATTACTAGGGTTTACTCGGTGACAGTGTTGTCATGGCGCGTGACAGCTCCTTCATCGTACACTAAGCTGCTAGATAATGCACCATTGATTGCCTCAGGGATTATTCTAGAACAGGACGTTTCCTACAACTCGCTTACTTGTTTTGTTTCACGAAATCTCCTTCCTGATGGTATTTTTAATGCGCGTTAAAAAATTAACAGAATTTGAATTATGAGCACTCTTTTCTTACTCAGACAAAAATGTCTCCACTTTTTTCAGTTGGACTGAGGTATAGAGAAGTCTAAGAACAACATAAATCGAATTGCCGGCATAAAAAAGGGCGATTTTGCGTCGTGAATTTCTTAATATTTCTAATGTATTCATTGCATTATAACTGACGAAATTTCGAAATACAAAGTTGGTTGCAACACACAATAGGTAAGTTGAGTAAAAACTGCAAACCTAACTTTATTGGTTGTTTTGCATAAACTACCGCATAAAAATCATAATTGAAGGGAAATCATAGATAAAGCCAAAGAGAAGGTCAATATAATAATAATGTATGTATGTATGTATGTAAGCACTTTATTGTACACAATAACAGGTTAAAGATTATACATGTCACACAATAGATCAACGTACAAAGGCGAACTTATCCCCATAAGGGATCTCTTCCAGCTAACCTTTGAGCAATTGAGAGGAAGGTAGGTAGAACGAGATAGGCAAACTTATACCTAATAATATACTTATACTTAATAATAATGTCATGCAGGATCTCGAGACATTGGCAGAGAAACGAACAGAATGGCGATTACTCTACCTACAAGACCTAGGCTTTTAAAATGTCAAATGTCTGGAAACGATCGCTTTTCAGACCACCCGTTGTTTGTAAAGGTTAAGTCTTATGTATTGTTTTCTTGGTAAGCCTTACCGAAATCCACTTTTCTATATGGTTTTTTTAAAAAGGTGGTGTGGGGAAAAAGTTCCTAAGAGCACAGTGACAGTAGAGCTGTCATGGCCGCACGACGGGCCCCTTATCACGCCCTAAGCTGGCACATAATGCACAATTGATTGCGGGGATTACCAGGGCTGGCCAACCCAAGGTCGGATATAATGAAAGGTCGTTTGATTGATTACACGCCGGACTTATTTCGACTGACATCGGTTATGTTTGATTATTTCGTGAGAGGGTCTAAATATAGCTCCGTCTAGGGAATCTTTATGACTATCCCGCGGTTCTTGCTACATGCTTGCAGGTAGACACTTTTACTTTGTTTCTAGAGGGGTAGGTAGAGAGCAAACAGTTTAGATTTACTGCAATCCTGGATATTTTATGCTTGATTCTCCTCAATATCTATATATCAATATCTTACCAAAAAAATACATTTCCTTATGCGTCGTGCGTGTATGTGAATTTTCGCTACAAAGACGCAGACGCAGACGAGAAACGAGAAACAATGTGTAGCGTAGGTAGCGCTGACGGGTCTTGTTTGAATGAAACTAATACTTTCTTTATTACCCTTTCCCCTATTAATCTTAGTCGCACATGGGTTGTAAGAAATACAAGAAATATCTGTTTGTAAAGTCATCGGCCTAAACGAAAGCAAAAGTAAGTCACCATTTAAATAACGAAGGTTGGGTGCCTCTGGGTGCTCGGTACGGATTAATTTCGCCCACAATAGCTAGACAATGGCGCACGGTGTATAGGCTGTAAGGCACACGGTGTATAGGCTTTATTGACGATGCTAAGATCCACTCTAGATATCCTTCGTGAGATTATTGGTGATCAATCGATTTTAATTGCATTTGTACCTTAGAAGGATTAATGACGTACATTCCATTATATTCTAAAATGAATTCACATTCATTACAAGTAATTCAACTAGGTACAACAAGGGGCGTAATGTTTTCATAAAAGCTGTTTTTCTCTGAAACCATGACAATTTCAGGATTGTTATAAAACGAACATTAGGGATTCTAATACCACAAGTAGGTAAATTTCGATTTATATTTTTATAAGTAGGTTATAAAAATATTAAAAAATAGATGTTTCGGAAATGAAATAAAAATTGCGGTCGGATACCGTAATTCACAACTGGAAAAAGTCTAGATGAATTATAGATAAAGTCATACGTCCATAATGTTATTGTTATAAATGTAATATTTTGTTAGTTTCGAGCTAATATTAATATTAATCCTACAATATTGCTTATGCATTTCAATGTCTTCGCATGACATACCCACTGCAATCCCCATATTGAGTAATGAACCTGTGAACGAAATTCCTGGTGTTCCCCACAATTGTGTAGCAACATTCCACGGGAACAAAAGTTAGAACACCATTTTAAACCCTCAAACCGTTCCAGTTACGTAACTTACGTAACCCGCGAAAAAACACGGTGTATAATGAAGCCGGCTCGTCCAATTAGCCACGTTCGTCAAGAGCACGCCGCCGGACGCCGGCCGCCACACACAACCCGAACTCCGCTTATTTGACGGATGCATTGCAAAATATGAGATTGATTAAAGGATGCAAACTAAGATACTGCCTAAACTAAATAACTAAAATAATATTTTTTTCCGAATCTTAATACGCACAATTGATTACAATTTTCTCTACAAAGAAATCGAATGGCTCTGAACAAAGGCCTAAGGCTCAGACTATATGTTCGGATTCCTGAACTGCTGCTACCGCAAACGCCCGAAAATTGCAGTTTGTATATCTCTCTCTGTCTCTTGCATTGGGCAAGGACGATAGAGACGGAGATTTTCATAGCTCTGAAATTCTGAATCCGCCCAGGCTGGCAAAGGGGGAGGGGGAGGGAGTAGGTATGCCACACGCATGCAGTAAGAGACTACGGGTCGACTGTGTCAGTATACTTGAGATTATTTGAGTTGGCCGTAGTCCATTCAAAAAGCAACTCTACCGCCTAATGGAGAAGATTCTAATTCCAATGGCAGTTGTATAAAAAGTCGGCCTCATAAAATATCCTTATCCTTTGCCTTAAGGTTGACTGGTAGAGAATGCTTTATAGCATTAAGTCCGCCTTTTGTACTATAAGATATTCTTTTGTGCAATAAAGATTAAATAAATAAATATCTAATCTCAATAATTATATTGTATATTACGTTACGTTGGTTAAAATCCTATTGCAAAGTGTGACAGTTGTCTGTGGGATGGCAGCTGCCGGCGCCGTATTTAACGATAACCAACCTGTGGAGTGTGTGTGATGCTGATGCATGCGCCCTAAGTTTGTATGGCAGCCGGCCTCGGCCCTAACGAGCGTCTAACGGTTATTAATCGTGGACGCGGTGTATTGTTCGATGTTTCAATTCTCTCGTTAATGTGGCCGCCAATGTTTGGCCGGCCGGCCGTGAATGGCGAGCTTTAGGCGTTGATCTCCGTAGGGCAATCACGTAACTTTCGACAACCGCGACGTTTAGTTGCGATTGTTGCGAACCTCAAAATAAATAACAATTTACAAAACGGCCCCGACAAAATAAACAACTAAAAACCATCTCGACAGACAAGACTTTCGATTAAGAAAACCGCACTCTATTCAGTTCATCCGTTTGTGAGCTACGATGCCACACAAACAGACACACAGATACACATGTTAAATTGATAACCTCGTTTTCGTCAAGGATTAACAAGAAGGATCCACACTATGCTCCTGGCTGTTTATCGCTCTGCCCTCCCCTGAATCTGCTACTGGCGTGAAGGTACCAAGTTGAAACCAATAATGTATATTATGTACCTAACTAGGTATAGATTATTGGCCGTTATCAAGTAATTATGACTGCGGACTTCGGTAAGGTTAACTTCCTCAGTCTGCTTCAAACATTAATGAGATGACATTTCGCTGATGTTTCCTACCTCTCCTATCTCTCCTCGCTGCACCTTCTCTTGTTTCAGCTTTTCCTTGCCATGCTATGTTTTCATTAAATTATGCCATTAATACTGGTCACGTCATCGAAATAAGATTTCAGACAATTGTCTTTATACTAAATTCGAATTCCCAGCTACCTCACTTCACAATCATTGTTTTTACTTATGTATGCATTCACTGTTCTAATTATGAGTAAACTGGCCTTAATTACAATATCCTAACAGCCAATTTTTTTTTGCAGTCTGCGTCAAAGATCATTTTGCGCCTTATTTGTCGACGATCATACTAAGATCCGCCATTTTGTAACCAGGGCGAAGTTGCGCAAGCGCGGCTACTTCAAAACTTACGATTAGATAACCATTGTATTGAGGATTGTAGACAATGCAACCGCATGACCATGATAACTAAAACCACGTGCATAAAACGATTTTGTGTCAATCAGAATAGGGTTTAAATTGCAGTGGGGAAATATTGTAAAGAGGGGCGAAATTGAATGCGGTCGTTGCGTGTTATTGGGAAGTAATGCATAACTGGAGAGCGCAATTAAGATATGATCGTATCGCATGAGGAAAAAATACTATTGTTTTTATTTCATTTTTGTTTAGGCTGAAGATTAGATACTTTAAAATGTCTTACTATGTTATACTTTCGTAATATTGCTCGGAAATATCTTATTCGTAAGAAAGACGCAAAACATCGTTTTAAAGGTGCCGATTGAGTAGCCGGCTATGACTCTCCATACAATTTGTCGGCCTAAGCCGGTTTGTCTTCTTGCAAACGAACAAAAAAGTCAAATGAGCACATTTTAACGCTATTTTAACAAAAATAAGTTTGACAGACGTTTGTGACGTAACGTTAATGATATTATTGTTACTTATATTATATTGTATAAGCTTAATTTTTGCAAACAAATACTGACTGTTGAGTTTGTTTCGGCGTTTGTTCTTAAGAAACGCTGGTAGAATTTGAATAGTAAAAGTGCCATTGAATGTGTGCCATGAACCGAAATAAGTGAATTTAATTGAGCAAGTAGGCCACTTGCACAATTAAATTCATTTATGTCATTTAGTAGGTATATACCGGTACTATAGGTATTCCAACAAAAATAAAAATACCAACTATAATTTTCGGTATCTCACTAAGTTATTTAATATGTTTTAATTATTCTATTCCTTTAACATTGCAGCGTCATAATTAGGTACTTCTTGAAATAGAATTTTGGAATACCGAATAAATACCCCGAATTGAAGAAGACATTTTTTTTTTTAAGAATTCAGGCAAAATATCAATTTATTTTCTAAAGTATATACAAGATGATAATTAACATTAACTAAATTAAATTAATACTAAGTTAAATCTAAAAAAGGCCCTCGAGGCATTTTACCGAGGATGCTGGCGGTATTTCGACGACCGCTTTAGCCTAGTTGGTAGTGACCCTGCCTACGAAGCAAGAGGTCCTGGGTTCGAATCCCGGTAAGGGCATTTATTTGTGTGATGAGCACGAATATTTGTTCCTGAGTCATGGATGTTTTCTATGTATTTAAGTATTTATTTATCTATATACGTATGTTTATCGTCGTCTAGTAACTATAGTACAAGCTCTGTTTAGTTTGAGACTAGGTCGATTTGTGTAAGATTGTCCCCTAAAATTTATTTATTTATTTATTTCCTCACTGAATTGCAATGCTGATGCGTTGCGTGAGAAAACCGCCAGCTCTTCGGTCACCAGTTACGTCAACCAGACGTTTCGCGATTTCCGCAAATAACTTTTGCGCACTGGGACCCCACGGACCGAGGGTCTCGATGCCAAATGGTACAAAGTTGTAAGTACCTACTCTCTGCCGAGGCCTCTATATTTAATGCGTTTCAGATTTTCGGTATTTTCCGCCGCTGCACCTGCTTTAGAAGTAGTCCGTTGGAGGTGGGACCGTGCCAGGGTGTCTACACAGGTAGCGTTCGGCACAAGCATCCGTCCCAAACTCCACGGAACCAGTGACACTCCATCAGGTCTTTTGTCATCATCTCTGACAATGCCAGGCGGCTCAAGAAGAGCACATTTATGTAATTAAGAGTCACATGTCTTGAAAAGCGGCCTGCACTTTTTTGACAACATAGTCAGTGACCCAGTCGGTCCACGTCCGTGCCACAAAGGCATATGTGTGGAGTGCATACTGTGACCCCAAGCACTAGACCAGTCGCCAGACGAAGGGAGGTCGGATCGGATCCAGAAAAGGTACCGGTATTTGGTGAAGGATGGGCATGCAGCCAGTGACCAGCCTCTGGCTCTAAATGGCCTCAAGAATACAGGTCACTACCTGTATTCTTGAGGATATATCAGAGACTTTACACTTAAAGTCTCTGATATATCTAAACTTACCTACACCCAAAACGTAAACGGCCAAGTTTTAACCGATTGTAAAAATATTCCAGCAATCTTCAGTTATTCAGACAAATTGCCCTAATATTTGATGTAGGTTCCCAAAACACTCCACATATCATATCGGGACCCCGAGTAGAGGTAAAGAAAAACCCTTCAATTCATAAAATTCTGATCGCACTCAATCAACCCTCGTGCATTTACAACACACTAACAACTCGCCTCACAAAAACCAGCTAAAGTTGCAACTGACCTCCGACCTCTCACAGTTGGTACGGATTTCGTGGTCAAAGTATGACAGAGATGAGTGGTGACTTGAACCAAGATCAATTTAGGAATTGTAAAATGACCTATGCTACATTTTACAATTCCTAAATTGATCTTGGTTCAAGTCACCACTGTTTTTCAATTGTATACCTTAAAATGCAGAGCACACGGTATATAAATATACAGTAATATCCAAATGCCTTAAAATTCACAGCAGGTAACTCGTAAATGTGTTTCGAATATCAACCGTATAACTCGGAGCCTAACGGTAGCTATTCCCTTGATGCGAATTATATCGTTAATAATATCCCTTAAGGGCATTGAATTGGGGCAGCAAGTTTATATGGAATTCCACGCGGACGAACTCGCGGGCAATGCTTGTACATCAGGCGGGTCGTGGTAAACAATAGCACAGAATAGATAATAGTACAAGTACAGAAGGGACACTCCTTTGATCTTTACAAAAGCCGCTTTTTTCTCAGCCAAAACATTAAGATTGATGGCCCTCTGGCGTCGTCGACTCCAACTCCAGCAGTACGTTAAGGCTGTGTACGAACGGTGAAAATGAATTGGCTCACTCGCCGCGTCGACGATAGTGAGGGCTGACAACGACTAAAAATAAAATAATAATGTATTGCCTAAGTATTTATTTCTTGCATTCATATAGAGAGCAATAAATGTATATTCTTCATACATTATTTCATTTTTATCTCTAAAATAATAAATCTCACAATTTGGACGAATTGAATACACCAAGACCGCCAGGCCAGATTTTATTGGCTTTGCTGCAACCCACAGTAATGCAAAATCTTGTTGCTTTATTTTTAAACATTTTAATACGTATAGTAAAATAAAATACCAAACTATAAAAACTGCGTCGGTGCATTTATGCCGTTCATTTCATAGTATTTGCTCACTTCAATTTTATTTGTTTAATGAATTACACCATTTCGATTGGGGTTATTAATTCATTTATATATTTTATATACCTATGAAACTATCAATCAATCATTAAAAAAATTAAATGATTGTTGAAGACGTTAAAAATTCATCACGGTAATTTTACAAAGGTGACATCTAATATTATAAGAACCCCTATGACTATGACGTACCCTTTATAGGCATACGAAGTATACACTAGAATTTAAATTCACATATATTAGCAAATAATCAATTAAAATATAACTTCATACTTAAATCAAATAAAAATGGTTCTGAGTATTACTTGATTCATACAGTGTTATATATGGAAGTAGATACACCTATAATATCTCTTTTATTATTATTCAGTAACTAGTTATTATCTATTATGTTCATTTTCTTGCCTTTCGGGCATCCTTCGGGCGTGCCGGGAGAAAGAAAAACCCGTGTTTCGAATTTTTATCATTGTTTTTGCAACCCGCTGCGATACAATATCTTTTAGGTCTTTTTATTTTATTTATTTCAACAGAACACTTGGTAATATCATCATAAATTCATGCGGCGTGAAAGTCTATGCGGCGACCGGGATGTGCCCAACAAAGCTATACTTATCAGCCAAGATGTAGAATTTGTAGAGCGTGGCTGGTAGTGGTAGAGTTACGCCCTGTGGAGTAGGAAGCTTGGCGCTAATTGCGATCTGATATCTTTTTCACGCTGAAAGCTGTATGAGCTATGAAGTCTTGGCATCACTTTACATATAATGTTTTTGGTGGGATTGTGTTTTCTTCTTACTGTAATGTCGACCGAATTCCATTGAATTATAAGTAAAATCTAACGAAGACAATTCTGTATTAGAATAGGATTAAATTCCGTACGTGATCAGTATCAGGCGGACAATTGGGAACGGTGACTACTGCAGCGGGCGGGCATCGGCGTTGATGTCCATCATGTCGGCCCTTTGCAGCACGACATACTTATAATGTATAGGGGTTAGATCTAAGATCTGCGTTTGTTAAAACGCAAACTTAATACCAATACTAAACTAGTGGCTCGTTGAAGCGTATAGAGCTCGCGAGTTTCGCTTTAAAAAAATGAATTGACAAAAAAAACTATGTAATTATAGAACCTCGATCGATCGATTGCTCGATCTTTTATCGATTGCTGTGTCCTAACAGGGTTTATATTGGAACATATACCTACTTTTAAGAACTTTTGTAACCATATAATGCAATTAATAAATGAATTATGAGCCTGCTCACAAAATTTCACGAGAATCGGTAGAGATACGCGATCTGTAGAGGAGAACAGCCGGACAGCGGGACTCCTGGACATCCGGACATACGACATAATGTTGGCCCAAGCTGAAATGGACAACTTCGTTCGCTACGCTTGCTCGTTCAAAAGTGCAATAAATTTTGATCCTAGAGAAGTTTAATTTGATAAGGTGACTTTTTTTAAACAGCTGTATAACAAATTCGCTTTGTCTCGACACAGTCGAGTTATTTGGCCGCCTCGCAACTGTAGTCGTTTGTTCTAGTTTGCCATTTGCTACGCTCGAATATCCAATAAAGTTAATGTACTGTTTGTAAAGTTACTATAGCGAGGCCGCGGACCGATTGATCAAACACGATTGACGTTAACCAAATTGCCTCCCGGTGTGGCTACAGCAGGATTAGCATTCGTGTTTCACATACTCGTACTATTGTACAAACGTTATAGCAAGGATAATTGAAGTAGCACACAATGCCGACTCGCTGATGAGTTACTACACCCCATTCCATACAACATCAGAAAAATCGTGCGTTAACGGGAGCGATGCGATCATGCGATTTCAAGGAAAACTATTTAGAAACGCAATAACATTCGTATTGTTATTATATATTTGAAAAGTACAAATAATCAAAATAAGTTAAACTGTACAATATTTCCCTTTGGTATCCTAGACCAAAGAAACGTAGACGATTTTGTCCGTTACAAATCTAATGTTATATGGAATAAGGTATAGTTACTAGTTGCCACATAAATACATGCATCTCATCTGAAGAAATGAGGTATAATACGCAACATATATACATAATCACGCCTACGCCTGTTTCCCGTAGGCGTAGGCAGAGATCACGGATATGCCCATGCTACGATCTTGACGAACCTTTGTTCGTTTTCATGACATTCTTAAATACGAAATCTCCTTTGATCTAAGAACAAAATGAGATTTCAGATTCAAGAATTATAATAATTCATGTTTATGTTGCATGGAAGTTATTGTATTTGAGAAACAAGACTGGTCATGGCTAAGTCTTCTACCTATATTTGTAAACAATATGTGCGTGCTTTGTATTGTACCTACCTATATTGTTGGTGTCTCTAATCATTATATAAAATTTAATGCGAAATTATGTGTAATTAGTTGTATTATTACTGTAGGTAAACTTAGTTATGTTAATTTAATTGTACATGAATCGCATGATTATTAAGTTGGCCAGATTTATGCCCTTTCTAACAATAAGGAATTATTGATGTAAAACAATGTGGTGAAAGCGATAATATACGAGTAATAGAGAATGTTGGTAAAGAATATCTCTAAAAATCACAAAGATACATGACGATGGATTAAAAACCTTAAATCAGTAATGTTAACACTCAAAACTGTCCAATGCCTTTATTTAAAAAGGCTTAAACTAAATAGAAACACGGAGACGGCAGATAAATGGTTCTTCTCAACTGCGTTACCTCAGAAACGACTAATTTGATTCCGCGGTGGAAATATTTTGCATACTTTTTGGTCGTCCGTAATATGGGGACGCCGCTTTGGGTCGTTTTTGTGGTGTTATTCTATTTTTGGCGTTAAGCTTTCTGTACAATGGCCGCAGTAATTTAATGTAAGCTTTATTGCACTCGCTTTGTTATGAATACGACTTTGGATTTAGAGAAATTATAATGAAAACTTAGCATTTACAACATTTCATTTACGTTGGGACTTATTTAATAAGTAACTCCGTCCGCGTGAACTCCCATGCCCGATTGTATCCGTTTAGAGGATGATTATGTGCAATGGCGTGTATCCTATGTTTTAATTCAGGTTATAAACTATCTCCATGGAAAATTTCATCTCAATCCTTTTAGCCGTTTTGGCGTGATGAGTAACGAACATCCAAACATCTAAAGTTTCGCATTTATACAATACTAGCTTCTGCCCACGACTCCGTCCGCGTGGAACTCGTTTATATCGTAGCTCCATACAAGCTTTCACCCCCCATTTCACCCCCTTAGGAGATGACTCCCGGGATAAAAAGTATCAGCCGCACGTCGTTCAGCCGTTTTTGCGGGATTGAGTAACAATTCAGATCTAAAAACATCCAAAAATCTAAAAATCCAAACTTTCCCATTTATAATATTAGTAGGATTAGTAGGATAGGTTGCGCAAGACTTATATGGTAATTTCGGTTCGATTTTCTATTGAGCAACCTCTAATATGTAATTGTGCAACCATTTACTATTGTCGCTAGTTTAAGTTCCTAACTAGTTACGTGCACTCTAGCTCCATATCTAGGTACCACGGAAGTGTCTTGCAACAAAAGTTGCAGCCAGTTATGCAGCAGTGTGACCTAGATACACTTAGATGCCACAGTTATAAATGGCACAGACAAGTTGACAAAACATTCTCACTTGCTACGTTTCTAGATGTTACACAAAACAACTGAAGGTAATTAGCATGCGTCGAAGATAACGTCAGTCGAAGCTAAATATCACAGCCATTGAGTATACCTTCCGTTTCTGACTACTTAAGTAGCCATAAGTAGTTACTTAAGTAACTACTTATGGCTTAATTAACAGGTTGATGCATTATTAAAACGACGCGTAGGGTCATTTCGCCGGTTAGCGACCACCTAATTTTATGTGCCGGTTGGCGACCACTTAGCTGAGTTGGTGAACTGAAAGGATATTTCCTCGGGTTTTTAGTAGATTTCTATGCTAAAACAACAACAAAAATGCATGTACAACTAATTGTCTCAACAGGGTCTGTAGAATTGACGTTATCTTCAATAGAAAAAACCTTCTCCTTCAGGTGGTCGCTAACCGAAGGTGGTCGCGTAACCAGCGTAATGACCCTAATCCGTTTACTTTTAAAATTAATTGATTTTTTTCATTTACATCCTGATGTCTAATCACGCATACCAACTACAAATAAAAATACAAGTTGGTGGCACTCGTATCCTTACAACAATGCTCCTACACGAACATTGAACTTGAATACAACAGTTTATACCTTATTCCTATAATATTGGAAATATCGCTCGTTTATCGTCAAGCGATTTCATGGAAAATAATTTAGAAACAAAAAAAAATATTTTGATCGAAATAAGTAAAACTAGTACAATATTTCAGTTTGATATACAGTCTCACTAATTCATCAGTGACCTTGATTTTTCTATATACCTAATCCAGTAATCGGAACATTCCAATATTCCGGCACTCTCTAAATCTCATTCCAGATAACATTTTATCGAACAATTTCGTCTACGTTTCTTCCTTTATCTAGGATATCAAAGGGAACAAATATTAATTGAACTAGTTTTACCTATTACGTTCATTAAGTTCTTTTCGAACATAATAAAGTTTTAGCGTTTCAAAATGGTTTTCCATAAAATCGCATGACGCTTAACGCATGATTTTTCTAATCTAATCCGGAGTAGGGTATAGTTTTTATCTACTGTACTATACTAAGTAGTTAGGTAAACGAAGAAACGTATGTAGATAAAATTGACAATAAAACTTTAATGTTAAAGTGATATAGAGATCCAAGTGAGATCTTCGGTTTAGTTCTTCGACCTCCACAATGGTATTTACCTAAGTAAGGCGAGTAAACGTGGTAAAAGCTTCGCTCACACTCGACTGCGTAATAAAGTGGACGTAAAAGGAACAACAGGAAAAGGTACGAACTAATGGCTTCGCTACTAGTTGCGAGTTGCGACGCGCCGAAGCAAAACCATTTTAAAGTGTCAACCGACGACCGAGGTGCTTTCAATTTTATTTGTACACTTGCAACCTGATATAGGTCTTTTTTTTACAAAACGGGACTTAATCGCGTATAATTAACGTATTCATTTACCTCTTGTTCGTCCTGCGACCAAGGATGTTGTGACACATCCTAAATGTCGGGAAGCCTCAAAGGGAGAGAGAACCTTCAATTAGAACACACATATAATTAAAGTATTAATTGTATGTGTGAGAATCGTGCAAGTTTAAATCAATATATGATGTAGGTCTCACATTTATTTTGACACTGACTGAATGAATGATGAAGAGAGAGGGCACAGAGGAATGACTGTTCGATAATATATGGAACAGCCCAACTCGGGAACTCCCTCCACCTTCCAGAAGGCACAGAGGGCACAGAGGAATGACCGTTCGATAATATATTGAACAGCCCAACTCGGGAACTCCCTCCACCTTCCAGAAGGCACAGAGGGCACAGAGGAATGACCGTTCGATAATATATTGAACAGCCCAACTCGGGAACTCCCTCCACCTTCCAGAAGGCACAGAGGGCACAGAGGAATGACCGTTCGATAATATATTGAACAGCCCAACTCGGAAACTCCCTCCACCTTCCAGAAGACCGTTGCCATAATAACACCATTCTTGCTCTGTGGGTATACTCACAAGCCAGCTCAGACGTGCAGCGAAAGCCTCAGGGCTATATAAAAACTGTGGGTATTCAGTGCTGTGTTCCTGGTGGTGAGGAAGGTCGCCAGAGCCCCTGAGGATGTGCTGTGTTGATAGTGTGGGGCCTGCGTTTGTCTCCAGCTGTCAACACAACGAATCCTCAAACCCATAAAGGGTCGGCAGCACGCTTGTGGTTCTTTCTGGTGTCCCAAGCGTCCATGACACGGGAGGTTGTAAGCGCTTACTTAAAACCAGGTAGGTCGTATGATTGTATGTCACCGTTCTCGTATAAAAATTAAGCCCATACAATCACTGTTAGTTAAATATATAAGAAATGAATATAAATAAATATTTGGGGACAATCAACTCGTACTTATATAGATAAATAAATACATAGAAAACATCCATGACAGGAACAAATATTCGTGCTCATTACATAAACAAATGCCCTTACCAGGATTCGACCCCGGGACCTCCGGCTTCGTAGGCGGGGTAACTACGAACTATGCTACGGAGGGCGTCTAAAGTCAACTGATTTATTAAGTTAATGTGGTCCGGTCCAACCCGTATACTACGGGTAAATCGACATCGATAATACAGGGTGCAAGTCTAATCAAAATCTCAAATTTCGAGCTCGTTTGTTTCGTCCCACGCGTCGTAACCTAATCACTTCCGAAGCTGAAGCTAATTTCGTAATCAATATGGCCGCCGCTTGTGACGGTGCACAAATTGCACAATACGCTATTTGCCTACTTTGATACTCACCATCTTTTTACGAAATATTTAAAACGCTCGGTTAGTATGAAGTTGGCAAGGAAATACAGGCTAATCATGACTTCACAGTTTTCCTTGTTTCAACAAAATAATGTTGTATTGTTAGATTATGATATAATTTAACATCGGGAAATTGATCAGATTTAATAGAAAGATTACAGACTAACAGGCAGGCGATGGGGCAGTTGAAACGAAATATGTAAAAGCTTCTAATTGCATCAGACAACAAGGTCTATTTTTAAGTATACCTAACATAAGTACATATCAATATACAAAACATACATAACAAAATAACACGTGGAGGGTGATTATCCCGATTATCCGCCACAAATGTGTTTTCATACATTTGTCACCTCTGGTGGGTAATCACCCTCTACTAAGATACGCTATACAATGCTAAACTGACAGCAGGCTTTTAGAACAGAGCCTTCTCCATACAATCCATGTGTGATATGTGAATCAGACAATTATGTAGCTGGTTGTTGTGCACCTCTTCTATTTGCATTTATGCCCGACTCCGACATCGCTACTCATACGTTTTGTCAACTTTAAACCGGCGACAATAATGTATGTATTCGTGGCGCGAGCGGTATGATTTCAATAATTATACACTTCAGAATTAGTGTTGTCCGAGTGAATGCTGTACGGAAATTCCAGGATTGAGTGTCGCATTAATATTTCACTCCCGAAATGGGTAGTTAGAGCATAGTTTCTGTGCCTTTTTGTAGCAATTGTAACCCATTCACCGCCACGCTACGCTCGTAGCTATTGGGAGCAGCTTAACACATTCGCTGCCAAGAACCGCTACGCGCTACGCTCGTAGCTGATACCGTACGTTTCCTGTTAAGTTTCGTGTGTTTGACGACCGCTTTAGCCTAGTTGGTAGTCAACCTGCCTACAAAGCAAGAGGTCCTGGGTTCGAATCCCGGTAAGGGCATTTATTTGTGTGATGAGCACGAATATTTGTTCCCGAGTCATGGATGTTTTCTATGTATTTAAGTATTTATTTATCTATATAAGTATGTTTATCGTCGTCTAGTACCCAAAGTACAAGCTTTGCTTAGTTTGGGACTAGGTCGATTTGTGTAAGATTGTCCCCTAATATTTATTTATTATTTTATTTATTTAAGTAGCGGAAAGCGGCTACGGCGTAGGCGTCCGTTAGGCGGGTTCCTGGCAGTGAAAGTGTTAACACATTCACTGCCACCAATTTTGTAGTGCTACGCTCGTAGCCGATGCTGTAGTTTTCCCTCAAAGTATTGGAAAGCTTCTACGAACAGAGCACCCGCTAGGCGGGTTCCTGTTACAGTGGATGTGACTCCATGTGTGGTTGGGCGGTTCTTCCATATTGGTTGCAGTGTTTGCGAGATTTCTCCAACTTTTTTATTTGCATGTACTACGTGCTCGTGCTCGTCACCGGAGGAACCTTCAGAACAATAACGCGAATCAACATCGTTCCCGAGTCAAGCGCGTCACACACTGCCGCCGCATACCGCTGCGGCGTGCGGAGCCACGTACAAATTTCGCCGGACTGAGGCGCGGTGCAGTGTGAAGTACCGTGCGGAATTTACGCTGTGTTGTGGCCATTTCGTGACAAATATGAAGATCTGTATGTGGCTACAATTTAATGTTTTCTATTGTCACGAATACTTTCTTTCTTTCTTTCTGAATTTATATACAAATTAAGGAACTGGCATGCAACGTTGCGAACCGTCGCTCCGCACGCTGCTGCGGCATGCGGCGGCAGTATGACGACGGCCTCATTTGATCAACATACATAATTCCCGCCAGTCTTATTTCCCGTTGATGAGTGAACTTTTAACTTGCGGTTTAATGGGATCCCCGGCGCGGGAAATCAGAATAATTACGACTCGGCTGACGCAATACTTGGAGGGGATGTGGAGTTCTTGGAAATCTTGCAATGTGTTTTGATGGCTTTCAGCTTATATCTATTGCCAAACGCTACCCCGTGTGGTGTCGGGTTAGAATCACCACCCCTTTCTTCCCGTGGGTGTCGTAAAAATCAACTAAGGGTGCAGGCTTCAAGTGTGTGTTGTGGGCCATGGGCTAGCAACCTATCACTGCGATATCTTTTTTTGTCGATCTTTTATAGCCACATTTATGCTAAAAGTGGCACTGGAACATAAGTTTCATGTGCTCTGCCTACCCCTTTTGGGAACAAAGGTGTGAATCTATGTATGTATCTGTGTAAGTATGTACCAAACGCCAGCTGCGCGCGGTTCGTAAGAATGTAACACGTCTGTTTCTCTCTCCTTCTCACCAATCATGGCAGGTAAGGGTGACTGAGAGTAGAACCTGTTCCCATATTACAAGGGCCTGCGCGCAGCGTTTGATAAAATACTAAAGTACCTAGTACCTACAGCATAACAGTGAAACCAAATCAGTATATAATTCAGTAAATATCATTTATGACCGTCGTTTGCGGTGATGAAATACGGAACGCTTTTTTCGAGTGGTTTAATCGGTAACCCGAGATTTTGGTATACCTATACCTGTGAATATTTCTAATAGGTAGATATTTATGAAAAGCCGTGAAGTGGTGCTGAAAACTACGGGTTGGCGTGCCGGCAATCAGCGAATGTCATGGACGATTGGACACATGTGTGACAAGGATGGAAGCATAGACAATACCACGAGTGGGAACGAGATTACAATGTCAAAACTCCTGTCCCTCAGCGCATATCTTAGGCGTTTTGTTGTTTGTCACCGGCTTGTTTATCACCACCTGTCAAAATAGTATACTGAAACTGACGTAACGTATATAATACGACTAATGGGAATGTCAACGATGTATTTGTCTTCTCAATTTATTCAGGTTAATTTATCTCTATCCATTTTTTGGCATTATTACGAGTATGTTTGGCATATTTATTTAATAGATTACATGGGTGTACTTAACTCAATATTGATTGTCCCTATTTTTGACGTTTATAGTGTTATGTTTTACTTTATTTTATGGCATTGCAAAAATGCGTCATGCTTGAATGGTTTTATATAGATTTGACTTTTTAACAACGACCTATCCTTAACCCAGTTATACAAATAGATAGCTACTTTCTGCTAACCGTAGAACATTAGTAAAAGCTTACCAAGAAACCGAACGCAAGCTGTAAAGTCAAAGCTTTTTAATCAATCCGCCCTCGAGAGAGCTTCCTTAACGTTTCAAGAAGATGTTAAATTCAGGAGCTCTTTATTCGCAACCCCCAGAGGCGGCAGGCAATTTATTTGCAGGTTGGGTATGTTTAAACATGTGTAAGCTAGATTTATTGTGTGTTAGGTTTTGTCTGAGCTGTGCTTGTGAGAATTGTTATGTAGAGTTGAGATTGTGTTGATGTTTAGTAGCCTGAGTCTTAGGCTAAACATTTGATTAACAGTTCGAGGAGATAATTACAGTTGCATCGCTGTTTCTCAGTCGTTAAGTACGCTTTTCATATCTCGGAGAAATTGATTTTATCGTTTTGAAAATAAACTTCGTGTAAGTAGATAAAATAGTTAACAGATTTTAATATATAAGTACAATAAAGATTTATTGAAAACGTGACGTCGTTTATGCTGATTATAAGTTTAAACTAAAATTAGGCTTGCAACACCTTTAACTTTTGCTATGTCTAAAGGAAAGATACCAACCTAAGTATCTGAATGTTTGCAGCTTTAATGGTGAGTGTATTCGTGTACATTTTTTATTTCTCACTGAACTCTTTAACATAAATACATCGAAACGAACTTATGTCTATATTTTCTCGCGAGAGAATATAGACGTAATAATAATTTGAACTAATATTGATAATGATTCGTCTTGGTTAGAAGGTCAGATGGCACCCGCATTCGTTAAACTAGTGCCTAGGCTAAATCTTGAGAAGTGACCCGCAGGCTCGTTTAGGCACTACAGGAAAAACGTTAGGAGGGTGATGATTATAAAAGAAATATTTTATACTAGCTTCCGCCCGCGACTTCGTCCGCGTGGACCCGGCATAAAAACCATCCTATATTTTAATCCAGGCTATAAACTATCTTCGTGCAAAATTGCATTCAAATCGGTTCAGCCGTTTAAGCGTAATTGAGTAACAAACATCCAAACATCTAAACTTTCCATTTATAATATTAGTAGGATCATATACAATCAATATCAAGCGAAAATCTTTCACGAATTGCCCAAGTGAGTACCTAACGAAAAAGTTGGAAAGTAAAAATGGAACGAATAATGTTTGCCCCAGTTTGAGCGATGCACGATGTCTAATATCCCGGTGATAACAGCCGGAGTTTAGCCAATTAATTTGACAAATTCCCGGGAAGCGCGTGCAAAGCACAAGCGGGGCGAGGGTTTCAAGGCGGTTTCTTTTTATGCATGTGAAATAGGGATAAGGGATTTAGTAAACGTAAGGTGACCTGTAACTGATTATTGTATTATGATGATCTAAATATTCTAAATCACAAACCCAAATACCTAACGCCCATCCAATATCCATAGTAAAGTAGTTTCAATTAGTGCCGTAGTAGATATACCTACAAATTATAAGTAAAGTATTAATTTTATAAATTCCATTATAATCATATAATTATCTACAATAATGACATGAGGTCATAGACATTTAGATCCTATGATATTAATGAATATAAGTGAAACCATTGGATGAGTTTACGGTATCAAAACTAGGTTGCGTTGTTCTCTGTGAGACAAATGACCATAACCGCAGACTTCATTAAACTAGACGTTTTCCACACTTGCTATTCAGAAAAGAGTCACTTTTGTTGGGCGTAAACACTAAAATCTCTCGTTACGCTCAAGAATCTTTCGCTTCACTCAGGATTCACGACGATTTGACGAACGCTTTAGCCTAGTTGGTAGTGACCCTGCCTACGAAGCAAGCGGTCCTGGGTTCGAATCCCGGTAATTATTTGTGTGATGAGCACGAATATTTGTTCCTGAGTCATGGATGTTTTCTATGTATTTAAGTATTTATTTATCTATATAAGTATGTTTATCGTCGTCTAGTACCCATAGTACAAGCTTTGCTTAGTTTGGGACTAGGTCGATTTGTGTAAGATTGTCCGCAAATATTTATTTATCTTATTTATTTATTTATTCTATATATACCGCCCTAGCCGTAAATATATTATTATGCTTTCTTGAGACACAATCTACTACTCGTATTGAGTGTCTACAATCTGCGATAGCAGCGATATCAGTAAGCTCACGTCAAAGTTCACACAGCATACCGATCCCGCCCCGCCTAGCCAGGAAGCCCCCTAACCCACGGCAACCCAGACTCAACCTCAGCCGTAGAAGCAATTAATGTGACGAATTGCCAGGAAACAGGCCCGGCGGTAATATTCGGCGGAGGATTCACGGGTTTAGCCAATAACGCAGTAACACCTTTACTCGAATGCGATGAGGTTATTACGGGGGTATGCAAATGGGGACCGTGTCTTTGCTAGTATTCTATTCTAACTTACGATTTATGATGGTCGTGGGTGGGCTGAGAGATTGAACAATGATATAACTGTCATGACGTGGCTCAGGCTTTCATGTGCATTGGACACATTAATTGGGTTGATGTGACACGGTTGTATCTCACTATTTTTTCGAGGAGTTCCTATTACATGATCGTATAACTATTCTGGGGTTTCGCTACAAAATGTTCATATTATGCGGCATATATATTCTTTGATTGCGTTAACTCAGATGTTCATTCTTATCACAGCTCAAAGGGAATGCAGACCTGAGTATTTTATATTCATTTCAACTTAATACCTCTACGCGTTCTCGAGAATAGTGGTCCTGAAAGACGGATTGACAACGGAGTGATCCTATAATCACATAATGGTTTCAATGGTTCCTCTATCCTTTAGAGGTACGTAACCCTTACAACATGTTAGGTTTGTAATAATGTAAAGGAATTTCGGTCTTAAGTTCTTTCTTTGTCTTTGAGTTATGTGTCCGATTGTAGTCACCAGCATTAATATCTGCCATAACAAAGTCGTCTTAACGGCCCTTGGAATAGGATCGTGTCAGATGTGTGTGCGCGCTTTACTGTCGCAGATATTTATGGGTACTGTGCAATTGGATACTGAATGAATGAAAAAACCACGTGGACTTTTGACTCATCCCGTACTGAGGTCTCCGTCACTTTATCTTCTCGGAGCACCTAAACCTGATATGTATGTGGTTCCGAAGTTGGGGCCCTTCGACTTAAGATGCTTACCGGCTTACTGACCCCTGGGTCTCGCAGATTGATGTCGTTATCTTAGGACGGACATTCCGCTGGATTGGCTTTGTTGGTAAACAGAGATTAGTCGTGGTTTATCTATAGTGATATATCTACAGGAATACCAAGTGGATCTCAAAATGTGCCTAAGATAAACACTATTGGCATTCGAAATGTATTCAGTATAGCAGCCAATGTATTTAGAGCGTTGGGTCACGCATTTGTCTCTAGCTGTCAGCATAACGAATCTTCCATAGAATCAAAAGTCGGTAACGTGCTTGTGACTCAAGAGTTGTAAACGCCCGTAGGCTACGGTGTCTGCTAACCTGACGATTAGCAGACACGGTGACAAGGTGGCATCAGCAAACAAAGAAAAAAAGGAAATTGTTTTTTCTAGGTCTGATGGTGGCAAGACTCAGATGACAACCAACGTAGATTTACATCTGAAAAAATATAGTATATTTTGAGATCAATTACTTTGATAACGTCTACAGATTGTTGTATTGTGTTGGACTGATGACCTGGTAAAGGTCGCAGGTGTCCGCTAGGTGCGGTTGGCGCAGGATCGGTCACATTGGCACTCTTTGGGGGATGCCTATGTCCAGCAGGGGACGTCTTTCGGATGATATGATGATGATGTGTGCACGTGAATGAAACCTCGATTCTAGACCAAACTATTATTATGCCTATGTAAATGAGTCCTCGAGACCCTGTCCTAGACTATGTTATATAAACGCGCCGCCCACGCGACGCACAAACCCGATCCAATCGTAATCAAAGCTCCCACTTTGTAGAATAAATATTTAAATTCTTCCTCATCTCAACTATGCGCAGAGCACAGACGTAAACCAATAGATGCCTACGTTAATCATGCTTGTAAATAAATAAATAAAATAGGTATTAGGGGACAATCTTAGACAAAACGATCCAGCCCCATAGTAAGCTCAATAAAGACTCGTGTAAACCCTTACCCGAGTACCCACTAGACGACGATAATATATATTTAATAGATTATTATTACTGTCTTTACTTACATCTTTTTCAGAACGCCTTGTCTTGAGGTGTCAAATTTATCGGATGGATTACGCGTATCATAATCAGAATAGAATTTTATTGGTACAAACGACAACACTGTTAACTGACCATCCTGTGTTTATATAGAACCTTATTACAATGCACTTAAGGTGCACCGATGGCCAGTTAGCTGTGTTGTCGATAGTACAACATAGGTGCAAATATGATCGTATACACTATACCTACAGTAAAACAAGATTGCTTCCTACGTTTTACCGAGTAGTGTAGATGTACAAATCTTTGATGCGGCATGCATTCATCTAGTCGTAACTCTTGAGCTTGAGTTGTTAACATTTAAAACTGAGTAATGAAATACATATTTAGACCGAACTTCGCTCGAATACGATAATTGTTAAAAACATATGTCATACTAGCTTCCGCCCGCGACTTCGTCTGCGTGGACCCGGAATAAAAACTATCCTTTATTTTAATGCTGACTTTAAATTATCTTCGTGCAACATTTCGTCCACATCGGTTGAGCCGTTTATGCGTAATTGAGTAACAAACATAGATACATCGAAACATTACTTACGAACTGATTTATACGCAATTTCCCTTTAATAAGAAATAAGTAGGGCAGGCATTGGTAGATTTAGTTTCTCACCTGAATGCCTATTTTAATTAAAATTTAATATAGTTTATTGAATTCACAGAATATACATGTCACACAATAGATTAAAACAAAACAATACATTAAAATAAGAAATCTATCTTAATTAAAACATTTAATTTGCTTGAATAAATAGTAAACCTAATTCCTTGGCTTACACACGCATTTATGTTTGATTCTACGTTCCTGGAAATTTCAACGTAGATTGACTTTCGAATACAAGCCTTGGATCGTTTTTGTGAGTATCCTTCTGTTCGAAACATGTTTACCGCGTCAGAGGGGTGCCGCCCTGAAACTCCGGAGTGAATTATACTCTTAACGACCTACGTCATACGTGACGAGATGCTTAATGCCCGGCTCAACACACACCTACTCTATGTTACTGGGGATTATAGTAATGGCTACTTATTACCTATTTGATTAAACTACTTATCTACTGTTTAGTGTGAGCTGGAAGTATTTTCGTATTAAACCGCTTATTTGATTTCGGATTTTAGAAATGGTAGACTAAATTGCTTAAAATAATCAAGGCCGCCTATATTCGCTTCGTTACTACCTACAGTTGCCACAGTTGGTTTGGAGAGCGAAGTTGGTAGCTCTGTTTGTCAGAAGCAAGTGAGTGGCTAATCTTAGACCTTCTGGATAGGTGCCTTCTTCTAGGTTCTTTCTTTTAGGGTGAGCATTGGAAGCGTTTTCTCTTCATCTTAGCGTTATCTCGACTGTCTCGGGGTTGTCTCTGTGTCGGTCTTAGCTTGCGACCTGATTCGGATTATTCGCATTATTTAATTAAGGAGCAACTTACTTACTGCGAATGAATCATGTTCGCAATTCATAATTTATTCGCAATAGTTCTTTTAAAGGTTCTCAAAAGAACCTCAATGATCTCATGATTCCAAAAATTGTGTTTTTGTATAAATTCGTCCATAGTCTACGGTAACCACTTACCATCAGGTGGGCCGTAAGCTTGTTTGCCACCAACGTGGTATAATTAAAAAAAATACGTCTGACCTTTTAACCCAGAGGGAAATTAAACTAGATCTAACGGGGATTATGTCTCTTGAAATCGTTTATTGTTGTGGCGACTATTACGTGGTAAATAAGAAACGTCCCCATATTTCTATCCCGTGGCAATATAAAGAAACGAATGCTACCTCTTGTTTTATGGTCGCTAAATCCGACGCATAATTTTGTCTTATTTCACCAACCACTATTCTATTTACTTAAATTATGTAAGTAATGCAGAATCGTAAAGTCTTCTTGCAGACTTACTTCGACACTAGATAAAAGAAATCTATCTTGCAGAAGAAATGCTGTTAGTGAAGCTAAAGTTACAGGGGTCCCCTCGTAAACATACATTACACTTTTTACCTGTTGATTCCAAGTAGTAAAAACGGCCATTACTTCAGGACAATCAGTTTCCCGATAAAAGAAAAGAGACATTTCTGTTTTACCGCACTTACCTCGCACATAAAGCAACCTGTTACAACTCGCCCCCAAAACGCAACCACCCACAAACTTTATTCATGGCATTTTCAATCTTAAACCGCTTTTCCTAAGGTTTTAAAAGCAAGTGGCTGGATTGCGGGATTGATCTTCTTTTGTCTTGAATCAGAAGTCATTCGTTCAGCTGAAGGCTTGTTGGAATAATCCCAGACATTTGATAACTGTGTTTGTGTGTGTCTGTGTGTTCGAAGTCTGACATTATGGGTTCGGGTCGTGTTCTGATTGGTTTCGGAAGGAATTGATTGGTGTAAGCTGATATTTATTATGGGCTCGTTTGCCGGATTTAGCCTTAGGTAAAATGTCCTACTTAAGTACCTACTCTTATCCGTCCCAAATAAATGTTAGGTAACTTACAGATTCATTTTGTCGACCGTGAATCCCGATTGTAATACGAGTAACCTACGTATACATAAACTACACTTTCCGTATGTCTGGATATCGGGTTCTTGAATTAGAATTAGAGAGCCATTATATTATAACCCTTGTCACTTTTATTAACATGACATATTTTAAACTGTCGTTGTTAATACTGAGACAAGGTAATTAATACATTATCAAACTACTTTTGTGTTTGATTGTAAACTTCAGTGTAGGTACATTACATACCGACACTTACTCAAGACAAATCAACAATAGATTTATTTATTTATCGTATGGCAATTTGGTCACATATAAAAGCAATATGAGAAAGTATTAATAATAAAATTGACTAAAGATAACAATAGATACGAGTATTACATTTAAACAGCCACGGTAAATAAAACATATCACTTTTACACGTATTTCTTATTATTATTATAATCATCCCCCTCCTAGCGTCATTCCCGGCTGTGCCCCTAAAGCAGCCCGGGGTCCGCTTTGACACCTAATCCCATGATAGAGTTTTACGAAAGCGCCTGGCATCTGACCTTCCAACCCAGAGGAAAAACTAGACCTTATTGGGATTAGACCGGTTTTCTCACGATGATTTTCCTTCACCGAAAAGCAAATTCCGTACATAAGTTCCAAAAAACTCATTGGTACGAGCCGGGACTCGAACCCACGACCGCCGCTTGACAACCGCATGCCTGAACCACTAGGCTACCGTAGCTGAACCACGAGGCTACCGTCTAAAAGTTTTTAAATGTTTTTTTTTTAATTACTGACATGAATTGAGCTTGCACTTACAAACAAATACTAAGTTCCATATCATATCACACAATTGTAAACCATAAAAGTCCGTTGTGAATCCGTCCATTCGAATTTCAAAAGTAACTTAAACTAGACACGGTAGCAAGAGTGCCAACCGAAAAACGATAACCACAGGTTGTTCGAACCGTGTAGCGACGGCGCTCGCTGGCAACACTCCAATGATATTACACTTAGTGTTGCCACACGAAGAACTTTAAGCCTCTCGAAGTAAACAGTGCAATTTCGTCCGAAGCTTTTTAAGATTTCGGAAGAATAACTGGAAATTGAAATGTTATTGTGGAGAAAATTTGTTACGTTGTGGCTTAAGCTAGTTGAAAATGTGGCCATGCGAAGCTGTTGCACCGACTAAAGTACGAATCATTATGCAAATCATTGTTCTCATATATGCTAGGACATTTCTACCTAATGTTTTTGATTATTGGCTTCGAAGAACCGTGTTTCGGGCGGCGCGGCGCGAGTAATAGATTTTTCATACGACATTGCCGGCCTCGCTCGACAACATTGAACATACTCGTTAGACAATCCTTTTTTTCGCAGCCTTTGCAATATATAGTGTCATTACGACAGTACTACTGTGTGTTTAAAAATGTCTCAGCGACAGTCACTCTCTTAATCAAACAACCCACGGCGTTCTCTAGCAGCACTGTAAATAACTGTATTAGGTATAATGTCTTGAATTGTCCTTGTCCATTTATAATAATTAACTTTTGATTTAGTGGTTCGCAATGGAGAATAAGGCTACTTAATTGAAATAACTTTCATAATTATGGTGTCGGCTTTTCGCTGTAACTTAACCATGGAGGATAGGAAACAAACAAAACGGACTTATGAATAAATATAAAGTAGCAACAAATTTCTGCTATTTGTACGGGCTTTAGGGAAATTGAGGTGACGCAGTGCGGAGTGGTGCGATTTTAAAACTGACTAACGTCCCTCTGTGTTTGAAATTTGCCTGGCTGGCATCTACCTGCTTGAAATAATTTATGAGTAGCAGTATTAATGAGGAATGTCTACGTAGCTGGCACTAACTGTCACTTTACAGCTAGTTTTTGTACTAAGAAACGAATCCATCGGCACGAGAACAAGTACACTGTTTTGAAATCTATACCGACCACTTGTGTAGACTATTGTATAGTAGCAATGGGGCGTGCCGGTAGTTAGTATTTACTACCGCCAGCGGCAGACACCAACCAACTAATTACCGAGCTGGCCCGTCGCCAGATACGCACGCTAGTGAGAATGAAGTGGAATGGAACAATTCAACTACAATCGCTGTTGATCTTAGTTTTTATCGGAAGGCGACGTTTCGATCTAAAAGTTGGGAAAAAGTAGATTAAAACAAGATAAATGGGATTAACACCGATGCAAATCAAAATCAAAAGTAATCCCGTGTTGTCAGACTTTAGTGATGTGATGTGAGTGAGCACTTTCTTAATATATTTTATGACCCCAGGCCCCAATTAACAACAATTAACGACAATTATCCGTACATTGGTGATTCCACAAGTAACTTAGCAACCACCTTAACTTCTAGAACAAGCAATGTATGGTGAATTGTCAGTGTCAGGTGACAATTGTCAAGTTGGTGAAATAGGGGCCTGCTCTTTAGTATCACGTTGTGACAATCAAACTTACGTCTCGGCTTATTTAACGACATAATCAAGTTCAAATGACGGTATTTACCACGTCAAAAGTGTTATACTTATATAGAAGCAAATATGAATAAAACTCCCATCAATTTAAAGAGTAGCGGTTCCAGGAGATTGGGTTTCTTTACCCCACTGAGATTAGATCTCGTAAAGGACCCAGAATGCTTTTAGGGGGAGCTCGAGCCCCTTAGCCCCATGGATCCGCTAGTGATTTTTTATATTTGCGACATTTGTCAAAGAAGCCATTCCCGAAGTCGAAGAAAGAAGATCTCGCTTTCCCGTACGCGGAATACAAAACATGTTTCTTAGTTTAGAAGAAACGAGGCATCTCCTTAAGGAACTTTCAGTGGCATGCAGGTCAATCACGTCCAAGCTCGGGCGAACGTGTTTTGCACTGGGCAGACTGGCCAACAACGCGACGCGCAGCGTGGTGCGGTCCTGTTAGTCTAGCCACGTACGGAACAGAGATCTGGCCCCGCGCGGCCGACTCTCACCGCGCATTCGTAATTCAAAAGCGAGCACTACGCGCAATGGAAGGTGCACCCAGTGACACTTCATGCAGGAGTTTATTTAAAGACTTCGGAATCTTGACACTCCCGAGCGAGCTCGTTTATCAGGTGGCCGTATTCACTCACACGAATATGCATATATTCCAACGACAGGGTATAAATGAAACCCATGCCCTTCGTAGTAATAAGTATGACTACCGCCTAATCACTCCTAAGCACAAACTGGCAAAGTCTGCAAGATCAGCCTACATAATGGGTCCATCCATCTATAATAGACTGCCCGCAACGGTCAGAAACGCAACTCTCACCGTTACGCTAGTGGCTATTATACTAGAAACTAGATGTAACTGTACTTATTGTCTGTAATTATTATTGTTATTACACTTATTACTGTTTACATTAACCATTTGACGTGTATATCTATGGTGTTATCAATAAAGTATTGTATTGTAACGCATTGTACGTGCGTCAGGTAGATCTCAACGTCACTTTTAGTATGGAAAAATGACAGATGAGTAATACGTCACGTCCCCCCTCTGGTTTCACCAAATACAATTTACAAGTTTTGCCGGTTAAGACTAGTAAAATTGTAACATATAGCTTCGTGAAATACCGCAGGCAGGAATACAGACTTGTTTACGTCCAAAGATGGTAAATATTGACTGCCCGGGTCCTGCAGTTTGCTTCAGCACCAGACACTGCCATTCATTAATTAGCGGGCGGCAGTTGGCCCACCGCCAGCGGACCATAGATTACACCCACTGGATTGGTTCCTGTGAAAAAGTGCCGGCGTTTGTGCCTTTGAGTCTAATAATGGAGTAGAACTTAGGATACTTATGCTGGCAACATTGGCGATTAGCATGAGAGAACATAGGGAATATTCCTTAACTGAGAATTGGACACAAAATATAAATCTGGAACTTTCGTGAGATGAGTAATAGTGGATGGAAACTTTGCAAATAAAGTTACTGAAACAACCGAAACAAGATTGGACGCTGTCAACACCAAAATGCCGTTGAGGACTCGGGATACGGCGCACACTGTCTATTTGTATCGGAGTAAACGAGAGCGAGTGTTACAGGGCGGCCAGGTCTTAGAAGATAATTAATAAATAAATATTGAAATTAAATAAAGTGTGGATTATTTTTGAAATATGACTCGTTAGCAGTTTAAGTATGAATATGTTGTAATATGTGTATAACCGTTTAATGATGGTTTTAAGACCAATCTTTGCAATTATTTTCTATCGAGCCGATTTCGTCCAATTATGTATCGAGTCCGTCCACGGTCTTTGAAATATGATGATTAACTTTTCGTAATCGTAATCGTAAATCGTTTTTCTTAAAAAACTGCTTAAATAACATCAATTTCAACAAAATTAGGTCTTGTTAGCCTCTTAATTTGACCGAATTTCATCAAAATAATTCATTCCAAAAGCAACTGTACCGTCCATGGTAAGATTAAAAACTCCAGCGAGAGTGTTTATAAAAAGTCGGTTACATTAAATAATCTCAACAATACCTACTAATCCTTTGAGGACGCGCGATGCACAGTATATGAGATCAACGAGTACCTACCTTGTCCACTTGCGATTTTCGCTACACAATGAAACATTCCTGCCACGAGCTATACGGCGTTAGCAAACATCGCTGTTTAGCACTATGTGTACTGCATAAAATAAATACGAAGTGCAAATAAATCCGATTAGAAGTGGAAGATAATCTAATGCAAAATTCGAACTAAAGAAACACCACACGAACACGTGATCTCCAATAAAACCCTGTAAAAGAAACCTATGAAGGTAACACGGTGCCACTATCCTAGTAAATTGAACCATTGAGTCTCGACTGAGTTCCGAGCAAATTGCAATGTAATGAAACCTGTAAGATTGCACCAGTCCATTCAAACAGCTCGGCAAACAGCCCCTATTCAATATACTTATACTACGCTTTCTGCTTGTCTGTTGACTTTTGGCCATTATGTCTGACCCATACTTTAAGAGCAACCGTTAGGTCTCGCAGGTCAGAGATATACTGGTCACCTGCGCAGTGGTGTCTTGCATTGTGAACTGCTGTTCAGGTTAGCGAAGATTGTCTGGAGCAAATATTCATAGGCAATAAGTTCGCTCCGCGCAGGAATGTTGAATGGGAGGGGAGTGCATTGTTCAGGATTGTTTGCAGATAATAATAGATTTTAGAACTAGTATTTACAGTCTATCATTTTTAATATCGCCCTCAGGTTGCTAGATATATATTTGCAATCGATTGTCAGTATGCGGGGTATATTTAATAGTTTTCATATTTTAATATTTGTTTTCCTATGTTTCAGGTAAGTGAGAAATATTTGGGAGCAGGCACATCATTTCAATAACTAAGGTAACTTTTCAGTAACTAAGTGGTGGGCACGAGAACTCGCTGGTGGGCACGAGCACAACTCAACACGCTTAGGCGTTCTTGGCCGTCATAGGGGTTAAACTGTGGCAATCAATAAATTGAGCATCCATAATTAAGAGCCTGGAAACAACAAAACATTGTGTCCTTAAAAACAAATGAAATAACCGAAGCAAAAGACAAATGTTTAGCATAATTTTATGTACTTACAAACATTATCCGGTTATTATATGCTTTTTATATTACCCACAAATCCGCTTACAGAGGAGTTAATTACCTAAACCACACGCCCAACGATGAACCGCATACGCACTGTGGCCAAATATGCACGATTTTTACACTAATAAAATAGCGTTTGAACGACAATGTCCAACCCAATATTTTCTTAATCTTACCTTGTAATATTGGAGCCCCATTTCGAAGCACTTTGATAACATACTGGGGCGACTTTTACGCGAGTTTACCACTATTATAGCATAATTTCTTCCAATAGGCATGTTGTAAGAGCTTCTAACTTCACCAGGAACTCGTTAAACAGTCAGCATATCTCTTTCTATCCTTGCGTTAGTCCCGTATACATCCTTAGTTGATACTTCGGAGCCCGAGGTCTGCCATCCGGGAACTCCTGTACTTCACAAGATCTTTGGCATCCGTTGTAGTGAGCTTACATGTCAGTGTGTGTTAAAGTGTGTGTAACTGTTTCTAGTTATGTATTTTGTAGAGAAACAAGCTACCACATACATAAGTGATTTGGCGTTATACTGTAAACTTATGTGTGAATGAATAAAAAATCTTATTGTAGTAAAAAATTTCATCCTTGAAAACGACTTGTATAACAGTGAATATACGTTACGTTGTCTAAACCCATTTACTTACTAAATTGCATGATATCCCTAGCGTTGATGTTCTAGAAATGTAATTTCCGCCATTGGCGACGTGGGCGTAAAGTAGGCGCCGCGCAGCTTGGCACAACGCGCATTATTGTACATCAAACCCGCGTCCTTCACAACACTAAAAACGAGTCTTCTCTGCGCCAATATGGCACCGAACCTAATCCTTGGCTCCTATCCAGCTTTTACTGGTACAAATTAGTTCAGTGCAATGTCATAATCGTAATATTAAGAATAACTGCACGTCCATCGCAAACTTAACGGGCTTACATTTACTTACATACGAATGTATGCACCTATTATTAGAGTTGGCCGAATAGCATCAAATAGCAACTCTACCGTCCAAGGGTGAAGACTCCAATTACAATAACAGTTTTATTAAGAGTCGGCCACAAGAAATAATCCCAACCATACAGTTCAATATGACGGACGGGTAAGGGATTGCAAGTTTCTGTTTGGTTATATGAAAAAGCTGAAAAAGTGGTGGCTTTCCAATGGCTTAGGATAAACCTTAGGATAAGCTGACGTTGACATGTAAACATTGATACCTAGTGACAGAATTGAATTGGACTTTTACAGTCAACTTAGATGTGGCGGGCTCTCAAATATCTCAAAAACCAAGCTGATCCAGCAAACATTATACGACATTTTTTTTTTACTTCAAATATGGTCAGGAATACGCTGTTAAAATTATTCGGTTTCCCCATGTTACACCGTGTATGTATATATTTATAGTATGTGTCCTATAATATTTTATTTTATTTGTACTAGCTTGTAGTATATGTATTACGATTTATTTACTGTAGCATACAGGTGAATACGTGTCTGTACACGTGTCAGTTTGTCTATCTGTAACGTTGTAGTTCCTGATCTCGTCTCAATTGCTCAAAGGTTAACTGGAAAGGATCCCTTACAGGGATAAGTTAGCTTTTGTACCTACTTACCCTTCCTACTACTTATGTTTGTGCAGTTAGTTGGGACCGAATTTTATTGTATATAAGTATATTATACAAATAAATGCCTCTTATAGTACGTTTGTTGCAAGTTATTTTGTAGTACTTTTTGCCGTCAGGGCGGTCAGTGGTATCACATTGACCTTACGCTGAGCAGTGCTGTTATTCGGAACATGCTAATGCGCCTCACTTCAGCCGTCACGTCACGCCTAAGGAAACTACACCTCTATCACGCTTAGTTACTACGAATCGCTGTATCAAAATACATTTGTGGGTGAACGGTGAGGTGACGTTGAAACAAGTTACAGATTAGCGGGGCAGGAGCCCTGCCCTGCCCTGGTTAGAAGTGTTTTTTATTTATTCTGTGTTTAGTAGTCGTTATGGAACGTAGTTTCTTTTCGGCCCTCATCTTGCACGACCGTTTGTAAGTGAAGTAAATGGGTGGTTCTTGCCCCAATACGGCACCGAACCCGCACTTGGCCGCAAGCCAGCAACAGCCTTCCTCTATTGCTGTATCTTCCATATTTATATCCCGCACGCTGCAGATTTCTGAACGACACTTTTATACTAAAGAGCTTATACAAATCTAATTACAAATGAATTGAGCCCTTTTCAAAATGAAGCTCTAATTTGAAAAATCAGTCATGCTTACACTAAACTGCGTAGTGCTCTGACGTTTTATATCTAATGCGATATGGTTGTAAGTGAGTTAGGTTTGTATGAACCGTGGGCCTTTTTCAAATTGGTATACAGAAATGCGGGTATTTACTACAGTGCATGTGCAGTTTAGATTTATTTCTTGAGGATTTAAGTACAATTCTGCGGAATAACAGAAGTGCACTTAAATA
Organism: Epinotia bilunana; assembly: GCA_947049275.1. Classification (NCBI taxonomy): domain Eukaryota; kingdom Metazoa; phylum Arthropoda; class Insecta; order Lepidoptera; family Tortricidae; genus Epinotia; species Epinotia bilunana. The sequence continues at coordinate 912,545 of OX346263.1, forward strand.
AATAGGCCTTGGATTGGACGCGTTTCAAGTTTTTATTACTGTCCCACATTTGCTGAATATTTTGTTAGGTATGGTTCTAACAATATTGTGGTCTCATAAAGTATTTAATCTAGGGCTTAATCTGAGACGTCAATAAAAATGGATAAATCATTTCATTTAATTTAATTTCATGCGCTTTTCGTATTCCAGGTTAATTTCTATTGCCCTAATTCATAAACGTTTATCAAACCTATTTTAGCTAAAATGTATTTAAAATGTGTCTTTATTTATTTATTTAGTAACATTTATACCTTAACAGCAAGGCCAAAGCGGTACAAACTTATGAATATGTAACATTAAGAAAAAGAAAAAGAAAAGCATAAACAACAACGACTCTTAAGTGTATTAAACTATAGTACTCGCAGGCATCTCGCATTCTGCCACCCTCCTGCATCCAATCATCAGTCGCGCGGTCGAACTCGCAAACAGATCACACTGGGTGCGCTTGGAGCACGGAGTTGAGGAACGCTAACGCGCGCGCAATGGGATCGTGCGCGTGCGCCCGCGTGCGCGCGCCTGGCACGGCCAGCAAGGGGTGACTTCGCGCGCGACCGTACCGGTCAGGGACAAAGAGACGCACGAATGCATCTATGAGACCCACACAATCGACCTTTCCTCGCACTAGATCGATGCTAAATTTAGCTAAGGAGAGTAAGCGACGCAATTGTAGTGACTCATAGCCTAAATGCCCTTGCAAAAATAAGGTAGGGTACATGTATGGGTAATAAAAGTGAACCCTCTTGTACAGCGCCCTTAAGAACATTTTCTGGACCTGTTCTAATATAAGAGTGTATTTGCTCTCATGTGGACTCCAGACCACAGCATTCGACTCCAGCACGCTGCGCACGAGCGCCGCATACAACACGCGGGCAGCGTGGACGGTCAGAGGTGCAGAATTGCGCAAGACGAAACCGAGTCTCCCCGATGCGGTTTTGGCCACAGCTTGAATGTGATCATTGAACGTGAGCCCCGGATCGAAAAGGACACCTAAATCCCGCACACTTTCCGCACGCGCTATTGGAACGCCACCAATTGTGTACTGAAATTCTTCGGGAGTTTTCGACCGCGTAAATGTCAGCATTTCGCATTTTTCCGCGTTAAAATAAAGTTTGTTACGGAGACTCCACCGATACACCGCATCAATGTCCCTCTGTAACTCCACTCGGTCACTCTGGCTTTGAATCGACTTCACCAGCTTCACATCGTCAGCGAACAGCAACACCATGGAACCGCGCACCTCGTCGGATAGGTCGTTTATGAGCAATACGAAAAGAAATGGTCCTAGGTTTGATCCTTGGCTAACACCAGAGCGCGTGAGATAGCATTCTGATTCGTATGGGCCATACTTTACATATTGCTTCCGATCCGACAGGTAGCTCGCGAACAGTTTCAGTAGTCTGGGTGTAAATCCCATGGCTCCTAGTTTTATCAAAAGAGTATCATTGTCCACACGATCGAAAGCTTTCTGGAAGTCCAGGTAGATAACGTCTACCTGACTTTTTCCATCCAACTCTCGAGACACCGTCCGTGTAAGAGTGAGAAGATTCGTGGCTACGGACCTTCTTGGCAGGAAGGCATGCTGTGCGCTGGTGATGTGAGGCAGGCATTGGGGGAGCAGAACACCTTGCAAAGCCGATTCAAAGACTTTAGCTATGGCACTGAGAATTGCAATAGGCCTATAGTTTTCTATTTTTACCTTGGACCCCTTTTTTGGAATTGGAGTCACCCGAGACTTTTTCCACGTAACTGGGTAGACTCCAGTTCGGAGAATAAGGTTAAAAATAAACTTGATTGGAGCGACTAGGTAATCAACGCAAGCCTTGATCACAAACGCGGGTACTCCATCAGGTCCGGGTGATGCTCCTGGCTTAAGTTTCCTAATTGCGGACCGAATGTCACGCTCGCTAAATCGTCTGATATCGACACGACGAGCGTCAGCTGGTGGGCAAGCGCTAGCTAGATGCGGGTCTAAAATCGGTTGATCCGCTGAGAAAACCGAAGCAAAATGCGTTCCGAATGCTGCGGCGGCACTAGCACCAGAGTAGTCGACATTCCCGAGCGTGACCTTTGGTTCGACCCCACCTTTACAGCGTAGCGAGCTAACGTGCGACCAAAACTGAGTTGGATTATCGGCTAATCGTCGGGATATGCGTTGCGAATAGCAGACATATTCTTTACTAATTTCATCTTTGATTTTGGCGCGCATTACACTGTAGGCCTCATACGCTGATCTATCATTAGTCTGCTTCCACTCCCGGTGAAGTTTGGCTTTCGTTTCTATATCACGAATTATGCATTTTGTATAGAAGACTGGGTAGGTACGACTGTACGAATTTCTCCGTATTTTGTTTGGAATACAGCGTTTAAAAATGCAGTAAAGTATATCATAGAAAATGTCGACGGCGTCGTCGGTTTGCTGGGTCTCAAAGATACGGTCCCATTCGGCGTCTCGAATTTCACAACACAATAGGTAAAAATCCGCTTTAGAAAAGTTCCAGTCATTCGGGCTACTTACGTTGGAGGGCTCCATTAGTACTGGTCTCGATGTGAAACTGTAATGAATCCGGGCTATAATGGGTGGGTGATGAGGATCAATTTTAGACAGCACCTCTTGCGGGTCGGCCTGCCGCACGCATACCGCTTCACTCATCTCCGTGCTCGCCAACATTACATCCAACACTCTACCATTCATATTAATCACGCTATTATACTGATACACGTTACAAACATTAGTAAAGCAGTGAAAACACCTTTCAATATTCGCACTAGCACTATATAAATTTAAATCTCCGACGACAAGCACCTTGGAGCTACCATGCTTTAGATAAACTTTCTCCACAGTGTCAAACAACTGAAGATATAATTCGTCGGGTGTTCGAGGGGGCATGTAAACCACGCAAATATAAACATAATGCCCGCCAATATCAAATCTTGCCCAGAGATCTTCACAGCAGTCAGTCTCGTAGCACGTTAACCGCTCAGGACGAAAAGGCGCGCGCGCTGCCAATAGTACTCCGCCGCCGGATCGCCCGCCGCCGCGGTCGCGCCGCAGCACGTTCCACTCGCCAGTATCTCCGCACAGCTCGGCATCGTAGACTGACTCGTCGAGGTTCGATTCCGTGACAGCCACCAAGTTCAGGTCGTCCGATGTTATTAGACTGTGTCTCCACAAATCTAGCTTACTCCTTAACCAGCGCACGTTTTGATAATAGAGATTAATGGAGACAGTCTTAGGCCTTTGTGTTAATACCTGATTCCTGACTTCGCTGGACCCTCCGAAAAAACCACTCTTTGACGCGAGCATTTTCCGGCCAACACTCTGCGGATAGGCATTTATCGTAGCAATCTAAGGGAACTCCAATCTTAAATGACTTATAATCGCCTCTTGGTTTCAGTTCGTCTACCGTACACGGTCTCTCTGAGCACAGGCTCTGTAGATACGCACGTATTTCTTCCGCGCCGGATAACATATTCCAGAGATGGATAAACTTGCGCTGTTCCACTGCCTTCAGCGATGTAACATCAGGACCCGCAGTACCACGTATAGACGCAGCACGTCTTTGCTTTCGGGTGCCTCCCGCCCGCCATACCTGCCTGGATGCCTCAGCATCATCTTCGACAGGTACCCCAGGCTGCATCATGGTGCCATCGCTGTTGTCAGCCGGGAGTACCCCCACATCCACAGAAGGTTCCTCCACTATCGCGCCGGTGGCTACACCATTCGGGTTATCCGGCTCCTCTGTCACCGGCGGCGACGGCCGTGACTCCCCCACTCCACGTTTTAGACTCCGTTTCCTTTGTCTCGACTTGGACTTGGATGAGACTTTGTTTTCCTGTGCGGTGATTTCAGGCGATATCGGTTCCACAGCGCAGCGGCAACAACCGGTTGGGGCAACCTCTAGGTTAGCTAGTTTATTTGTTACCATTTCGAGTTTTCCCTTAAGGTCCTTCAGCTCCGTATGATATTGTGCAATACTGGCGACGGCACCGGTCAGCTGCTCGGTTATCTGGGAAATCTGGCACTGCAGCAGCTGCAGCTCCGCTGCCAGTTGTCGAACATGGTCCGTAGATAATTGTGTCGGGTGGGACGCCCCACCGTTGCTCCTACCTGAGATGCTCTGAGCGAGATCATGCGTGTCCGACTGCGGAATACTCTCCAATGACAGCAGCGCCGAGCAGGATGCTTCGCTTTTGTTTCTGCTTGCCACAGTCTTTGTGGTAACAGGCGTGCCAACAGGGGTATCGCAATTTCGCCCAGTCTTCTTACGCGCGATGCAACATTCCGGGCATACCCAAGTATCTCTCTCCTCCAGCGTAAGCTTTTTGTTGGTACATAGGTAGTGGTAAAGCTTGCGACAAGCCGTGACCTTACACTGCAAGTACTGTTCGCCAACATCGATGTCCGCCCTGCATGCCTCGCAAACCAGTTCAATACTACCTGAACTATCCATAGCGATGTGCCCGTAATCGTAGATACAAACTGGAAATATGGTGTGATGTATGATGATGCGATGTCACGTGATCAATACGGCCGATGTGACGTATATACGGCTGCAGCTACACAGGCCGTGCGCTACCAGGATTACAGAAGCATAAAGGGGTACCGGCGATACAGCTGAGCGCGACGTAGTCGACGACGAGGCGTAGCAGTTCCAGCGTAGCAGTTAATGTGTAGTGGCTACGGCGTGGGCGTAGCAGATGCTGCGCGACGCAAACTCGCCGCTATGTAGTCCGATGTACCAGGGCGCCAGGAACCGGAGAGGTCTTACGAGGTGCTCCGGCGCTTGTAGCGATTACCGCGCGGTTTATGCACTCCTATTATTTCGCTCGAATTAAATGCGATTTAAAATTGAATTTTAGTATACTAGGACAATAAAATTAGCGCGGAAACTATGACACGTCTACTCCTTACGGAGGTCCGAGGGGGAGAGGTTTATGCAACACGCACCGGCTTAGGAGTCACAAGCGTGTGACTGTGAAGGCTTATTTATACCGGATGTTACGCCTATCTCCTAGCCAGCATGATCAGGTTCAGTCGAACACGAAGCATTCGTCCCTCTCGCACTAGTTTATATAAATACTTGCTAGTAAAGGACGGATGCTTTACGCCCGACATAAACGCGATGCTCACACGGAAAAAATATTACTTGAATCAAGAGATAAATTAGGAAGACCGTCAATATCTAGAATTACGCAGATATCCTTTTGAATTAAAATTATTCTCTCGAACCAAACCGGAAAAAATCTTGGCTCAAGATCATTTCGCATCATTTGAAATTATTTTGCATCTTCCGAATTAACTTTTTGGTTCAAGAATACTTACCTCGCATCAATTGTATGTTTTTCTGTGTAGCTAGGCGGGAAGTATAACTAACGCTCACGTGTCTGGCACAAACTTATGAAATAGGTGTCCTAGAATCCAGTCGTGAGCGCATCAACATTCCAGACGTGCTCAGTCGCCGTGTAATCGAGTGAGTCCTTACTTGTTACGTCTTGTTGTTACTTTATCATCATATAGTTCGCACGCGACATGGGTTGCTTAGGATGTCGGTAAACTGTTGAAATTGATTGTGGATAACTTGATTATGTCGCGATGTCGTCTTGTTAGTATTGTAAACACAAGAATATCTACTCGTATCTAAGTAAACCCTCACTACAGTGGTTTGTACATATACTATTCAGATGACTTATCGACAAGGTAAAATTAAGAATGTCTCGCCGCAAGTCTTGTCGAGTCCGATAGATAAAATACCTGTGACATACAAACAGACATGAAGAAACAATAAAGGCCCCGTTTTAACCTTCGAAGTTTAGTTATAATATATATAGGGGCCTACTCTGACGATTTATTCAGAAGTTAGTTGACTGTAGCTATAGCTAATATACATATCACAAATGCTGCATTTTATCGACTAAGAGATCAACTTGATTAGACATTTCGCAGCCTCATATGATACCAATACCAAATTGTTGCGCGAACTCGCTTCCACGCAACGACCGTCCCCTGTCGGAAGTGCGCAAGAATTGATATCATAATCACACTGATATTATAAATCTCCTAATAAATCCAATTGATGTACATATGTGTGAAGCATCACCGATGTATAAAACATTACCAAATGATGTAAAAGATTGCGACTTTCAGTTTGTTTAAAGCAAAATTGAAAAAAAACATTTACAGCAATGTTGTTTGAATCTTTAATCTCAATCAATTTTATTTGAATGAATTTTATATAAGCTTATTTAAGTGAACTGTATTGTTCTTATGAGTTATAAATCATCTCTAAACATAATTGCGAATTGTCGACCCGAATGGACCTCGACCATTGAATTGCACGTGCTAACCCGACGGCGATCGGTATAATACCCCCGATTGTGCCGCCGGACCAAAAATTAATTTCACGCTTGCTGGATACGCAAACGATAACTTTTGCGTTCGTTATGTTTTATTTATAGTCTAGGATGCCGAGTTGATGGGAGCTTTTCGGACCACAGTATGGGTTTTGATGTAGTTTTTAACGAAATTGTGTATTGAAGTAAAACAATGAGAAAAGCTGTTCTTCGCAATTTACGTGTTTTCTACCATAGAAAAAAAGTCTGATATAACAAAAGGAATGTACTTAATTATTTATGGTCCTAAGATTGTATCGTAAATAAATAAACAAAAATCAAAATTAATTAAGTAGGACTTAATTGATTACTATGAAGTGACAAGGGGTAACGACCATTGAGGATAACAACGCACGGCGAGAAGGAATGCATTGAGTATCAGAGTATGCGCTTTTTATACAATCAAATAGACACGAGACAAGATTTGTTCATTTGTAAGAAATCTTTTTACGTAATTATGTTTATTTATTGGCATAGTCTGCCAGTAAAAATTAAAAGAACAGCAACAAAATAATGAAAACATGAAAAAATACATCAATTTTGTTTCACATGCCCATATTGCCTATGTTTCGCTGGCTCCTAGTCTGGGAGTTTTGACTAGATATGATAGATATAGATAGATAGACAGAGCAAGATGAACACAGACTACGAGCAAGCTTTTGTGACACGTAAAGGACAGAACGATGCCAGATCTACAAGCAAAACTAAAGATCGTAAGCAGAAGTTCGTCTACAAGTGTTTCAAGTGCCACAAGCCAGGACATAAGGCATCTGAATGTAAAGAGCGAGTTAAGACCGCGAATGTTTGCCTGAACACCAAGGAGGCGATCAAACAAGGACAAATGGTATCTTGACAGCGGGTGCTCTAATCCTATGACGTCATGACCGAAACAAGTTGGTGTCCTATAGACCTGAAAAGGGCAGCATGAAAATCTCTGTTGCGAATGGCGAGAAGTTATTGGTCAAAGGTCGAAGGAACGCTGAATCTCAAGTCAGCGAAAACGTAAAATTGATTTTGGAAAATGTTTTACATGTTCCCGACCTTTCGATGAACTTGATATTGTTCAATTAATTTGTTCGATTAATTTTGACAAAGGAGGTTGCATTATTCAAAATAAGAACCGAATTATTGCAAGCTGTTAAGAAGTTGACGGAATTTACGAGTTGACAGAAAAGAAAAACAACGTCGTAAATGTGACAATGTCAAATCAAAATGGGTAAAATGTAACATTTCGAACATTTGGCATAAACTTTTAGGCCATTTAAGCCGAAATTATATGGCCGAGATGCAGAAAATTGTAACCGGTATGGAATTTAAGAGTTCTGATTTGTGCGAACCGTGCATTCCGTGTATTGAAGGAAAGACATGCAAGAGTCCCTTTAAGAACAAAGGTACGAGAGCGAACGGGATCCTACAAATCGTACACAGCGATATTTGTGGACCAGTTGAGGAACCTTCGTTCGGAGGTGCGAGGTTTGTTCTCCTCTTTATAGAAGATTTTACTCGAAAGACGCATGTTTACTTTTTGAAACATAAGCATGAGACGTTCGATAAGTTTCGTGAATACAAGTCGGAAGTCGAGAACGAGACGAGTAAATCTATACGAGTTTTAAGAAGTGACGGAGGCGGAGAGTACTGTAATGGAAAATTTAAATCTTTTTTGAGGTCCGCAGGAATAAAACATCAGACGACGGTACCTTACACGCCAGAATAAAACTCTGTTGCAGAAAGATCGAACAGGACGATTATTGAGAAGGCTAGGACCTTATTGTCGGAGGCGAAGCTGCCCAAACAATATTGGGCGGAAGCTGTAAATACCGTAGTATATTTGAAAAATAGAAGCCCAACAAAAGCTGTGAAAGGAGCAGTACCTGAAGAGCTTTGGGCAGGCAAGAAGGTAGATGTCAGCCATCTACGAATCTTTGGTTGTTTGGGATATCGACTTATTCCTAAAGCAAAGCGTCGGAAATTGGATATGAAGACAGAACCAATGATATTCATCGGATACCCAGATAATCAAAAGGGTTACCGTTTGATGAATCCGAAGACGCATGAAGTTATCACTGCAAGAGATGTGATATTTTTAGAAAATGATTTTCTACACAATAAAAAAACGAGAAGCGGTCAGAGGTTATCATCAACCTTAACACAGACTGTGAACAAGAGGCTATCATCAAACTTAACACAGACTGTGAACAGTCCAGCGAACCACGATCTGAAGCATTGGAGAGTCATGAAGTGTTCCGCGATGCTGTTGACGACATCGTAAGCAGTCCTGAACCTGATATACAACAGCCTACCGGCTGTAATCGAATGAGGTGTTCACAGAAGATATGATTATACCGGACCTGCAAGAAAGGCGGTATCCTCGGAGAGAACGCAGACAAGTTGACCGATACGGTTGTAACGTTATGAGTGCTACGGAAGGTAACTATGACGGCGATCCTGTGACTATTGGAGAAGCTTTGGCACGACCCGATAGTGACTTATGGCAAAAAGCGATAGACGAAGAGCTTATGTCATTAAAGGAGAACCAGACTTGGACCTTAGTCGACCTTCCAGCTGATAAGAAACCTATCCAGTGCAAATGGGTATTCAAAATCAAGAAAGACAGCGACGGCAAGGTAACGAAGTATAAGGCTAGACTTGTAGCGAAAGGGTTTACACAGGTATGTGGTGTAGACTATACTGAAACTTATTCTCCAGCAGTTAGAAGCTCTACTTTACGATTGTTGTTCTCGTTGGCTGCTGAATACGATTGGTCTATTGACCAATGGGATGTCACGACTGCGTTTTTGTACGGGAAAATAAAAGAGGACATTTACATGCTTCAACCGAAAGGAGCAGTCGCCAAAGGTCAAGAAACCAAGGTATGCAAGCTGCAGCGATCTCTTTATGGTTTGAAACAAGCTTCAAATGCTTGGTTCAAAGAATTAGATAGAGAAATGTTGAATTTAGGCTTTATACAATCAAAAAGAGAACCTTGTTTGTACCAAAAACAGCTTAAAGATGATAAGAAGTTAATAGTAGTAATTTACGTTGATGACATTTTTGTATTCGGAAACTGTGCAATTGAAAAGCAAAAATTAAAATCAAGCTTGCTTGACAAGTTTAAGGTGAAGGATTTAGGCGCGGCTAGGCATGTTTTAGGCATGAGACTGAGACGAGAGAAAGGTGTTATTCATCTCGATCAGGAGCAGTTTATTCTGGATATTTTAAATGACTTTAACATGACAGACGCTAAGCCGGTTACTACCCCGATGGAAGTGGGAATGAAATTGGAGAGGTCGACAAGTTCTCACTGTCAGCTGCCGTATCAAAGTTTGGTAGGTTGTCTAAATTATTTAGCCTGTAACACGCGACCTGACATATCTCACGCGGTAAGTGTACTTTCCCAGTTTAATAACTGCTACAGTGAAATACACTTTAAGTGCGCGAAACGGGTGCTAAGGTATTTGAAAGGTACGTCAAATCTGTGTCTCACTTTTCGGAAATCAGGTATTTTAGACTTACGCGGCTATGTGGACGCAGATTGGGGGGCGCGCTTGATAGAAAATCATTCACGGGTTTAATTTTCAAATTGGGCCTAAATATTGTTTCCTGGGAGAGCAAGAAGCAAGCAACGGTTAGCTTGAGCTCTACAGAATCTGAATACGTAGGACTCAGGCTTCAAAGGAAGCACTTTACTTACGAAGCTTACTTAATAGTTTGACTACTGTAGAAAGTAAACCTGTCATAATTTTTAATGACAATCAGTCTGCACATAAAATAGCTGCTAATAAGATGATGCATAATAGAACAAAGCACATTGATATAAAGTATCATTTTATTCGTGAGTGTGTACTGGCAAATAAAGTTGAAATAAAGTACATGCCAACCGATAAAATGATAGCGGACATCTTAACAAAAAGTGTTAATGGCCCGAAGTTAAAAGATTTTTTGAAAGACTTATCCCTATCAAATTATTCTTTTAAGAGGGCGGATTAGTGTTCGATGTTTGATATGATGTTGTCTTTTTAAAGTGCTTTGTGTAGGAGAGTTATAGAATAATTGTATTATTATGTTTTCGTTATGCATATTTAATTTAGCTGGATATTCGATTTCTTGTTAAATCGATATGTGTGTACAGGTTTGTACAATCTAACACAGAATTGGTAAGGTTTTGTGTTGAACATATAAGTGTACAAGTTTGTACAATCAGACACAAAAGTGTTAAGATTTATTTTATTTTATGTACTGAGTACAGACAAGTACAAAAGTGTTCACACATGTACGTAATCGATTAAGAGGGCGTATTGGAGGTCGCATATGTGTCTACTGGCCATAAGTAATCGTTATTACGACATGCCTGTCACGATTTAAATATACTTAGAAACCGTTTGTTTACGTTCCTTCCTTTGTATTGTCACTTGCTGATAATAAACAGACCACGAAACATCTAGCGTATCACTGAACTCTGCTGTAGTGTTGATTTATACACGTTTTGTAGTCAATTCACATTATTTCGTCGGTGGAAAATCACCTTTAGTTAGGTTTTAGAGTGATGCTGACTGTCGGCGTTGACGGTACAATATGTGTTATTGCTCTACAAGTTTTTTAGAGTACCACCTAAAAATTACGAAGCTACAACCAATTTAATGTTGCTTGTTAGAGAGAGATGTTTCTGTCAAAAAAAACATTTTTGATACAAGCTTTTGTCGCCGAAAGTACTTTTCTGTACCGACATCAACTACTACAACTAATCATTGAGACGATTCTAACGGCTCAGTGCTGTGCTGATAAGCGTACGGCGCCGCGCGTCGGAGTTGCTGAGCGATTTGCGCCGACGATCAGGTTCCTATTTCTCCAATTGTCGTCCGACAACGATAATTCAATGTATATTTCTAGGTCGACAGGTATAAAAGGTTGCTGGATAGCAGCGTTACTTATCGTAGGGGATAGTGCAATACCGCGTAACTAGCACTAGTAAAAACTGCGTATCTGCACAACTCTCCTAGGGCAAATCCGCGTAACTGACATTGGTTAATACCGCGTATCTAACAAATGTAGCCAAATTGAGATTTCCCGCCAACGAAAGTAAAAACCCGATTAGAATATACTAGTTCAAACACCCGTTGCATTTGACCAATAACAAGCTAGTTATTGGCTTAATAACAATACCGCGATTCAATCACTCTCAAGTGACGATTCCGCGTATCTGCAATCAGATGACTACGGTAGGCTGTTGCGATTGTGTTATTGTGGTGAAAACAAAAACAACACAAAAACTTTGGATAAGTGTTTCTTTTGAATTACTTACATAATTTAAATATAAATTAGTTAGTAACGATTTCAGTTAAGGCAATATTTCGTATAATTGCAATTTTTTTCCAGTACCAACCTACCCTTTTTGTAAAAAAAGATAAATAACAAACTATTGCTTAATTAGGGCTGTAGATATCTTAACGTGACAACAGTCAAAAAGTTTATAGATGTTATTTTCATTTTGAAGGTTTATGATTGTAAGTACTATTTGGTTTATAATAAGTGGTGGCTGCCTAGTGAGTGTTAGGTACAATGTTATTCTTGTGTGTGTGTGATTCTTTTCACAATGTGATTCTTTATATAAAAGTAGGTAATCTGGTAAAATCGTAATAATTCAAGATTATTTAAAACCAAAGGGTGCTGTATTGTTGGAATTTACTGGAACTCTCTTTTTGATATATATTTTTGTAAAGAGTTGAAAAAAAGGTTATTTTTTATTATTTTCTATCAGCCATATTACTAATTACAAAAACATACTATATTTTGAGACACATACCATGCTTTGTTGATTAAAAATGTTCTATAAACTTTATGCGTTTTCTTGCAATACCGCGGAACATACTGAATTTAGTTTCCACTTCATGGCTTAAGTGGCTAAATCAAAACCGCGTAAATGACGTAAATACCTAATTCGTTATGATTTCATAAAATTAGATTCACTATCTTGTAGAACTCGTAATTCAATATGTTCTGTGTAGAAACATAATTAATATCTTCCAAAATAATAAAGATATTACGTTTTAAGCTCTTCCTGTAAAGTTGGGTGATAAGTAGATACGCAGTATTTACTAGTGCTAGTTACGCGGATTTGCAATTTGTATGTCGAGTAGATACGCAGTATTTACTAGTGCTAGTTACGCTGTATTGCACTATCCCCGACGTTATGACCCAGCAATATACTTCGAGTAGTAGATGTTAGGTCGGTGAAATAGGGTCCTTCGTGATATTACAACCGTCCATAACTTTTCTAATATACCTACTCTATTTACCTACTGTAGGTACGAGTAGGTACGTATTTCAATTAATGATTTTTATCTCAATGCCAATCTCAAAACCTAGATCTTTCTGTAAAATACATATCGATAAATGCAAATGTACTTGCATATAAATTCTGTTAGAACCATTGCAAATGTGAATCTGGTATTTATAATTTTAGAAATTATTTTTCACTATTCCAACCAATATATTCATGACATTAGAAAGGTGCAACTCTTCTCTAAGTATTTTCTACAGCAAAGAAAACGAATAGGTACAATTTGTTTTTTGAAACTTTTGATGAAGTTCAAATAATTCCTTCTAAAGTAACATATCCACCGTGATCCTTGTAAATCTGTGCAAATAAATAATTAGATACCCATAACAAATGGTATTATCCGCAATAACATGAACTAAGCACCCGCTTTGTCGGTCTCAGATGACTCGCATTGAGAAACTGCAGCCATATTTAAATGTCTTCATCTAAGAGAAGTTAGGTATTCTTCACGTTCTTTAAAAGCTTCGTCAAATCTTGCAAGTAAATTTTAAAGCTATATATAAGTATAAATTAATTAATTAATCTAATTAGCTTATAGGTACTAACTAACTTTAGATTATAGGCAAAATATTGTAAGCTGAATGGACTGTTGTCTGAAATAAATGATTAATAATAATAATAATAGTTACCAAGTAAGTTCAGCGACTATGCAATATTATCTGATGATGGAGCCATGCAGAAGGTGGCCATATCAACTCCTAAACTACACCAGATAGACGTCGTGTTTGTACTTTGTGTTCATTGGACTCTACGGGTAGTTGATGACTAAAAAAGTAGGTACTAGGCAACAAAAGCTTGTACCAATTAATGTTAAGAGCCGGGCTCTTGTCGGTAGAGTAATCGCTATTCTGTGCTTCTCTCTGCCACTGTTTTGAGCTGTTGATACGACTTTACATTAACCTTCTCTTTCTCCACCTCCCTGTCATATTGTAAAGGAATCAATTTTTTTTTTTTGCGAAATGGGTCATAAATTAAAGACCGTAAACATTACTCGCCCTCAACTCTTATAGTAATAATATCACAAATGCCACGGAAATCTATATACTATGTATGACCTGCCAGCTCCGTGGTTCCCGAGGCAATCTAAAACTAATAACCAGGACTACCAAATATTACATACATATAACTTAGGAATAACATTTACAAAGTACGGTATACAATGTATCACAACATCCTGTTAAACACAATTTGGCAAAGTTGTATGTAGGCAACTTTGCCCAAACTATGCGTGTGGGCAGTGTAACAAATATTTGCCCGTATTATATCATACGGTGCACGGTATTCCGGCAATGTGGGTCACTCGTCAGCGTCAAAGGCGCCGTGGCTTCTGAGTACATAGTCTGGAGTTGGTTTATGTAACCATTTAGTAATTAGTTTCAATCTGGAGGTAGAGTCAGCTGCAATGAAGCCTTAACAATATTTTACGAAACATTTTTAAAGATTGTACCATCAGCAAAATAATACAGATAGCTTAGTTTTAGGTTTAGTTTATCATCATCTCGTCATTATCAGTTCTGACCTCATTGCTGAGGACCGTGACATCATGCTGGTTTGTTCTCTAATGTAATAACAGCAAGAGCTGACCAGACTCCTCCGTAGGCTGCTTTCATTGTTTTGAATGTATCAGATCGACTCAAAATCAGCGTCGTTTCACTCCGTGTCTTAACCCATGCAAAGTACACTCCTTTGTTGAGGCAACACTACATTCCTTTTCAAGATTTAAATTCTATGTACCTAATATTTATTCTTGTTGATGTTTCAAAATAAGCTTAGATAACCATAGTGTGAAATTTCCCGCTGCGCTTCACTTCCATGCCGATGGAATATCTCCATTATACTTTAAACCAGTATTTTTCCTTAAAGTCCATGTTGACAACCCTGCCGTTAATAACCCTGCAAACGTTAGCCGCGCGTGCCTCCTGCCTCCCGCTTATCTTACAATTTGTTTACCCACTTCATCTTGCTGTAGGCGCCCCCTTGCACGCGGCTCACTAAATTTGGAAAATGTGCAAATTAAAATGGGAAGCGGTCTTTTTTTCACTTCGGATCCCAAACCTTTCTTAAAGGGTTCGCACGCCGAGCTAACGTGTCAGAAAGATTGTACGAAGCACGTTGAAGATGCTACTTTGATGTAAAAGGGATGAACCGAGACCCCAGGGCATTCAATGTTACACATAATTTGTCTATATACTTTATTGCCCAGGGACTGTTGTTGAAATATATATGAGTCGTCTCTGAATTATCTCCGCATGTAGCGGTGCCAGATGAAGAACGGCAAATGTCATTAGGTGCCAAAGCGGACTCATCAGGGTACAGCCAGAAAAACCGTTTGGAGGACGATGATAACTGTGATATATAAAACCATCCAATATCTTGATGATAGTTTTGATAAAAATGAAATACTATGACAAAAGTTTTACTTGCAATCTAAACCCATAACATTACTGGTTACTCTAAAATTGGCTCCATTGTCCATAATATTTTCCTTTGTTAGTTTGTGTAGGTATGAACTATTTGCAGAAATCAATGATACGATCTTTTGAAGTAAAACATCCATACAATGCGAGGGGGCTTCGGAACGCAATCACCCAGCTCGCAATCTAATGAACAGTAGAGGAGATTTGTCCCACACCAACCTGTTTACAAACAGTAGCTTTCCTTTGTAGGTAATAATGATCAATTCATAACACAGGACATTGAAATTTATTGCGCAATACTAAAAATATATAATTGGTCGACTTAGAGCGTTAAGGCATTCTCTACCAGTCGGCGATTGGGCTAAACAGAAACATTCGGTGCACGCATTTAACTCAATATTTTTACTTTCTTTCTCGGTCTCTTCGGTACTGGCCCGCTAGCACAGTAGGTTTTATCGTCACGTTTCAGTAGATTTTCGCCATAAAAGGAGAATATAAAACCTATCCAACTCCAAATTATCTTAGAGATTTGACACGAGAGCATGTTCAGAAAAACGCAACGTTTTTCAGAATTAGGAAAGTTCGTGTTATTCTTCATTCAATTCAAATCAGAAACATGAATAAATAAAGATTCTGATTACGAAAATATGATTCAACTGTTTTACTATGTGACCTGTTTTATACATCCTATGTCAAACTAGTGGTGGAAACCTGAAACAAAACGATAAACAAATCGATTGTGTGTGAAAATGCCGAAAATTTTAACAAATCTAACCGGTATAGTGTTTTTTTGAGAACGCCTATAAATGACACTGCAGGTGTTTGAACTCTCCTTGCGAGCAAACAACGGAATTAACAATAAACAAACGCTATGAATGTGGCTATTAAGAACCGTGATCATAGTCAAGTTATTCTGACGTGGCAATTGGACCATTCGTAGTATTTTCATAAATAGCTTTACCAAATTCCTAATCAACTTGATCGGAATTGATAATATTTGCCGCTCATTCCCAAGTTTCCTAACCCAGTGAATATTTGGAGCAGTACCTACTGCAGCACTCGTCCACTGCGGCGGGGCCGGAATTTTTTCCCAGCGGCCTCCTCAGCCGACATCCACCGTCCACTTTATTAATTAATCTTGGATTTACATCGCTGGGGTACCTACCTCAAAGTGGCTGGTTTTATTTGAATGACCTTTAAATATGCAAACCTTTTTACACAATGCTATAACTCTTCTGGTGGTGTTTGCGTGATTTCTATCATGAGAAACATTTAATTTTATTTACACATTCGTCAAGTCTTCGGGCTTGGTGGGGAGAAGCTCAGACAGTTTCCTCGATTTTTTTCATTTTTACTGCCAACTCGAAATAATCTCAGTATAGTGTATTACTAGCTTCCGCTCGCGACTTTTTCTGCGTGGACCCGGGATAAAAACTATCCTATATTTTCATCCTAAACTAACTTCGAGAAAAAAACATCCAAAATCCATGCAGTAACAAACATCCAAAAATCTAAATATCTAAACATCCAAACATCTTTGGATCTTGCGCTTTAGTGGATTTAGTAGTATTTTTCAGGACATTGAGTTGAGACTATTTAATTAAATGAACTACTTTTCCCTTTCTCCTTGCTCCCAAGCAAAGATTATTTGAATATTACTTTGTCACACTTACTGAATGACACAATCAGATTGCCACGCTATTAGTCCAGAGTCCTAAAACAGCTACTCCGAGAATTGTAACAGATGAATTGATCAGATAACCCGCGGGATTAGTAGCCCGGTGTTTCGGGGTTCGAACCGATTGGATCCCGGCTGGAATTGGAACTTCAGATACCTTTAATCAGCGATTAGTGGTCGGGGTTGAAGGGGTGAAAGTTGGGTCGGTAGGGGGTAGGTTAAATGCGTTTTAGCTGGCACTATGAAATAACTCGCAATTTATATTTTTTCGTTGCGCATTATAAAATACTAGCTTCCGCCCGCGAATTCGTCTGCGTGGACCCGGGAATAAAAACTATCCTATATTTTAATCCGGTTGAGCCGTTTAAGCGTGATTGAGTAACAAACATCTAAACATCAAAACATCCAAACATCCAAACTTTCGCATTTATAATATTAGTAGGATATACAATATCAAACAAGTCTTTGCAATACGGCTGCGAGAACTCTTATAATGAAGAAGACGTCCCGATGGGTTCGAAATATGTCGCCCATAGTGACAATTATAATACGTGACCTTATAGAAAGAAAGAAGAGAAAGAAGAAAATAATTTATTAGCATAAAAATGTTGGTACTTATATGTATTAAGCAAAGTGGATCGTCTGGGCCTCCACGGTCTCTCGTGTAGAAAGAGTGCTGGCCGCCTATTCCGCCACGCCTGCCTCAACGACATCATCTGCCGAGCCCTTGTCAGCGTTAACGTGCCGGCCATGTTGGAGCCCCCCGGTCTCGCGCTAAGAGGCCCGACGGCATGACCCTTGTACCTTGGCGATTTGGCCGGCCTACCCTGCGGATACCCTTGCGCCGTCACATCTTGCCGCATCCCCGCTGAGAGCAGGCGGGGCGGCTGCGGCGCCCGAGGCAGCAAAGCGCCGCAAATACATGACTCTCACAGACCAGCATGTGTTGGCGGCCTTTGCAGTCGAGACTCGGGCCGTGGAGTCCAGATGCCCACCAATTGGTCAGGACGCTATGTCAAAAGCTCGTCCAGACCACTAGGGACCACAGAGCTGACTCGTTCCTCACTCAACGGATCTGCAACATAAATAGCAGCCTAATGGGGACCCTGCAATTTTTTTTTGTACCTTCGTCAAGGTGGAGGTACCTTGACGAAGGTACAAAAATACAGCAAAATTAACTTCATAAAATATAAACAAAAAGAGTAGAACAGCCTGCTTATACAGCATAATATTTATTACGCTAAAGGGTCCTCACTCAGCTTGGTGTCACGGAGCGAGCCACAAGACGCGTGGCGCTGATTTTCAGTGAGGCCATTAAGAGGCAAGATGGCACGGAAAGAATACAACATAAAGGGCTCATAAAATTAAGTACAACAAAAACGACAAATAAGTACAACAACAATTTAAAAAAAGAAATAATAATAATAATCTCTTTTAACCTAACATAACTCTACCTATTTATATATTTTAAGCATATTTCGGTTTGGTGCAACCCACCCTTAATGACTAACTTACAATTATGTGTACCGAAGTATGTGTGTGGCTGTGTGTGAATGAGTGGATGAGACTGCGCAAGAGTATGAATGTTTTGCAAGGTTGCTTAGGTGTTATGTTTCTGCTTGTTAATAAATTAAAAACTTTAACCAAGTCACTCAAGTCACACAATACATGTTTTGACCAATATATTTGTACGCCGACAGGCATCACAGTGATAAGAAAGCTAATGAAACACCTTGTAGATAGATACCTATGTTGATCAAATAAAATCTTTGAATCTTTGAATTTTAAAGTCTTTTTAAGGGTAAGACGCTCATGTGAATGGAAACTTATCATGTTAAGTTGTATGTACTGTTGTTTTATCACAACGTGCACAACAAGGTTAACAAGTGCGTTGTCATTTGTTTCTCTTGTTTTGCATTTCACGCATATTTATGAGTAACGCGCGCTTGTTTCATTATAACATTTATAACACTAACGCAAGAGAGCAAACGCGCTGAACAGATTTAAATGTGGCTGGGTTTGGAAGCAACAATAAAAAATAGGCTCAGGAGGGTCAAACTGGGCAATTAAATTACAAAGCCCTCTAATTATGTAGGCAGTGTAATTTTGTTATTAAGTTACGTAACCGGACATTGGTTACGTAATTCGGAAGTTGGGTCTTGCAAAACCCACTTTATGATATAAACAAGCAGGCAACCAAACTTAGTGATCCTATAAGGGTTTATT
The DNA here is from genome assembly GCA_947049275.1 of Epinotia bilunana. Classification (NCBI taxonomy): domain Eukaryota; kingdom Metazoa; phylum Arthropoda; class Insecta; order Lepidoptera; family Tortricidae; genus Epinotia; species Epinotia bilunana. The sequence goes on from OX346263.1 coordinate 931,632, forward strand.
TTCCTTTCGAGGTTAGTAGTTATTTTCCTGTGTGTTGTGTACACAAATATGAACAATACAATCAACAATACACACATCTACCAATCGTCTGTCGCATTGTTTCTGTAATTCGACTATCATTGTAACGATAACCAATTCCTAATAGCATCTCTCATAACTAAATATTTATTTGGTCGTCGGGGATTTGCCCATCTTTTCCCCAAATAACCAGCCTCGGGTGAACCGTACTGTTTACCCGTGTCGAGTAATTGTCGACATCATATCGCGTCACACGCCGTCTGTGAACTGACGAAGATAAGGGTCGACTTAAGTATCGGTCGATTGGACAACGCTGTCGCGTTGGCTTTATGCGTGTGGCCGATAATTTCACTTGTATTAACACTTTCACTGCTGGGGCAAGTTTACTGTTCATTGGAAATGCTGCAAGGTGGGCACGGCATCATCGGCTACGCGTGATACCGTGTCCGCCTTAATCATTGATTTCTCTGGTATTATAACTAAGCGTATCTTATCGTTTCCCTTGAATTTGTATGTTCTTTATTGACCTGCTGCAAAATCTAAGTTACGTGCTGTAACAGGGTCGGGACACTAGTTTTTACAATGTTAAGGTTTTTTGATCTCTCGTCAGTCTAGAAACGCCGACAAATGGTTTTGCAAATTGATTTCGATATATTATACACGAGCTTTATAATAGGGGGGAGTATCACAAAAAGATTGATTGCGCTAAGTTTCTTACAGTTTTGCTGTGTTCAACAATTACGAGTACACATATAATAATATGTCACATCATAATCGGAATTCTATCCGATGTGCGAGACAGTCGGAACTTAGAATTTCGTGCTTTTATTTTGACTTAAATCCCAGAAAAATATTATTTAAACTTTAAATGTTTCCGATAATGTTTTTAATTATTTAGGACTCGCCCTAAATGCCGTTTTTGTCAGCCCGTCCCCTGTCCCCGTATGCTTGACGGCTATGGAATACTCCAATAAAAGTTATTGCGCTTCCATCACGCCAGGATTGGACGCATTAAGTAAAAAAGAATGTTACCTAAATTGTAATTCATCATAACGCGGTAGCAGACGTGTTAAGATTCGAACAAACGTATTAATACGATATTGATTAGTGCCGCACCGCAAGTCCTCGGCCATCCCAGCCCTTACCGATGGATTCGCTAATGTATTCGCAGCCGCCGTCAGCCTCGCTGCACGCAGCCAATTTTGTTCTGCGAAACTTTAGCATTGCTAACGCTGTCAGCGGCTAGGGAAGTGATAAAATGGGGAATGTCCATGTTTTATCGATAGTTTTTTTGTGTACCTTGTCTAACGAATATTTAGCAAATCATTTGGATCTGAAATAAAGAACTTGGTGTCAACAATAAAAATAATTTACGGCTATGTTAACAACAATATGCGATTCTTAATAAAATTATCTACTATGACAGGTATTATCTTGAAAATATTTTATCTGCCCATAAATTTCACAATTGTATGGTACCAATATCAATTATAAAATAAAGGTGTCAAACATTGGGACGTTATTTGTTTACCTAGTTCTTACTAAATAAATCATTCCAAGCACTAACTAAACTTCACCTAACTGTGAATTGCAGAGACGTGATTTATTATTACTATTTGTCATACATTATTATTATCTGTAATAAAAAATATATTGCCCTAAATTAAATCATTAAGTAACTTAACTCATCCAAATACAATGCACAATATACCTACTTGTTTTTTTATGTCCGTCACATTACTATTATAGAATTAAAATTAATGTTCACTTAAGTGTATTCGTAATTTCGTGGTGAAAAGTCCGTCTCATCCCCACAAAGCTGTCAAGTGACTAATGCCTGCACATCTATTTTATACCCTTTACATTTATTTTATATATATACATAAATATACATAAACCCGTTCTCCAGCTGTTAACTCGGTTTAATTTTCCTTGTCTGCCTCCCTAATTATAGCAGCGCCTTGTATTCGGGGCTGAAGCTCGTTTTAATTTACCTAAAACGCTGTAATAAAGTATTTCGGAGATTGTATAGGCAGTTGGTTCTTTGTATTTTGTAATCATCTATTATTTGAATTGTTGCCGCAGAATGTGCAGTAAGTATGGATATAAAATTAGATGTCTATGCATATAATTCTACATGAATGTAAAATTGCTTGCGAATCTTACGAGTGTATTATGTAACCGATCTATAATAAACCCGCGTACTTTGGGTCAATCAACTTTTTCTTGACCCTTCGTTTTTTCTTCATTATCAAGTTACCACAACATGTGTATTTGATAAGATCTATAAGTTCTTCAGATAAACAGTCTATTTGAACATATATCATTTGCATCACACAAGAAATGTATTCTAGCGGAAAACATGGTTGTCCAGGTGACAAACCACAATTTTCATACAAATCGGGGGACATTTAACGTCCGCTGGACAACCGGTGAAATTAAGGGATAATGAATATTTTTTAATACAGTTGTCATGTGGTTTCACGCTGTAATTCATTGAGTAAGGAATCCAACAACAATTAACCACATCAGACATCGTATTTTCTTGTTATCTCCTTTTAAACAGCAAATAGTAGAAACGGGGAGGACACTAAAAAGTTGATTCACCCACTTACAAATATTACAACCCGATTGAATTATCTCATATGGAGCTTATTGAAATATACGAACGCCATATACGAAGTTAACTCTACCGGGTAGTAGTTGTCAATTTTTTATAACTTAAATCAGATCAAGTATTGATACAAAAAACTTAGTCCTTGGAATTTTCATTGACCTGAAGAAGGCTTTTGATACGGTAAGTCACTCAATCCTTCTAAGTAAACTTACTAGCATTGGAATAATGGGCAACGCACATAAAATACTAACTTCATACCTCTCGAATCGGTGCCAAGTTGTTAAGATTGGAATTCTATATTAACAACATAAGCACTCTTAACCTATACGGGAGCTTAATAAGTAACATTGTCAAACTAGCCCAAGAAGATCTTGTAATTTTACATGAATGGTTGCAATGTAATCTGCTCACAATTAATGCATCTAAAACATCGTACATAATTTTTAAATCTAAAAACAAACATTATCTTAGTGTTGGTCCATTAACTGTCATTAATATCCCAATTCCCAATAAAAGAATCATCACACGAAAAGTACCTCGATTTAATCTTAGATAACCGCCTAACGTGGAAAGCGCATGTAAAACAAATGAAATCCAAGTTGTCTTCTATTCTAGCATCCATAAGAAACATTGTTAAATGCATTCCTCTTCATGTACGTTACAGTTTGTATAACTCGCTGATTAAATCACACTTGAACTATCTCATTGAAATATGGGGCAGCGCCTCCAAAACTAGTCTAAAAGAAATTCTAATTGCTCAAAATAAAATAATAAAGAAACTTTTTCATTTGGATTACCTAACGCCCACAACCACCGTTTATTCTAAAACTAAGCTAATGAGCATTCATCAACTTTTTGTTTATAACACCACTATATTCGTAGATATAAGAAAAATCCTGCACAAAAAAATTCACTGTGTAACCACATTTAGAACTAATAAAGAAAGAGGCAAAAGAACTCTTAGAAGTGCGAATAATCTATCCCTTACTTTTCCGTGAACTACAAACTTTGGTAATAAAAATATAACAGACCAGGGGCGCGTATGTACAACAACTTACCCGACTATATTAAAGAAGCACCAAGTCTGTCCATTTTTAAAAAGATATTAAATCTCATATATATTTAATAAAATCCCCGTCATCTAAATACGACCCCGGAAAAAACGAAGTCTCATCTCTAGCCCAGCCACCGACCATGCCGGCCTGGCTAGCGACTAGTAAGTATGCGAATATATGTGAACCTACCTGCCACATTTTATTTATCTAAAAATATCGCATACTAAACAAAATATCAAAACGATTTGAATTACCTTTTCACTATATCTTTTTTCTTTTTTGTTGTTTACATAGCTAAGTATATAACTATGTTCATGTGAACGCTCACGAAAAATCATGCTTGTTTTATATATATGTACGAGTATATATTTCTTTTGAGTAAAATAAATGTCTAACCAGAAAATTTTATATTGAATTTAAGATTGAAACGTCGATAGTTTCCCATCCCTACAGCAGTTAGCAGCGCTAGGTTGGCAATCCGGTGGTTGCAACTTATCGCTTCGAGTACCTCAAGCTAGCTATACCTACTAGCGTACCTCTAGCTAGCAATATCTACTATAAACGTAGCTGCTACTGCTAGCGCAGTTAACGTTTAACCACTTTTTACGAAAATAAAACTGGATATTTGAGAAATGCAACGTTCCGGACAGGACCCCATACTTACGTAAATAAGGTCCTCAAAGACTTCTTCGTTCATCATGACGAGACTGGCTTTTATGTGTAGCATACGGCCCGTCTGGTAAGCGGATACCGCAACCTTTGGACGCTTATACTCGTAACTCCGGAGTGTCACATGCGTGCGTGTGAAGTAGCGATTGTCTTCTGGGTCGAACGAAAATTATGATTCTACACTAGACATTAGACATTTTGTACGGGCGTGTATCTATAAAGGAAATCTATTAGCGATGAATCGGAGTGTTTTCGTAAGTTGCGCGTTTTATTGCGGGTATCTGTACCTATGCCTGTGGTTTCCTAGCTCCCAAATATATAAATAAAGTAAGTATATTCGTTTAAATCGAAAGTCTTGCCTGTCGAGATGGTTCTTAGGTTGTTGTGTCTGGGGTAATTTAAAAGTTACATTAATTCCGTTATTACACACTTCATTCTCCGCATGATGCGTCGCTGTGGCAACAAATCAAAAACACAGATCCACATGGTAACCTTATAACACCCTTCTTTTGTGTCAGCGGTTAAAAAGGGTTACAAAGAACGCTTTTTCCCCATATTTCATTTGTTACCTGAAAATATAAACGTCACGCTCTTCTCCAGTACAAAAACGAGGTCCAAAGGGCCTTCTAAACGAGACCTTAGACACGATTGAGGAGGGTCGACAGGTACCGCGGCCACTCTTGGGCTATTTAAGGACCTTAGCGGAACTGGTCTCTGGAATCTTCGACTGACGTGCACTAGACAGCAATTATTTGTGGTGGAATGCTATGAAAATAAAACCGGCCAAGTGCTGGCGCAGTGTAGGGTTCCGTAGTTGCCTGTCTGTCTTTGTTACATCAACATGCGCGCGCCAACTGAAATATGGTGTTTCCAAGTACACATTAAGTTGGTCGCCTATTACTTGGTAACTAGTGATGCCTTTTTAGTTGTGATAGTTTGCCTTATAAAATCACTAGCTTCTGGGGAACTCGTTTATATCGTAGCTCCATACAAACTTTCACCCCCACTTTATCTCCTTGGGGGATGATTTCCGGGATAAAAACTATTCTTTGTCCTTCCCCAGGACTCAAACTATCTCTATACCAAATTTCATCCAAATCGGTGCAGCGGTTTAAGCGTGAAGAGGTAACAGACAGACAGACAGACGGTATTATATCCAATATTAGTATGGATTATATGTACTACTTACTTAGCCGGTAGGGGTTTAAAGCGAAAAAAAATACATACCCACTTTTTTCAAGATTTTTTAGATTTTATTCTCTCATTTTATCGGGGTAATTGATTTATACACCCATGCAGAATTACAGCTTTCCAGTAGTAAGGGTCACTAAGCTAAGCCGCAGACGGACAGACGGACATGGCGAAACTATAAGGTTTCGTTGTTGACTTTGGAACCCTAAAAAGATAACTACCTATGTTGAAGTTATATAAAGCTTGTAAATAACGGTGTAATGTCCAAACCGTTGTAAAAAAAAGGTGCTAAGATATAAAGCAATTTTTATTGCCAAGGAACAATCGCAATGTGATTTTTGTGCTCCAAATAAAAATTTCTACAATTTAGACGCTTATGACACAAAAATATATTACGATACTTGTGTGGTGGAAAACAGGCGGCCTGACTCCTGCTTTTGTTTACATCTTTGGCCATTTCCCCTGATTCCTCAAACGTCCTCCTTTTCGAACGAGAGAGCGAAGCGAACGAAGTTCTATGATTCAGCTTGGCCCGAAATTCGTTTGTATGTCCGGATGTCCAGATGTCCCGATTTCCCGCTATTCTCCTCTACAGGTTGCATTTCTTAAACGATTCTCGTGAAATTTTGCGAGCTGGTTCGTTAATGATATATATATACTAGCTTCCGCCCGCGACTTCGTCCGCGTGGACCCGGGATAAAAACTATCCTATATTTTAATCCAGGCTATAAACTATCTTCGTGCAAAATTTCATTCAAATCGGTTCAGCCGTTTAAGCGTGATTGAGTAACAAACATCCAATCATCCAAACATCTAAACTTTCGCATTTATAATATTAATAGGATATAGCATCTTTTGGTCGTGTCACTAGATCGAAATTTAAAAAAAAAAACTTTTTTTATGGCCGTTTTGCAGCTCACGGAGCCTACTAGTAATATTTATTGATCACTTAATTACTTATAAGATTCGCTGTAATATAATAAATATAACGAGGAAACCATGTCATACATAATATAACATAAATACCACGCACAGTAATAATCTAACAAAATTGCCCTGAAATCGTAGGAAATGCAGCACGATCAATTGGATGACTTGCGTGAAACGTTATGAATTATTTAGAATATGCCATTCACAAAGCTACTCACGGCCGCTACATTCAGATCAGTATAACGCACACCTCTGTTTACACCTCGTCGTTCGGAGTCTTGGTGTCAAGTTATATCAGGAACGAGCATCCAGGCGAGTAGAATTCGGGTTATGAACGGAGCAGGCGAGCCTCTGCCAAATTATAGACATTAAATAAAGGGCCCTCTGAACGCGCTAACTTGGGCTTAATTCGATGTGTATTCATATATAGTTTGTGCCATATGGCGACATAAAGCCAATTTTGTGAAAAGTAGCTGAACTGCATCCATCAGGCATAGGTAACAATCTGAAAGGGGCGTTATATAGTTGTGATATCGACAAGTTGCCATAACTGACTTATACATAATTCGAACGTCAAGAGAGTAAGGACTGTGTAGATAAATTTGAGCGTGTTATTTTGAGTAGCTACTATTACTGACTGTACCATTCCGCAACGACGGCAACGATTTGTCGTAATGTTTAAATCCCAAACTTTGCCGGCAATAGCCCAAGCAGGGTTTAAAAAAGTCTAATTAAAAAAAAGGTCTTTGAGAAAGTATAAAAACCAACATCGAGATATAGATCTACATGGGTAGCACACTTTCATAAATTGGCTTTCCATTTGCGCGAAATTCCCCCTTTCCTAGAATAAACTTGTATTTAAACTAGAATAATTTGAGAAATGAGTGTTACGTGATACTTTGGGAAAACGATTATTCTCAAATGATTCTAGTTTATTCTAGGAAATGGGGAATTTCGCGCAAAGGAAAGCCAATTAATGAAAGATTGTTACATAAGTTTCTTAAAATATCACGCCGTTAGCCTGCGAATGTCAAAATACGTTTTGTATGGACGTATATTTTGGGACAATCTTACACAAATCGACCTGGTCCCAAACTATTAACCAAAGCTGGCACTATTTCTAAATTAAATACTAGACGACGATAAACATAATTATGTAGATAACCATATCCATCAGTCCACATTCATCATACACTCAGAAACAATTATTCGTGCTTTTTGGCTATGACTTTTTGTATTTTTATTTTAGGTTTTTTTGTTTTGTTACTATGCGCTGTTGTAACAGTCGCTCTGCGTTACCACCTTAGCTTGGGTCTGGCTGAAAATCAGCGCTAAAGCCACACCGCGGTGGCGAGTTTGATGCTAACTGTCCCTTTGCCAACTTTTTTTTTTAAATGAAGTTTTTTTACATTTTAATTTATACCTTTTTTACTAGCACTAACACTAGCACAGGACCGAGACGAGAGGAGGTCGTCAATTATAAGCTTATGTGACGCGGTGGGTTCTGGTCCTTAATCTCCGGTCGACACCGCACGCCGCGTGCTACAAGAGACAAGTCGTATGGAAGTGCAGCTACTTTTCTATAGAACGTGACGTGCGGCGGTATTAACACTATTAACCGGAGACCTGCGATTCCCTTGTCCTCTCTAGATTTAATTACTGTGACATTGTGTACGGGCCGCGTCTTCTTGCACGAACACAGCGACTAATTCAACGAGTTCAAAATGCCTGCGCGCGCTTCTGCTTTTACATTCCCCCTCGTACACATGTCACACCATATCTCAATCAGCACAAAATTTTAAAAATGTCCTCGCGCCGAAGACTGCATCTAGCCACTCTTATGTTTGGTGTTGTGAATCGACAACTGCCTTCGTACTTGTATGACAAGCTAACCTGGCCACGTAACTCCAGATCTCTGGGAGTTAGGTCTTGCAGGTTTCTGCAGCTGGTCTGCCCTCGTCACCATTCCGCCGCATTTCGGGGCAGGCTCCGATATGCTGCCACCAAGTGCTGGAACAACTTGCCTCCGCCACTCCGTGGGTTTAAAACAATGAACGTGTTTAAATTCAAGTGTAGACTTCATTTTTTTAATATTCAATTAGGCGAAGCTAAATAAATATCTTTGCATATGTGTAAATATATATCAATTACGCTCTCACTTTCAATGTTTTAGGACTGGCATTAAATTCTTACCTGTAGATCATTATTCAATACCTACATGTAATCTCCTTTTCCTTTGTACTTTTTTGATCCTTTTCTTCCCGTGTAATTATTTGGGTAGCGGTCGGAAACTAGCAACATGACGGTATGTTTGAAAAGTTTGGTTAATCGTTTAGTTGATTCGTCATCCGTCTAGTTTTAGATTTTATAGTAGTTTTTAGCTAGGGCCCTACTGAAAATCAGCGCCACGGCTTGTCGTGGCAATATGCTGAGTGGGGCTCCTTTTAGCGTCGCTTGTTGTTGCATTGATATGTTTTGTGTAATCGTTTATTGTGGCGTTAATAAAGAATTATCTTATCTTATCTTATCTTATCTTATCTTATCTTATCTTACCATGGACTGCTGATTGGGATAAGAAATCCTGGTCACGCGACCTATAAATATGTATCAAAATATTCTAGCCATGTAATGTTTATATAAAATAGTATTTTTCACGGTTTTATGTCTCCCACACTGTCACCCGGGCCGACTGTCGCCCGCCGTAAAGGGGCTCAGTGACGTCATAAATTAAAGCCGCCATCAAGTGCGGTTTACAGCCCGCCGGTTTGAGTGTTGCCTGTCGAAATTAATTAAATTCCTCGAATCAAATGAAAGCCTTAAAGTCACTAAAGGCTCGAAATGTTTGTGGCTGCGGGCGTTTTACAAATACGAGTTACAAATATTTTATTTGTTTTTATTCTATTTTTTGGATATATCTGCTAAGTACTCAAAATGCATTTTGAGTAGTTACATTATTGAACGATTTCAGCCATTATAACAACCGTCTCAGCTTGGTCGAAAATTCTTTCGTATGTCCGGATGTCCAGATGTCCGGCTGTTCCCCTCTACAGTTCGTGCTCTGCAGGTTCGATAATTAATTTATATAGCTTTTTTTGTCGATTCAGGTATTAGTAATTTAAAAAAAAAACCAGTTTTGCGAGTTCTACCAGCTCAGAGCCACTAGTAACAGTAGTACGTATAAACTGTTCAAATTAAACCTGATTTATAAGATCGCCACAAACATAACCAATATGTTTACCTGAAAAGAGCAAAAAGAGGGAGTGAAATTGAATAGGTAAGTAGCTTTCAAAATCGTTCCTCTTCTGTACGGTTAAGTCAACTAACCTCAGCTCACAAGCAACTTGTTCAACTAGTAAGTAATTTCCGATCATAAAGCTTTGTGCCAAACTTCCCGAAGCTTGGCACTCAGGCTAGTTAGCCTTTTGAGCTTTTTTCGAGCGCAGGCACTCGGGAATGAACTTTGAAAGCTCTGCAATACATTCCGTGAATTGCGGAGCTCTAATGACGTTTCATGAACTTTCCTCAACACAATATACGTTGAGAAAACATTCACTTTATATTAACTTTCGAGAAAATTGGATGTTGTTAAAGACTGCCGGCAAAATGCTCGTTTATCACAATATTTCTGTTCATGATTTGCTTTCCGAACATCTTTTTTGCACGAGTGAGGTAATCTAGCTAATATTACTAATTGAACGAGGGAGCGGAGCGAACGAAGCTGTCTGCTTCCGCTTGGGCTAACATTCTTTCGTATGTGCGTTTGTCCAGACGTTCTCCTCTATAGCACGGCTATCACAAGACGGCGCGTCAGCTCTAGCTTTCGTTCTCTACAGCACGGCTATCACACGACGGCGCGTCAGCTCTAGCTTTCGTTATCTACAGCACGGCTATCTCAAGACGGCGCGTCAGCTCTAGCTTTCGTTCTCTACAGCACGGCTATCTCAAGACGGCGCGTCAGCTCTAGCTTTCGTTCTCTACAGCACGGCTATCACAAGACGGCGCGTCAGCTCTAGCTTTCGTTCTCTACAGCATGGCTATCACAAGACGGCGCGTCAGCTCTAGCTTTCGTTCTCTACTGCACTTCTATCACGAGACGGCGCGTCAGCTCTAGCTTTCATTCTCTACAGCACGGCTATCACAAGACGGCGCGTTAGCTCTAGCTTTCGTTCTCTACTGCACTTCTATCACGAGACGGCGCGTCAGCTCTAGCTTTCGTTCTCTACAGCACGGCTATCTCAAGAAGGCGCGTCAGCTCTAGCTTTCGTTCTCTACAGCACGGCTATCACACGACGGCGCGTCAGCTCTAGCTTTCGTTCTCTACAGCACGGCTATCTCAAGACGGCGCGTCAGCTCTAGCTTTCGTTCTCTACAGCACTGCTATCACAAGACGGCGCGTCAGCTCTAGCTTTCGTTCTCTACAGCATGGCTATCACAAGACGGCGCGTCAGCTCTAGCTTTCGTTCTCTACAGCACGGCTATTACAAGACGGCGCGTCAGCTCTAGCTTTCGTTCTCTACTGCACTTCTATCACGAGACGGCGCGTCAGCTCTAGCTTTCGTTCTCTACAGCACGGCTATCACTAGACGGCGCGTCAGCTCTAGCTTTCGTTCTCTAAAGCACGGCTATCACAAGACGGCGCGTCAGCTCTAGCTTTCGTTCTCTACAGCACGGCTATCATAAGACGGCGCTTTAGCTCTAGCTTTCGTTCTCTAAAGCACGGCTATCACAAGAAGGCGCGTCAGCTCTAGCTTTCGTTCTCTAAAGCACGGCTATCACAAGACGGCGCGTCAGCTCTAGCATTCGTTCTCTACAGCACGGCTATCATAAGACGGCGCGTCAGCTCTAGCTTTCGTTCTCTAAAGCACGGCTATCACAAGACGGCGCGTCAGCTCTACCTTTCGTTCTCTACAGCACGGCTATCACACGACGGCGCGTCAGCTCTCGCTTTCACTCTCTACAGCACGGCTATCATAAGACGGCGCGTCAGCTCTAGCTTTCGTTCTCTAAAGCACGGCTATCACAAGACGGCGCGTCAGCTCTATATAGCTTTCGTTCTCTACAGCACGGCTATCACACGACGGCGCGTCAGCTCTAGCTTTCGTTCTCTACAGCACGGCTATCACACGACGGCGCGTCAGCTCTCGCTTTCGTTCTCTACAGCACGGCTATCACAAGACGGCGCGTCAGCTCTAGCTTTCGTTCTCTACAGCACGGCTATCATAAGACGGCGCGTCAGCTCTAGCTTACGTTTCGAGTGATGATTTCAAAAATAGCTAAGGGCAGTCCCAGAAATACCCGACCTGACACACTTAAAGAGGTTTTTATTTTCAGTAAATACTCTTTTTAAAAATAATGCACTTTATAAAGTTTAAATTTGAAACTTGAACACGTAGCGTCGTTTGTTTTTTGTTTAGTAGCCATCAATAGTGGACGCTGTGAACAAATTTTCAGACATGGAGAAAATTGACCATCGTTATGTGATACGATACTTTCATTTGAAAGGTTTTAGTCCAACTAGTATTAAAGCGGAGCTAGATTCTACTTTGGGGGAGTTTGCTCCATCGTTTACAACAGTAAAATATTGGGTGGCAGAGTTTAAATGAAGTCGCTGAAGTTGCGAAGATGAACATCGATGTGGTCGACCAAATGAAGTGACTACGCCAGAAACAGTAAAAAAAATCCACAAAATGGCATTAGATGACCGTCGATTGAAACTTGAAAGTACGCGAGCTGCTAGCGCATGGCAAGGATTTCAAAAAGTGCTGTACATCGCATATTAACTGAAAATTTAGATATGAAAAAAATGTGCGCAAGGTGGGTGCCGCGATTGCTCACAGACGAACAAAAACGACGTCGCGAAGATATTTCGACCGAGTGTTTGGCAAAATTTCACAGTAATAAAGCGGAGTTTTTGCGGCGTTTTATTACTATGGATGAATCGTGGGTGCATTATTTCATACCAGAGACGAAAGAACAGTCGAAGCAATGGACTCGAAGAGGAGAACCGGCCCCAAAGAAAGCAAAAACCGTTCCATCAGCAGGAAAGGTCATGGCCTCCGTTTTTTGGGATTGCCGTGGGATAATCTTTATAGATTATCTTCAGAGAGGAAAGACTATCAATGGCGAGTATTATGCTAACCTTTTGCATCAATTCAGTGAAAAAATCTGTGAAAAACGACCGCATCTGGCGAAAAAATGTTCCACCAAGACAATGCACCAGTACTCACGTCTGCCAAGGCTATGGCCAAAATCCGCAAGTTAAAGTTCAAATTACTTCCGCATGCACCCTATTCGCCCGATTTGGCGCCTTCCGATTATTTTTTGTTTCCAAATTTAAAATATGGCTTGGTGGCAAAAGATTTGCCAGTAATGATGAAGTGGAGGCTGCGGTTGATGGGTATTTGGACGAGCTCGACAAATCTCACTACAAGCAAGGTGTTGAAGCTATCGAACATCGCTGGGCCAAGTGCATAGAACTAAAAGGAGATTATGTAGAAAAATAAAATATTTTTTTAGATTTTCTTTTGTTTATTTGCCAGGTCGGACACTTTTGGTACTACCCTCGTATTATTGGGTTCATGCGAAAATAATAGTGACACATTTTCGTGTTTCTACCGCTCGCTTTTGGTTTCGAGCGCTCGAAAGTCAAAAATCGGTCTCCAGGTTGCATTCAATCAATTATCGTGATATTTCGTGAGCGGGTTCAGTATTTATATAGTTTTTTTTTTGTCGATTAAACTCGATTTTTTTGATATTTTTTTTAAAGCCATGTTAGCCAGTTCTATAGCTCACGGACCCATTAGTGTACGTTTGCTGATAGTGCAATGTGATGTGTGGTGCTGAACAGCATGTGTCGCTCACTTTCGCTCTCTTGCCCAAGATGGCGGAACGTTAACATTGTCAGTAATTTGTGTCGAGTTAAATAAACCTCATTATCATTAATTAATTGGAGTATTTCATTTCAAGATATGACATTATGGAACCAAGTGGAAGGTCTAATATTAGAGATGGGTGGCGGATAGAAACAGATGAAGACGCGGTAAGTCCTGTTTGGGTACAATCGGCAAAAAAAACTAATTTAAAAAAATAAAAAGTGACAGGAGCTTATTTTGACTGTTTGTATGTTTAAATGGGTTTGTCCGTCGAAGTCACGAGGCTTACCCGCCTGGACGGGGCTCACTAATTTATCGACGCCATATTTCATGCGAAGTCTGGGTTTTTAATTATTTTCCGTAACTAATAGGCCTTACGAACCATTAAATCCGGAAACGCGCGGTTTTTAGGAAGACTTTTACACTGGATGATTTTTCCCTCCTAATATTTAGTTAGCAACGGAATACTTCAGAAACAAATCGTGGACGTCAGACATATTCACGCTGATATCGATATCTTTTGTTTGAAATTGAATTTCAAACGAAGGAGGCCGTTCTGTGTGGGATTATTCGGAATTAGTTTTTAGGTATCATTTTATATAATACATATTTTTACATCGTCGGTAAACAAGCATTCCGCCGGCCTCATGGTAAGCGGCTATCGTAGTCTATGGACTCTTGCGACTCCAAAAGAAACACAATCAATCTCTTTTAGACATGGATAGCGAAGGATATTCTTACTAACCGTTTTATTACATGTGGTTTTAAAAAGACACGTAAGGTTTGAATAAACCATTTATTTCAGCATTTAAGGCCCATAGCAACAAATACCTTAGTCTTACATACATACAATACAATACGAGTACGAAACAGCGTCGCTCCGTTGCGTCGTCAAGTCTGTCCGTTTTGTTCGTCATAACGAAAACTCAATATATATGTTTACTTAATGGGTAAGTACCTAATTGCCACAATCTGGTTGCTGGTTAACCTGGTTTTCGTGACGTATGCGTATCATTTACACTACGAGTAAACACAAAATTAAAAAAACGTAGAACTTTTAAAGCTTTATAACTTTATTAGCTTTTTATATAAATAAAATACATTGATATCAACTTGTGCTTGTGTGCACCCACAAAAAAATATTGATTTGATAATAGCAAATTTTGATTAAGTATTTTCTTGAACTCCAATGGCCTTTGTTCATAAACGTCCATCAAACCTATTTTAGCTAAAATGCCGTTTAAATTCGTTTGTTTTTATCTTTCACTTTGATATTTGTGTTGAGAGAAGGGAAACACATTTTAGTTAACTCAGGTTTGTTCAGTTTTATGAATAAGGGGGTAAATAATCCGACGTGCTATTGTACTTATTTTGATTGCCAAAACGGACCTTTACTTAAGAATTCTACTGTCTTATTTAAAACGGATGACGGGGTCGATGAAGCCGAACTGCAGCTCTGAGTAGTCTTCTTCCGGGTATAGCAGCATCAACCTGCAAGGACAACACTTCTTTAGAGAAACGTTGCTCGTCCAATTCTCATAAGCAAGCGCTGGGCTCCTATCTCCTCTATGTTTTACAACAGCTAATATAGATGATCATTTTAGTACTTGATCGCCCTTAACGTAACAATACCGCGACAGTTGGAAGCCGTTAAAGTAGTGAAAGTGACAGGGTACTATAAATGATCACATCTACTTTAGCAGTTGTAAAACACACACAATAGAAATACTAAATTATTTTTTGTTGTAACTAGTGGAACGGTTAAGTATTTAGTTACATCACAATCAGCCAGAATTTGGCGTACAATAATTCGACTCAAAATGTCATTGAAATTATGTAATCATTATATGAATGTCGAATTAATATAATACAATTAATATAGTTAAAAAAACATAATGTAGCAATGTCAGACGAAATATAAATAATGCGTTTAGCAAGAACCCGTGTGGTGTCGGGTTAGAATTTCACCACCCCCTTTCTTCCCGTGGGTGTCGTAAAAGTCGACTAAGGGACCAGGGTTGAAGTGTGTTGTGGGCGATGGGCTAGCAACCTATCACTGCAATATCACATTTTGTCGATCTTTTATACCCACATGTATGCTAAAAGTCGCGCTGGAACATAAGAGCACATGAAACGTATACGTTTCATGTGCTCTTCCTACCTCTTTTGGGAATAAAGGCGTGAATGTATGTATGTATGTATGTTTAGCAAAAACATTATACAATTTGTAGTTTCTCCAATCCAGACGTCACTTACTCGCTTCCCATCACACTGTTTAGGCTCCGCGAAACGCATACACCAGCGACGCACACCAAAAACATAACCTTACCGGCTGTCGGGTATAAAAACACGGCGCACATAACACACGCTACGTCCCCCTTCACGTGGACGACTGTTCGCGTAACGAAGCGCCGGTGAGAGGAGAGCAAACTCGGCCCATCCTCTAGTGTTTGCCGAGCTGCCTGAGCGCTGTGCTCGTTTATGCGATGACTCCATACGGGGAGAACAGTACAGTCTCCTGGGTTTATCAGTCTACTTTAGCGTTCCACATTTGGCTATCAAATTGTCAAATCTGTCATATATGGTCAAGTACATGAGAGTTGATTGGTGTGTTGACTAACCGCGGCGCTTAGTGACTAAAACACTAATGAAAACTACGAGTATTAGGTATATAGAACCAGTCCTTACATAATGTTCATCGAAATCGATAATGAAATGGTAGAAACTAGTAATTGATTTAGCTTGGAATATGTTGGAAAAATTTGTCCAAACATTCTTGTTACATGTTATTATAATACCCTAGGAAAACAAAAGCGAAGCAAGTTAATATTTCCACTAACACGGCCAAGCAATTTGCCGGACTAATATTTACTGCAACCCCGAAAGTGGTCTACCCTTTTCGACTCTATTACTTGACAACTAAGGTTCAAAAGTGGCAGACCACTTTTTTGACTGCCCATACTATTTGCCTCTGACCTTCTAAATGGGATCCTTTCCCAAGCGATGCGCAGGCGGCTAGTGAACGGCAGAGCAAAGTCCCTGGCAGCGTCAATGTGCTGGACGACGTTGTACGCCCAGTCTGACGCCTGGTTCAGCTCGGCGGCTACATCAGACAAGGATGCTGATACTGCGGAATAAGGATTTTACCACTTATCATTTCATACAGAGATCTATACGATGAAAATTGTATCGTGACCGAATTAAGCTTTTGAGCTTCATTCGGTCAGGACTCGAACCTGCGTTTAACCAATCTAGGGTAACGCACGAGTAAGTTGCCGACAGGAACGATCATCTGATCTCATGCATCTGCATCTGAACCATGGTTAGAGTGAATATCCACTAGAGATGTGCGAAGCTATGTTCCCATATTTTGACACCTGTCAGTGAAACATGCGAGGGCGATGTTCACCGTGTGTTCACCCTTAGGGGAGTCCGCTGGATGACGGCAGTAGAAGGGACTGATTGTTGTGGCGATTCCTGGAAACGTGTCCTGTAGTCATTTTTCGACTGTGGAACTACGACATCAGACACTGCAACGCGACACGAGGAAATCTACCCATATTTTTCTAATTAACTAGCGCAGCAGGTGGGCTAGCAAAACATTTTCTCTTGACTCACTCGCGCTGTGCATACTATAAAGAAGTGGGCATTGACTTAATATTACTACGTATAGACGGCCGCCTAGAATATTTTTCTTGACATCTTCCATCGGACCGCCATCTTGCAATGCAGTACAGGCGTCCGTCGCAGACTATACAAAGGTACTCCCACTATAATAGGCTTACATGCGCTTACTTATGCTACGGGATGTCCGCTATAACTCAATGCGTTGTGGCGGCAGGTGTGCTCACCCAGTAGTTGTGCTAGCTCCTCTGGTAATGAAAATACCTTCAGGCTCGCTGTCGTCCATGAGGTACACCGGGATGTCGATGAGGGCGTCCACGTCCTCCTCCTCCAGCACGAGGTACACGTCGCCTTTCTTCTTCAGCAGGCTGAAGGGGAACGTTACTGAGACCGTAGCTGAAACACGTGCACATAATTAATACACATCATTTAATCATAATGTCCACTGGTGGTCTGGACTGGACAAATTAATAGTTCACCCCGAGGGTTGTGTTTTTTAAAATCCTGTTACATTTATTGACTCTTAGTCTGCTGCTGTCATTTGCCCCTATTAGACAAACGCCCTATAAGTCAAGAGAAGGCAACGGTAATTCCGTAAATGTATATTTGTATTGCATGTGAATTTGATAATTGAAGCCCACACGGATCATGTCAAGTTTGATATGTATATATCGACGTGGCGTTGTTGGCTGCGGACAGACATACTATTTAGGATCATCCTTAAATATTAAACTCTGTCGAAACCCCATTCAACAAGCTTAAATGACAATTAGTGACATGGCTAGCGGTGATGCCACTACCAATCTGGCAAAAAGTACTTTGAAGTGATGAAATAAACGTAAAGAAAGAAAGAAAGAAGTCATTTATTCACTACACAAAACACACGGAGAACGAAACGTACGTAGCATTACATACTTTTACCGAGATGCCAATGGACGATGTCTCCACTGGCATTAAAAACTCTTGAATATACCTTTAGGCTCCACTCAGCCGCGTAAAATTCGCTGACATTCATCGTACCCGGGTTATACCTGGCTAGATATCGTATCTGTTGGATCAGGTGGAAGGTATACCTACTTAACTTAAGGTTTCGTTTGTGGAGAAACGTGGCGTTTGATGGCGGATCAAAAGGATGGCAAACAAACAAGCAAATAAATTCATATTAGGGGATAATCTTACGAAAATCCCACTAGCCAGCCTCGTACTAAGCCCAATTAGGCTTGGGTTATGGGTACTATTTACTAGTAGTTCAAAGTACTCTATACGGATATTTATTAAATAGATATTACTACCTATTTAGGTAGGACCTACATAGAAAAACATTCAATACTCGGAAACAAATATTCATGCTATACAAATATTTGCCCTTACTGGGATTTGATCCCAGCACCTTATTCCGGTTGGTCAACATGAAGGGCATCCACTTTAGAAATGAGATGAAAACGGTTATAGGTAATATAAAAAGATGATCTACTTACCGTTTGCAGTGAACTCCATCAACGTTTGGTTATGTGTGGATGTGTGCGTGTTAGTGAACTCTGAAAAATATACATTTTATTACCATTATGTATACTTAATAATCAGAGACAGGTAAATTATATAAAGACCAAAAAAAATATGCGCCATTTATGAGTTCAATGCAAACTTTGAATAGTACTTGAGAGGTTTTTTTTTATTTATGTATCGAAGTGCATCCTATTTTCGCCCATATTAGAATAATATAAGAACGATTAGATAGGCAGCTCAATCCACAGAAAATATACAACAAAGTACTTTAATTAACCCGTAATTACTATAATAGAAGCCTGTCAAAATGAAACAATTACACCCCACGGGCTCGGGAAAAATAAAAACTTTTAAGAGGACTGAAGTTAGAAACGTCAAACTCCAGCAGCGCTGTAAACCAGTTTATTCCAACATTTAACATCATTTTTACGAGCAACGGCGACCCGGGCACTTGTTGACACTGTACAATGACAACCTTACATAAACTTTACGTTTCCAGGTTAGAAAAGAGCTGCGTCATCCGTCATAGGACTTCTATAAAAATATTTAGAACTGCAAAATATTTGAACCGTAGAAAACAGTGATTTGGAATGAGTGGTATAGAAGAGTACCTTTTTCGGGTACTGCGCACTTCGCATCGTTTTTCACTTGTTTGATCTGTACTGGCAGTTGCAAAGCCATGGTAATCTCCTTGTTAGTGCTGTCCATTCTAAAATCAAAGCAAAAAACAAATTAAAATCGCCCAATGACCCGCTTTAGCCTAGTTGGTACGTTGGTAGTGACCCTGTCTACAAAGCAAGAGGTCCTGGGTTCGAATCCCGGTAAGGGCATTTATTATATTTTGATTTAAGCTTTCACGATTCTCACACATTATTTTTACTTAACGGGACTTAAACGCGTATCATTAAATTATTTATTTACCTCACTGAGGTCTCCCGACGTCCGTTATATCACCGGACATAATTAGTGTTGTGTGTCGGCCGGGTGACAACCCTAGTGTACAAGTGGTTAATAAAGACCAAATGCGGGTAGTTCGGAAAACCCGCGCAGCAAGAAGATGTTGATACCCGCTCAAGCCAGTTGTCCCGTGACCATGGATGATGCAACACATCCGAAACGTCGGGAGACCTCAGTGAGGTAAATAAATAATTTAATGATACGCGATTAAGTCCCGTTAAGTAAAAATAAAGGGCATTTATTTGTGTGAGAAGCACAAATGGATGTTTTCTATGGATTTAAGAATGTTTATCGTCGTCCAGTACATGGGTAATATTTTATTAGTTATTAATGATCAGGACACGCTGTGACTTGAGTTACCGAGTTTGAATATCATCTTACTAGCGGCAAAGTTTTGATGTAGGTAACCACAATCTTTGTCGGGATAATTTCCCCTTGCTTCTCAACCGCACTTACCTGGTCCCGAGTTCACTCTCAGTCCAGAGGGATCATTGCGCAACTTTTAATTCGAACGAGCTTTGGGACAGGAAAGCTGTATTTTGCCCATGTTGCCCAAATGACATTTAGATCTACCTAACGTCCGTAGCAAACGTTACTTCAATCTACCAGCTGGGCGTTGTTGGATCAGTATTTTACGAAGAAAAGTTTGAGCTGGTCCATGATGTGAGTGGAAACATGAGGCTTCTAACACTGCTTGAATGTAGTAGTCTTTCAGACTTACTCGGTCCGGACGAGGTCGCTTTCAGTCCAGATTTCGTCCGGTAACTAGTCGTCCTTGAGCGCCGATCATTTAAAGACGGTATCTATCCTAAAACGGCTATAGTGTCGTCGCAAGAGCTCCCAAAGATAAGCTGTATTGAGAGTGAGATACCTCACTGTATTCCTAGCTGTCAAAATAACGAATCCTCAAATCAGCAGGCTGTATACTTGTTTACCACCGTCGTAAAATAATGTTTCCAAGTACCCGATCCCAACAAGTTCGCTTTCAGTCCATCCTTCTAGCCGGACGCAGTCTGGTCCGTACTGCACTGCGTAGGGCTCGAACTGGTCGATGGCTAGCTTGGTGTTGCCCAGTAACACGTTTTGTCTGAGCGCGGTGTATTGGCGCTTGAAGCATGTGAAGTCTGTTGTGTGGCAGGCGATGAGGTAGCGATCTGAGGAACGAAGTTGTTAAATGTGACCGCTCGTATAATAAAAGAGAAGGTGTTGAGATATGTTGAGATTGCAGAGGGATGTAGTCGTAGGTTCTAAGTAAAACCAGACATAGTTTCACCGAAGATGTTGTATTCTCGGTAGATTAAGTATGAAGAACAAGGTATACAGTAGCTTATAGTACTTATAGATAGTTATTGCTTACTTGCTATATTACTCAATTACGTGCGTCATATGTTGCAGGGTGTAACGATAAGTTACCGTTAATGTGTTAATTAGGCGCATAGTACAGTGTTTTGTAGGATTACATGTCACTCTCCTTTATTACAATTAATAATTAAAATATTTTATGAACGAGTATGACGTCGGCGACTTAAGAACTAATGTCTTCTCCACCGAGAAGAGCTCTTAAATTATGGAGATGTAGAATGACAATTTGTAGTCAGACGATTTTAAAGTTAATTGGTTCAATCAAATGCAGTTGACGCCAGTGGGACCTACTCGTAGTCTGCGTCTCACGCTGCGACTTCGCGGTGAAAACTCATGACGACGTCACAATTAGTAATACGAAGGTCCCACTCGTAGTTGCAATTAGTACTTGCCATGCGTCGTGATAGTTTCATAGTAAAATTAGCACCTTGTTTGTTGCAGGAAAAACTGACCAAAAATTGGCAACGACGCGAGTAATGATTTGCCATTGCCAATGTTCCCATTCTCAGGAATGCAGTCACTGGCAATATTGCTGGAAACATTCCCTCTATGATTATATTATTTTAATATCGCAAGTATTATAACCTAAAAAAAAGTAAAACATCTAGTACTTCAATTAAATTAAAATGCATATTAATTGAATGCAATAAAATTACAAAACGAAATATTTAAAACTAATTACAAAAAAAATAGTCCGTTCAAAAGGTCTGCCTGCGGCGTAGACCCCATGACGCTGGCGGCATTTCCCCATTGGACCACAAGAGCGATCCTTTGTGAAAGGTACGAGCCAGCTCTGGGGTCCCCTGAGTGCTGGACCAGCCGCGACGACATGGTAGCTGACTAGTGGTAGCGGGGGCCCATCGTTTCAACAAAAAAAAATTTGAAGAAATATTTGTGCTTACGTGTACGGTGACTATTATTAAGTACGTAACAATAGTTTCAAAAAAATATGCGGCGATATTCGGCTCGAAGTTGCCAGCAACAATACATTTTTTGCCAGTAAAGGCCTGAATCACACTGGCGCGGCCTGCGGTGGCGGTCAGTAGTAAATTTACAGCTACTGACAAGTTTACTATTGAGACCGAGTTCACTGTGAGAGGCTTTAGTTAAAGGCCGCTGCTGTAAATTTTTCCAGTGTTGCCGGTTACGGCACATCACTAGGAGCGAGGAAAATGTGAACCAGCTCCAAATATTTTCGGTTTACGTATGATTTTCCTCAGCAAGTTGAATTTTGATTGTGAACCGAATCCTGAAATTTGGAAATCCTTCATTTTAACCGTTACTTTTTGGAATCATAATTTAAGTTGGCCTAAAATAGGCAGTCACTGCATTGTGATGATATTTTCCACGCTTAATAATGTATCAAAGTAATATTATCCTAATCCTCGTGTTGTGCAAAAGCACGGAAGCCGCGTTACTCTAATTATCAAAGTCGTTACAGAAACTCATTAATGGTTTCATTAATTATCTGTTATTCATCGAGGGCTCGTTTCTCATAAATATTAATTGTTTGTGATTTTTTTTCAAGTCTCCTTCTTAGAATAATCTACTTAATAATGTATATTATTTAGTCAAAATCAGTTAAAATACAAAATAATTAGTCCCAATTCGACTTATTTTCCGTACATCACATTTTGTGAGTGTGTAGCTCTGTAAGTTTTAATGTATGGGGGGGGGGGGTCTAATTAAAACGAACCTAACTTAACTAACTCAAAAAACCGGAACCTCTTGAAGCTAAAACTAGGTAACTAATCTTAAAACTGCTGAAGAAACTATCTACATACCCATACGCGTTAAAGACACAATATTCCCAAAGGTCGTTTAGCTTAGCCGTTTAGAAACGTCTACTTTAAAATCGATGGAAACCTCTTCGGCGTATAATCGAGCCCTTAGGGAGCTGCATGAATATTGCATGCGGCGGCGGCCGAGGCAAACATTTTCAATGACGCATTTACCCTGAAACTGACTTATGGGCCTTATGGCCCTTCGCTTCTCCATGGCAAAGACGAGGTGCTTATCAGGTATTCTATATGTATAAAGACGTAGAAAAGGTATACGTTCGATGTTTGACACCTTTATTCCAGTAATTGATACCCTGTTGTTCAGCTTTACTGCGTGTGTATTAAGATTGGGACGTTTATATTATATTACTCTCAGTGACGTCACGTCCATGTAACTCGATTCCCGACGGCTAGGATTTTTTAAACCTTATCATCACACAAATCTTCATTCTTAACTACATACATACCTATTGTTACGGCCGACGCAAACGAGACAGGTTATATTTAAATCTGTGTCTCTGGCGTCGTAGCTCCCAAACCCATGAATCGATTTAAGGTTTTTTTTTATCGAAATCTTCAGTGTTTTTTTACATATTACACAATATAGCAGACTTTGATCATGACGTCACCCCACATTGTGCGTGTGCGACTCAGCAAAGTTAAACAAGTTAATTTGCGACAAAAGCGTCTTACCCATTTTATCCGCAAACTCCCTTCCCTGGCATGCCCAGGCGCACATTAGAAGCACAAGCACTATCATTTCGTTAGTTCGCTGTCAAGTTCGACACTAAAATGTGCTCTTGTTTCGACTTGCGCACTGCCTCGCCTCAGCGTAAACAGCCTTCTTCTGCGTAACGCGACCGCGATAACTTTGAATATATACTTTTAAGGCTTGTTTAATATGAGGATAAACAAGCATCCGGCCAGCGTGAAAGTGGCGTCGGCCTGAGAGACCATGGTCGATTATTAATTATTAATTAATATAATGAGATTTTAGCTGTGTCGCTCTCGCCGTATACATAGAGCACCGTCGGGAGCTATGGTGACTTTGTCAGTGATGGAAATTAGGGTAAACTTTTTGACGCTTATTAGTAACAAGAGATTATACTCTTTCCTTTACTCGTTCATCGCACAACTCTTGGCTTTTTTGTTTTTACGTCAAAACTCGCCAGGGCATAATCGCCCGCTCCGTATGTATAAAGTGAAACTTCCTGGCCAGAGGTTGACTTAAAGTTGGTGGTACTAAAGAAACCCATAGATCGCGTCTACTACTTGCGATTTCGAGACGCTCTTGGTTTTACCACTCTAGGAGAGTCATATTTAACAACGCGATAAAATAATATTTTCTCCCCAACTTATCCCAAACCGGTAACAGTTTCCCTTTGAAAATAGTTATTTAAAACTTTGTACTAAATGTAGTTAAAACTTTACGTTGTTATTTTATTCCTATAGAGCGATTTGTTCAGCTGTGCGTCTACGTTACCACAATATATTATAATGTTCATGGCATAAAGGCGTAGCCTACCTCATAATAGCCCCAAAGCAAATTAGACCTATTTACAACTTATTTTCAGTTGACTTTACGATGCGGAGCTGACTTTGGAACTGAGTGAACATAGCTGGAAAATAATATAATCGTATTAATTATTAACTTTTTTGTGCAATGTCGCGCCGGTTTTGTGGTAGATATTTTAGTTGTAAATTTGAATAAGATTGAAAATGGAAATTGTACGTCTATTGACAGATTTAAACTAGTTTGTTGATACAAGGTGCTCTAGCACCAAGTTTTAAGAGCAAATAAAAACAGACTCGACAAACTATCTAAAGCAGAGTGAACCTGTTCTAAGTGAACTATGATATAGACGTATCAGCGTCAGCTGCCTGCCTAAAATAGGATTATAATAATAATAAATAGGAGATAATTCTTAGTTATAGTGGTTTTCCTTCAGGCGTTATTTGATCCATCGTTTCGAGCCTGTCGATATCATTTACCTGAAATTCCTATAAAACCTTGTCTCGTACGAGTACACACCAGTCACGGGTCAGTACGGGTCTGATCCCGTAGCATGGACGGCCTTATCACACGATAACCGTATCAACGAGACGGACGCTCTATCTTGTCACTTATCGCGTGATAAGGCCGACCATGATACGGGGTCAGGTGGTGTTGAAAGAACTACACTGCTGGGATACATATGACGTTCACCATTGACTGCATGGACCTAAAATACTCAGGAAAAGGTATACGTGTTGCCACAATGAAGGACAGAAAGGTTCCTATGCATCTAACTTAAGAACTGGTCTTAAAATGACTGATGGCTTACCATAAACAACCTGCTTAACTTGGGCGGATAATGGTTTATTTGCCACAACTTCATACTCAACCAGTTGTGGAAAATAAAAAAATTTGAACCTCGTATGACAAGAACAACGAATGATATTTCCCTTTGTGTCACATTTATCGAGATTTGTATGCTACCATCTCGCTCGGACGTGATATTATTATTACCCTAGGTTGTCCTGAGTATTATAGGTCCATGATTGTCTGACACTACTGTTCTAACTGTAGTGAGGTTTCTTCAACTTCAGTTTCTAGCTTAGACTCTCTCTAGTTGGAGACATACACGAAAAAAACGAATAATTGTTCAAATTGGCCTCGAGCAGTAGTACGGCCGGCCGCCGGCTGATAAAGTAGGTAGGTACGACGATGAGCATAGAAACTAAACCCAACTTATATTTACCCTCTTTGTGTAACTCTTATAATAAAACCTAAGTATGTTTAACTAAAATACTGCACGCTTACTTACTTAATTAATTAATTAGTAATATATAAATATAAATGTTCTCATGTAAGTGATTTTATTGTAATTCTTATGAGAATAAAGATTCTTTAAACCGAAACCGAAAAAGCATGGCAGGGTAGGTACAAAAGTAATTTTAGGAAAGTTGCAACGTTAAGTCGCGTTTTTGTTGTACTGTTTCTTTGGAGGCAATGTATTAATTCCCTTTTCTTGTTTTCAGGTAAGTATCAAACTAGAATGAAATTGATTTTGCCAGTTTGGCGACGCAGAAAAGGTAATTTAACCATAAGAAACTTTATCCATTTTAATGTTGATATTTTTTACGCTATGTACGGAGAAAACAAAAACATAACCCCTCTCACCCGGTAAAACAAAAGTATCACGGCAGCAAAAAACTAATAACAAACAACATTAAAGCGGGCCGAAGTTTTTCCCTTAGACCCTTGGGGTCAACAGAAATAAGATTAGAGAATTGGAAGTGGAATCTAATACGAATGCGATTTGAACAAGTTGATCGTGTTCGCGATTGTTGGCCAACAAATTGGTATATAAATCGTGTTCTTCGAGTCATTGTTTGATATGGTTGAGCGGACTTGAGGTAATTACGTACGTAGTTCATACTCCAGTTTAGCAGTTAGAGTTCAATTGATGTTTATTTTCTTAATAGGTCTGATTTGACCCAATTCGTGCGATTTAATGCCAGAATAATACCAAATACCCATACATAATCAGCCGCGATGGCTGAGACATGCGTCATACTCGTGATCGGGTGCTGTTTATGGAATCAGACCCCGTAGCATGGACGGCCTTATCACACGATAAGTGACAAGATAGAGTGTTCGTCACTGGCAGAACGAGACGGACGCTCTATCTTGTCACTTATCGCGTGATAAGGCCGACGAAGATACGGGATAGGACTGTTCATGCTTGCAAGGGCATAGTACCTGACTAACTTAAATAATTCGTGTTATTATTATTATTTTCGTTTTGACGAGAGACATCATTCTGATCTTGACACGTTATAGAGGTATTGCTATTGACCCTGTACATCTCTGACAATATTACATTCATGTTACTTTTTTTGTTTTGTTTCGACGCTTAGAGACCGTATACATCTCTAAGAACATTAGAATAATTAATTCTTGTATTTAGACGCTCAGAGACCTTACACATCTCTGGAATACTGAATTAATATCATTAACTTCTTGTTAATGCTGGTATCAGCATTAACAAGAAGTTAATTTCAGCATTGTTTGATATAAGGTCTGTATAGACCTTATATCGAACAATGGTAATATTTTGCAATTTTGTTTTGTTTTCATTTACTAAGTGACATTTAGTTTGTTATAACCGTTTATATCGGTCCTTAATCTGCAAATTTTAAATTATTATTGTATAAGATTATTATTAGTATTTTATTGTAAATTACCGTTTGACATGTGCCCTTGTGGCCTATTTGCAGAATATAATTGATTTTGATTTTTTATGAGCCCTATACACGCAACTTTTAAATCGACAAAAAGTGTGCTTTAATTTCTTCTAAAAACTTCTCATCGAATGTAACGTTTCGAAAAATAGCTCAAGACATTACATCCGGCAATTGTATAGTCTGTTTCACTTGAAATGAATAAAAATGTTCAAAACCAAATACTATATACTATATACCGACATCTATTGTTTAATGGTTAACTAAGTAGGGTTGTAAAACAATTACGCAGCAACTGTTCACACGGTTCTCACTTCGGTCAGCTATAAAACGTCTCTTTGTTATCTTTTCATTCCATATTTAGCAACAAATGAAGTTGTAAAAATCCCACGTTAAGTGCATTGACGTAATTTTAAGTGTAATCACACATTATTTTACCACCTTGTTTGTAAATTTTAATCAAGACTAGAGTCCCCCGTTGTGTTTGGCTTATCACGGGTTAACCACACTTCCTAGCACTTGTAACGAAGCTATTTCGCGGAATATCCACTATCCGGCGAGACACCATCCGATCCTTAATAAACAATCTCGAGGACAATTTTCTTCAGAAATCAGCAAAAACACTGCCGTCACCCGAGGTTACACTGCTAAAACAAAAAGCCGTATGTCACTCTAAACTCGTATTAAAATACGACCCTTCTATTTAGCAAGATACAGTAACCTGCAATTGAATTTAAACCTTCATCTTCAGTCTTAAAAGTTAACTTCTTTCCTCACTTGGCAAACTTCAGAGTGCGTTAAAAATCCCTGAGGATATTAGCGATGAATGAAAAGGGGTCTCTTTGTTTTAATCTAAGATGTTTTTTTTCGATGCTGCCATCGTTTTTTATTTACAATCAAGTGCCATTTTCCGGAGTGTTTCTTTTGTTATTTAGCGGGGAGTTTTACGTTGCTTTATAAACTTTATTCGTGAAATATACTACTCAAAAGAAAATAGGGGCCACAAGTATGGTGATCGTTACGTGAAAATTATATTAAACAGTAATATATATTTTTTCTAGCTTTTAGACTTAAAATCCAGCATGAAATGGGTTAGATTCTGCCTTCAGAATACATTCGTATCCTTATACGGGAGTTCATTAATTAGCCACTTATCAATTAGTTTATGTCCAATAATTACAATGGCCCTTATTTTGTTTTGAGCAGTATATATTTTCATAGCGTTATTTCCTTGGATATTTAATTCAGAATTTTGCGTGTCGAATTTGAAAACTACATCTCTGAAGTAGAGAAATATAATCAGCCATACGATAAATAAATATAATTATGATTTCATATGCTTATTTCGTGTTATCACCAAATTTAAATGTTACTGGACAGACGGACAACGCAGTGATCCTGTAAGGGTTCCTTTTTTGGGGTTCCGTAGTCAACAAGGAACCTTTATAAATGAAATGATATGAAATTAAATGAAATGGTTTATTTCGCCAGAGATATGGTTAGATTCGATGGTAGACACAGAAGTATGCCATATCTGAGCACCGATGCTACATACCCAACCCTGTAAGGGATGTTCTTTTATTGACTAATTTTGAAAGTCGTCGTAATACAAAGGAAAACTATTTATTGGAGATTTTTTTTTATCTACTTGTTTTTTCCATTTAAAAATGTTATGTCCTCTGATTCATGTATTATTTCATTTTCGTAATTAATTTCAATGTCAACAATTTTCTTACGATTATAAAACTTAATATAAAAGAAATCGAAATTTATATATATTACATATCTATAAATAAAATAAGTATAACCCCTTAACCTTTACCTAAATAACTTTATACATATATATATA
Source organism: Epinotia bilunana (assembly GCA_947049275.1). Lineage (NCBI taxonomy): Eukaryota > Metazoa > Arthropoda > Insecta > Lepidoptera > Tortricidae > Epinotia > Epinotia bilunana. The sequence goes on from OX346263.1 coordinate 960,290, forward strand.
AACAAATATTATTAGACAATCTTACGCAAACCCATCACCGTATGATATAACTACTACTTAAATACTGTCTAACATTACTTTTGAACACAAAAGTCCATAATAATAACCGTTAAACCTATTTAGACGACAAGCATTAATATAAACGATCAAATATAATGGTGGTACTCACAAAAAAAACATATAAATAAATCTGACCAAACAATATGAGCACACCTCTCAACTTACCTAATATACCGCATCCATCCAACCAAGCGCATCATCGTATTCTGTTCGGACATCGCAGTGTGTAGTGCAGTTAGCAACGCGGAGATACTCGTACGGTCCGAGCGCTTAGCGCAATCATTATTGTAATACTTTTCTACCCACATTGATTTTTAATATGTCTACTTACTTACCTTATTTTTAAACACTGTATGCTTAGTTTTAGTTTTAAATTGCATAATTTCTCATGTAAGTGAATTCTTGTAATTCTTATGGGAATAACGTTCTTTAAACCTACTAAATTTTGTTTTTTCCAGATTAGCTTGTAAATTATTTGTTTTATCCATAGTATTATTTCACGAACTGTCTTGTTTACTTCAATGTTGTATGTATCTACTTTTCACAAAGTATTACTACCGATACGTCATCAGAAAAGAGTAAGCAGTCGTGATTCGTAGCCATCGGTAGATCATTTACATAGAAAAGCAACAAAAGGGGACCTAAAACGCTTCCTTGTGGCACTCCGGTCTTGATTTCTTTATCGGACGATCTGGAATAAACAACAACATTTTTATTGGTAACACTTTCTACACTATGCATTTTGTTCTGTTTGTAAGGTAACTAGCTATCCAACCTAGGGCCGCGCTCTGAGCCCATATAACAGATGTTTCACACATTTGTAATAGGCGCTCATGTGACACGAAGTCAAACGCTTCGGTCATATAAAAAAAAAAGTTACTACAGGATTCTTCTTGTCAATTTCCTCTGTGATCTTTTGGACTAGGTTAAACGCCGCTGAAGATGGGGATTTACCCTTTTGAAAACCATTCTGGTATTTTATTACAATGTTGAACACAAATACTTACAACAATACAGAACATGATTCTTACGTGCATTGCTGTTTCAATGATTTTTTAATAGTATATATAGTTTCGCCATGTCCGTCCGTCCGTCTGTCCGTATTCGGCTTAGCTCAGTAACCCTTACTACTACAAAACTGTAATCCGTCATGGGTATATAAATCAATCACGCCGACAAAACAGTAGAATACTTTTTTTTATGTACCTCCCCTACACCTAAAGTAGAGATGTAATTTTTTTTCGCGTTAAAGTTATAGTGTGGGGTGGGGTATCGTTGGATAGCTGTTTCTTATGACCATTTTTCCACTCATTGTCAGTGATTCGTTTGCGAGGTATTGGGCTTTAAACCTCTAATTTTTGTTCGAGTCATGTGTCCCGTCCCCTGTCCCCCTGCTGGCTAAATGGTTACTATGGTATGGATGTGAAAAAAAACCGGCCAAGTGCGTGTCGGACTCGCGCACGAAGGGGCACGAATGGGAGGCCCCCTTAAATATTTATATTATTTTGTTTTTAGTATTTGTTGTTATAGCGGCAAAGAAATACATAATTTGTGAAAATGTCAACTGTCTGTTATCGCGGTTATTGAGTCTGGTATCGCGGTTCTTGAGATACAGCCTGGTGACAGACAGACGGACAGACAGCGAAGTCTTAGTAATAGGGTCCTGTTTTTACCCTTTGGGTACGGAACCATAATAATGATAATGAATATAAAATTTAAAAGGAAAACTAAAACGGCTAAGTGCATAACTAGTTACCGAGTTATAGTCGACCAACTTAAAATGTGCTTGCAAAGGCCAACTTTCGTACAAATTCGGCCGACGTTGACCATTTACTTGGCGCGTGTCGATGTAACAAACACAGACAGGCAACTACGGAATCCTGCACTGCGCGTGGCCTGACGCGCACTTGGCCCATTTTTTCCTATTGATGTACGGAACCCTCAAAAAATATCGGGGCAGTCGTTTCGTAGTTATACATGTATGTGACATGTGTAAACGTAATGACAACACTACTGAAAAAAAATATTTATGCAGACAATGGATTGTTTTCTTTTATAAGTACAGTTGTATAAATATTAAATACCCAGCCATAGCGTGACTTTACCGGCGTATTACAAACAACGTGGGCGGAGCCGCGGCATAAAATATACCTTATATATATATACCTCTCGAAAGTCTGTCCTATATACTGGTGAAAGTTTTTTTAAATCAGATGGGAAGTAACCAGTGGACCGTAGATTACACCCTATACACACAAACTTGAAAGTTTTGTAGCCTTGTAGCCCACAAACTTTTCCACTTTATAATATTAGTACAGTCAGCATCAAAAGTAACTGCACAAACGAAGACGTCAAAAGTCTTTATTAAAAGGGAATAAGAGCTTTTGACGCCTTCGATTGCGCAGTTACTTTTGATGCTGACTGTACCTACCTCATTTCAGTATGGAGTAAACCCTTTCAGGCTACGTATATGAACAAGCGACGCAGGCCCCGAATCTACGAGTATTACGAGAATCTACGAGTTAGGAAGGAGTGTCAATTTAGGTATACGGGCGTGAGCGTTTCCATAGCGCCCCAGCGCGTGTGGTGTGGCCCGCCGCTTTACGCTTCGCCTATTCTTAAACAACGCCTCACAATATACAAGCATACAAAGTACAAAAAACTGTCCGACTACGGAAAACTTTGAAAAGAACTTAATTTTTCATACAAAAGGTGCCTATGTAACCCGGAGCATTATTTCGAATTGATTTGATTGACACATCAATCATCAAAATCGGTTGAGTGTCTTAAACGCTACGAAGGAACACACGTCAATACAAACATACACTGCTAAAATTACACTACACATGCACATACACTGCTGCCTTTTATTGGAGGTCGCATAATATGTGTCTACTGGCCATAAGTAATCATTATTACGACATGCCGGTCACAATTTTAATGTACTTAGAAACCGTTTGTTTACGTTCCTATGTATTGTCACTTGCTGATAATAAACAGACCACGAAACATCTAACGTATCACTCAACTCTGCTGTAGTGTTGATTTATACTCGTTATAGGCAATTCACATTACGGTATTTGTATTTCAGGCATCTAAGGCCCATAGCCTTTAGATGCCTGAAATAAATGGTTTATTATTATAATTATTAAAATCATATCCCCTCCTACCATGAGCAACTCAAAATGATCTACTTTGCCCTTATTGAGTCGAAACTCCGCTATAGCATTAAACTTTGGGGGAACAGCTAATATAGGTACAATATAAAACATGGATTCACCGCCCAAAAGAGAGCTCTACGTACACATAGCAAGAATTCCTCCATGGGAAAACTGTAGGAAACATTTCTCAAGGCTCCAAATACTCACTGTACTATCGACAACACAGCTAACTGACCATCGGTGCACCTTAAGTGCATTGTAATAAGGTTCTATATAAACACAGGATGATCAGTTAACAGTGTTGTCGTTTGTACTCAGTCTTTATATAATAGTTTTATTAACAGACGTCATCAAGCATCGTAGTCGAACGAGACTAGAACAAAGTAACTCACTTCTAGGGTGCAATCCGTAAGATTGTTCAACAAGATGCCTACTGAGTTCCACAACATTTAAAAACTGGCTAACATTTAAGTATTAGAAAAATGCAGTTCAATGATTTTTGACCAATATTTATATTTTTAAAATTTTTATGCTATTTTTATTATTGGACAATCCGTAATGGATTATCTTATTGTCATTTAATTGTTTGACTATTCTTATGTTACTAATTATGTTTTATTAATTATTATGTTACATTCAAACACAATTAATATTATTTATGAATTAAATAAACTAAAATCGGCTCTGCCGTAGTCGAGCAATAGTATGCTCTTATAGCTCGGCCATGAATTCGAGCGGCAGCGGCAACTATGCAAACGTGGGAGTGAGAGATCGCACCCTGGCCTCTCGCTCCCTCCTATGGCACACCGCTGCCGCCCCCTCTGGATGTCGTGGCCGCGCCCTTATGGGCTCTGTGAAATAACAATCCAATTATAAAATGTAAGTAATCCCGAAAATTCTTCAGCCTTGCTTTACTCCCATCTCATTAAGTTAAATGGGGACTTGAAACCGGAGCTCGATGAAGCGCAGCAACCATCAGAGCGTCCTTAAAAGTAATGGGGGTTCTTAATTATCTTCGGGTCAAGGTCAATCTGGCACAGATGTACCTGTGGTTATACACGCATGAGTATATATATATATATATATATGGTGTCATCCACCCATTCTATGATAGTAGGGGAGCCCTGGAGCGCGTCAGATTATCACATGGAGGGATGCCTTTGTAGGTACCCTGTTGAGTACCTCCACCATTTATAAAGCCTATGTATATGAACGCACGTCTATTCGTCATCAAAAAAGCTGCCATGGGCTCGGGTCTCTTCCAAATTCTCAGATTAGTGAATGGGAGAGTCTTTTGGATCTACTTATCGTCCCCTGTGATGCGATCGAGATTTTTTTCCCTCTTTCATACTCACGTACAAGTACCTTACCGCGTGTCCACCCCCACCATCCAAGCCATCACGTACAAGTACCTTACCGCTTGGCCACCCCCACCCTCCAAACCATCAGATTAAGATACCTTCGTAATCAGAGACACTTACTAATTTGTTTTCTCGATTCGGATTTTCAAAAAAAATAAAAAGATAGGCTCCCGTTCGAATGGCGAAGATATATATCTAGGTAAATAAGTAAAAATTCAACGCAATTTGACTAGCAACGCAACGTAAAAATAAAATATAGTAAACGTACGTATTTTTACGAAATATTTTTTATAATAGTAATAGAACCTTCTCTTATAAGTAATAGTTAATTTACTTATATACGAAGGTTTACCAAATCACTACAGTGACAGCGAGTGTTGACAACCTCGCTTGATATAGAACTCAATATTCTCAAACGCGCCCAATGTTTACCTCGAAGACACTGCTTTACTCGAAGGGAAATAGATTCACCTGTTAAAGACAGACGAGACAGAGACACTTTCTGCGACTAAAAGTCTTATCTTTATTTTATACGACTATAATGGTGACATACGACCTCCTGGCGGTTAACTACTCTTAGAGCGCGTTTACAAAGTATACCGATGACGTTGGAGATGTAAATGCTCCAGTCATAACTATAAGTGGCTCTGTGATCAGTAGAACTCGCGGCTCTGTTTTTTTTTAAACGAAAAACTGAATCGGTAGAAAAGTTCTACAGAATTATTCAACATGCTCACTTCACAAGAATCGGTTGAGAAATGCGACTTGTAGAGGAGAACAGCCGGACATCCGGATAATTTACGCCAAAGCTGAAACGAAGAATTTCTTTCGCTCGTTCAATAATCTGAGCGCATAGTTGTAACAAACTTACAGATCAACTAATACCGGTGAGCTCGTCTAGTTAACCGGTTTGTGAGTAGGGGGGCAGTTATCCGGTAATCCTCCCTGAGACGGTGTAAGTGCGCCTCGTAAACACGTAATCACTAACCCCATATTGTTCGTAGCGTGTTAACCTACAATATGGAAGTGCCATACGGTGTATGAGTGTACGAGCATGTACCTATATTGCAGACTTTGCGGTGTTTATATGTGAAACAGTTTAAATAATCTACGCAATCGTTTATAAAAGACAAATTAAACGAAATATTGACCACACTTAGAGCGCGTTCACAAAGTATACCGACGACGTTCGCGTTCGCCAAACTTGTGGCCACCTTTTTAAGTATTTTTTGACGGATTGACAACACATGCGTTTTATATTATAAGCAGCTATCTTTATCGTGTCTGTAAATAGCATTAGTTAAATTTAAAGAATTACAAAGTAAAATCAAGCTTACTAAAAATGTTTACGAAAGCATAGAAGTAACATGAATATATTATCAGTAATATTTTCAGTCTAGTGGAATTTCTGCACCGAAAATTATATCGGGTTTTTAAAATAAATAAACTTCAAGTAGCACTTAGCAGTAATCTCTGCAGCGGCACTTGTGGTGGAAAAGCGAAGCGTCGATTTTACAGACAACTGTACATTTCACAACTTTACCCACTCGGCGATAGTTAAAATTAACCGGATAAAGTTGAACCGGTTGAATCGTGTACGATAATTGTTTCTAGATAGATTTTGTGGAGTTGTCAATTGGTGAATAAAATATCGGAACGGCAACAAGCCATATCGATATCATGTATGTATACATATAGCTGATAGCTACATACTACACATACTACACATACTGAGTACCTATATAGCGGCATGTACCATACATGCACCTATGTTATCTTATCTTAAGATGAGGGCCCTTTCGGATGCACTTTGACCCAGCGGGATCTTTTGTGCATTTGCCCTCTCCTTTATGCCTCCTCCCAAGCTCGCTCCATCATTTCCACAAAGCGGATGATGCAGCTCAGCGGGAGCACCTTGAATTCCTTTGGTTGCGCATAGCCGTTACCAAAGTAATTCATTCTTTGTCTGGCAAGGGCATGACATTCACACAGTAAGTGTTCCATGGTCTCACCTCCTCGCCACACATTCTACAGTCTAAACTATCCGACAGTCCCATCTTGGCCAAGAGATCCTTGACCCCGAAGTGACCTGTGATATACATGTACCTATACAACGGTAGGAGATCCTGGGATCACTTAGATAAAATACATTTAGGCTCTGGAGCCTAAAAGTATTTTATCTAAATTAAGATGGTTAAATGTAACTATATAATATTTTATTCTATAGCTGTCCACTTGCATATACAAGTTTTAAGTTCAATAAAAATAAGTGTATTTCGGATTTCATAAACGGCAGATGAAAATGTCTATTTTTATTTCCAAACGTTTTCGAATGGCCTTGTTTATTTATATACCTACTGACTTTTAAAACATTTCCAAGCTTAAGTCTGCGTCAGAACTAACGAGTTTGCGCATCTGAAGCCCGTCCTAGTTTTGTTATTGTTTGCCCGCGGCGGGAACACCTAACTCATAATGATGGTGGCTTGAGACTGACAATAAACACTGCTAACTAGTCGAGGGTTTTGGAATAAATATCAACTAGAGGGCTGTTGTAAGCCTCAGAGTGCTCAGTAAATCCAAATGAAAAAAGAATCGCTTGACCCCTTAAGCGCCTCTATATATACTGCCTTCTATCTATCTATTTATATATTCAGCCCGTATCCACCCACTTCTGATGATAGGCCGCCACTCTCCAACCTCCAAGCTCCTGTGCTAATCTCATCCACTGTTTCGTTCCTGTTCAGCAGATATCATCGGTCCATCGGGAGGCGGCGGTCTGTGCCCACTGGACCGTATCATACCATGACCGTAACCGCACCGTCCCATGCAAGAAAATATTCTCTGTATGAGGCATTATGAGATGACGCCCAGACCGTCCCGGCACCGGCACTTTTTAATACGAAGAATATTTTTTGCCTGACACGTTCATAGTACGGTCATTGTATGATACGGTGTAATGGGTAGAGACCCTTAAACTGCTTTAGATCACTTTTGTTATATTTATTAAATTAGGGCATCAATTGCCAATTGCCATATCTATACCAAATGTCAGCTTTCAGTCTGTAAGAAAACTGCCTGTGCTGTACTGCAGACAGACGGACATAGTGATAGCACAAGTGTTGCGTTGGATCTATTTTGGTGGGGAAGCAGTAACATTTGGCGCTTCCACTAACCTCGGCACCCGCGCACCGCTGAGGTAAAATTCATCCTATCGCGGTTGTCAGTGAGCGCAAACGGGATGGCCCTACCTAGACGAAAGACCACGTGCTAAACATTAAAATAATAAAATCTGCCGAAAGACGTCCACTGCTGGACATAGAACTCCCCCAAAGAGTGCCACAATGACCGCTCCTGCGCCACCCGCATCTAACGGACGCCCGCGACCTTTTCCAGGTCATCAGTCCACCTTGTGCCGGTCCACCCACGCGACTAGGACAGGATATCATGATTTAAGTTATCTAGCTTCAAACATCGGTTTTCTTAAACAGCGTACATTTTGGTATCATTATCTCACTGCTGCGCACAAGCCTCCTCTCATGGATGAACCTTGTGTACGTAAGTACTATTACTCTTCTACGATAGAACACTACAATGGAATAGTTTTGTATTTTCTTTAGAGTCATCTGAATAAGAATGAACAGGGATATGAGAAAACTCGGAGTGTTGAACTGCGTTCTATTTTCGTAGCCGTGGGTGCTCTATAAATAGCTTTCTTACAGATTATGACCTCTGACGACAAAGAAAACGACAATTCCCACTTCCACTAATTAATTGAGTCAGGCTTTACTTTGCGAACGATAAGTCAGTAGAAAAATATCGCCTTTGCTGTTCAGTAAGTATCGAGGATTACCTATCTAGATAAGTGCACACTTGTGTGGGTATTTTCAGAAGTAATTACTATTCTAACCTTCCGCTAAGGGAAACAAACCACCACCAATAATTAAAAAGTCCGGTCCTCGTTCAACGAAGCGACACACCGTGTCGATGTTTTGAGGGAATGTCGTATTTATTTGTGCATATTTTTAAGCAGTGTGGGCATGAACCATGGACCCTCTTTGCGTTATGGCCGTTTCTTTCTAAAGGAGTCCAGGCTCCGTTTGTGACCCAGTTCCTGTTAATGTCTGCATTCTTTTTTGCGAAAGCGAATGCAATCTAACCTTCCGTCCCAGAGGGCCACTAGACCTTGTTGGCTTATTAAATAAATCGATTTTAACGGATCATTATGTTCTATTATACCTACTACCACACGCCTCAGTTATAGTACTCAAAACGTTACTCGGATTAGAAATTCCTACTTTTTGGAACATCCAAAAAGGCGGAATGTTGTTTAAAGCGTTCGTTTGCTTCACCTCCATCTTTCCGCATAAAGCGAAATTGTATATCGTACAGTCCTTTACGCGTTCGATACACCTATCCATTGTTGATATGGCTTCTATTTATATACCACGATCGTGGAAAATAAAGCATATGGCCTGTCTGATGGAAAGGCATCGTTCGTATATTATGACCGCGGCACAACTCGCGGGTCTGTGATAGCCGTGCAGAAGTCACTAACGCTTTACCTCTCACTTTATTCATGAGGATTCTCCGAGTTGACAGCAAGAGGCAAATGCAGGTCCCAACCCAGCGCATCTACGGGAGCTCTGGCGGCCTCCTAGACATGTATTATCGCTTGTTCGAATAGCAAACGCCTAATGCGTTGGTTTGACAGTTTGTTGCGGCGGTCCGTAGTTGTGACGCAATTATGCTGCAGGCCTACATAGGTATGTGCCCAATGCGGGCAACCCTGTATGAGAATAATTGTCGTTTTTATTTTTTGCCGCGGCCTAGGATATTTTTTTAATAATTGTTTATGTTCACGCAAAACGAACATGTTTTATAAACTCAAGTAGTATTTCAGTATCAAATAATCATCATTCAAATTTGCCGCGCTGTCAAGTCATTCAATCATTCACGAACAGCGCGATGGCCGCGCCCCCTAGCGAAAAGTAGCTGTAATTTAAGTTTTCAAGATGGCTTTCAATCACTCGAGATTACTTGCCGGGATCGAAATGTGACGGGGTGTTTTTTAGGTTAAATTAGCACTTAAGGGTTTAGTACTTCAATACCATGTAATTCTTGTGTTTGGTGATTAATACAAACAAGTCAATATTCAACATAGTTTAATTTCGATCAAAATCAATTCCTGTGGCGCGTGCGCCGGACGCGGCGGTCACAGGTGGTGGCCCAAATCTACGTTCCTGACGACGGGCGGTCTTCGAGCATCCAGGGGAGGCTGCGGTGAGGACTGTCGTCTGCTCCTAGGTGATTCAGGACGAAGCCTAGGAGCCCTAAGTATCTTTTCATCAACATTTTTGGTGGACCCAGGTGAGGGGAACACATTTTCACATCCATTTTTGGTGTCCACGAGAGGATACCAGATTTCGGATTCAGTTTAGAAGACGTCTTAATACGAAACAGATATATAAAATTAAACGCGTTAAACAATATCGGAGCCGAGATTTTAAGTTTAGTTTATAACTTTTCGATATGAATATATACCTGTGGAAATATATATTGCAAAAATCCCTGCTCCGATGCATTTTAGAGTATTACATTTCGTAACGAAATGTTTGTTTTGAATATATCTACTACTTTTACGAGTGGCCGCTCATCTAAATAAATTACAACACTTTGTGTCGTGACTTCGAAGAGGAAATTTCCTTATCTCTTGGTAAGTAGTTTCACATTTCCTCTCACTCCATGTATATAATTGTACATATTTATACATTTCAGTTCCTGTTCCTGTGCCCCGTATGCAATAGGAAAGGAAAAAAACGCGTATTTATTCTAGAGTCCGTGGGCGGTCTATTTCTGTCGCGTCCATGGCGATTTATAGATCTACGTCGTCTAGTCTATAGTAGTGGTAAAAATAGAGAAAACGTGCGTCTACGCAGTCTACTGTCTGTTTGGTATAGTTTGTTTTAGTTTCGATGACGAAAAGTACTTAAACCTACTATTACCGAAATCTATTCTTTAATTGTAGTCTTCAAGGGTTGTAAAACAATTATTACGAAGTAGTGTCGGCACGGTAGGCGCTAAGCACACTGTGAACAAACAATAGTTACTCCAGTACGTGCCACAATTTGATCAGTTTTATTAAGTCTCTTTGTTATCTTTTCCTTTCATATTTAGCAACAAAATAAGTTGTAAAATCCCAAATCCCAAGTTTTCGAAATTTTAACTAAAACTACGGTAGCCCAGTGGTTGAGGCATGCGGTTGTCAAGCGGCGGCCGTGGGTTCGAATCCCGGCTCGTACCAATGAGTTTTTCGGAACTTATGTTCGGAATATAATTTGATATGTACCTACCGTTAGCTTTTTGGTGAAGGAAAAGCATCGTGAGGAAACCTGCATATATATCTGCGAAGAAATTCAAAGGTGTCCATGAAGTCAGTCCCCAACCCGCACTGGGCCAGCCTGGGGAATACTGCCCGTTCCCTCTCATCCGTGAGAGGAGGGCTGTGCCCAGCAGTGGGACGGATATAGGCTGATTTATTTATTATTTATTATCTGACACTAGCTTACGGACACTTGTGACTCCAGAGAAGTTGTTGGTGTGAGGTGTGAGGTTCAATATTCGTTTTATTTTTAATTATGTTCGCTATACATTGTTTGGTTTCATTTTCTGAGCGAATGTTATTTACACTACATTTTCCCAAAGGTCAGTTGAACACACCCCTATAAAATACAAGGAATTTTCTATTATGCGATTTTTACGAGTTGCTTTTTGTGCATTGTTGTTTTTTTGCATATTCAATAAAAAAAAAATTAAGAAACAGTCATACATAAATCTTGAGTAAGATAAAAATAACATAAAGACAGACCTATAGTTTCCTGAAAGTACGAGATAAAAATACATGGCTAATATATTAAGTGTAATATGACAACATAGCAAACATAAACAGTGTTATGAGTAATTTAACAAATAAAATAAGAGTTTTAAGCGTACAGTAGCAGGTGTTTGATAAAATTAGGAGAGAAAAAAAAGAATATGTCATTCAATATGAGCCCAAATGCAAAAGAGTTCGTTTATTAACAATCTCATAATGAACAGATTTTTAGACTAGAAATATCGAGTTCAGTAAACAATTAAAGCAATGAACTAACACCGATAAAGATTCAAAACAAATGTATTTTTATTTTATATACAGGGTGTACCAAAAATGGGGTGTGAACCGATCAAGGGCTCAACAGGTATCGTGTTCTGATAAGAAAAAACAGAAAAAAGATTTTGACACGTTTTTTTTTACCTTAATTCGCTCCATGCGTTGCGCATCCAACGCTCCATGCGTTGGCCGATTAGGGCGACAAGCTCCATAGAAATGTAAAAAAAAACGCGTCAATTTTTTTTCCTGTTTTTTCTTATCAGAACACGATACCTGTTAAGTCTGTGTAAGATAAGTGTTTGTAATAGTCCGAATATAGGTCTGGAAAAATTACAAAAGTTCTTTTGCTTTTTGGATTTTCGTAAACAACTGTAATAAAACTCACAATTCAAAAGATGAATATGTTAATATAGGTTCAGCATAAAATTTTCGAAACCACCCCAAAAAATAGGTCAATACATCTCTAGGTTCAGAAAGTGCTCAATAAAATATTTCCACATAAAGCGGTCATAAATACTATAACAGTTGGATTTCAATACTGGCCCTCCATATTACGGATCGCCACTGATCAATGGTCCAGTTTCGGAGCGCTAAAGCAAATATTCGCCTCTTCTTTTTCTGAAGTTCAGTAAAGATTTTCCTTTCGCCGTATAGAATCCGTATCCCATTCTTTTCATGACTCGTTTGCTTGTATCGACAGAAACCTCTTTGTTGATCATTTCTCTCCATCTCTACGGTGAGTCCCCCTGGCCGAGCCCGAGCACGTCGATTTTGCTTAATGATCCTTTTTAAGACCCTGTTTTCGGCTGGTGTTGTGATGCGTGGGCGACCAGTTTTCTTCAAGCTTGATACACATCCAGTTTTCTTGTAATGCTGGATAAAAGATTGTATAGTATACCTATCTCGCTAGATGAAGGTTTATTATACGCAGATTTTCCTGATTTACTGCTTGAAACTAACTTTTTGAACGTCTTGCGAAATTGGATATGAAAATCCATATTGAATATGAAAACTTGTTAAATAATACGAAATTAAGTTTTTTTATTTTTATAGCCAGCTTTTTATAACATTTCCAAAATATCAAACAATTTTTTTTTTAATTGACTAAAAGCACTAATTACTACCTTGACGAACTTTTTTGCATCGATTAGTGTGAAACGAACTTTCTTGCTTGTGCGACGTGAAAATAAAAATGATGAATTCTCTTGCTATGTACAATATCAGCCTGATACTACTATATAAAGAAAAACTATGTTCGTCAACATTGTCACCAATGCTAAATATATTTTTAAAAGATTAACATTCCAGCGGTAATTAAAGATAATATATAGACGAACTCTTTTGCATTTGGGCTCGTACATCCCAGAGGCACGCTGGGCAAATTGTTGCTAAAAAGAATATTTTATTTTCACGTAAAATGACCTTCGCTTGAACCATTGCGAGTTTAGTCTAAAACGGTGTGTATAGGCACACGTCAGCTTCACGTGAACCCTGTTTACTGAAAAACGAAAAGAGCGCGTCACAGCTGCCGAGGACAACAGAGCGTAACTGTGCGCGCCGAGCCGAGCAACGCAGATATATATACTTACAATATGCGTAGTACTAGCTATGATTAAAAAAACTCATTTAATTTGCAACTTTTGCCCGCAACCTTGTGCACGTGAACTCTTTAACTTTCACCACCGATTTAATGTATGGGATGATTTTCGGGATAAAATAAGTAAATACTTTACACAAGACAAGACACAAGGCACCAGTAAAAATACATATAACTCGCATCCAGTGGACTCCCGCGACTACTAGGTCACCAGTCCACAAACATCCTACCAATATTATAAATGCGAAAGTTTCGATGTTTGGATGTATGGATGTTTGGATGTTTGTTACTCAATCACGCTTAAACGGCTGAACCGATTTGAATGAAATTTTGCACGACGATAGTTTATAGCCTGGATTAAAATATAGGATAGTTTTTATCCCGAGACCCGCAGACGAAGTCGCAGGCGGAAGCTAGTTTGTAATATTAGTAAGATCACTTTATTACTTTAGTACTACTTGGCTTTACTCGTAGTTAGCCGTACATTTGGAGAACATGAGGACGTACTTTATTTAATATGGGTTAAAATCTCGCTCGAAACAACTCATTTATCATTTTAATATCCCTACGTATACAAATTCGTCAGCGTTTCGGCCCGCTGAAATCAAATTAACTTGCACTCCGTTTCGAATAATCGAAATGCTTTTATACTACTTACATTTTGTATTTCAAGTTAACCAAAAATAAAATTCGACTGCATAATTAAAATTTTACATTCAAATTGAGGCTGTCACACACAAATTATTCGCTTTTACGTGAAGCAGCTTACGGCTCGGTTCATTATCGAAGAGTAATTGAATGAACGAACGAGTGAGTGACCGGATGAATGGAATGAACATTTGGGATCATTAGCAACGATTGACGTTGACGGGGGTCCACGTGAGCAATGGAGTCGGTGCGATAAGATGGCCGAGTTGTGGCGACCAACGATATGGTGATCATGACAAAGGAAATACGGGAATGTGTAGCTAGGGAGGCTATCAGTTATGGACTTCTGTGAACTGCATAGTTAGTCAATTATATTTGTTATACATTGAAGGTATATAGGGGGATGATAGATATGCGATTCCTGACATATATAACATAAGTATTAAGTCTTTTAAGTGGACAGGGCACATTGCTCGTGAGACCGGCAGTTGTTGGGGCAGATCCCGTCCAGCGACCACTTATCGAAAGACGCATCATTTGATGGCAGACTGACGATCTGCATGACAGTTGTGTAATATTTCGAGCGAGCGTTAGGATATATCAACTGTTATTCTAAAATAAAGAATATCTAAGCGCGTTCATAAATTTAAGCAATTAGGGTCTGGTCTGGTCGAGATACCTTTGTTGTTTTAATGGAATTGGTGGTATTGGTTAATCAGTGGATGTCTGGCAGAAATGATGGACGATGACGAACTGTGGCCGCTGAAGATTGGTGAAAAACGCCTCTTATTTTTCTGTCCGCTGACTGACTTTATGAACCAAAATGGTACGAGCTTAAAACAGACCAATTTTTCCCTAAACTAGCCGTAGCTCAATCCTCTCTGTGCGTTTATCTATTGCATACTTTCTAGTCCCTACAACTATGTACTATCCCGCCTTTAAACGTCGTCATGTAACCCGAGCACAAAGTGCGGCATTGCTAAAAACATAGGTCTGCGGTGGCGTGGCGTGCGATCCCCTATTATTATGGTTTCCGTGAATCACAATCGATAGCTGCAGTGCAGTGCAGTGCCGCAACCATTATGCACTCATATTTGCATAGGACACTTCTCGAAACTTCAACGATTGAACGATTTATTTGTCCAACATAGTTAGTTATTAGGTGTTACATGTTTGTTCAGTATCACTGTGGCATACTCGTAGTAATATGGTTATATTTTTGTAACATGCTTCTGCATGCAGCGGCTTTACAAATAATCAACATTATGTTGTCAAAATTATTAAATAAATTATTGAGTAATTATTCATTAAGTTTATAGGTCCGTTAAAAATTCATGATTGTATAATATTATTTTTAGAGTAACTGTTAACTTAGGAATACTAGATCTAACAGGAAGAATTCAAATTGTGATAGGAATTTGAAAGGGGGTTAAATATAATGACCACCCAAAAATAGTTTGATACCCTAAGCTCTCTTACCAAAAAAATATACTGAACGCCAAAAAAAAATCTAGCATTACAATTTTTGGTACACTGTATTATATTGTATGTATTGTATCAAGCGAAACTGGAGTTTTACCCGGTTGCCCCAAATGGATTTTTTTAGAAAAAAAAATGTAATGCAATATTATATTCTACATTAAATAACAAACAATTGAGGTTGTCCCTAACTCTGAAGTATTAAAAAAATATATAATCGATTTTTAAGCCTTTGTAAAGAAGTCAGATCCTTGATTTTTTTGTGAAAATTAATTACGTATATTTTTTTTTATTAAAGTAATTTAGGCATATGCAACCTCCAAATTTCAAAGAAATCGAACCATGGGATTGGCTAAAAAAAAACGATTTTTCATATATTTTTATTTTTTACCGAACCAAGGTGATTATAGACTTGAAATTTGGTAAAATTATATCTTATAATAAAACAAATAAACGAACCTACGAAAGCTATACATTTCAGCCGGGGGCAGTTTCACTATAGGATTGCGGCTCGACCCTTTTGGTGATGATTTACTATTTTTGGGTTAGCAATCCGTTTTTCCTTTTGAGGTACGGAACCCTAAAACGACATACAAAAGCAGATAAGATGGTAAAGACCAAGCCGCGAAGAAAAAGCGTGTCCATATAAGTTATTGTTGAACGTCTTCTACAAAATGTATTTACAAAAGTCGGATATGTTCCTTTAAACCAGAAAAAAATTGTGGGCTACGGTATTCCCATTGCCTGTTAAGGTAATGAACTAGCATATTCAATTTAGTGTCATTATATTCTCGATCAGGCAAAGGGTGATATGTCTCCCACATAGTATTTTGGTAGCCATAGTTTACCGGGATATGGGCAGTATAGTTCCCACATAGACACACTCTAACAAGGCAATGAGATAGTATCATCCCACATACTAATGCTGCAAAAATGCACGAATATTTTAGCAAAGTATAGGATCACATTAGCTTACAGCACTCAGTCTACAAAATATCGAAAAGTTGTCCGACCTATATTTATTTATTTATTTATTTATTTATTTATTTATTGATACATGGAAAACCAACAGCGCAACATTTTTATAGACAAAATAATAAATCCATATAGCCAATTACAGGTTCTCACTTATAGAAATAAACTAACAAAGAAATCTATAGCCAAACTTAAACTTAGCGTACAATACGACGCACAGTAACCATCGCGCACCAATAGCAAGCATGGATATGCAAGTAGTTAATAAATTAGGAAATATGAACTCTAATAACCCGAGCCTACTGAAGTATCACACACTATATCTACTTTTATTTCACTGAAACTAAGTAGTGTTCGGCTTTTGTCACAGTCAATCATTGAAATTAATGGCCACGTGCCAAAAGATTATTTATTGGATTTAGCTGTGTGTTTCAAATCATATTTTCAGGGATTGATATAATGATTTGTAGAAGATTTGGAGTTGAAACCGGACTATGGAAAACGAAATATTATGTATGTATGTATGTATGTATGTATGTATGTATGTATGTATGTAAATACTTTATTGTACACATTGGTAAAAATATAGACAAAATAGGTTAAGTAGGACTATGTGGGAGGCATATCACCCTTTGCCCGGTAAAGGCTTAAGCTACACGAGGCCTCAACAAAACGTTATACATAAGAGTATGTAGGTACTTATTTTTGTAAATATTCACTTAGTTTGGTTACATACAAAAACAATATGAAAGGGGCTATATAATGTAAGATATTGTAAATAAATGTACTGTTCTCATAATATAAATGAAAATTAGTAGTCATATATGAGTGACAACTTCACTCTTTCTTTTCAGGTGAAAAGACTGTGAAGTGTTCATTTCAGATCGTGTCATTCAGGCCGTGTCCAGTCGTGTTGAATAAAACATCTTGTCTGTTATTCGGAACGTGCTAATGCGGCTCAGCTCACCTCACCCGTCACGCCTAACGAAACTACACCTCTGATTACGCTCCGTTACTACCATCTGTGGGCGTCAAGATATATCTGTGGGAGATATAAACAAGTTACAGAATAGCGGGGCAGCTGTTGTAACATGGTGCACTACGTACATCAAGTAGATACACTGCCGCTTCGAAATGACGGTATATCTGTACTCTACAGTGTACACTGATACTATTACAAGTACAAATAGTTAGTGTGTGAGTGTGTAGCAGAGTGTGTGAGTGTGAGTATAGAAAGTAAATTCGGAATAGACTTAAGCTATATTTTATCTTGTGGTTTCGCCTGCGTTCTGTGTAAAACGAGGGCGGAGCCATTACCATCAAAGAAACAATTAGCTGACCAACTCTGTGCTTTATCTAAGAGATAATCCCCACATATAATCAGTTCAGTAAGCGTTCGTCTTTGTTTCTGGGTCTGCTGGACTAAAACTACCTACATAAAGAATGGAAATCGCACATACAATTCAGTAGTTTCATTAATAAATTCTGATATTAGTTTCAGAAAAGAGGGTGTTGCTCCTATATAAATAACTAGCTTCCGCCCGCGACTTCGTCTGCGTGGACTCGGGATAAAAACTATCCTATATTTTAATCCAGGCTATAAACTATCTTCGTGCAAAATTTCATTCAAATCGGTTCAGCCGTTTAAGCGTGATTGAGTAACAAACATCCAAACATCTAAATTTTCGCATTTATAATATTAGTAGGATAATACCCTTGACATAATTAATACCGTGTGGCAACCCTAGCTAAGACGTATTCCCGTTACTTAAGTGTAATGTTTCATGGCTGGCATTTATTTACCCAGGACCCACAATGTGTTATATCTGTCACGCGAACCAGCTGAGACGGTTGTTTGGTGTTACACGGTTTTCCTTTGGGACTGTTTCCTGCGTCGTCTTAATCTTGGCGTGTATGTGAAATAAGTGTTTAATTAGGAAATAAAAATTAGAGTAATTAATTTTATACTTAAATGAACAACTTTAAGTTTTCCTCATAATCAAAATATGGTTTATCCCTGAGTGCTGAGCGGATTAAGTGCTAGGAAGAACCACAAAGGACCCAGACTGTCCCGAGAATCCAGATAAAGAACTGCGGGCCAGAGCCGTCTCCCCCGGTTGACGAAGGACATTGGTCCATCGCCACATGCGAGTGCCTAAGAAGGAAAACTTCATTAACTTGTTATAGCTCTAAGATCCTCCTCAGCCATGAATGAGGCACCGACCTAAACACCTTCTCGTAGACAGTCTGTTCCACCGGACTCGTTGGCAAATGGTCATGTTTATATGTTATTGTTGTTATAATTAATTGGGTTGGGTATCATGAAGTGTTTCATATAAGATTATGGTAATTAAAACCCTGACGTTAACAGTCCAAACATATAACTGAACTCAGAATTTTCATAGGCTGAGTTCTTAGTTTACTTACGTTATACCTACTTCACTCCCCATAACGGGGCCCAGCCGGTCTCCTGATCGAAAAACTTTCTCTCATTAAAAACGAATAACAATATTAAAGTAGAATTTTTCGACTCCGTAACGAAACATTTTCCTCCCATTAAGAAAGCAATTAGGACGTTTATAACTGAGGGCTTGGTTCTGCTCAATTTTCCGAACAACAAAATTAACCAAGCGATCCACGACCGTTACGGCAGTGGGGTTATTATAACTGTGGGTATATCTGAGATGAGAAATTCGTATTCGAATATGATTTCAATGTGATTCGCGAGTTGTCTTCCACCATTTGAACGTCTAACGGATGTCTCAAATTGACCTGTGGGGTGGGTATGATTGCTGTAAATTCAGGATTTACGAGTGTAAGCGAAAGTGACGTAGTAATAACTTGGAATTAAAAAGTGGTGTAAGTAGGTACAGTCAGGTTAATGTTGTACTAAGCAGATGTTTTCGGCAGAGTTGTTAAAGTTTAATTGTTCTGGACAAAAGTGAAATAGAAGATAGTTATGAGTTGATTGTAAGTATTATTTTATTAATGAACGTAAGGAACTGGTTTAAATCGATAAACGGATGACAAAAGCCAATCGTCACGCAGATCTTTGTGGACTGTCTTAAAAGAGGCACAATGAGGACAATAATGATGTCATCATCATCGAAAACACGTATTTACGTCGGCCATTGTTGTCAAGGCTGGACAAAGGCAGACGAGGCAATGACCTAGTCTTTGACACGAACGCAGCAGTGTTCGTTAAGGCACGATTTACTACTCAATCAAATATATGTGCTAAAGATAGTATTCGCAGCGTCGGTCAAACTGGCAGTATAGTTCTTGACCGACTGGACATCTGACAAACCACATACGATCGTGCGGCTGTCACCTGTGGGCACTTACAACTCAAGTTTGCCAACCCTTTATGGGTACATGAGGATTTTAACATTTATTACTCGCGGTTTCGTACCTATTTTTAGTGATGGTGATGTGCCCTTGCTATTCCCATTATCAGGTATAATGCCAATTGCTGGAAGGGAATATTGCTTCAAGAAATATAAATGTGGTATCTGCTTTATATTAATCGCAAAATACACATATTGCGAACTTTTCCCAGGAACGGTGACTAAAATATTAAGTTTACAAAAAAAATATTGCGACAGACGATGGTTCATATTAGAACACGATCAAATGTGTAAACTGTTGCTCGACACCTCGCTGCCCGCGGTGCCCGCTGGTGTCTAGACCGCGGCCTCAGTCTCAAAGTTGCTAGCAACATTGTCTTTGTTGCCGGCAACGTTGTCGACCTTAACCGGTTTCTAATGTTCTCGGCAATAGCACAGCACACCACTAAGTACAGTGTTGACGTTAAGAATTCTTCAACGTTCATTTATAGTGTATTTACATTCTATTGTAGGTATGCTGTTACGGTTACGCTGAACGCCAAGTCAAACCTTTACAAACGCATGCAAGTTGTTTCTCTTGTTTATAAGTATACTTCACTCTATGATGGATTAACCAGTCGTCGCTGTTGAAGGGTTAAGCTTTGCACTACGAGACATAACAATACCAACAACGATCGCATTTGTACAGCTTTGCGGAAACTCATGTTCCATTTGTCACGTTGTTTGTGTAAGCTGTGAATCGAATACTTGGTGCTTAGGTAACCTCATACAATGTGTAGTTTAATTTAATTTACCAATTGAATATCAATGATAGTTGCCTATTAAAATATAAGGCATAATAAGTTAGGAAGTCTTACTTGACGGTCGCGGTTTTTTTTAAAGATTATTTTCTCACTCATGCAATGAAATATTGACGTTGTGTTCTTCATAATGGGCTGCGAAGTGTCACGTTTCAGGCGTAGCGAGACGAGAGGTCCGTAATGGGACTTCATACAAAATTGTAGGCCTAGGCCTACAAGATGGTCTTTTTTCATTTCCATTCCACAATTCGTGGCACAGCATCACGGCGTTCAGCCGTGAAAATTAAAGTTTGATTTCTTGGAGTTTTATTTATTTATTTCATTGCATTTTTACTTGGGATACCTATGTATTCTTTAAAATATGTTTTAGCGTAGGTATTTGTTTTGTGTTGCCTTCCAGGAGGTAACTCATGTAAAGGTTCCGACGGAAGACCAGCGCTGGCCTCCTAGGTTAGCACCATGCTGAGTCGGGGCCTTTTCGTGGACCCTGCTACTTTTTCTTTACTGTGTTTTGTTTTGTATACCCATTGTTTTGTCCACGAATAAATGTTTTCTTTCTTTCTTTCTTTCTTTCATATTTGAGAAAAGCACTATACATACCTCGGCGTGAAAAGGGGTTGCCAGCCTCATAACTATCCGTCTATATATCCCCGGCTGGCAACCCCTTACTTCCCGGCTTCTGTAGTAATGTACTATTTTATTTAGACGCATATTGTATTATAGTTACAAACGAATTCTATTCCAGGCTGACCGTCAAAAAAACGTTCCCGTAGGCACGTCACTTGAAGAACAAATAGTGTATTTCCATTCGTTATTTCGGCCTCAGTGCGACCATGAACTCACTTCCAGCAAAGCTAGACAATTTAAACTTCGGCTCATCACAGCAAAGCACAACTCATTTTCCAGTAGAATCGGACAGTAGGTAAATTAGGAGTATCTGATCAGGGATGTTGCAGACATTCGCATCCGCACCCGCAACCGCGGAAGCTGTGCACAAATTTCAACATCAGCATCCGCATTCGCCAAAATCGATGCGGAGTTTTTGCGGATGCGGATGTTAGTAATTCACGACGATTGTAATTTAGTCTCAACTGTTTGATGATTACGTGATATCATAAAATGGACGTTGTTTATTTTGTAGAACAACGCATTATGATGATTTTTTTTCTTTGTATTCATATTCAATTTGACTTATTTTAAGTAGGTTAAGAACTATCACGGTAATAAGCTTTTTTTAAAAAAAAACTGTGTTGAGTTTGTTTCGGCGTTTCTTCATAACAGTGGTCTACTTGCAGAATAAAAAACATTTATTTAATTTACGTTTTTGAGTGTTTGACCACTAAATCCGCATCCGCATCCGCGGATGTCAGAAACATCGCATCCGCGGCATCCCTGATCTGAATGCCTTCATTCAGTCGAAAAGATCGCCATTTAGTTACATTTAACTTCAGTCGAGAGACTTGAAAAAGGGCTTTGGGATGTGGTGGAGGGAGTAGACACGAGCGGATGCCTCATGGAAGATTTATGAGCTTAACCAAATTGTTTTTAATTTCTTAAACAAAGAGAAAATACGTGGAATGCTACTTTACTTGATATTTATTTATTTAGGATTACCAACAGATCACATCTTACAATATCTAATCTATTCTAATCTATTTCTATCTATTTTGAGTGTTCTTACAAACAAGTACACGTGACGAGCAGTTGACATCCATAATAAACAGCATTTTATTTTATACTTTTAAGGCTTTCGTGGCGTAAGGTGGCTTTAGAACTTTTTAAAGCCGGAGACTTGAAGTTGACTTCGCAAAAACGAATAACTAAATGCCTTTTCAGTAAAATAAATCCTGTTCGTCGAATGAAAATTGAGGAACCTATCCGACAACCTACTGCTGAGGCATCAAAATCCCGCAAAATTGCATTTAATTTAAAGTAACTTCCACGTTAAATTAACCAGAAACAAAAATATTTAATAAAATAATTGGTTTCGTTAAGAAGTATAACGTAGGTTATTACGTTAGGTCTGCCTTTGCTGCTTTAAATATACAAGTACAGCAACACGTTAAGTAAACTATTCCGCTTTAGATATACAGCAACACGCTCATCGCTCGTGCTTTGTCGCTTTTCTATGAGCCCGCATATTACGCAAAATTGCGCGCAATTAGAAATTGCGAAAGGCGAGACAGAGGGAGACAGGTGCCATTGTCCAGTAGTCTATATACGTGGCACTCATTTAGAAAAAGACAGTACCTATTGTTGTCTCAAAAAGTTACTCTATTAAGAGCCGGCAGATTCTAGAATCAAAGCGAAAAGTATGCACATGACGAACAAAAATTTGGGCTTGAAAAATCGTTTTTAAGAAATCCATAATATTTTTGAACAAGCTGTCCAACGATACCCCACACCATGGGCTTAACGAGAAAAAACATACATCCCCACTTCAGGTGTAGGGGAGGTACACCAAAAATTTTTTTTAAAGATTTTATTCTTCTGTTTGGTCGGCGTGATTGATTTATATACCCATGCCGAATTACTGAGCTAATAAGCCGAAGGCGGACGGACGGCCAGACGGATATGGCGAAACTATAAGGGTTCTTTGTTGACTACGAAACCCTAAAAAAGGCCTTCGAGTACAATGTACCGAGGATGCTATGCTGATGCGTTGCGCGAGAAAGCCGCCATCTCTTCGGTCACCAGTTATATCAACCATGTTAATTTGTATTTTTCTTTGTTTTCAGGTAAGTGTCACTTCCACTATCTACAAACCTGACCATCAAAAGGTGAATTACGACTGAACAGAGAGAATCGACTCCAAAACGAATGAGCGTTTCATGCAAATCTAGGCGTTTGCTCTCTCAAAACCGCACCTAGTTTCAGTTTTTTGGATAGCTTGGGTCTTGTATTCTTTGATCTGTGCTTGGGTACACTACAATAATACTTAAATAGCAAAGAGAAATAAAATTACTTAATGTAAACGTTCCAATGCCCGACACTGGCTTAATAGACACTTTCGATCTTATATCAAGAGAATAGAGGTGAACCACCACGAGCATTGGGACATTGATTTACCTTATAGAATTACAATTGCCACACGAAATGTTCCCCATTGTCAATCGTTCTTAAGTGTGCAGGTATCCTTGTGTTTATTATACTAAGCATTTTATGATTGGCATTACTTCGTTTGCTTATTGGCCACACTTTTCTCAACAACTGATTCCTATTATTTAATCGTCTTCAGAGATTCCATTCGGAAAGTAGGTAAGTATTTCTCAACCAAGTTTGCAAAATGTGTGCATCTAGCACGCAGGAGGTTGACTGCAATGTCTGCCTCGTACATAACCGAAATACGCTTAGAAAGTTCATTCCTTCAGATATTCTAGAGGGTTTTGACCATAAATTATATCCTGAAATATCGAAGTATACGTAGTCTTCTCATTCCGATTTTTAATCTATAAAACGATTCAGCTACTATCGAAACAATTGAAAATGACATGCCAAACTATCATCCCATGACCATGCCGGCGGTCTTTGATTGGTCCGTCAATTGCTCAAGTAGGTAATGATGACTTCCAGGATGATGGGCATAAGCGGGGCAGGGGCTAGTTTTAGTGATGCGTTCGCTCTGCATTTTACTATTACAGTCTGACCAGCGAGTCACAAAAAATGCGCCTAATTTGAAAAAAAAAACGCATATAGTCCGGTCCGGTCACGGTATAGTCCGAATCGCTTTTCTAGAACGGATGTTATGTTAAGTAAAACCCATCGATCCAACAAAGCCATTGTTTAGCCACGTGCCACAGACGCTTTGAAATGGAAAAGCCATGATTAATAAATACTTTACTCGAATAACGGCTCTATTGTTAAAGTAGTCTAATTGTTTTAGATACAAAATGGTCAACATTGCTAAGTATTATTTTTTTAAATATGGGATTTCCTTTCCTTAGACATAAAGACGCCTTTTGGTTAAAAAAGTGTTGTTGTACGTTTATTTTACAGTACACTTACAATATAAAGACAATGGCTTTGTTTACCAGTTAACAATGAAAGACAATCGCATTATTTTCTAGGTTTAAAGATAAGTGAATTCAGCCTAGAAAAATAATCCGTACCTACCTATTACAGGGTATGAATATATACGTACATAAATAAAGACATAAGTCTCTCTATAGGACTATATTGTCACTATCATAAAGGCGTGTACAGATATTTATGTCCTTTTTTATGTTAGTTGGATAGTGTGTTCCAAATGTTTGCTACAAAAACGTATGTTAGAAGATCTTAAAACAAATAAAATCATGGTTTTATAGTCTATGAGGGACGTTATCATGACAACTAACAAGAAAATTGTTGCTTTTTTATTTTTTTTATTTATTAAATCATTATGTTTAATTTTACAAAATCTTCTTTCCTTAGCCACTATTGGAAACCTTGGTAGGTTTATATAATAGCTGGCGAGATCGCACGGATCGATCCGCACTAACAATATATTAACATTACACTAGTATTAATTAATGTTATGTACTTATACCTATTATCTATGTTGTAAACAGTGATAATGTCACAAACAACAACGTAGTTTACATTGTAAATCGGGTTTCACATTCTAGGTAGTACTTTTTTAGTAACGATTGAAATTTCCCCGGGTTATCAATTGTATCTAGTAAGTCATTACATATATGCTTGGGTAGGTTGTTAAGTATATCAGGTATTAAACAGGTGTTGGTTCTTCTCCCGTAGTTATTGTTTACACTAGGCAGAACATATGAGCGCATGTAATCTAAGTTACGTAGGTGACCGGGGCGCGTTTTTTTACTAAGTAGGGTATAGCCTCACGTCCTTCCGTCAGTGTCGAGAAACAAAACTTGTTGAACACACTAATTACTTTGCAGTATTTTAATAGGCCCGAATGGTTGTCTTTAAGACTATCTTTAATTTTCTCGGGTACAATTGTTTTCAGTAATGCGAGTTGAAGCTTATAAATCTGTTCTACGTAGGTTTTATAGGTACGCCCATAACTGGTTATACCGTAGCAAATAATGGAGTCCGCAAGTGACAGGTAAAGCATACGCAGTGTTTTATATGGTAATTTATTTTTAAGAATTGCCATTTGCGCCATTATTGATCTAAGTTTGGAAGATATGTGGTCAACGTGCGGTCTCCAATTGAGTCTATTATCGATAACCAGTCCTAGGTACATATGTTTCGGTACCGACTCAAGTTCATCACAAGTACAGTTATAAGTAGGCTTATGTAGGCAATGGTGTTCGTGTGCTATTATTCTAGGTACCTGTGCCTCTTTTACGTGTGAAGAGTGAATGTGGACCATTTTAGTTTTTTTCGAGTTTATTACTAATCCTACGTCGTGAGCCCATTTACAAAGTTGATTAAAGTTAAGTTGCATTATTTTTGCCCAAATTACTAAACAGCAACCGTTCTTGTGGTTTTATTGCCAGCGTGAAAAGTTTTTGGTTGACATATGATTAATGTGCACGCTTGCCGCCTTCCGAATTCTAGATACCTATGTATTCTTTAAAATATGTTTTAGCGTAGGTATTTGTTTTGTGTTGCCTTCCAGGAGGTAACTCATGTAAAGGTTCCGACGGAAGACCAGCGCTGGCCTCCTAGGTTAGCACCATGCTGAGTCGGGGCCTTTTCGTGGACCCTGCTACTTTTACTTTACTGTGTTTTGTTTTGTATACCCATTGTTTTGTCCACGAATAAATGTTTTCTTTCTTTCTTTCTTTCAAAACAGATTAAAATGAATATAATTTATTTCAGATATTAATGCATTTTTTTCCCTCTGCTCTGCTCTGGTGGATAGCTAAAGCGTACACCGTATGAGCTGAGCATGCATACGCCATTACTCGTATTAAGGTGATTTTCCACCGGCGAGGCGAGGCGAGAATTGAAATTAGTATGGGACTTACCACCTATTTCCACTGTAATAAATTCAAATTATTAAATTTCAAAGGACTGTCTCACACGAATCTATCTAGAACAACAATGAGCTCTATAAAGCTGAACATCCACCAGAGATGGGTTACATTTCTACACGTGTTACACTTGACTTTGCTTGACCAATAAACACAGCATATGTCAGGGGCCGTAGACAAGGTTACAATCGACAAGCGCTAACGCCAATAGAAAATAATAAAATGTAAGGGAATGACAGATGCCGACGAAACACTTTTCGTTAACATCTGTACACAGTCTAAGTACACAAATGTCAAGATTCGGGAACAAAATTCGTGTCCATCATTAAATACTACACATAATTATGAAAATACAACAACTAAACAATTATCAGTTTCTTAGTCATCTGAATGACAATTCGATTCAAAGACTTTATTGTAGGTACTGCTTACAATGATGTAAAATAAAAAAGAGCTCGATACGTTGTCTATACGAAATTCCGTGGTTAAAAATGACCACCAAATCTGAGAGCATACGTTTCCATTGACGACGCGAAACTGAGGCGTTGGTGCAATTGCCTCAGTTTTAGTGTGTCACTTTTGGGGCGCTTATAACCTATCTAGTTACCTCTTTTAAATATTACATCATTAACTGATATCGTTTTATTAAAGAGGTCGATAAGTGGTAACTGTTTACAAAACTACTAATTGAAATTACCTGTGTGGTTTGACCTCACCGGCACCATAAGTTCGAGAACACATCACACAAATTACCGTTGCCATCAGACTTCGAATCCAGGACTGTCCAGCTTTTGAGCGCACACCACTAGCAACTAAAATAATCGAGTCGTCAAATTAATGCAATAGCAATAATTTGACGACAAGTAATAACTTGTTGAAGTGAAAATCAGTTCACCCAAACGCGAGATAATCGCGGACAAACATACATACAAACATACAGGTCAAACTGACAACCTCCTTTTTTGAAGTCTTTTAAAAAATAATAGCATCAATTTGACGCCTGTTTCCCTGCATTTATAAAGTCTACAACAGTTCCTGTCATAAGAAAACTTGGAGAAATGTCTGTTGGCAGCTTGCAAGTGTCCAATGTTTGCGAACTGTTGCAATAGTACTTGCAACGGAGTTTTCACTTGAGGACTCGCGACAGCATTTCTCGCTAAAGTTTTCTTGCAGGTAACACGCCGCCTATGATAAAACGAACACATCTAGAAGATGCCGGACATCGAGGCGAATCGATATAGTAATTGAAGCGTGAAATGCCGAAACGCACTGACAGCGGTGCACGGTGGAGCGGCGCGGCGCGGCGCGGCGCAGAGGCGGTACCGGTTGTAATGTTCGAACTAATATGAAAGGGTCCACAGAATACCGCGCTGTGCGGACCCTTTCGTAAGAGCGGTGTTACATATAACGACATTTTCCATCGATACATCACGATATATGTATATATCGATACACAAAGATCCAATAAATCTTCTTCTTTAATGAAGTATAACTTGTCGTTGGAGCTAATCGCCAGCCGTTTTTGATCATATGACACGGCCTTAACTTTCTCCTTTATTCTGCCTCTCATTCCTTCAATAATCCTTAGTATTTCCTCCTGTAGTAGTATCATTACTCCTTTTCGTTTTTCTATTTCTGGTTAAATAGTTCTCTTTGAATCGATTCTGTTCAACACTTCTTCGTTTGATGTCTTCTCCGTCGATTTAAAATAATAAATAAAACAGGTAAGTACCTATACTTATTTTAATACAATAAATACTATGTCAAATTAATTCTATAGAAAATAAGAAGTCTTCACAGACGATGATTTTGAATCATTGATCATAATGATGATGGATAGGCAAGTTAAATAATACAATTAACATACAATAAGCATACAATTTTTCCAAGCAGTTCTTTTCCGTAATAAATATCTAATTGTAATTCATCCCATTCGTTGAACAATTTTCCACTCACACATAACAAATAAGTTTCCGAACTCCAAGCAAACTACATATCTATTTCGCCCGGAGAGCGCGGAACACGGACCCCTGTCGCCGGAAATATCCGGTTTGGGCCGGCGCAGACCGACGCAATCTGCTTTAGACCGGATTGTATGGCGATGGCGATTCAAAGCGTGTGCCATTTCGCAAGAACTGATTTCCAATAGGCGTTTCCTATTAAGTTCGGATTGTAAAGTTTGATTAAAAAGAAGATATTTAAATATTATACTATAATTCTCACTTTTAGGCAAACAAAACAGGGCCACATATTTAATTTGAATTAAAATTGATATTTTATTCCTGAAACAGTAAATTTTCATTAATACTTCATATAAATTATATTAGTATTTTTGTGTAAAGGTGTGCATACATAATTATGTTTAAAATAAGTAAGGGCGACATTTTTTTTGTGTAAAATCCCAGAGAGGTCTCGTTCTATTTTTCTCTTTGTCAAGGGTATATTTTAGTTTATTTTAGTTTATTGTAGAGACATAAGTTCAAAGCACTATAGCCTCATTCGACATTAACCCGATATGCTCAATCAAGGAAACATTAACAAACGCCAATAAAAGCTACTCGCAATCGCAATACGCCGGCTGGTAAATCGGAGATTTAAACTCCCGTGTTGGCTACTTCAGATATCCGCCATATACATTTCCGTTTCCATCCGCAATTCGTTCTACGATTTCCGACATATCACTAGTTTGATTAGCCAGTTAAATATATCTCTTAATGAATACAGTTAAGGCCCTCGTTATACTATGTGCAAGTTGAAAATTCTGTTTCAGATATAATTAAATAGATTGAGGTATGATTGGAGATAGCTGGCTATTTGTACTGGTTTTATTGGTATTTTTCAGAAGGCTGAGATATATTGGTGGGTTCACACGAATAAAGTTTATAATTGGTGAATATTTTTCCCTGTATTCTCATCTTTTTGATTCACTTTTTTATATGTATGGGAAATGACACGACGTACTTGACTTAGAACTGGTTTATTACTGACTTACGATAGGTATATAGAAACGTACTCTGTGCTGACCTCTATGACATGTGACATGACATCACATTATCTAACCCAGGTCTTCAAAGTTTTTGAATCAAGGGCCACACTGCACTTAATATAAATTCGTGCAGGCCAAGAGTCGGTGGTCACCAGTCATACCCCGTCGCTATCGCGGGCCGTAGGTACTCTCCGCTTTCTTTCCGCGGGCCGGATTAGAAGGGCTCGCGGGCAGGGGGGGAAGATTTTATTATCTAAAGTGTAGTGGTAATTAGGCTTTTAATAGGTGCATAAAGTTATTCATTTTGTAATGTTTACATCCCCCGTAGCTGACATGAAACAGATTATTTTACAGTAATAAACTGACGCTTTGCTGGACGCTCACAAAGAATTCCTACCGCAAAGCACTTTTATGACCAAATTCCTCAACGTAGTGACAAAGCTCAGGGCCCCCGTCTCCCTAAACGTCAGACGACATGTAACCTGTATATGTCACCTATGAAATTACACACATTATCCATGTACCTTTCCACTCGTCTCCCTCTCATTTCAAGCGACATGCTACCCTATTGTCATAAGTTGAAGGATGTTTAGGGGTGTATTTGTATGTTTGTACTCGCGTTGAGTGGCATAGTAGTGATATGACGGCTGAGATTAAGTATGTTGCGTATAAGCTTTATGTTACACAGGACGGTAATGGCGCTCTGTTAATATTTAATTAAATTCATTCTTGGGGGAAGCTTGAAGATTAATCTACCGAGAATATCAAGTCTGTGTTAAGTGTTATGGGGAGTTCATTAAGGTGTACTGATAATATATATATGTATATGTATTTAATCTACTCCTTGAAACTTCAGTAATGTTTTGCTCCAGTGTTGGCACATACTTACTTAAACGTTAAATTGTTAACACAATAGACAGAAGATTCTATGATAAATAAGATACTACACATATTTTCACTTACCTTACGTGAATAAAATGAGTTCAAATCTGTGATACATTTTTCGAAGAGCTTAAAATTTACTAAGTTACACTTAGGTATTACAGCCGCATACTAGTTCAGGTTCAGGTAAGCATCTGAAGTTTTGTAAGCAAATTCTATGATTAAAAACTATGCGTCTAGAATATGTAATACGAGTACATCAAGGGAAAACTGGCATAAAAGTTGAAGGGAAGTTCTCTGGAATAGATCTCATAGAGGAACTAAGTTGGGAACTTTTTCTGCGGGTATGTGCGAAGTTGAAGAGGCACTTGATGTGCTCATCTTCAGAACTCGCTCAGAACTGTTTGTATGTGCGCTATAAGAGCTTATTTAGTGATAGATTAGTATCTCCCCGTAGTTTTTATCAAGTTTGAACCGAATACAAAGTTTGCCTATTTTATTTCTACGTCCCACACTTACAAAAAGAAGTTCTGAATAAACATTACTCGACTTGGGAAACAGGGCCGAAGGGGGATAAAATAGGAACATCGAACATGCGATAACTGTAAGTACTTAGTTTATCTCCAAATTACTCAGTGTTATTCAAACTGTGGGTCGCGAAGCTGTCTAAAGGGGGTCGCGGCTACTCATAGTTTTGAAGTTAAAGTGCTGTAAGTATTTTAAACAGTGTGGTGTGGGGGGTCGCGTAATATTTTTTCGGTACTAAGGGGGTCCGGCATGAAAATGATTGATAAACACTGCTTTAGATGATGAAATATATGTATTAAGTAACATTTTCTAATGTCTTTTTTCAAGTCCATTTAGTTTTAACGGAATTTGTAAATAAATAAATATTAGACAATACACAAATCGATCAAGTCCCACATGTAAGCTGAAGAAGTTGTGTTTATGGGTAGTGGGTACTAGTCGACGATATTCATACTTCTATAATATATAAAAGAATGCACATTATGTACCCGAAACTATCCAATATATCTGATGTAGATATACTCATGCCTGAAGCTTATGCAACTCTTTAAGGCTACAATTTTACTGCGAAAAGTAGAAATAAATATTCATACTTCACTCTGAATTTGTACCTGTCGTATTTAATTTTATATGAGGCTGAAGCTGGAACACGACGTTCTGTCCTCTGAAAGACATTTTACAAAATTCATGACGGTAAAGATGTCATAAAATGTAGGTGCTATTATATTTTACGGTCCAACCCAGACTCAATACGATAGAGATTCAGTGACAATGTTTGGAGGCCATTTTCCTTTCATTTCCCTTTGTAACTGCTACATCATTCAAATGCGAGAGCTATCCATTATAATAATAAATGTAGCATCCTGTCATCTCCAAATAAAGAAGATTCCGGTAAATGGCAGCCTTTAAATGAATTATGGGTTCTGTCAATAATTTGTGTTGTATTATTTGTATCTTGCATTTTTAAAGCTATACTCGTCCTCAGGTTTATAGACCATCTTTGAAGCAGAGAAACATAATCTACGATACGGTAATCACATACATAGACGAGACCTTTTGAATTTGCAAGTTTCCTTGTTGTTTGAGATTTCTAATTTACGTATCTTTACGGCAGTAAAGAAGGCGCATGGTACCGGTTCCTGTTGCTTATTACTGTGGATGTTATACATAAAAAGCAAGATTCTTTCAAAGAGAGTTTTGGCTTTCAAGGGCTTTAATTGTTGAGCCATTGAAATAAGTGTCAACTAATTTGGATTTTTTTATAGTTGAGCTTTGAAGTGTCCAGTATAACCTAAGCTGGCTCTGAAGGGCTCAACAATTAAAGTCCGTGACCGTACTAGGAACATATTTCTGCAATTCCACTTTTATTTAACTACTTTCCTTCACTCTAAATGGCAGGCAAAGACACTTGGCCTCCTTAGAAGGCACGCACTATGTTCAGCATCATGTTATATGAAAATACTTTTAATTTTCTATATTTTCAGTGTATGGCGTCAAAGGGAGACCAAATAACTACATACCATCCTCATACAAATGGGCTAAGCTTTCCGTATGTTTCTTTTGTAGCTCTGCCACTTCACTATAATGTCAAAAATATCGAAACAACCAATTGTTTTCCTTGCTTTGTATCTGCACCCAGGAGTAGATCCCGGACACACTCGTATTCACACCTCATTTATAATTTTCTCTGCCTACCCTTTTTACTCATCAGTTGCCGGAAAAACCAAATATTGCAGCGGCGAATTTTTTATTGGTCCCTAAAACGAAGGGCTATCACTCGCAGCCATTACAAAGGGCGGGAACTGGCGCAGTCGGCGCGGAAATTAAATGTCAATTTGATGACATGAGACGTTCGGTGTGTGCCGACGCGAGGCAGAGGGTTTTCATTTTCACATTAGGAGATACGTATACTGAATTGAGGTAAAAGGTCAGCTAAAAATAGTTTCTCGTTTTAGTATATTGTTTTAGTTATTAGCGACAAAAGTTACCCTGCAGAATATAGTCCATTAAATTTTCATAAACATGCCTGTTGTATTTTCTCCTTACGCAAATCTGTTATCTTCACCGATTTCATTGACTGCGGTCGTAGCAAATTAAGGATTTGGTCTATTGTGACCTCTGATATCGCTATATAGGCCAAACTGCAATGAAAGTCACATGTACACTTGGGACTTAGGCAATTCCGCATATGGCGTTTTATGTCCAGGATTATTAGGCGGATTTCCTTAAAAGATTTTACGCTACGAAATATGGTAGATCGTCGAAATGATCTGTTTGCAGCTAACTCCTACCAAGACGCAGGATCGATGCGCACAAGCGCTCTGAGGTGGCGTTTCAGCACGTCCATTTAAATAGCGCAAATGCTGTCTGCCGTGCTCCTGCTTACCATCGGCTGACTCTGAGTCGAATACAGCTTGGAGAGAGGGGGTCGTCCGTTCGAAGGACAAGCCCATTCCACTGCGCCTGAGACGCTAACAAAACGCTAGGTCGAGTTTTATGCTACAAATAGAGCCTCTTAGTCAAAGAGCTATAGCCATTTACGTGGCAATCATCAACACTTTGTATTCATAAGTTTCAGATTCCCTGACGAAATCCTCACCTCGCCAGCTCCTCTCCCTTGCTCCCCTGTGGCTCCAGATCACACATCATATTACGTTCGCGTTACATTTTGTTTAGCCTGCCGCGGGCAGATGAGCTTTGCATACCAATGTGCCTGAAAATAAATAAATACAAATGATTTTCATGGCGCCCGTTAGGGAAAAGGGGGTGACGTTGTTTTTTATGAAGTCAGAGATCGTTTTTCCGGGGTATATTTATGAGTATCAAAGGTGAGCCTAGAACTTTTAGGTCGGATTTATAACATCATAAAAAAGGGCTTCGATTTCATTTATAATGGTACGTGGTTAACATAAGATTAGGAGTGTAAGAGACAAAAGATCCGAGCTTCCTCTAGTCGATATGTAACATCGAGAATACGTTTCATTACAATCCGGAATTCAACAAAAGGACTGACATTTAAGGTGGTTAACTATCGTACCACCTCTTCCTGTTGAACAGATCTGCACGAATCTGCCAAATTCATCAGACGAGTATTGCCTGTTTCCCGGAGGGCTAGGTAGATAATGATTTCTACCAGATATCAGAAATGTTCCCTTTTGCTACGTTCCAGGCACAACTCTTTGACTTCTATCATGTACATGATAACTCGGTTCAATAGGAGTGTACATAAAATAATCAATAATGTAAATATGTTCTCGAAAAAGGATTAAAGATGTAGTCAAATGGAGAAAAAATCAACGCAAAAGGTTAAATAATCACGAAGTTATAAATGTCCAAAGTTTTAAGAAGGGGTGTGTTCTGTCCCTTTTTTGCAAAACGCAACTTCATATGAAACAATGACGCTGGAAGATTGTGACGTCACACTAGTAGACTGCAACGCGTGCCGCGCTCCATCGTGTTCG
Organism: Epinotia bilunana; assembly: GCA_947049275.1. NCBI lineage: Eukaryota > Metazoa > Arthropoda > Insecta > Lepidoptera > Tortricidae > Epinotia > Epinotia bilunana. Next base: position 994,655 of record OX346263.1, read on the forward strand.
ACGCGGCTCCCCGGCAGCATCCCGTAACGTGACGTCACACACTGTTTGCGTTTTCTCTCTCTAACAAGTAATATTAAAACGGTTGTAACTTCGTAATTCTTTGAGATATCTGAATGGGATTTTCGTCACTAGGCATATTTTTTTGCCTTCTTTCTTTTGGAGTAATAATAATTTTCGTCTCTACACCCGTATTCTTGCCAATAATGACTTTACAAAATGTCTGCGGACGGCCTGGCACATGATTAGTCTCGGTCTCTGCTGTGGAAATGTTCTTACTAAAACCAAAGTTTGATATGTACATATACAATGAATACCAATCGTCCTCCGCTCCGCAGTGGAAACATTCGCCTGAAGCGAGATTTCAATATCGTTTCGGAATCCGCGTCTATAAAACAAACAAATACAAACATGCGTGCATATACAGGGTGACACCCTAAACGTAATCACTGGCTTTGTTCATCGCTTTCGTTTCTTATTCGGACTTAAATGTGATTCGCGGCACATTGTGAAAACTCAGCGCGCTCGGTGTGTGAGTGAGAAGTGAGCGTCTGTCTGTTATAAAAATAATAGCGTTACTATGATTTATAAGTGAATTTAATACCATACAAAAGATAAGTTGACATGCATCATCATATCAAAAAAAAAAAATTTTTTTTGTTTCGAGCAATCCATATTCCACTGAGACGCTATTACACGATTAGAAAAGTTCTATTTCTGAACCCATCATGTCACCGTGTATATGAATAATAACTAAAAGGCCTCGTCTGTGGCTGGTTGATATTGCATACTCGGTTAAATGTATTGAGAGTGATCGTATTCCGTTTTTCGTCCCCCACAGAACTGGCGAAATTACATTATTGTCAGCATTGATGATAGCTCGCGCGAAATGAACCGTGCCGGGCGGGCGGGGATTCCGTTCGAATTTATAATAGGAAAAAAGAAGCAAGATTTTCTGTGATATTATTCACTAAACGACCATGTTGTTATCGTAGAACCAGCATAGCCTCACCTCCGATTCAGATTCAAACATACAATACATACAGTTGAAAAAGAACAGGACAGGCTTGACCGTATCACGACGTGGACCCAACTGGGTGGTGTTCCATGGGGCCCATTCAGTGAAGGAACCACAACAAAAAGACAACAGTGTGTAGCAACTATCAGCAGATACGACAACAACAGAGATAGAAATAAGTAAAATCAAATAGTAGATATTTAATTGTTATTTACGAGTACTATACGTAACTGCAGATCAAATTGTACTAGAACGGACATGACAGTTAAGCAACTTTTTGTGAATTGTTAGGCTGTTTTCATATTGTTAGCAAGTTTGACCGAGCCTTCCAAGTAACATTTGACTCATAGAATATGTATCAGTCTTTTTCTGCGTGTTACAAACCTATTAAAATATACAATTCTATTTACAAAAGATAGGTACTTACCTTATACATTCAAGGAAGAATAAAAAACGACGCTTTTTAATAAATACTTTCATTACCCGCCTAGGATTTATATTTATTATATATTCTTTCTTTTGTTTTTTATATAAAATTTTGCCAACCTGTATGTATAATACGTGATATTGAGTGAAAATAAAAAAGTATGAAGTGTCGGATATTTTAAGTTTGTTAGTTTCTAGGTATTGAATGTAAAAGAAAACAATGACCCACAAAACTAAGTACCTAACAGACTTTGGGAACGGCAGTCTCTTGGTAAGGCATGCATTCTTAATTACAGTATGCATAAAATTCTATTTTATTGTCCGATTTAAGATTTGTTACTCCTACAACAAAAGAGAAAAACAAAAAGAAAATTACAATAATGCAATAGTTAACTAAGCTCAGAGCTTGTTAAAGCGAAAGTTGGAAGAAACTAATTAAATTTGAGTTACTAAGAGCACTAACGAAAATTACAGCAACATTTTAAAATTTACCTCAAATGCGAGACGCTGTCTGACACTAGTCGGTCATAAATCTCTCGTCTCGACGCGATAAAAAGATGAAAATATCTGGAAGTTTTGATCCTGTTTGCTTTTTATTTATCTACCCTTTATCGCCGTTGATTTATGGGGCTCGGTAACGTCTTTAATGATAGGGAAACTGCTGGAATCCTCAATCTTTGCGGATTTCCAGCATTTGCGGACTAGGGAATATAGTTATAAAGAATAATGTTGCTCGGAGACTGTTTCTGAGGTGTTCGTATCTTAGGAACAAAATATGTTATTATTTTAATGTAAAGTTTTTCGTTTTTTTCCATATTCCCCTGTAAATAATAAAAGGTATTGCAAACCTCATCGAAATCTTTACAAACGCCTTCGAAAACCCATAAAAAAAGTCAATAGCATATTTATAATGATAACCACATGACCGCAGCAACATACATACACAACATACCTACATTATTTAGATTTATAATTGTACCTCCACCTAAACTCGTACCTATGTAGGTACTGCACTTCCTCTGCGACTAACTTCATAGGTTAGTATTTTGCCAGCTAAGAGAAGTAACAACAACCCCGACTAAGTGTATGAAGAATCCACGTTCCCTTTGAGATTAAAATTTCGCTTCGCTTTAAAGCCCACAATATCCGGCATTAATAAAAATCGGCCAAGAGCGTGTCGGGCCACGCGCAGTGTAGGGTTCCGTAGTTGCCTGTCTGACTTAGTTACATCGACGTGCGGTGCGGTTGCGTCGGCTGAATTTGTACGAAAATTGCCTTTCCAAGTACTAGTACTACTACTACGGTCGACTATTACTCGGCAACTACTTATGCCTACTTGTCCGTGATAGTTTTCCTTTTAAATTCATTATATGTACTACTACCACGAGTGGCCATTGATTGAGCCGGCAGGGGGGGGGGGACGAACAAAAATTAGGGCCTTAAAGCCCAATGTCTCGCTTACTGCTCACTTACTGTTTTGTCGGCGTGATTGATTTGTATACCCATGCCGAATTACAGTTTTCTAGTAGTAATGGTTACTGAGCTAAGCCGAGGACGGACGGATGGACACGGACATGGCGAAACTATAAGGGTTCCTTGTTGACTACGGAACCCTACAAAACGCCATAATCCCACTTCATTACAACGTGAAACTTAAAAAATGTCCCAACATTAAAGCCAAGAGCCCCGGAGAGGAGAAGAGATTCGCGCACTGTCACGGGTAACCCAGTTTACTAGTTGAAAGCGAATGAACGTACACACATATAAGTATGACTATGTATCCAATTAGGGCTGGCTTTGTGGCATTGCTTGGATATTTATTGCGTATGTGCAGACTGGCATGTATGGGGAATACGTTTGCGGAAGTCCAGCGCAACGTAGTCTAATTGTTATAAAGATGTAAAAGGATCATCTGGCTTAAATTAAGTAGATTTCAGTTTTCTCTGAACGGGTTAATTTAAGTAAAAATTGAAGATTTTTATTGCATATTAACGCACAAATGAGACGGTACCTAAACATCATGACAATGGCAATAGTGTGCTAGATAATCTTCTGTCGATGTAAGTATTTTAGTGATGTGCTCTTCATGGTGAGTGATCGCGTGAGCTCCTGAGGGTACAAACTAAAAACTTAAGCGGTGTTGGCAGCGAAGAACCTACATTTCCTCCTACTGTCAATGTAACAATCAAGAGCTCGTTTGATAATTTTATAGGTGGGTGATTCATGAAAGGGTCAATTTTCACCATCCAGAGGAAAAAGTACCCTAAAATAATTGACCTTACTGTTTTTCTTTCATTACATGACTACTCAATGTAACTGGGGCACGATTTCTTTTTTCTTTAAGGAGGGTAGAAAAAGCCGAAAAAATCATATGCTCAAAATATCGCCCTCGTGCGTCCATTCGCCATTTTGTGAACAGTCTACCCCCAAATGAATAAGTTGTGGATTGAAATCAAGAAATTATTAGAATATAAGTTATTGACTTGGAAGACAAAATATGGTTCTGGTTGCTATTATAGTTTTTTTTAATGTTCATCACATATTTGTCCGGAGCAAAGCTATCATTCTCTTGGTGCCTTACTAAACAACTGAGTAGTGTGTGTGTAACTACTTAAACGTCTTCCAACGCCTTACGCCTGCCATACCTAACAAGCGTTCGTACCACTTCCAACACCACGGGGAGAGGACGCGACTCTTCACTGGAGTCTGGAGCTATGAAGACAAATATGACATTTCACTGGCTTTGGTTTACCGTGATTCACATTACCCTGTATTTGCATATAAAATATATTTCTTACAATTGACATAGGTACGTGTTTAGTGAAAACAAAACTTAACGAATAACTGCACATGCACTTTTAATAGTTATTGTCATATTGAAAACAGTTTCGGCATAATCGACAAAAAACATATTTTTTATCATTCCCCTGTGCTCGTCTCTGCTCTCATTCCCTTGGCTTTTTCAGAAGGGTAATGATAGTTTTCTTAGGTTTTTGGCAAAGAAAGATATTTTTACTTTGATTTGCATTGGATATGAATGATCGATTTAAATACAAGTTTATTCCGTTGACAGCGGGGACTGAAATGTTGCATTTTAAAATTAATTAAAAGTTTGAAATAAGGACTTTAATGTCCACAAATACTTCTCGTTTATATAAAATAATTAAAGTAAGTAATGTTAAATCTTTCTGAACACTTTCCAATATGACCAGTAAAAGTATGGACATTAAATTGAAGTTAATATTTTTTTATCATTACACAGCAAAATTAAAAAAAATGTGGTATATTTTTTACCAAATATTTAGACCAATAGTAGTGCCTATTCGATAAATGCTTATAAACAAATACAATTTCATAGTTTATTGTAAATAGTTACAAATTTCTTAAATTACAAAAACGCCAGGGGAATGAGATGATTATCCAATTCTCAAGAATGACCCAGGTGCTAGTTTTATAGGCTAGTCTTATAAAAATAGAATCATAATAATAATCATAATCATAATCATAATCCATTTATTGGTCAGAGGTACATTTACATTGTTATAGAATACTTATTACACTACAAGGATTGTTTATAAGTATCAGGACTTGTTCACGAATTTCAGCGAATATGTTAATTAATTGTAATGTATGTATAGTGCACATTAGCAATATATATATATATATATATTAATACACAACACTGGGACTAGGGCAAAACAATTCCTTGTGGTCATAGAACGCCTGCTCGATTAGCCATTTTCTAAGCTTTTTTTGCCTTAAATACGGATGTACTCCGAGCAGCAATAATGTCGCCTGGGAGGTGGTTGTATACCTTGGAGCCCATGATATGGGCGAGTTTTTTTGACTTCGCGAGTCTGTGCGATACAAGGGGCAGCTTTCCTGCGCGCATGCTGCGGGTCGCGTACCTACGTGGGACGTCGTTCACACAAAGTGTGCTCACTTCATCGCGAGCAGTCACCGCCATTTGGAATATCAAAAGTGAAGGTAGCGTCAATATACCTAGCATTTTAAAAATTGGTTTTGCCGAGTTTGTTTGTGAGACGCGCGCTATTGCACGTACTGCACGCTTCTCCAGGCGAAAAACTCTCTCCCAATCGGCGGCTCTAGCCCACAGCTCGACTCCGTACTGCAGGTGCGCATGTACCGATGCAAAATAGCAGGCCCGCACTATTTCCGTCGGAAGTATTCGCGCCAACCGTTTTAGGGAAAAACGGGCCGTTGACAGTTTAGTGCACACCTTATCAATATGTGAACTCCAGGTCAGGCTACTGTCCAGTTCAAACCCCAGGAATGTTGAGCTGGAGACTTGGTCAATGATATTGCCCGCAGCAGCAGAATATTGACAGCGATCTCACTGGGCGGCCGGACAGATCGAAGGCTATGTGTTGGGTCTTTCTTGTATTTAAAATGAGGCCGTTGTCAGTAAACCAGTTTGCTACCGACGCGGCGGTCAAATTTAATTTATCCTCAAGCTCTTCATAGGTTGGGGCGTACATGACAACCGCGACATCATCAGCATACATGTATGTCTCTCCGCTCTGGATGGCGTCTGGCAGGTCGTTCAGCAGTAACGAGAAGAGGATATTTGACACGGAGGATCCTTGTGCCACGCCCATACTTGTGGTAATTGCGTCTGATCTTACGCGACCGCTGTCCGCAACAATAACCTGCTTTCTGTTCCGCAGCAGGTCTGTTACTAGCGCCAGAGAAGGACCTTCAAGGCCATAGTGTCGAAGTTTATCGACCAGAACTTCATGATCTGCGACATCGAACGCCTTAGATAGGTCGCAACATAGAACTGCAACTTGGTTCCTGAGTTCACGAGCCTCCATTATCTGTCGAACTACAGCGCGTGTTAGCGAGATTGTTGAGTGACCTTTCCGATATGCATGTTGTCTTTTAGATAAGCAGTTAGTTGTGTTAAGGAAATCCGTCAACCTCGAGCTTAGGCCGTGCTCGAGAATCTTGCTTATCACTGGGATAATGGCAACTGGTCTGTATCCATCGATGTCACTTCTCTTTCCCTTCCCTTTGAATAGCGGCGATATACGGCTTTCTTTTAATGGATCGGGAAAGACGCCCTCGCGGAGGCATCTATTGTAAATGGTCGCGAGAATTGGAGACAGTTCCGCTGCGACGGAATGAATGAACATAACGGATATGTCGAAAATATCACGGGTTGCTTTTTTGGCTACACGCGAGGTGATTATGCGAAATACTTCGTCAGGTGTGAACGGTTCGAGTCTGAGGCAGCGGTCCGCGGGAGGGCGCGCCAGGTCGGCGGGCGCCGCGCCGCACGCAGCGGCCGCGCCCGCGCCGGCAAATCGACCGTTCATGGCATCGGCAGCAGCCTTTTTCGTCTGAAATTTTGCTCCATCCGAGTCCGTTATGAGATCTGTAAAATCTACTTGATCACGAAAAGTATTCCCTTTTTCTTGGATTATGACAGCCCACATAGATAGAATTGTGTTCGTGCTGTTGTTTATTTTGGTAGTATAAAACTGAGCTTTTTTCGCATGCAGAAGGTTAATGTACTTATTATTCATACTTGTAACTAGATTTTTAACATGTTCGTTCTCTCGTAAATATCGCTCGTCACCCAGTATTCCACTTTTTGTTGTTCATGGTTTTTATCGGAAAACAAATTTCGAATTTATTTCTAAGTATGGTAATCAAGGATACAATCAGTTTCACGACGGACTCATTATTTCTGTGAATAATTTCATGCCAATCTACACTCCGTATCGCCGCTCGGAATTCGTGGTAGTATCGGGGCGAGTAGACCCTTGCACGGCGGGTGAGGGGCGCGGGCGGGGCGCGCGGGCGCAGCAGCTCGGCTCGGACGGCGAGGTGGTCGCTGAGGTGCGTGGTGACCGGCGCGGCGCGGAGCGCAGAACGCGGCCCGTTCCAGTAAACGTGGTCGAGATTAGTAGACGTTGTGGCTGTCACTCTAGTTGGAAAGTTTACCACGTTTCTAAAGTCATGGGCTGCGAGCAAGTCGTACAATTTTTTTAGCTCAGGTTTATCGTTGCACCCCAAGTCGTTTATGTTAATGTCTCCTAATATTATGCAGTCTCTATCATCGGTACTTAGTTTATCGAGCAGGCGATCCAGATACCTAAGGAAGTCCGAACTGCTAATTTGACAATTAGACCTGTAAATACATACAACTGTAATATTGAAGTCAACAAGATCTACTGCAGATATTTCACAATATCGTTCTTCCGCTAATGCAATAAGGTCCATATTTTCAATCGCTCGTATATTATCAGTATTATCACGTACGAATATACATGAACCTCCATGCTCATGACTCGAGCGGCAGAAACTTGACAATAGTTTAAAGTCATCTAAATTGACACAATGTAGTTTAGCGCTATTTAACCATTATATAATCTAATCAACGGCTCTAAATATATAATATAATCAACGGCTGTAGCTAAGATCACAAAGCAAACTGCAGGACGAAGTCCACAACTTGCAAGTTTCCCGTGTTTTTCTTTGTAACTCCACTTCTGCTCGTAAAGTTGGGATTAAAAATACACGAGGTTAACGGTGGGCACTAATCTAGGCTCGGAGTTGGAAGTTTTTAATCCCGACTTTTGTAAACAAAAGGTGATTCGGACTTCTTTCACTTAGCGGGCGCAACAAATACAATTCTGATCAAGTTTGGTTAAGTTGCGTCCACGGGCTTGTTCCATGAGTAATTAAACTTGTAGTTAATATTAGTGTGTTGTCTCGACAACCCGAAATTAGGACTAATAATGTTATTTTATTAAATACGGTATCATAAACTGGCCTTAGAGGGATGCTAACGCAAGTTGTGGGCGCTAGATAGAGTGGGGGGTAAAATATATTTGGGCCCATTTTGTGTTTCTACTGAATCCTACACGAGATCTGTGTTCTAACAAATTGGTTGTTATATAAAACGGGATCTTAGAAAACGGTTTGGAAGTGATCTGATATAATAACGGGAAAATAAAATTGAGATTCTCCCATGTTACTGGATGTTAGTTAACTATTTTGCAGTCATTAACCTTAGTGTTTGATGAAACTCGCCAACTATACAAACTTTTATAATCGCCCGTCGTTTAGTCCCTAATATCCATTATCTATTGTGCGGCTAATGTACAAACTTGCCAGCGAGTAGTATGTTTATGCTCGGCCGCCATTTTCTTTATGAAGGTTTGGGACCGGCGGAGTTATGATGGCGGAATTTGTATAAATAACCGACAGTGTGATATTAGCTTTTAAGTTCTCAAAAGTGGACTACCATATTCAACAAAACAGACAAAACGTCTGTAAAAGTGTCTTCTAGTGTAATCGTTTTGCAAGTAAACTATTTTCAGATTCTGTGTTACATCAAGTAAGTGGACCATTTTACAGAAAGTTGTACACTCGGCTTTTTTTTTCTACTCAGAATCGAGAGCAGTTTCGAATGATATACGAGAAAAAAAGTGTCCCAGGATTTTTATTCCATTCCGTTAGTTTGTGGTAACTAAACGGAAAACCGAAAATTATATGTAACATTTTTTTTCTCCTATTAGGTTCGAAAGTGCTCGCGAGTCTAAGTAGAAAAAACCCGATTAAGTATATCAAAATTTAAAAAAAAGTCGAGTGTACAATTTTCCGTAAAATGGCCCAAGTACACTGAATGAGTTGTTTGTGCTGTGTCTTGTTAACCGACTTCAAAAAAGGAGGAGGTTCTCAATTCGTCGGATTTTTTTTACGTATGTTCCCCTATTACTCAAAGATGCGTCACCTAGACCGATTTGGAAAATGTTTTTTCTGTTAGAAAGGGTATCTGTCCCAGGTGGTCCCATGGTCACGAGGTCAAAATCTGATGTGGGATCCTGGATAAATCGAAGGAACTCTTAAAATTTTATAGGCACACTTTAAGTGGAGTACGAATTGAAGTCGGTAAAACTTAGTTTATTATAGTAAATTATATGGCAACGGAAATCTCATCGGGACCCTCAGTCATTCTCGCACTTGATAAACAGTGAGTAACTTACTATATTTAGGTAGAGTGACGTTTCACCTTTGGGTCTCTGGGTAAGTAAGTAAAACTACTCTAGACTGTTAGCTTGAGTGCGCAGTCGTGACCTCACTCCGCAGCAGCTCGAAGCTACCCTCACTGGTATTTATTTGTAGTGCACATACACTACAGATAGGTGGGCTCCACATGTCAGGTTTTGACAAGTATTTTATCTACATACTTAATCGACCTAAATGGTCGTACATTAAAAGTAATAAGGGTAGCATTTCTGCCGCCCTTAAAAATGACCCATTTTTCCCTATTGTGGCACACTTACCGTCTATAAAAATCTATAGATTCTTCTGCCTATCTAATAATTTCCAAGTATAAATGCCACATTTCCACTCGAAAGATCTAATTCATAATTCGATCGTCCTCTAGCATTTTGGAGACAATTAAAAAGTTAGATAATTAAAAAGAGTCTGACGAGTCCCGCCCGCTTCTATAATGAACTTTATTAAGTACTTAAATATATTACAACATTATTTCTTACTACTTATTACAACTTTATTACTTATATTACAACATTGAACTTTGTTACTTATATTACAGGTAAGCTATGCTTTACGAGGACCAGAAATAACTGCTAAATATCGGTTTCTAAAATGCTGCTTCTTGTTTTAGAATTTCGTCCACCTACGTGGAATAGCTAAAAGAAAGACTAATTGAATTTGGCTTCAATTCTGTCATGATGTCGGCTAGGTAGGAAACTAGGAATCCACTTTCAGTAAACCTTTTCGCCGAAAGCTACAAACGAATTAACTTAGACCGTTTCAAATTGAGAGACTACCTACACAGTATTAGGGACGCATCTTATATATTATATGCTATGCCTGTTCGGTATATATCTCCGACTTTATCCTAATTTGCTTTCATTTGAGATTATGGTCAATTGCTTGGTAGTTTTGTAAAAAAAGTAACTACTTATTTTTTTTATTGTTTTACCTTTTTAATATTTTTGCAAATGTACAATCGCGGTTAGAAAATGTTCATCACTTTTGAATCTTAAAATCATTAAAATAAAGTCTAATAGTGGTGAACCCTTTCATTCATCGACTCTACATGGATTGTATTTCTCCGTAGATTATATTTTAACTATATAAGGACCACCACTGGATAATGGGTACAGTTAATTATACACAGGGCTTAATTAGAAAGATCCCTAACCGCTATGGGTCATATAATTAATAAGTATTTCATAGAGTAACGTTTGACATCCAGTGTAGCCGAGACGTCAGGGAATTTCAATCAACACTTTTCGAACCTTTCGGGAGTCTGTCGCTCGTAGTGACAATGAATACGTGACTTTAAATTCAAGAAAACCTCATGTTATGGACACCGCCTAGGTAATTTGTTTTTATTCTAAACACACCACAGATAAGAAAAAAAGTGCCCAATCTTTCTGATATCTACAGTAATCGTATTTGATAGCTCTTGTTCGAACAGTTCTTATATCGTGTTATTCCGTCATAAACCCTAAGCCATAAAGTAAATTTAGGGTTTATATCCAGACTCGGGTGCTGGAGTGATTACTGGAGGCCCTTCTGTCGATGTTTTGGACAGTGAAAGCCGTCCTAATTTTTTGTTGATACGGTACTTACTTACTTCCAAATAACTTGGGCTAATTTATTAAACGGAGGCTATACGTTTTTTTGTAAGCTTAATATGTTATGACATTGCTCATTTAATTTCCCGGTTGAACCCTTAAGATTTGGCGTAGGTACTAGTTTTACGAAAACGACTAGTCACCTGACCTTCCAACGTTTCAAACGCGCGTTAGGATAGTTTAACGTAACGTGACTCCCCTGCTCTGTTGGGATGAAACCGGCTTGTTGACGATGTTTTCCATCACCAAAAAGCTACTGTTAAATTCCAAATGATAATCGTACCTTATTTTTTTTGTTTAAACATCGCGTGGTCCCACTCCCATACACTTTGTTTATAGGTTATTGCTCGATTTAACTCATAAAGTTGGCTAAATTCATTGTATTTTTGTAGGTATTGCTGTCGATGCCGATGCCCCAAATAAACGAAATAAATAAATTCTAATTTTTGGGTTGGGTTGGGTAAGTTCTAATTTTATAAAACAAACATTAGTCAATTATTCCATGGAAACTTAACTGGAAAAATATCAATTTGGACATGTAAAAACGTGACGCAAATAATGAACCGGCACGAATCCCCTAACACAAAGGCGCATTCCCGAATCCTTTCCTTATAACTAATAAATTGGCATCGCTGAGGTTTTGTCACGTTTCTCATTACTGAGATACGACCCACACTGCATGTGTGTGTGTATGATACGAGGGATGAGCTGATTGTGTGTCCTTTGTGGATAAAAGCCTAGGGGTTCCGAGAATGTAATTTTACAAAATTATCTCTCTTCCGATAGGAAGGCAGCGCGAAGTGGGTAATCTCCACTTCGCTCTGTCCTCGACATCGTCTTCGGGTGCCTGATACTCTATTATGTCTTTGAGTATTACATCTTTCCTGGATCTGTCTATGGATCTGCCCCTGGATCTTCGGCCGGGGATGGAAAGTTGTATTACTAAATTTCTTATTGTCATATTGTCTTGTCCTGTTGCTATTACTAATATTATTATCATACCGCGATTAGAATTCCGTTGGAGGTGACAGCATTGCCATATAAATACGTCAAAGTTTATATTACTGACAGCAATTCGAACCCCATTCTAATAGCAGTTTGGTAATACTGCGGGTAATACTGATTATCGGCCACGATATTAAGACGTCCTCCGCCTTCCTAATCTAATTTGTATACATTACTAAATAAGTATATTAAATTAACCTTTATCCTCCACTGTCTTTTTGCGTTGGGAGAATGCCTTAACGCACCGTACGGCGGTCGTGGGGCGACCGGACAGGGTATGTAGGAATCCCGGACAGAAGGCCTACCAATGAGTGTCGCTGAAGTCCACTACCGGACATATTGCCAACTCGAAGGCAGGCGCACTGATGCTCGACAGAGCTCATGTTAACTATACCTAGCGTTAAGACCTATTTTGTCAAACATGAACGCAATAAAGAATCTGAATCTGAAGGTGCGCGGGAGTCGAGTTTAGACGAAGCGTCAAGTGGAACAGGCCCGTCCCAGTGTCCTGCCAGTTATTACATCTAAACGCTGTAAAATTTAAAACATAATTGGGATAACCTTGGGTAACCTACCTTTAATAATCCCTAAAACCTTGAGAGCATAAACTGAATAGAACATCCTTCAAACTCGTTACTGAAGATAATCATTTATCTAAATCTCTTCGCTAAGAAAAACAAGGCTTGTTTTCTCTCAACAAAAGTTTTAATAGTACCCTAGTACTTCGCACTTAACTTGTAATGGATTTTCTAAGTTATAATACGAAACTTGGGAATTTGCACGTCTATAGACATTGTATAGATAGATTTTAACACGTGGGTGTTTAGTTGCTAGCTAGTATGAGTAACTAGTTCCTTGAAATTTATATACATTATAATGATGTATAATTTGATTTCTCGCGATCTAAACGTGAAAATTACTATTCTATGAACACAGTTGTCATTTTTGCTTTTGTGTGTTATTAAATTGTAAAAAGTTACATACGTGACGTGTTCGTGAATTAGTTACCAACATGAACTTTTCTTGTTTCCAGGTAAGTTTCTAGCAGGCTGGCAAGCCAGCAGGCCTGGCGAGTAAAACTTCTTGTTTCAATGACTCCACATGCTGCGGTGTACCCTTTTTCTTTGCTCTTAAATGTGATTGTGATTTATCTATGGGAAAATATTTTTTATTGCTCTATTTTCATCGAGACTGTGCTGATTATAGTAGCCATATTACATGCAGTATATTATGCGACCTATTTTGACTAACTTAGACCGAATACAATCAAAACTTTATTATTTAGAGTTTTTCAATATTAAGGGCCAGCCTTATTCAATTCGGCCCCGTAGTAAGCTCAATAAGGCTTGTTATTATGGGTAATCTTAGATGACGATATATTTAATATTACCCACAACGTACATACAACGTGGCAATGCTGCCAGTCTTCTGGGCGCGCTGCCTAGAATAATTAGTATTTTTTTCTTGTTTTTCTCATTCAAATCTTGTTTCTGTTAATAAATATTAATTCGTATACGAGTTAAATATAAGTTTTTAATAGAGATAATTACTTAAATGCATTAAATAAAACGAAGACAAAATCAAACATTTATGCTCATCAGCTCATCACTCAAATATTTTCTTTTACCAGGTTTGATGAAGCTTCGCAGGCAGAGTCATGAAATATGAAATTATATAGCGCAAAATTACAGTCAATTTAAGAACCTCCATTACTGAAATATTGTGAATGGTTTTCCAACGAATTGAATAAGCAGGGTATTTACAGGGGTGTATATCCACTTCGTTTGCCGTCTCCGACCATAAGCAGTTGACAGTCACTCTTTACAAATGTTCAAACCCATTCCAACAATCTGTCTCATCTCATCACTCACCTCTATGTCTTGACACCGAGATTAGAACCAAAATTATCTCTAAACGTCATTTGGCCTGGGGGACTCCTCCCGTCTCTGAGCTCTAATTATGTACATTAAATAATTAGTTTACGGTAATATTTTTTGTATTGGTGTTTATTGTTGACCTTTATTACTATGCGTAATGGAAACATATTTCGAACGCGCTTAAAGTGATCAACGTTCATATTTTAAAGCCAAAAACGACAGTACCTAGTTACTTTGCCTGAAGCGATTATTTGCCGTATGCGTCGTGAATAATCATAATCATAATCATTTATTCGTTACAACCATGGTATTTACAAGGTGTACACCTCTGTACTTACGGTCAATGATATTCCCAAAACTTATCAAACATTTTCCGTCCGGTATACGATGTTTTATTTAAAGATACCCTTTACGATCCCTTACCATGATAATAACGGGGCTACATTCGAGTCGTTTAATGATAATGACAGTTCGTAAAATAGCGGCAATATGTCATGCTTTGGTTGAAAAAAATTGCGATGTCAACGGAAAGCTAGAATTTTGCTTTTCCATGTGTTTCAATTTACACATACCTTTTTTTATAGCTAACAAGCTACAGATTGTCCTCTGTTGTCGGAAATGGGTCGTAGGACTAAATCACTCTTTATTTTCGCTCTTAACACAATGGCAATACGAGACAATACACAAACTCCCTTATTCATATTCAATTCAATTACAAATTACAAGTATTTTACATAAGACTTCATATGCGTCTGATAAATAAAATGTGATTAGTCCCTTTCTTGCGAACTCAAAAGTCAAAGTGTCAGATAAAGACAAACGAAACGGTTTGTTGAACGTTTATGAATGAATAAGGCCACAAAATTACTACCTCCGAGTGATGGAAGAGCGGGATCTTCCGATACAAACATATTATAATGCTTAATGGAAGGTTCCTTTGCCTTGTTTGTAGTGTGGAAAAGTCAAATAAACAATTTTTGTATTTAGAATAGAATAGAAGAATAGAATAGAAAAACTTTATTCAACATCACATGACATTTCTAGTTACATGGGAACCTTAAAAGTAGACTTAACATATAAAATTTAAAATGAATCCTACAGTTATCCTTATGTGATGTTAAAAAGGGGCTTGCCTCAGCATAATGTTACAGTAGTAAGGCCACTGCAACGCTGGTTTTCAGGCAGACCCTGGTAACAATATTAATCCATTTTACATTGCTCGCTGTTTGTCGGGAACGAAATGTCTCAGTTTGTGTGCGCGCGTGTGTGTGAGAGTGTGTGCGTATTTGTATGAGTGTGTGTGTGTGTGTTTGACTTGACGGAATATGTGTGATATTGTGTCGTAGGAATGTTTGAGTAGGTAATAATATTGTATGTTTGGATATGCACTGTAAACGTATTTGGCCAAATTACTTTAATTTACTAGGTACTCTAATGTAAATTCACATATGAATTTAAATCTTAGGGTCATTACATATATGAAGGCACAGCTCGACTGCCAGGAGGAAGTGCCTGCTGAATTTGCATAAGGTATCGTTTCAGATGTAATTTGAAATTGCCGATGGTATTACAATTCTTGAGTGGCGGAGGTATGTTATTCCAGCACTTAGTGGCAGTGTATTTAAAACTTCCTCGGAAAGCGGCGGTATGGTGACGTGGTGGTAGCAATTCATGACAAACTGATCTGATGCCGTGTGAGGAGGACCTGTTTGAGCGCCAGGTGAACTTTTTATGTAAGTACTCTGGCTCGGATGTTTTTACCACGCCAAACAGCAAGGAAGACAGATGAAGTTCTCTTCGGTATGCCATTTTGAGAATACCCGCCGAGTTCAGGTAAGGGGTCACGTGTGATCGCGGGGGGATACCAAAACAGTAGCGCGCACATGCGTTTTGCACCCTTTGCACTATTCGGTCCGTACAAGCTAATAGCCGTGGGCCATACACCACATCCCCATAATCAAACCTCGAAAGCACCAGGGAATCGCATAACTTGACACGCAAATCTACACTAAGGTAGTCACGAATACGGTAAAGTACCTTAAGCTTGTAAAATGAAGCTTTGGCGACATTCGCTATATGACCCTCGAAACGCAATGACTCGTCCATTGTAATGCCTAAATTGCGCGCCTCAGGTACTCGCTCCACTTCATCACCCGATATGATAACAGCTGGTTTATGGATATGTATCTGTTTAAGCTGGTTTTTAGAGCCGAAAATCATAAATTTAGATTTACTGGGATTTAGTACCAAAGAGTTAGAGTCGGACCAAGCTGCAATACTTTCTAAATCGTCGTTTAGTTTAGCAGCAGCCCCATCGGTATCAGCTGGATTAAATGATATGTAGATTTGAATATCGTCAGCATATAGGTGGAACTTACAATATTTTTTTATTTTGTATAAAATAAAAATAAAAACCCGTAGCACAACAAAAATAGCTTTTAACCATCACGACAAACAAGACTTTCTATTAAGGCTGTGCATTGGAAATTATCGCGTGCTTGGAAACGCCGCACAGTGAGCTGGATGGCTCGGAAAGAGGACATTCGCACTTTTTTCAGAAAATCATTTATTGAAAAATGCTATCCGATAGAGAATTATATAAGGAACAATACTTGTGGTATACATTTTTTCGAAATAAGGCATATTGACAGCAGAAAAAAATAAAGTCTGTTTTTTTTTGTATGGGACCCAAAAATAGGTATCTTGTTTCTCACAAACTATTAGAGGTCCCGTCTTCTACCTTTCAAGACTTTGTTTTTCTACTTTTATAGATTAGGAAACGACAAGCAGATTTTTTATACAAGTGCTGGTTTTTTTTAGTCCCGTAAAAAGTCCACACATTTTCGATTTTTTCGTTGTCTTTTTTGGGATTTTACATTATATTTCGATAGTTAAAAGTAAAAATTATAATAACACATAATGGATTTGAACAGAATCAACTCTTTCCAAAAAAAAATTGACAATAAAACGTCGCATGTGTAACTTTTTATTATTATTATAGAATTAAACTATCGACGCGCTTTTTGATGAGTTTTGACGAGTTTTGAGTGTTTTTATGCACTTTTATATATGAAATGTATATGTAATTGTTCCTTATTGACGTCTAACGTTGACACGAGAGTTTTTAATTTTAATTCATTTTCACAAAAGTTACGTCCAAAAACCGTTTTTTTGCCTCAAATTGCTCAATTGTAAGACCTTAATTGATATGAACATGATTTTTACAATGAAATAAATTAAATGAAAAGAAATGAAAAGTTTGGTGCCATATATCTGGAAAACTGTGAGTTTTGAAGTAAATATAGGAGTTTTGAAAAATAAAAACCCGTAGCACAACAAAAATAGCTTTGAACCATCACGACAAACAAGACTTTCTATTAAGGCTGTGCATTGGAAATTATCGCGTGCTTGGAAACGCCGCACAGTGAGCTGGATGGCTCGGAAAGAGGACATTCGCACTTTTTTCAGAAAATCATTTATTGAAAAATGCTATCCGATAGAGAATTATATAAGGAACAATACTTGTGGTATACATTTTTTCGAAATAAGGCATATTGACAGCAGAAAAAAATAAAGTCTGTTTTTTTTTGTATGGGACCCAAAAATAGGTATCTTGTTTCTCACAAACTATTAGAGGTCCCGTCTTCTACCTTTCAAGACTTTGTTTTTCTACTTTTATAGAGTAGGAAACGACAAGCAGATTTTTTATACAAGTGCTGGTTTTTTTTAGTCCCGTAAAAAGTCCACACATTTTCGATTTTTTCGTTTATGTCTTTTTTGGGATTTTACATTATATTTCGATAGTTAAAAGTAAAAATTATAATAACACATAATGGATTTGAACAAAATCAACTCTTTCCAAAAAAAAATGACAATAAAACGTCGCATGTGTAACTTTTTATTATTATTATAGAATTAAACTATCGACGCGCTTTTTGATGAGTTTTGACGAGTTTTGAGTGTTTTTATGCACTTTTATATATGAAATGTATATGTAATTGTTCCTTATTGACGTCTAACGTTGACACGAGAGTTTTTAATTTTAATTAATTTTCACAAAAGTTACGTCCAAAAACCGTTTTTTTGCCTCAAATTGCTCAATTGTAAGACCTTAATTGATATGAACATGATTATTACAATGAAATAAATTAAATGAAAAGAAATGAAAAGTTTGGTGCCATATATCTGGAAAACTGTGAGTTTTGAAGTAAATATAGGAGTTTTGAAATAAAATTAGGGATAATATTTTGGTAAACCTCGTTGTTGTTAATACGATACTCCATAAAAACACGAAAACATGGACAGTTACAGATGGAAGGCCGTTCATTGGAAGCTAGGAGCCCCTGCTGCAAGGTTGCTGGAGTCCGCTTGATGCGGGTGGCGCAGGACCGGTCACTTTGGCACTCTTTGGGGGAGGCCTATGTCCAGCAGTGGACGTCTTTCGGCTGATATGATGATGATGAGGAGCCCCTTAAAAAGAAAACGCGGTTTATCCGTTTTGGAGCTACGAGTGCGATGCCACAGACAGACACACAAATAGACATGTTAAACTTATTGTTATTACATCGTTCGCTTGTGTCGGGGGTTAACAAGGTACCAGCGTGTTTCAGTTTCTTTACTGTACAAATTCATAAACTGTTCCCGAACTCCAGAGAAAAGGATGTTGCCCGAAATTCAAGATGGAAGCCTGATGTTAAACACGGCTCTTATCGGGTACCTATTACTGTTTTACCAACGGTCATATTACAAGAAAAAAGTTTCTAGACGGTGTAATGGCCCGAGAAACTGCGTACAGAAGTTTGTCAACTGCCAAGCGAGCTTATTTCGTTTAACGTTCATGAAAAGCGAGCTACTTATATGGTTGTGCTTATCATCAAGGGGTTACACATGGCGACTCTTTGTATCGATAAAAACACGATACAGCATTGATGCAGTATGGCTAGTGTCACGATACAGTCGTGCGTATGTATCGCTAAAAAAAATTGCCGTATGTAACATCTCTTATAAATCCTTACTCTAAGATTGGTTGCCACCGAAAAAAAAAACAAGGCTAATCACTCGCATATGAGTCGTGCACTGTCGTGCTTCAACGAACGATTTCCACTACAAACTGGAAAAATGATGCTACGCGCGGCGTAGCACACGTAGCAATGCCTCGAGTGGGCAGCGATGAAGCTAAAGGGTCTGTTTACACACTGATTTGTGGTTAGAACACACTCCCAGGTATTCTGTGAACTCGCACTAAATGCTAATCAGTGTATACAGGCCATAAGCTAGCCTAACTGACGCCTCCCACGTGTTTCACACCGCATGGAGTGACCACAAAGCGTCGGTGTGGTGTGGCGGTAATTACCTATTCCAGTTAGCAGAGCAAGCTGCGTTTAGTCAGGTATAGAAACCTAGAGGTATATCTCGTAAACCGGTATTACAGTTTCAATACGACTATATATATATATATATATATGAATATATATATATGAAAGGTAAAACTATTAGGAACACGGGTACATACATAGATCCTGGACAAACTGCACTAGTTTATCTTGTTCTTGAATAAAGTACCTACTGATAACCACCTTTGTGGATGCGTGATGGAAGAATGTTTGGTCTAGAGAGGTCTCTACTAGAAAGAAACGCGGCAAACTCCAAATCGATTCCGATATGAGGACGAATAGAACCCCTGACAGGTTGAGTCGCAGTCTTTTGTTTATCCCAAATAAATTCAATATTCCAAATTCGAAGTAGGTGTTTTATATATTTTTAATCATGTAGTGTGACTGATGTTATTTCACTCTGATATCGCTTACCCACCAAATTGAAAGTAACACAATTGTTTAGCTACTTTCACTGAACAAACAGCGATGAAGCCAAAGTTTCGATCCGCCGTAATAGCCGAAACTCCGCAGCTCAAAGTTGCTCAGACAGCAGTTTGTTTGCTATTAATTGATTGCTTTACAAGTATAATTAATTATGTTGTCACGGGGAAAATGCCTATTCACTGCTTGGGAGAGGGAGAAGGATAGATAAACAAAGGAAAATAGACATATTGAGATGGAATAGTGAAGACCCAATTTCGGAACGCGTCGGACTTCGCGACGCGACGGCTGATTGTGATCGTGTGTGAATTGTTTTGATGCATATAGGTAAATTACGCCCTCTTGCGTTATGCATACCCAAGTGAGTAAGCAACTAAGCAAGACGCACTGATATAATTAAATTTGGAATACAATTATTATTTCCAAAATGGATCCCTTGATAAGTTATGATGGGGTCTCATTCGGGAGACCATAGTCGAATATTATCTCTCGATGCAAATTCATTGTGTGTACTGCACGTACAATTTATGATGTTTCTGATGGCTTGGCTATATGATATGGATTCACATTACCTAGTTAAGCAACTAGTCTTTATATATAACAAAAAGCCACGTTATAACAAGTTTATATCACTGTTAAATTACCCTTAATGTTTCGAAACTACAAACCATCATAAGTAATTGATACAAGTTCTAAGCACAAATGTTTATGAAGTCACTGGCACCACTCGCGTACCAATTTCTGCCGTGACTTTTATTGCATTGTGCGACGCGACGGCATAATTTAGTCCGGATTCCAGCACCGAATTATTAACATGATACTAACTTACTTGATATAGTAATGGAGAGTGTTTGAACCGGTTTCAACCGGCAGGTAAACGTGGAGCCGCTAAATCCGCTCTGTTCTTTATAGCGCAGTATAATCCGGATCATCCGGCCGAGCGATGCACCGACATTAGCAGGGTTCACACTTCACACTTAGCTATAAATATGTTTATACCTGGACAGTGGTAAACAAGCATACGGCCTGCGTGATGGTAAGCAGATAATCAGATACTATTAGATAGACGCTTGCTACTCTTGCCCCGCTATTCTGTTACTTGTTTTAAGCACACCTCAACGCTCACCCACAAATGTATCTTGCCGCGATTCGTAGCAACTAAGCGTAGGTAGAGGTCTAGTTTCGTAAGGCAATGACGGGTGAGTGGCGCATGAGCGGGTAAAGAATAACAGCCCAGATAACAAGGCCATCCTTGTTTTTAAGGTTCGTTATGACGCCACGTGGAAAGAAACAAATGTAGCTCTCTCACTCTAATCACAGCGCATCTTCTGGGGCTTTGGCAACCTGAAGTCACCACCAGAAACAGCACCACCTAACTACAGAGCAAGTAGAGATGTTATTACACGCGAAATAGGTAGGTATAGTTAAAATGACGCGTAGTTGCAGTGTCCGAGAGGCAACCGGATGTCTCGCGGTATTTCAACTCCCGAAGTGTTGTGGAGCTCGCACTCGTCATTGCTCTGAATAGTATACTATATACCTTAAATGCGAACAAACATGTCCGCCATTTGTACTTTTTATCTGTGCAATAACGTTTAAATCAATAAATAAATATTTATTTATTTAATCTTCATTACACAAAAGAATATCTTATAGTACAAAAGGCGGACTTAATGCTATAAAGCATTCTTATTGTACGTATGCGAATAGGTACTGACCTTAAATTGGAACGTTTTGGAAAAAAACCATGTAAACGCACTTTTGCGCAATACAAAACTGATGTTTGACTTTCGAGCGCTCGTAAATTAAATAAAAATAAATGCTATTGTAGTGTCATAATCACAGGCACTTACTTTCTACCGATACAATGAATATGAGTGGTAAATATTTAAATTTTCTATCGTCATTTCAAAATAGCATTTCATAATTTTTTTCAGTGTTCGAGTGAAAGAGTCAAGCGCTCGAAAGTCAAAAATCGGTCCCCTGATATGTTCATAAGCTATGTGTATATTTAACAGAATATATCACATACAATATGTGTACAATATAGCCGGATTTGCGGTCGTGGGCCAGGCTATCGGGCCTCCACACCGCAACCTCGCTCGGCTCGTATTTACGCTCCAATTAGGAGTCCTTCACGGGAATATACTCATTTGTTTTATCAACGACGTAGGTACAGTCACCAGCATTAATATCTGACTCGACTCTATTTCTAGGGCCGTAAGGACGTGTCAGATATCTATGCCCGCTTTGTTATGGCAGATATTGGTGCTGGTGACGTACATACTCGTAAGTAAAAAGCATTTTATTAACTGTGTAGCGCAGAATGTAATTTTTAATCGATTTCAAAAAAGAGGTGCTTCTCAATTCGACGACATCTTTTGTTTTTTATATATGTTTATGTTCCCCGATTACTCGAAGCCACCTGGACCGATTTGGAAAATTATTTTTTTGTTGGAAAGGGTATCCTGCCCAGGTGGTGCCATGGTCGGTCGTCAAGGTCAGGATCTGATTATGGAATGGAGAAATCGAGGGAACTCTTAACATTTAAAAGGCACACATGAAGCGAAGTACTGAATTGAATACAAATACAAATAATTTGGGGTCGTAAGGATTAGGGAGTAGGATTGATAGTGGCTCCATGGTTCGTCACAATCAGCCATTATATGGCGTACAATATTTAAAGATTCTACAAGTGGGTTAAACTTTGTTTTTAAAGTAAATTATGTCGTATTGTATCTAGAAATGCGAGTTAGGAAATAAATAAAGCATAATTAGTTCTCGTTTGCTTGTTTACCTGCTGGTCGTTGGTCAACGTGTCGTACGTCCGTTGAGGAGAACTAAATGTACCTAATTTTCGGTACGGGAAAATGGCAGTTCAATTATCTTAACGCTCGTTTGAAAAGTTACGCAGTTATTCCTCTGCTTACAGTATTGAATGTAATACTAATAATTACACGTTTAAACTCACGTATTAAATGTCACTACGGGCGACATGTATCGAACTCTTCGGGAGTTCTTCAGAATGAGTGTTTTCGCGGCAGTGTCACGCGAATCACTCAAACCGCGTTATTATTAGTATTAGTTAAACATGTGTCACGAAAGTTTCAAATTTTAATATTGAATTAATACAAAGTATAACTTTTACAAAAATGTAGACGCATTTTCTACGAGTATATTGTACTCTAGACGAATAAGAGACAGTATATTACCCTCAGTAACTCAAGTCTGATTAGGTTATCCGCACACGACCGGATTCTTCCACGCCATTACACCCGCTACAGCGACAGAGGGGGAAAAGGAGGATTTCCAACCCTTCTGGAATCATCGTGCTTTCCTTCAGTAACTAACTTGAACTTTTTTATATAATTATGTTTGTGAACTTTGTGATAAAACCGCAAATAGTGGAAGCGTTATATATATAATTTTACAGCCTGATAAGTGATAATACATACCTTCTCATCTCAGGTTCAGTATAGTAGGAAATGTAAAAGTTGGTGATCATAAAATCGATGAATGAAGTTATCAAGAACGGCGTCTATTCTACTACTATTTAATTGGAATCGGTGTCGTGTTTTAGAACGCGTTCGTTCTGATACATTCCACTTCTCTTCTTCTTATTTAAGAGCTAAGCTCTTGTCGATGTAGCTCAACGTAGGCCCTCCATTTACTCCAATCCCAGGCAACCTCTTTGACATCTCGATACGACCTCTTTTTCGAGGAGCTCTATTTATTTTATTCCAGTTCTTCCTCTTCCTCGCTTCCCCTCTATCTTTCCTTCAATTATATTGAGTATGAACTTGACAAGTCGTATGAGGTTCCCTATCATCTTCCCTCTTCTATTTCTAAGTTTCTCATTAACTGCCTGGTTTGTCTCACTCTATTCAGCACTTCTTCATTGGTTACCCTCTCTCTCCAGCTAATTTTCTCCATTCGCCTCCAACACCACATCTCAAACGCTTCTAATATCTCTGTATCTTTTTGGGCCAAGGTCAATCTTTCACTTCCGTACAATTCTATGCTCCATATGTATGATTTAACAAATCGTATCTTCGTTTCTTTTGATATTTTTGAAGTCAATATATGTATTTTGCTTTGGAAAGCTAATTTTACGATTGCTATCTGGACTTTATATCTGGTGTGCATCTGGAGTCTGTGGTGATAAGGCTTCCTAAATATCTGAAACATTCCACTTGTTGAGAAAATATAAAACTAATTCGAATTCAGTAAGTTGAGCCGAATCGATCCTAGCTATCATACCCGTGCCCTTAGCATATAATATAGACACGTTGTCTACAATAAAAACGCGATGCGACGCAACGCCCTTAGAACAATGCCCAGGGGGATTCCAGTCAGGGAACACTTTACTTAAGGCCCATTGGATTTTTGTTTACCGAACATGCATTTCTGTTTATTTATTTTCTTAACCCATTCGCCGCCACACTAAGCTCATACTGCTACACCGTGGTTCGTAGCAGCTTAGCACATTCACTGCTCAGAGTCACTACGCGCTGCGCTTGGTTTTCGTATGTAGCGGAAAGCGCCTATTACGGCGTAGGTGCCCACTAGGCGGGTTCCTAGCAGAGAAAGCGTTCAATTTTCGCATTCACAGATCGCTACGCGCTACGCTCATAACCGATCTCGTGGTTTTCCCCGCGTACCGAAAAGCGCCGACAGCTTAGGTGCCCGCTAAGCGAGTTCCTAGCAGTGAAAGCGTTAAAACACGCACTGCTAAAAATCGCTACGCGCTACGCTCATAGCCGATCCCGTGGGTTTACCCGTGTAGCGGAAAGCGTCTACGGCTTAGGTGAAAGTGTTAATGTCCATATTTAGCGAAAAACGCCTGTAGCGCTCTGACGCATATCGCATGTACGATTGTACGTGTGAATCGTGATTGGCGTTGAATGGGTTAAGTAGAGTTCCTGTATACATTTTGGTGAATTTGTCGTATCTTATTATTCTTAAGCTACAAGGACGCCTGTCTTTAACCGTATTCAAAAAAGGAGGAGGTTATATGTTCCACTGTATGCATTTTTTTGAAATTTGATTGAGCCGTGCCGCAAAAGTATTTGCATTGTAGTTATTATATGTTGCTCTGGTTAAGGACCTTACGATACACCTTAACAAACCTCGATTAATTAACTAATTTATAATAAATGTTGTGGACATACATAAAGTGTTTGCCAATGTATTTAGATGAAAATTTGGGTTTCATTTGGCCATCACTCTCCATGTATTCAGTAGGTATGCTAATTGTACTATCTATTCTCTCCTAAATAAATAAATAAATATGTTTCTCAAAAAATTACCTTCAAATCGAATTTAAGGTTTTTATCTATTTTTTACAGTCAAAATATATTGTGATCTCTCTTTCTTCTGATTTTAAACTCGTTGATGTTGCATTTTTTTCCTTCACCACTACCTATCTAGTAATATTGCAGTGTCATCTGGCCTCTTTTTCATTAACTTTTTCAGATGGCATTTGTCACGTCACATACCAATTTATTTAATCGTATGGCATACATTTCGATTAGGCAATTAGTTTCACATTAACAATATTAGATACAAGTGTGACAAAGAACATTAATGTAGTCAGCATTTTTAAAAATAATTTATTTCATGATAAAAAAATAAATTACAGATTTGCATACATGTCAAAAAAATAAGGGTTTTATCACGGTCGTCAAAAACAGAGAAAAGCTAAGATATAATATTAAGACAATGTCAACAAATGTGAGAACACAATAACAAGGAAATAGAAAAAACAAACCAAAAGCAAAATAACCTCAAGCCTTTGAGATGTGGTGTTGGCGGAGGTTAGAAAAGATCAGTTGGACAGAGAAAAAGATGAATGAAGAGGTTTTGGGTATAGTCAATGAAAACAGAAGTTTATTAAAAGTTATTGAAAACAGAAGAAGAAAAATGATATATCTACTTCGTCACGATGACTGCATTAAAGTTATAATAGAGGGAAAGATAGAAGGAAGAAGAAAAAGAGGAAGACCGTGAAGAGCTTACATGCAGCAGTTAAAGGAAAATATTGAAGTTGAATCGTATAGAGAGTTGAAGGAAAAGGCAGAAAATAGAACAGAATGGAAATTACTCCACTGACAAGAGCCAAGCTCTTAAATATCTGATGATGATATCAGCCTCTAGGTATCGTCATCCTTCACAATATTTAGTGCATCAGAAAATACGTAACAATACATTTAATATCAAATCATATTCAGACAAGTGTAAATAGGTAATAATAATAATTTAACATGTCAAGTCAAGACTCATATATTCTTTTACTGAGTACAATGGATATTCCAATAAAAAAACGATAGGCGAATATCCATGTGACAATTATGATTCGCCATATATTTTTGAGTTGATAAATAACGTATAGCTCTTCGAATATCTTTACTTGCACATCATACATAACTGACAAGTTGGTTAAATAGGGGTCTGGCGGTACAAACGCTAGAAAGTGATCTGATTCTCATAAATGTGTAAAACTTCAACGTAATCGAACATCGGGAAGTGAGTCTGCCATATTTGAACCAAAACTAAACAAAAGCTAGACAGACAGATAAAGCATTTAATTGACACAAACACAAAGACATTCTGCATACGAATTGAAATGATACAAAGACTTCAACATACAATTGCATTAGCGTTGCAGCAAAACAAAAGGGTTCTAAAACTCTAAAACATACTCATACATGTGGCGTTTAATAAAAGCAATTAACGCCGCAAATCAACGTAATCGACGCTGGCGTTTCTGTAAATCTCCTTAATTAAACCCATTTCGCGTAACTCTACTTTAAACCCGTAAGAATAAATTAAGCGTCGCTGTTTGCGCGGCAATATAACCGTAATCTGGGTGGACAATGGGTGGCACTAATCCGGCTACAAGCGATAGGAGCGGGCGGGCACACTGATAAACTTAGTGCTTGTATTTCCGCGTGTCATCGCCTGCGCCGCGCCGGTTAAGGCCAGGCTTGTCCATAACCGAAGCGTAAGGACACGGCCACGACTTAAAGCGGCAGCGGCAGTTTACAATGGAATTTACGTCGTTGACTGTATGTCACTCGCTCACACGTATATATGGCGCGCCGCTGTCGCTGCTGCCTCAGCAAATAAAAGGCCTCTAGCAATGTCATAGTACTTTATGTACAGTGAGCTGCAGAGAAACGAGATCCTGCATACAACACATACTGCAAACTTCTATGGACCGGTCACGTTCTCTGCAGCTTACTGTACAAGCATACGTTTGAATGTTTTAATACACAATTAACGCCTCGCGCTACGCTTTGTAGACAAGCATCGCGTCTATAAAATGAGGACTTAACTAAATGGTCAATCTGACTGAGCGTGAATATGATTCATATCAAATTGACATTTGTTGCGCAAACTCGTTTAGACACGGCACGTGGAAGCGAATATGTTAATTTAACCCCTCACACTAAACGTCGCTCCAAAGACAAAGCGGACGTCCACAGGTTTCAATTTTGTTTCGCTTTATTTTGAAAAACCGAGACGTGTACGTGGAGTGTTCCTTGTCAAACGCCCAAGTCATTTTTGAATGTAAGCATCCGTTTATAAATGTCAGGAAGCAAGACACAATACAGATACAAATGTCGCACATATAGGTACGTATACGTAAACAAGCGAATTTAAAATTCATGAAAAGTAACCCAGTCTTAACTTTCAGTTCAGAAAGCATACGACCAAAACAAAATTATTAAGTAAGTAAGTAAGACGAAATTACCTGGGTACATTATTTTACGCAAGCATTGTTAAAACTTCCACCGACTTAAGAACACCTATTGAACTGAAAATTAACGGGGCTCCTAGTAAAAAGTGAACGTTGATTTCGGGTTAATTCTTATGTGTTTTCTATTACTACTAGCTTCCGCCCGCGACTTCGTCCGCGTGGACCCGGGATAAAAACTATCCTATATTTTAATCCAGGCTATAAACTATCTTCGTGCTAAATTTCATTCAAATCGGTTCAGCCGTTTAAGCGTGATTGAGTAACAAACATCCAAACATCCAAATTTCCAAACATCTAAACTTTCGCATTTATAATATTAGTAGGATCACTGCGATATCACATTTAGTCAATATTTTATTACCACATGACACTGGCACTGAAACATGAGTTTCATGTGCTCTGCCTACCCCTACGATATGATGTTTAAAAGGAAACACATACAGTTTCCTTTTAAACATCATATCGTAGATCATTTATCACAGATATTATCATCTACTTACTTTACTGGCTCAGTTACTTATTTATACTGGAACGTAGCTTACTCCGAAATAACTATTCGATGTGACAATATGAATGTCGCTATTTGGTAGGTACGTGCACGGCCGAAGAACACCGTATATCGTTTAAACATTTGAGAGACAAATCTTTGAGAGTTACAGACGCATTAAGCACTACTCAGTGCCACAGGAAAAGGAACTCCAAAAAACTGGCTTGCAATAGCTGCAATCCCGAGAGAAGAAAATAAACTTCGTTATTTTCACTTACGTCTGCTGCAAGCAAAAATAAAATGTTGAAGAATTTCCTCATTTAGCATAAGATGGAGATGCATTCATTTTTCAGAGCGGATTCCTCTTTTATTTTTCATCTCTGTGTAACTGTAATAGATGCTCGTATTATAAAATGCTTGGCGTTAGAGTATATTATACTATGGAAATAAGAATATTTACTACTATGATTTTCACATTTTGTTATGTAGCGAAACGTGATAGTATTATTCAGTTTAACATATTCACTACCAAGAATCGCTACGCGCTACGCTCGTAGCCGATCCCGTGGTTTTCCTCGTATGTAGCGGAAAGCGACTACGGCATAGGCGCCCGCTAGTCGGGTTCCTGGCAGTGAAAGTGTTAAGCTTGGAAAACGTAAGAAATATTGTATTATTTTAGCTTTTAAAATTAACTCGTCTCTACATACATAATTAGGGGGCCTATGATAAAATGTAAATAAGTGGAAAAATTGCAGCCCCTTTACTCTTGGAGATCTTACTATTTCCAAAACATGTTTTCTTAAATACCAGGTGAGACCGCTTATTATTAGTTAATAAACAACACTATGAAGTGAGTCACGTCTCGAGAGCTTTTTTCGAGGGTTCCGTAGTCAACAAGGAACCATTATAGTTTCGCCTTGTCCGTCTGTCTGCGGCTTAGCTCAGTGACCCTTACCTTATTAGAAAGCTGTAAATCGGTACGATTATATAAATCAATTACGCCGACGAAACGGTAGAATAAAATCTTGAAAATAAAATCTTTGGTTGTATCGTTGGATAGCTTGTTAAAAAATAAGATAGGTCTTTAAAAACCATTTTTCAATTCAGGGATGCGTTTGCGTGATATTGGGTTTTAAAGCCCGATTTTTTATTAGAGACATGTGTCCTTCCCTTTGATGGCTAAATGGTCACTACTGGGAATTTGAAAAAAAAAACATATAATGAATTTACTTTAAAAACAAATACGAATAAGTAAGTAGGCATAACTAGTTAGCAAGTAATGGTCGATCAACTTAATAAGTGTACATGAAAAGGCCAGTTTTCGTACAAATTTGGGCGACGCAACCGCAACGTTTATTTGGCGCGCGCGTGTCCATGTAACAACGGCCAAGAAAGACAGGCAACTACGGAACCCTACACCGCGCGTGGTCCGACACGCAGTTGGCCGGGTTTTATAAATAAATGATTAACTAGCGCTTTAATGAGACGAGACCTTACTCTGAACCTGACTTACTAAACGGGAGAGCAATCCACAGACAAGCCTGCACAGGGTTTGGAACTCAATAACACCAACTATTACCAAAACGCACGCCACCAAATTCGAAGTACAGTCTTGATTTATTCATCTCTCGTCGCGTCGCTCTATATTCCGTTGAGCTGCTTGATTTGAGTTCCTTTTGATAGAAAACTTTTCACGATTCAATGTGGGTTTCCATCCAGGTTTTTCTCGGGGGTTATTTGGAAGTTGCTCGCCTGACTGAGGAGGATATATTAGCATTATTTTGACCTAACAAAAATAATGCGCTTAGATTGACATTGTACATTAGTGTAGCCTGTAGCTTTGACTGTTACTGAAAATCGAATTAAGTCCCCGCTTTGCTAGCACTAGCACACAACGGGACGAGAAAACTATACACAATCCTCCTCTTTCTAATTTGCACAGTGCGAGTGAGACAAGAACCGCTAAGTAGCTCGCAACGCTACTTGGCAGCAAGTTAAGCTAGCCGTACTGGGCATTTGAATCGCATCCTTACAAATAATAGACGATGCTACTGGAATTGTCAGCTAATATAGGCAGCCTCACCTTTAATTAAATCAAGGGAGCCTTTGCGATGCCTCTCACGTTCTAAAGGTGTATCCCGTGGCTTGCGCCCGGTGTCGGGGGATAGTGAATGGCCGGCAGCTTATGGTAATGCGAGCTGCAGTCTGCATCCTAACCTGATTTCGGATCGCCGTTGTTTATGCCTCTGTAATGCCAAGTGCGATCGTCGTGGACATTGTGTGTGTGCTATACATATAAATCTACTAGCTTCTGCCCGCGGCGTCGTACGCGTGTAGATTATGGTTTAAATGTTATTCTTATGTTTAACCATACTACTGACAAATTTGAAAATGAAAAATTCATTTCCATAGAGACTGTTCGTCTAACAGTTCGAATTCTCTTCGAATCTAAATAAACACCCTCATAAAGTTGGTCGTCAATAATATTTTATTTAAAGATGCACAAAGTATCCTTTTAGAGAGCGCTCCCTATGCGAGCCACAGGTCCGAAGGCCCTAGAGCGAGCCCGACGGACACTCACTATCCTCGGGTGTCTTCCAAGCAAGACCTGAGGCCTATCTCCGAGTAACTTGCAAGCGAAACTTGAGGGCCGAAGTCCTGTTAAACGGGGAGGCAAGCGGAGCCGAAGGCTGAGCTTTTCGTAGGAATGAAAGGCCCTTAAGCATGCTTTTAGAGAGCGGTCGCTATGTGATCTCGGGGGCTTAAGGCCCGTGGGTGAGCCCCCACGGACACTTACTATCCCCAGGTGTCTTGCAAGCGAAACCGGAGACCAAAGTCCCGAAGGTGAGCGGCCAGGAAAGCGAGGCCGAAGGCCAAGCTTTTCGTAACAATGAAAGGTCCAAATCAAGCCTTAAGAAGGCCTTCGGGGGCTGAAGGCCACTTACTATCCCCAGGTGGCGAAGGTAAAGGGAAGACAAGCGGAGCCGAAGGTTGAGCTTTTTGTAGGAATTAAAGGCCTATAGCATGCTTTTAGAGACCGCTCTCTAGGCGAGCCCAGGCCCGCAGGCCCTAGGGCGAGCCCGACGGACACTCACTATCCTCAGGTGTCTTGTAAGCGAGATCTGAGGCCAAAGTGCCGAAGGTAAGCGGCGAGACATGCGAGGCCGAAGGCCGAGCTTTTCATTGGAATTAAAGGCCTAAAGCCATCTTTCAGAGAGCGGTCTCAATGCGAGCTCGAGGGCCTAAGGCCCGAGGCCGATCCCCCATGGATACTCGTTATCTCCGAGTAACTTGCAAGCGAAACCTGAGGGCCGAAGTCCTGAAAGTAAACGGGGAGTCAAACGGAGCCGAAGGCTGAGCTTTTCGTAGGAAAGAAAGGCCCTAAGCATCAGCAAAACAAAACGGCATATGCAGTAAGGTAGGGGAGTACCCTACCTTACTGCATATTTTAATTTTTAAAGGTTTAACTGTTTGGATTGCTGGAATGCTGATTGTATTATAGTTACCCTCACTTCGATAGACCTCGTAATGCAGTGAACTTGGTAAATGAATTGAAATAATTGAAAGCAATACGTTTAAAGAACGAATTTGGAAGTACATCTAGCGCCATCTAGTGACTAATAGGTATATTACATTTGGCAACGCTCATTTGACATTTCACGCTGTTTGTTGGTCTGCATACAAAGTTTCATCCCCTTTTTCGTCCCTAAAAGGGATGAAATTTGACATAAATTATAGCCTACATATGTCCTATTCTGATATACTTATAAGGTACATAACTGGAAAGTCTGGATCAATTGGAACGTACATCCATCCATCCATCCAAACTTTCGCATTTATAATATTAGTAGGATTAAGAGTGTGTATTCCTGGTGGTGTGCAGTTTACTTACCTTAGGGCCATGTGGGCCATGTGGGCCACGGCGCACCAAAGGATTAGTAAGCACCATAGGCTACGGTGACTGCTTTTCTCATTAGGCAGGCCGTATGCTTGTTTGCCACCGTCGTGGTATTCAAAAATAATCTCTAAATCATCTCACTCTTTGGGTTAGCGATATTAGGAAAATAATTTCATGTTCCGCTGAAGGATGTTTAAATATATTTTTAGGATATTAGAGATAATGAGATCGAATAATGTATTCCAAGTAAGACGTTATAATAAAATATCTGGTTTACAAAATGGGAACGTAAATTTGTATAGCTTCGCTTTAGTCTTTACGTTTAAGCAAGTATAAACACATTGCTACTCCAACCCGCCTCAAATTAAATATGTTGAAATAAATAAATAAATCAAATAAATGAATGTTATTCTGCAAGTAGGCTGTAAAGGCACTTTTACAAGTCAAAATTCTACCAGCGTTTCTGAAAAAAAGACCACTTTTAAGAAGAAACGCCGAAACAAACTAAATTTTTTGCCAAAAAAAGCTAATTACAATGATAGTTCTTAACCTACTTAAAATAGGTTAAACTGAATATGTATACAAAGAAAAAAAATCATCATAATGCGTTGTTCTACAAGAACACATGTCCGAATAAGCTATATGAATAATTAAGCTATTTTGGGCTCTGGTTTGGGCCATGCATTTCTGTCAGTGAGATAGTCCTCAA
The DNA here is from genome assembly GCA_947049275.1 of Epinotia bilunana. Lineage (NCBI taxonomy): Eukaryota > Metazoa > Arthropoda > Insecta > Lepidoptera > Tortricidae > Epinotia > Epinotia bilunana. Next base: position 1,027,297 of record OX346263.1, read on the forward strand.
CCCTGTAATAAGCCTTCGCCATCAATATTTTTTTCAAGTAATTTTTAAGAGTTGGAAAAGGTAGAGCCAAAATTTCATTACGTAATTTATTATAAATGGATAAATTGACCCGAAAAAGACTTGTATACTTTACGAGCACGAAACTTTTTAGTTGCTATTTTATTTTCATAAATGTATACGGACTTTTAAAATGCTAATTTCTTTAAAGAGTTCTCTCACGGATTCTCTTGCTCTCAGGTTAATAAGTATACAGAACGAATGGCCCTTTTTTGTAATACATAGATTGTCTTTATGCCAGCTGCTTTACGACATTGAGCATACAACATTACTTTATGATACTTCTTATTTTGCTCTACACACTGCCGAAAGCAAAATATTTTCTTCCCTCTGTTTTTACAACGTATCATAATGTATATATATTTATTGCGTAACATAAAGTGCAAACCTCTGACAACGACAAACAGGCTATGCGAGGTATGTCGCGCGCCACACGAGATCATCGCGTGTGCTGACTTCTGGCCGAAGGGGTGTCGCGTTTCGGCGGTTCCGGGGCATCCGGGGACTTGACGACGCAACGACTATACTTATTCCATAGGCGACGAAACAGTGTACTTCACTGTTTCGTCGCCTATAACCCCCCGTTCCCACTTGTCGGCTGTCGGCCCGATTTTTTATCGGATGTCGGCGCCTCATACAAATTGGTGTCCGACAAGTGTGAATAGCTTCATATAAAATTTTCTGCCACTGGAACGACCGATTAAAATCCGAACCGACATCCGACATAGTGGGAACCAGCTCTAAATCATAATAGTATTGTATGTATGTTAGTCTTTAAGGTATTTGTACTATGGGCCTTAGTTGCCTGAAATGCGAACTTATTAAAGGATCTCTTCACATGCATCATTTTGTACTAGCGGTATTCTACATTATGTTACTATAGTAACACGGTTCCCTGAATCCATAATCAAAGTTTGCACTATACGTTGTGCTAATTTAATCTAACTGACGCGTAATTTAATGGTGTAGTGTAGTTACACTAGATAATCAGATTTATTCAATTTTAAATCTTGATTCGCTGTAATAAGTCTTAGATTAAAGTAGCTGCTGGCAAAGCAGATTTTCTTTTGCTTTTACGCATCAATCAAAGTTAAAAGTGTCAGAACGCCGTATCACTTTAGGATTCGGTTGAAATGTCAACTCTAATGGTATGAAATAAAGTTGAAATTATAGTGAATTAGTCTAAGGTATGAAGAGTGCGAAGTTCATAATTCTATGAGTATTTCACATGAATTAGCAGGGGTTAGGATTTCTCACGCAGATTACGGTACTGATTAATGATTTAAATATTGCTTTGGCGCCATACACTCACGTTCTTTATGTTTCTTCTAAGCCTAGCCTCTATTATTTATGTACCGTTGAGTAGTATACCTTGGTTATTATGATCCATTTTTTTAGATATCAATCTCCAGTTATCAATTTTTAATATACTTCCGCCCGCGACTTCGTCCGCGTGGACCCGGGATAATAAACTATCCTATATTTTATTCCAGGCTTTAAACTATAATCGTGCAAAATTTCATCTAACTCGGTTGAGCCGTTTAAGCGTTATTGGGTAACAAACATCTAAACATCCAAACATCAAAAACATCCAAACTTTCGCATTTATAATATTAGTAGGATTAGCATAGGATACGATATCATACAGTTGTAAATCCGTTGCGAAAATTGTTGCGTTACGGCGATGTGGCCGTGCCTACACGTGTAATAAAGTCAGGAAATAATTTATACTTTTGATATAATTCAATGTTGTATGTGAAGTCTCCGACCCGCATTGGGCAGCGTGGGAACTGCTGCCCATTCCCGCTCCCCCACGAGCCACGAGAGGAGGCATGTGCCCAGCGGTGGGACTAAAGTTCTGTACATATACAACCATAGAAAAAGATGGGCCGTCTTGCTGTAAAACCATCTGTTGTTGCTTATGCCATGTTCCAACTTTGGCCATGTTTTGGTAAGTATCATCTGTTTGACTTAAAATTTCACTAGTAACAGTTCAAAAAGTATAGAGAAGTAAAACTAAAATGCCGACCGTACAATACATTATTAACAATTTGTCGTCTTTTATAGACAACATTGTTGTCTTTAAAATACGACCAATTGTTAGAAAAGGTAAGGTTTTGTAAGTCGATGGATGATAGGCTGTCCAGTACTCTTGTTTGATGTCACCTAGATGTTGTCCATATTGAATGTTTTTGTTATTTTGCAATGTTTAACTTCTCTTATTATTATTATTCTTATTTGTTTAATATCACATTTTGTCGATCTTTTATACCCACATTGATGCTAAAATAGTAGAATATATTCGGCCATTGTAATTATTCTAGTATTAGTTATTTTGCAATGTTTAACTTCTCTTATTATTATTATTCTTATTTGTTTAATATCACATTTTGTCGATCTTTTATACCCACATTGATGCTAAAAGTGGCACTGGAACACAAGTTTCATGTGCTCTGCCTACCCCTTTTAGGGATAAAGGCGTGACTGTATGTATGTATGTATGTTCATTTCTCGGTGCATTGGCTTGTCTGTAATGCCGTGTAAATATATTGTTAATAAATAAATAAATTGTGTACAAATTCAGTAGTATGTGTAGTGTTTTCATGGAGTCGCAGCCAACGTAAGATTGCAAGAGTTTATTTGTCAGCCACAATACCGCACCTGGAACCTTGTCCAACTTGCGCTTTGTGTGAACTTTGCACTGAATTGTACAGAAGCTACGTACACTTTGGGGGAAGTTTTAGAAAGCTTCAAGCATTATTACACGACCAAATGTAGAGCTAGGCCAACGGTGGAAAATCGCGAGTTAGAAAACGGTAATTACAGCAAACGAAATATTTGAATTAAATATGTCGTAAATGTTCCTGTATGCATGTGCTCAGAATTTAACATAATATTGTACATTTTACCAAGCAGAAGCGTCTGTCAATGAAGTTATAATTTCGAATAAAAGTAAAAATAAACCCGCTCGGGCGATACATGTTTATTTATTTTTTTTGAACTTTGGTTGAGAATTTAACATATTATTTAAATATCTTTGAAAAACGAATTCCGTTCGGCTTATTCCTATCGTGTACCTATGCAAAGTTTGCGCATTTGTACTGTATAGTGTAGTCGACGTCATAAACATGTTGGGACCTACTTAGGTAGCTATACCTACACTCTTATTTATTTATTTATTTAATCTTTATTGCACAAAAGAACAACTTATCGTACAAAAGGCGGACTTAATGCCGTAAGCATTCTCTATCAGTCAACCTTTGGGCAAAGCAGACAAATTGTGACTTCGCCTTATTACAAAGCAATACGATGCAAAAGTCTAAACATATATATGACGTGGACTGTACTAAGTCACCGAGTGTGTTACGATTGTTAATTTTGCTCACCAGAGCGCAAAGTGCTCCGTATCCCAGTTAGTTTCACACACGACAAGTTAACAGTCGGTTCCCGGCAGCTAAGCAACCCTGCTCTGATATTCACAGCGCGTACTCACTACTCTCCTTAAGACCAGTACAAGTTTAACTCCGATTACACATAGTTTCGGTACACTTTATTTGAGGCAGGGACAGGGTGTCATTACTCATCTCGCTCAAATATGGACCAGCCCAGCCTTCATCATCATCATATCAGCCGAAAGACGTCAGTGTATTTAGAACTGTGAGATCTTTGAAAAGACAACACTCCTGACCCCGTAGCGTGGACGGCATAAGTGATAAGATAGAGCGTCCGTCACTAGCTGACACCGTTCAATAGAACTAGACGGACGCTCTATCTTCACTTATTGCGTGATAAGGCCGACCATGAGACGGGGTCTGAATGGCCACATGTGACTCATCTGCAAGTTTATGTACGCTCGACTGTTCACCTACAAGTGGGCGGTAAGCCATAAAACAAGTGGTTGCGAGTGTCGGGACCAAGCTCCAGTAGGGAGGAGCGAGGCGAGTTAGGCTAGGTTGTGAATCGTGAAGCGCAGCGAACCGCCATAACTTACAGCGGCTGTATCGAATGCCGGTTGCGGCCTAATGTAGCGGCTGCCTGATTTATACAGGGAATTTTCTACTCAGTTATTTACCTATACGTGTAATGTGCCTACTAACGCGGAACGTGTAGTTTTTCCACTCTTGGGAGAAATAAATCTGTTCAAAAGCATCTGGGCTGGGCCGACATTTATATCAAAATATTTCATTCCGTTTTGTATTTAAGCGATACACTCCTTTATATGAATGCCAAATCCCAAAAAAATATTTTGAGTTAGTGTGGTGTCTGTTTTTAAATGTCTTTCTTAGGGGAACGAGAAAATGTAAGTAAAGATAGTTAGAGACAGATCAGGCGAAACTAAACCTTATGTGAAACTCACTAAACTCAGACATGCAAATGCCACAGCTTTATTTTCTTTAACTGTAGATAATGGCATCGTGGTTTTGTTTAATCTCTGTTACTATAGTCTCTTATACTGAATGATAATAAAATAAACCCTTTTCGGGAGGTTAAAATCGCTAAAACAGGTTTAAAACGGTCTAACCCGTACTTAACATTTAAACATCAAAGAAATAAATAAGTGGCCCTTCAGAATGGGCCACTGTTATTCTGGATTCAATTCTATAGCTAATGCATGTCACAAAAAGTATATGTAGATAGTTTAGAATTTATACATTTCGCTTATTACAAGTAGATGAGTTACCTCAGAATTAATGTATTTGAAAATGAATATTTAATAATGATATATAGGTTACGAGTACATTTATATTTATAAAGTCAAAGACCTATACAAGACATGGACACACAGACACCAAGGATGTTGCATTAAGTCCCGGTGGGTAAAAAATATAAATACATGAAAGTTAAAAATGCACTAGAGTTAAAAACCGTGCATTAAAAGTAATGATACGTTACTTATATCAGAATTACGAACAACATTTCAACATCAGTTCTATCTATATAGGTGGAAACTTATCTTAGTGGGAAGCATTGGACATTACCTAGGATTGATCCAAACACTTCGCCTGATTGCGATCTCGCAATTAAACCGCAGTCCAATTGCCTGCGTCCGGTATTTATAGATTACAGGTACTGTTTACCAGTAACTATCTCGCCTCACCGGTTGAGCTGAATAATTTGACCCCAGGATCAGTATGCAATTGGAGGTCGGACTTAGGCTGGTTTAGTTGCTGCGAGCCGTTGATGGTTCTGACCGGACACACATTGAATAATAGAACCCAGGGGACGGCTCACCTTAGGGGATCGTAGACCTCAAGGACCGTACACTCGAACAAGAATAGGTGTACAGTCTCTCCACCTGGCGTAAAAGGGAGCTAAATGGGTAGACCGTGGTGAGTGTTCTATTTGGGCCGCAGCATCTTAAACCCCAGGGAAGGCGACGAAGATCGTTTCGCCCAAGTCCAAGCCAGAAGCAAGTTGCGAGGTACTTCGGTACGATCAGTATCAGATCCTGAAGTCCTCTGCATGAAAGCGCAGATAATGGCCGCCGATTAGACGCGAGTTCCTGAAACCGCAATATTTTAGAGTATCAGCTATAGACTATACTTCATTTCCTCTTGTGCCCAGCATGTAGGATCACCATTATCATCATTATCAGACCGTAATCGCCCGCAGCTGAGCATAGGCCTCTCTTCGAGTACGGCACCCGTCCCTATCCTGAGCTAGCTATTAGGATCACCAATAATTATATTTACATTTATTTCTGTTGTTTTTCACCGTACTGTACGTAGAATAGCCACTCTAATACCCCGGGACGATATATCCCGAATACCTTCGGGATTAAATGAAGGTCGTGATAATGGAAACTAACCGCATTTATAAGCGTCTTGGGTCCGCCAATTTAACGGGCATTCGTATTTAATTGTTGTTGGCCCTTGGCTAAAAATAACTTTAGCTAAACATTTGTTTACCTTTTAACACATTTAGTGCCAAAAATTTCGTAGCGCAACGCTCGTCGCCGATAACACGGGGAACGCCGTCTGTCACCTACGACCAGAACGCCTTCCCTTTTTTTTCGTGGAGCAAACCTGCGAACCTAGTACCTAACCAATCATCAGGGGATGATTGGATTATGTGGTATTTCTATCCATTAAAAGCTCCGCGGCTGCCTACATCTGCGGGCTCATGCGGGATCAAATACTGAACGCACTGGAGCCCCCTCGTGCCTCGCCACATTTCGCTCGTGCTAGGGCGAAAAAGATGAGACCTACCTACCTAGCGGGTTCCTTTTCGTGGCAAAGTGTTAACTCATTCACATTTAAGCTACGCTCGTAGTGCTACGCCGTAGTCCGTAGCACCTTAATCTCTATATGTAGCGAACATCGCCCGTAGCATTCTGACGCATGTGTGTCCTGACTCGTGATTAGCGCTGAACGGGTTAAATGTTTTTTTTTTATATTTACAGAACATTTGCAAATGTTTCTATTTTATATTAGTGTGGGGGAGGTTTAGCTTAATGGCGAGGCTATGGATAATCGTAGCTTAATGGAAAGCTTGTAAGCTGCGGGCTTTACTTCATTAGTCTTTTTATTCGATTTCTTCGTCCTCTTAGATAATCTAATACAATAATGTCCTGACATCGGACCCAGATCGAGGTTGGTAACAGAATCATTGAAGAACTGTTGATATTTTGAGTTTAAATGTAGAAGCTAATTTATTACAATCGTATCGTCAGACTGATTAGCTTCCGTAACGTACAGATGCAGTTCCCTTTGTCATTTTGATGTTTGGGGCATAAAACTCGTCGTTAAAACACATATTATTTTTAAACCACCTCTGAAAACGTTATAATATTTACTGAGGTACTCGATTCGCTTTTCAAAAGGTTTCCAGGTTTATTATGCTAAGTTGATGGTATTAGGAAGCAGGGATGAAACCAGATAAAACTTATCTGCACTCTTAGCTATGTTCACGCCCTCTACAGGTTGTATGAACGTTTTTACGATATTACACATGATTTAAGAAACCCTAGCTATTCGCGCTGCTCTTCTAGCGGATTACGGATTATATTATGCAAGAATTGACCCAAACGATAATTCTAATTACACTCAAGAGTAAAATATATAACGGAAACAATTCGTTAGAATTACCAATTACAAAGTGTACCCTTTTTTTTCTTTTAGTGTGTTGTTTAGATATAATGTAACGAAATATTAAAGAACACATCCATTTCTCGGAGAACACTCATAGCACTTTATATTATTTAAAATACTTCAAATAGCAAAACAGTTCGACACCACAATGCATTCAAATAACATTAGTAGGTACCTACCTACTGTAAAAACGCCATCTTGTCTTGCGTTGCTCGCCAAATTCATACATACTTAATATTGCCAGTTTGTAACACTTTTAAGTACTTTCGACATGTAATCACGTATTCAATTAATCATTTACTGAAACGCAATATTAAACTATATCAGAATATACCACTACTATATCTGTTTATAATATCTCTATAAATGTGCGAATAGTGACTGAGATGACACATCTGCACCGCTAATCCAAGACGGCGCGCGAGCTCTCTCGATTTTTCTCGCACTATCGATCTCTCTCTTATTAGAAAACTTAGAAAGAGAGGTATAGTGCGAGAAAAATCGAGAAAGCTCGCGGTCTTGTGATAGAATAATTTAAATATGTGCACAAAGCGGGACAATACAAAGTGTGTTGATAACATATAACTTAGAATGAACAAAATCTGTTTCGGTAGGTTTTGAAAAGAACAGACAGAAAAATTATCAGTAGCTAGTTAAGAGACCGCAGTAAGCTCGGCCGAATTTCACCTTCCCATACAAACGTAGTTACGCTCTCATTTCAAAACTACGTGTTGGATTGTGACGAAACTTTGCATATACAATGACATGAGGTATATCTATGTCTGTAATTAATTTATATGGTTCCAGTTCATAAAACAAACGAAATTCAGCAAAAACGAGTTTCGTATGAAAACTTAAATTCGCTGTATTTTTTCTACTATGGTATCTGAACCTACATAAACTAATTGTAGACATAGATATACCTCATTTCATTGTACATGCAATGTTTCGTTACAATCCAACACATAGTTTTAAAATGAGAGCGTAACTACGTTTGTATGGGAAGGTGAAATTCGGCCGACGCTGGAGAACCGAGCTTACTGCGGACTCTTCTAAGTAGGTAATTCTAAGGTTGAACAGCTAAAGAAAGGAGTTGTCTGGCAATTTCAATCTTAATGTTATTTGAATACCATCCTATTAATATTATAAATGTTAATTATTCAAACGCGCTTAAACGGCTAAACCGATTTAGAGGATTTTTTTCACGGGGATAGTTTATAGCCTGGATTAAAATATGGAATAGTTTCAATCCCGAGTACACGCAGACGAAATCGCAGGTGGCAGCTAGTAGTATATATAATACTACTATGATTGTATGCTCAAATATGCTAATGATACAAAATGACATTGCAATAAAAAGCCCTAGTTTCCCCTTGATGTACGGATCCCTAAAAATAAACTTCACGGACAAAGGTGCGAAGATGAAGCAGCTACAAGACAGGAACAAATGACGATACATGTTCATTTGTTTATTCATATCCTCGCATATGTCGTAACTCGCAGCGGCGGGATGAAAAATGATATCTGACGCGGGATATTTTCACAATACAATATAGTTTCCCCTGAATTTCAGCAGCGTTATTAGTATTGGCAGAAGGCTTTTTGACCAAATAATAGGGAGGATTTGGGGAAATAGGGAACCCTCACATTAATAATCCCCATATGATAGCATAAATGTGGGTATAAAAGATCGACAAAATGTTAATGTTAATGTGTTAATGTTGGTATGTTGTGTTGTGTGTGTGTGTGTGTGTGTGTTGGAGTAATCATTGCATTATATTTAAATAGTACAGACCTAATAGACAATGGCAAGAGAAGCGAACAGATTGGCGATCACTGACCACCGACAAGAGCTAATCGAGGCTCGATGCTTCAAAGGTTGTGAAATAATTTAATAATAATTTAATGGTGATACTAATGATGATGATGATATAGCTAGCTTCCATACATTAATAGGGATTATAATCAGGGTCATTCAAATGTTTTTTTTCTTGACACATTAAATTTAAAATACCTAACATGTAAAACATTAAAAACATGATTATCGTCGAAAAAAACAACATAAAAAGTCCGAGTAATTCACCCGAACGTGGTCAAACGAGGAGACTCGTATATTTCCTTATTCATAGGTACACTTTCACATGGGTACACTACATAAATACGAATAACTAAATTCCGATTGTCGGAATCACGAATTTCATAATACCGATTTTCATAACTACGAATGTTTTAAAACTCCTAATATAAGTATTCCGATTCTTCATAAATCCGATTTTTATAAATCCAAAATTTCAAAAGGTCTATCGGTTATAATTCCGATTATCAAAATTCCGAATTTAAATACCCCGAATAATAAGAAGTCCGACTGAATAATAATCCGAAATATCGAAAATACGAATTCCGATTATTAAAATACCGATTTTCAAAAATCCGAATATCATTACACCGACCAATTATAAATTCGATTAATCAAAAAAAGAAATTAGCGTTATATAATTTGTTCATTAAGTATAGGAAATATGCATTATATTTAAAGTATGTTATATTAAATGTTACTACATCAAATGATCATTATATAAAATGATAATTATATCGTACCTATGTAAATATATTAAGTGTTGTTATATGACTCAAGAATTATATGAAAAGAGTGTTATTTGCGACTAATATTATTTCAAAAATCCAAAGACTACAATTGTTATTTATTTGATGTATTTATTTATTTATTAGGAGAACCAACTGCTATATTCATACAATAAACATTGACAGTAGATACAAAGAGCCAATTATATCATGTGTTGGCTTTTTATTTTGTATGATGTGTGATGTGATGCAACAGATAGTATTAAGCGTGCTTCCGTTCCCTTGGATGAAGTTGGGTGCATAAATATAAATAATAAAATATTTTGGGGACAATCTTACACAGATCGACCTTCCAAACTAAGCAAAGCTTGTATTATGGGTAATTGTATAAATACATAAATAGATATCCAAATACTTAAATGCATAGAAAAACTTCCATGACTCGGAAACAAATATTCGTGCTCGGCGTCGGTCGTCCACCAGCACGATGGGTTGACGACGTAAACAAGACCGCGGGTCATTTCTGGATGAGACTAGCGCGGGACCGGGACAAGTGGCGTACTCGAAGAGCTCAGCCGTGGGCGATTAAAGGCTGATAATGATGGTGACGGTGACGACCATACAAATAAATGCCCTTACCGGGATTCGAACGCGGACCGACCGTTACGTGATCGACCTGCGTCCTTTAAGAATAAAACCTCGCCTTGTAAAGTATTTTTCTTTTTTTATTCGATTTCAATTCAGACATCGACAGGGAGTCATGTGACCCTTGCCCCTTCGGGTCGTACCTGTGACGCGGGGTGGGTTATATAACTTAATAATAATTATAATTGCAGTTGGAAACTAAATCGGTTCAATAATTTTAACTCAGAATAAGAAATTAATTTAGTTGTACATAATACATACCTATTTTAGCAACAAAAGAGGTAAACGGCCGAAATCTAACAATAATTAAATATATATTGTCGTATTGAATACATTGTAAAACTCATATCATATCCTTACTTGGTTCCCGCGTTATTCAAGAAAGGTCGCTGAAATAAGTGGTTTGAAAAAAGATATCCAACCACCTCATATGTATTCCAACCTTATTGACATGCTGTTAACGTCTAAAGTAGAATACTGTGATACCCCATTTAATATGGATTTGGGTTTTCTAATATTTAGACATATGGCAAATTCAAACATTGGGGCCCGTGAATGAATTCCTTCGGAAATTAAACCGGGCGCATGTGGAAATAGACTTACTTATGTTATGGAGGTTTGCCATATAGGAAGGCTGATGGTGATGAGAATATCAGGGTAATGTGGTTACATTACCCTCGGATCAGTTTACAGATCAGTTTGTCATAATTATATCTGCCGCTACTTACGTGTTTTATTAAGTTTGGCTATCCACAAGTCTCAAGAACTGTCAAAATACAAAGTCGATTTTTTGCCAATGAAAAAATACAGGACGAATACCTGAAGGGCGCTGTCGCCGCTAGCTCGTTGAGCAATCGCGTCGCTCACAACTCACAACACGCTTGCAAATCCCTAGTGTAAACATTCGCAAAGCAGTTCGTTCACGATGCGCACATTTATCAAGTAGGTACAGACGTCAGAGACATGTTTACCTTTGCACCTTATTCCATTGTCATACGGCGAAAAATGTTTACTTATGTATCTTTCGTCGAATGTACTTATACAGGGTGAATTTTTAATGAGTGTCCAAATTTCTTGTAGGCTTTTGGTATCACTAATAGACCCCATTTTTGAAATAAAACTGGTAGGTATTTATAAACTGGTAATTATAAATTGTCTATCCCAAAAGAATTATCCGTACAGTGTTTTTTTTTGGCGTGGTTCAATGCAGCAGCCGGAAGGATTTTTGCTGCTGGTCATTGCTGACCTGTGGGTAGGCGCCACTATGGGGCTATCCGACTGCCGAACTTTAAGGCTTGTATACCCGCTAAAGTCCTTGAGCGTATGGGCGGAGCCTCGACCCTCTCCCCGCGCAAGTCGCACAACCCGCCGTCGTTTATTAAGCGTTACATAGATTAAGTTACAGACGCGTCATCGCGCATCGTTACCAATGCAAGGGTGGACATGGGTGGGTGACATTCGCCATGCTTAATTGAAACTTGATATTTGTCATATATAAATTACATAATTGATTAAGTTCAAAAATTATGTCCCTACTATTATAATACTATTTAGTTACGATTAGAGTAGTTCCGTCAGCACGGCTAGCACGAGACGGCCGCGACATACCTTACTCTCGATTTTTCTCGCACTATCGGTCTCTCTCTTATTAGAACCTTAGGAAAGAGAGGTATAGTGTGAGAAAAATCGAGAGTATGTCGCGGCCGTCTCGTGCTAGCCGTGCTAGTGAAAACGAAATTCGTTCGAATAACTCTCATTGTCGCTCGAACTAGCAAGCGCGACAGAGACGGAGATACACGAACGAAGTTCGGTTTCGTTTCGCGGTAGGTCCTCAGCACGCCTAGCACTAGACGGCCGCGACATACTTTCGATTTTTCTCGCACTATACCTCTGTTACTAAATATTCTAATAAGAGAGAGACGGATAGTGCGAAAAAAAAAAGGTAATAATAATAATAATCCATACCTACTGTTGCCCTTAGGCCATTTTTAATGTCGCTATTAATAGGGGCCCATCTAGCAGTTAGCGAGTCACCGTCTGCCAGAGATAAAATGTGAAACAGTTTTATTGGGCAGGCGTCCGATGTTTCATCCAATAGCCCAGCTACTAGTCCATCATTTTCACCCAATAACCCGTTTTATTTAGATTCCATCAACTAGCAATAGACTCTTACACCCCAGCGGGTGCTGTTTCTGTGTGCGTCCCATGACACGGGCAGAGACAGCATCCGCTTGGTGTACTCCTTGCATTTCATTAAATTGTCAAAAGGGACTCTACGTGTTGGCTCAGAGCTCCACGCACGCCTCCCAAAGGTCCGGGACATCATTGTCCCGTGAGCGGGAAAGACATATAATCCATACTATCCATACTTCCATATCCATACTCCATACTAATATTATAAATGCGAAAGTCTGTCCGTTACCTTTTGTGTAAGTGTAAGGTTGTTAAGTTTTAAACTAATTTTAGGTATATTTATTACGTTCTACTTCCTTGATTTGATGATGATGGCGTGTACAGTCAGCATCAGATAGTTAGTAGCATCCAAAGTAGCCAAATATATCGTAACACATTCCTTACTCCTACTTATAGTAACAAAGACTATTTCGATGAATGTACGTTCCGATATAATTGGCTAACTTGGCTGCTACTAACTATATTATGCTGACTGTACAGAAATCGGCCTCGGGTAAATATATACTTATAGATTAGTTGTACGTTAACCATACTTTGTTTCATATCAAATAATAACTCTGTATCGAACTTGGAGTTGGCATGCAACCCATAGGTAGGTACTTACAATATTTGCCAAGCCCACTATTTTTATTAGAACTTATTCTATTAACACTTGAAAGTCATTAATATGAGCAGATAAAACAATATTGTTTCTATAATTGTTCATGCTCCTAGCAACACAGGTGCAACGTGTCTCGTCCCGCACTGACCGTATGGACAAAAACGGGGAGGCGTAGGAACTTTGGCGGAATATTTCAGAAAACGAGATAAATTTTTAAGAAAATTAAGAAAGTAAGAAAATGATGCGCTTGTTCATTATTGTATGAAGAAAGTTATAAAATTTAATATTATTCTGATAACAAATGGAGCAGTAAAATGGTTACAAGTGAAAAAATAGGGGTGACTAGATTTCTTTTTCTCTAATTTTTCTTGTTAAAATGGATTTCTACGAAAACTATGACCCGTCGCATATCTTGCAGATTAAGATATATTTTTTCCGACCGCAAAAATGTTACGTTATAATGTATAAAACGGTTACAAAACAACTCATTTTCACGATAATTTCGAATGTGCAGCCTTAAGGCGCGAGCACTCGAGGCGCGCGTGCGCCTCGAGGCAGTGTAGGGTTTTGGGGTAGGGGTGTGGGAGAGCACTGTCCGTACCGGGACTCATAGTGAGGTGCTGTAGAGTAATAGTGTGTTCGCGGTGGCCTCCCTCGGCGGCGGGTTCGGCAATGTGTATTGTCATTGTCTGACTCTGTCGCGTCGAACTGTAGGATAGTCGCCGTAATGGCGACTATCGGGGTCTTGCAGGAACCCAGTGCAGCGTGGTTACTTGGGATTCAGTGCCGCGCGGAGCGGGGCGGGGGTGGGGGAAGGGGAAGCTTGCCGTGTTAACCCTTACTACCCGCGGAGGTGCCCGCGCGGTAAGGTTTTTTTGGGATAACTAAGCAGCAATTACTAAAAAATTTAGTACTGGATGATATGAAACAAAAAACACGTATTTTATCATTTTTGCTGAAGAATCTTATATTTGAATGTGGACACTTATTAAAAATAACCCTGCATTGGTACATTCAGCCTTTGTGGTCATAATAATGCACACACTGACAGGGTTTGATTTTTTAGTTAGTTGTTTGTATCTTTTTAACTAAAAGTCCAGAAAAACGAACTGTGCAGAACGCGTTCTTTTTGCAGTAGTTAACTCTTTAATACCCTCTTATTTTTTCGCGATTTCCTGGTTGGTCCCATGGGAAATATTGTTCAGTATGATCTTATATCATTCCGAGTCAAAATGACCTCATAATCAAATATGAATATATTTTTCAAAAAGGAAACGGTTTGCACACTTAGATTTTTCTAAACTTTTACTACCTGTCAAAAAGATACAATTCAATGAACTATTATTTTTCATATCTCCTGTATACTTAATACACAACTATTATTTCACAGTAGGTACCTACTAATACCCATCCCAGAATGCCCCAAGTCTCCATCGTGGACACGATTAGCTTGTTGAACCCCTGGAAATGATGCAATCTCTGCTATCCCGATGGGACACAGAAAATTGGGCCCAAAAGTTCCACTTAATCCAACTCGGTTTAATTTAGAAGTTGATCTGAGTCGGGATCGGATCGGACCGCGTGTCTGCTTCCGTATGCATGGCACGATTTCAGAGTTTGCACGGGAATGATCCTGTGAAGTGAGTCAAATTATATCTAGAGAAAGTTAGCGAAGGTGAAGGTTTAGTATCATGTGAAGTATTCTCGAGTAGATAATCATAATAATTTATTCATTGCCAACCATGGTATTGCAAGATGGTATAATGTAGAGTACAGCATAGACCCTATTGGAGCAAAGCAAATACTTATAGTTGACTTAACCTGTAGAATAAGAAATAAATGTAAAAAAGTAAAAAAACTAACACTTCCATGAATAAACAATGTTTATTGCGCCCTTTTTTTTAGGGTTCCGTAATCAACAAGGAACCGCCATGTCCGTCCGTCTGTCCGCTTGTCCTTCTTCGACTTAGTTCAGTAACCTTTACTACTAGAAAACTGTAATTCGGCAAGGGTAATATATGAAACAATAAAATATTGCAAAATATTTTTTAGGGTACTTTCCCTGCAATTAGTGGCGTTTTTTTTTCCTTGTTAAACCCATGGTGTGGGGTATCGTTGAATAGCTTGTTTAAAAATATTTTTTACTTTTTTTTTTTCAACTCCGTGATACCCTTGCGATATATTTTTAGTCATTTATTCGCATAAGTCATAACTCATTTATTAATAATGTTCAAAATATTACATGTCATCATTCTTAAATTAAATTGTACACGTTTTTTCATTACTATTGTGGTAACTTGTAAAATTCTTTTATGTCATAAAAAGAGTGGGTGGGAAGCCACGATTTTAATTTTCTTAAGAAAGATGAGATACTATCCGCACATTTTATGTTCACGGGTAGTTTGTTGAATACTTTTGGCCCCACATGAGAGATGATTTTAGTTGACTTGGTCAGTCGAGTGGTGTGTGTGAGGAGTTGGTTCATGGACCCCTGCCTTATGCGAGTTATCTTTTTATGGGGAAAAGTGTCGATTATAACAATATACATTGTGTTTGACTATAAAAATTTCAACTACGGAACCCTACACTTGCACGTAGAACCGATGGCCGTTGGGGCGGAAAGGTTTTCGAGTGGCGACCACGTACCGGAAGGCGCAGCGTGGGTAGGCCCCCCACAAGGTGGACTGATGACCTGGTAAAGGTCGCGGGAGTCCGCTGGATGCGGGTGGCGCAGGACCGGTCATTGTGGCACTCTTTGGGGGAGGCCTATGTCCAGCAGTGGACGTCTTTCGGCTGATATAATGGCGAACTGCGCGTGGACCGACGCACTTGGCCATTTTATTAAAATAGGATTTGCCCTCGTAAGTCCTTGCGTACTTGTACAAGCACAAGTTTAAATCGGGTTTCGAACTGTAATGGAAAAAAAGGTTCCAAATAATTGCCCCGGTCACAAAAATTGTGCCTCACTTGGCCGTTGTTTTTTCATTTGTTCTCAACTGTATTGAAACAAAGTAAAAGCGACTGAAAATAACCAAATTACGTTACAGTACGATTACTGTTAGTTAAGACCTGACAGATGGATTGCCTTCATTTAATTTTCAACTTTAATTTCATAAAAATAAAGCATTTTTCAGAATACTGTTACCCACATCTACCGATTTAGTAATAACTATTTTATTTGTATAAGATTAAAGTTGAAAATTAAATGAAGGCAATCCATCTGTCAGGTCTTAACTAACAGTAATCGTACTGTAAACTCGATGCGTATTTTCTTTATCGCTTTGATGTGGCTATTGTAATTAAAATTGGGGTCAAAATTACATGCAATGCCGTCTCTTTACACCACCAAACAAGCTTGTTTGCCCTGAGTAATCTAATCACAAAGCTCAAATAAAACTGATATTCTTATATCCTCAATTTTATTATCGCTAATAAAAGAGACCGTTGAAACGCCCGAGGCTGTATCAGCCATATTATACGGAAAGGCCGAGGGACAGGAGTTAGTTTGCCCCCTTCATTGTCAATGGTCACCGCTATATGGAAAAGGCCGGTTATGTGTTCAAAAGAGCGTGAATGCTATATTCCTTTTACCTGACTGGATGTAAATCTGAAGATTTTCTATTGGTATACAGAAAAGGTATATTTCCATATTGTATGTACTTTCGTGTTAGGTTGTCTACGCCAATTATAGTTTTAAATCTTCAGCCGTTACAGTTCCACACTTTCTTCTCAGTCGGTTTTTAGATTCTTAAGTTGATATAAGTATAAAAACGAAGGTACAGGAGCTAATTCTGGAACATTAAAACGAAGTCAGCACAACAGTTTCAACTTTTTGGTTGGCTCGTTGACGTGTATATATTTATTTTTGTATATATTTTTTACATCCATCCCCCAGACTATGGGGCTGTATCAAGCATATTACGGATTCAGGTGTCTTATCTCTTCAAATATTTGCTCAACTGTGACCTTTGGTTTTTGCGGGTGGTCCGATATTGACATTTTACGTGAATAATTAATATTTTATAGGCATAGCCGTGTTGTTTCAAGTCTCGCCTGAACATACAAGGCTGCGGTTTCCGGGATTTGTGTGAGGCTGTTTCTCAATATAGGGATACCTCAAACGGAGCCCATGCCCAAAGTTTTGTTTGCATAAAATTTTCGCATACGACTGTAGCCTTCACGAGAAACGCTCTAAAATAAGCCGCTAATGGCAGGCTTCGTTCAGAATCAGAATCAGAATATTTATTTTGTTAATCATAATATTTGTTTTGTTCGTTTAGCGATAGCATTTGTTTTCTTAGCCCGTAGCTGCTCTTAGCCCCCGCTCGCGGCGGCGCGGCGAGCTCGCGCCCGTGCCGTTCGGAGCGCTCGGCAGTTGAACGACACTGGGTAACACTATACAAGTGTACATACTTAAATAGTTAATACATAGGATACTTATGTAGTAAAATATAATGTTAATAAGACCTTGGGCCGGAAGTTAAAACCAGAAGGTATCTAGCTAACTATCTTTGTTATGTGGCATTTTCATATTATACGGAACTTTGGATAAAATACAACAGTTTTAACTATTGATACGCAAGTTAAAACAATAGGTCAGACATGACAGAACCACTTGAAGAGAAATTGAATGTATTGATTATACTCGTATGACAACACAACGGAGTAATAGAATTCAGAAAGAACGAGATCATAAAAACAGTTTAATACGCAAATAAAACAAACGACATAAGCACACGCATTAAATCATAAGGCGTTATGAGCACAATTTTTTTTTACATTTTACGCACAGATAAGTGGTTGCCGGCGCTGAAATACGGTCTCGTTCCGCTGAATGGTGATTATTGCGTGGAAAATATTTTGATGAATATTATATGCTAAGTAAATATGAAGCTAGGAAATATTAAAATAATGTGAGACTCCCTATGCTTCGTAATTGATGGATGGATGCATCTGCTGGAAGTTTTACATTCAGAAAGTATCTTTTTCTGAGTTTGAATGTTGGAAACTATTAACATATATACGAGAACATATTGTCAGAAGCTTTTATGCATAATAGAGGCAAGATCTTACAGTTATCTAGTACCTACCTATTTCAAGGGTTCCGTACCAAAAGGGTAAAAACGGGGTCCTATTACTAAGGCTCCGGTGTCCGTCCGTCCGTCTGTCACCAGGCTGTATCTCATGAACCGTTATAGTTACAGTTGAAATTTTCACAGATTATTTCTGTTGCCCATTTACAACAAATACTAAAAAACAGAATAAAATAAATATTTAAGGTGGCTCCCATACAACAAGCGTGATTTTTTGCCGTTTTTATAGAGTCCGACTCGCACTTGGCCGGTTTTTTTCATTAGTACTAGCTTTGGCAAGGTAAATTGCCAATTTGTCAATATTAAAGTGAAGACATAAATTTTGCAAAGTTGATACCATGGAACACCATGGCTACAGATTTGCTCAGATTCTAGTCAAAATCATACCAGTTACTACATTTCAATACCGATACAAAAGAAAATTAATTCCTAAACAGTAGATACAGTCCGTTTATTATTTATTTATTTAAACTTCATTGCACAGACTTGATGCCATAAGGCATTCTCTACCAGAAAACCATTGGGCAAAACAGAAACATTTGCCGCAGGCATTTTATTTAAATGAAAACTCAATTAAAGATAAACTTTATCAAATAAACTGAAATAAACATACACATATACAAAACCTATATACATACCTTTCGAGCCTAGTGAAAAATACTACGTTAAACTATGTATTATTCCAAACATACAGGCGTTTACTTTTTACGTTCAACCCCTCAAGTTGAAATACGAAACGTTTCGATATATGAGGAGGGTTTATTTAAACAGTCGCGGTCGTCGCGGAGTACGATTTAAACAAGCTTCCGTTCTGTGTGTGGAAGAACTTCGGAGTTGCACCGCTAGTGCCGCATGCCCGCCGGCTCTTGGACTATACTAAAAGAACTTCGGAGTTGCACCGCTAGTGCCGCATGCCCGCTGGCTCTTGGACTATACTAAAAGAACTTCGGAGTTGCACCGCTAGTGCCGCATGCCCGCCGGCTTTTGGACTATACTAAAAGAACTTCGGAGTTGCACCGCTAGTGCCGCATGCCCGCTGGCTCTTGGACTATACTAAAAGAACTTCGGAGTTGCACCGCTAGTGCCGCATGCCCGCCGGCTCTTGGACTATACTAAAAGAACTTCGGAGTTGCACCGCTAGTGCCGCATGCCCGCCGGCTCTTGGACTATACTAAAAGAACTTCGGAGTTGCACCGCTAGTGCCGCATGCCCGCCGGCTCTTGGACTATACTAAAAGAACTTCGGAGTTGCACCGCTAGTGCCGCATGCCCGCCGGCTCTTGGACTATACTAAAAGAACTTCGGAGTTGCACCGCTAGTGCCGCATGCCCGCCGGCTCTTGGACTATACTAAAAGAACTTCGGAGTTGCACCGCTAGTGCCGCATGCCCGCCGGCTCTTGGACTATACTAAAAGTATAGCGTGAGTGTAGACTGGGAAATAAAATACGTCCTATTGTAAGAAATTCAATCAGTAAATAGCTTATTCTAGACTATGAAATACTAGCTTCCGCCTGCGACTTCGTCTGCGTGGACCCGGGATAAAACTATCCTATACTTTAATTCAGGCTATAACTATCTTCCTGCTAAATTTTATCCAATCAATCAGAATCAGAATCAGAAAATCGTTTATTTCTTAGTTAAATTTATATACAAAATATTCCTGGCTCCATTCGGATCACAGGGTTGTAACGGCTCGCTTAAGTCTACGTGAGATCAGTGCAAGTGTGGTGTGTTGTGATTTATGTTAGTTACTTTATATAAAGACAACTATCATGTTTTGTTCCTAGTTGTGTTCTTACTACTAATTACGACTAACTTACAATCTATGTGGCCTAGGGGCTACTGCTCGTTTACTAAGCGGTAACCTGCGGTCTTTCCTATTTTCAATGTACGGAATATCTCCTATTCTATGGTTTGAGAGCAGTGGATTAAATTGACCGTAGCCGAGATATGCATCGCCAGGGGTATCAAGGTCCGCTATATTCAGTTGCTTTAGTCTCTCCAGCATGTCTTGATGTAAATCATGGACACGGATGTGCCATGGGTCCCAATCTAGAGTGTCCCACAGCATTTCGGTAGGTATGCGCTGCGGGAATTGTGCTGCTGCTTTTAAAGCCATACGGTATTGCCTTTCTATTTTTAGCAAGTTGGTTTTACTATACCGCGGCAGGAGTTGTATGGTTCCATAGTCAAGTACTGGCAACAGACACGCCTGAATGATCGTAAGATTCACTTGGAGGTCCGTTTTTGCGTAGTAACCGATGATCGGGCTGAGGGCTCCACGAACTCTTTTCGCTTTCGTCGTTACTAGGTTTGTGTGTGGTCCCATCATCATCGTCTTATCGAAGATAACTCCGAGGTACTTTGTCTCTTTTTTAAACGGCAGTGTTTGGTCTTTCAGTTTAACTGTTGGCTTGTAACCCCTTTTTTTAGTAAACATGATGCACTCCGTCTTTTCGACATTGCACTTTAGTCCCCATCGTTTATAGTAGTCGATAACAGTATCCGCTGCCCACTTTGCTCTAGTTGTCGCTTGGTCTGGACGAGCCGCTCTGTTTAATACACAAAGATCATCTGCGTACTGAGACAGCTTGATGCCTTGTAGTCTGTCATGCTCGTCCCAAATATCATGAACATACAGGTTGAACACAACGGGTCCAAGTATGGAGCCTTGTGGAACCCCGTGTGGGACAATCATTTCTTCTCCTATAGTAGTACGAAACTTGCCTCGTACTGTGCGGTCCATAAAATAGTTCTCTACTAACTTAATTATGTTATTATCAACATTTTTGTTTTGTAATTTCTTGATTAGGCCGCGATGATTGATAGAGTCGAAGGCTTTACTCAGATCAGTGGAAATCATTGCAACACTGTCTTTAGCATCAAGCGCGTCTGTGATAAATTTCCCAGTACGAAGGATCTGAGTGCCAGTCCCTCTTGCTTGCGTGAATCCATGTTGAAACGGGGGTTGTAGTCGATGGCTAGTCTCCCACAATCATGCCAGTATTAATCTTTCGCCATACTATGCCATGCCATACCATACCATGACACGCCGATGTTGAATGATTAAAGAGATAGCAATTTTTACACTGCACCACTCGCTTAGGGTCCTTCTTGTATGGCTCCGGTTTCATTATAGGTGCTCCAAAGAAATGGTCCGAGGTGTTCCTTATTAGTCTTGCTACGTCTTCGAAGCTATGTGTTGGATCGAATATCACCAGTTGCAAGTGGTCCTTTATTTTTTTGATGTTAAGTGGGCGAATACCGATGCACCTCTCCATCTCATCAAGTTGCACTTCGAGTGGCTCATCGTACGTGTTATTGCGGAGAATGACTCTCGTTGCACGATGTTGCTCCCCTTTGGGGACGGGAGCTACAAATCTCAATTCTTCATTTAGCGCGCGGAGAGCTTCCATCACTTTTTTTCGAGATTCTCCGTTTCTCGGTTTTATATGGATTTGTTTTTTATTTTGAGTGATGGAGTAGCAGCAGCCCAGTGAAATCGCGAGGTATCTTATTTTCTTAACTGCTTCTGCGTTTTCAATCAGTTCACGGTCAGTGATCCGGATCATCGGTATATGTGTTGGTCTTTGCTGGTCAGAATCAGGCGTAGCAGTTGCGTTTGTGTTGGAGGTGGAAACTTTTCCGTCCCCTGTGTTTGAGTCGGATGTTTTGAATCGCTCGTCCTTATGATCTATCCGAGCGCGCTTGGCTCTCTTGTTACGCTGTTGAATCCACCCATCGCTCGATTCCTGTGCATCTAACGCACTTTGATCATCGGCTCGTGGTAATATGTTAAAACGATTAGTGGTGGGGATCTGTGCACGAGTGTGGTCCGTCATCGTCGTTGATGCATGCGGCGGCCGGGCCGGTTCCGTGAAGTTTCGCGGCGCGCGGGCATGGTACTTATTGTATCTGACTCAGTATTTTTACCGCGCGACTTTCGTTGTTTAATTTTATTGATCTCATTTTGTGGGTAGATCATAAAATCATTTACTATTTTACACTCGCAAATCACACGTTCTTTGCTGATAAAGGCCAGATTGGGAATCATTTTGATGTGGAACTGCTTATTACACTCCCGGCAGTTTTTATTGTTTACTTGGCATGTGGCCGAATTGCATGAGATGATTCTGATAATGTGGCCACAACCATTTAATTCCTCTTTTTGTATATTGGGAACAAGTTCCAAAAAGCACTTTACACTAGTTTCTTTACGGCATTCACTGCACTTTAGTTGTTTTATATTAGTTTGGTCACTATGCTACTGGTAAAAAAAAATTACATTGTTTATTTTCGAGCAGTGCCAGCATTCAACCGGAAATCTACTCTCAGAGTCTTTTAAGATAGACCCCACAGCTTTGTTATTCACTTTGCACTTATTCATATTGTTCGCGGGTTCAATTACGCTTTTAGTACTATTGATAGCACTATGTTCACTTGTTGACAGGTTTATGACGCTTTCCGTATCTTCCGTGTCCATTTTTCACCATTTATAATGATATAAGCGGTGCAATGTTCACTATTTGCTGCGCACTCATGGGGGCACGATGCGCAGGCGAAATAACAAAATAACACACTTAAGGTACGAGTCCAAACGAAGCACGGAGCTCCGTTAGACACGTCCGCTCGCTGCGGCTCGACCAGCCGCTCTCCTTTTATCCAAATCGGTTAACCCGGTTAAGCGTGATTGAGTAACAAACATCCAAACATCCGAACTTTCGCATTTATAATATTAGTAGGATCAAAACGACAATGGAATTATTATATTGAAGTTAAGGTAGTTGTGAACGTTCATATTCAAATTCAAATTCAAAAATTCAAAATTCTTTATTCAACAAAACCACGTAAATAATGAACAAAGGGATGGAGCCTCCCTGTAAGCAAAAAAATGCTTGTGTTGGGAGACACCGCTCTTCCTTACAGTAACATTTTGGTATCTACTGCATTGTTATTTATCTACTACAAGTATAAATCTCAAATATATAAATTAAATTACTTATATTCATGCAGTCACGCGGCATATCATACCGATTATATTGTTGTGCGAACCTATAAATAAACCCTGCACAACCTAATATTCATATACGTAATCTGTAGAAATATATATTACTTATACATATTCTGTAGAAATATCTAGGTACTCAATTGTTTTCAAATAGGCAAGTCGATATGCAAAATGCGATGTGTGTCTATCTGCCTGTTACTTCTTCACGCTTAAACCGCTGAACTAATTTAGATGAAATTTGGTATAGAGATAGTTTGAGTACCGGAAATCATTCCCTAAGGGGTGAAATGGGGGGTGAAAGTTTGTATGGAGGTACGATATTTATAAACGAGTCCCACACGGGCGGAGTCGCGGGCAGAAGCTATTGTCTTATGTTTTCATTAATTTCGTAGCCACTCCTGTAAACATTCCAAAGCATCGTCATTTATTAACGTATATATTTTTAATTTCCAGCCACATCACTCAGACAGCGAGCTGGCTGCCTCCAGTGGAGAGCTGGCCCAGCTCCCGAGATGGCAGCAGAAGCAGCCAGGACCCTGAGGAAGAGGACCTGCCTTACGGCTGGGAACAGGCGCTGGACAGCCGCGGCAAGCCTTATTACATCAAGTTAGTATTAGGAATACTCAAGCAATTACTAGAAATACTCGACTAGAATAACTCAATAAATTACTTACTAGAATTACTCAAACAATCAATCAATAGAAATTGTCAATATATTACTAGAAATAATCGATCGATTACTAGAATAAAACAATCAAATTACTCAAGTACTTACTACTCAATTACTAGAAATACAATCAATTAGTAGAAAATACTCAATTGATTACTAGAAATACTTCTGGGGCTCATTTCACGAAACTTCAAGTTACAGTTTTAGAAGTAAATGGCAACACTGAGGCGCTTGAGTTGAAATATATCTAGTCTGGCTATTTGACCTGTGTTGCCAGCACGGCTAGCACGTGACGGCGCGCGAGCTCTCTCGATTTTTCTCGCACTATTCGTCTCTCTCTTATTAGAACACTTAGAAGAAGAGGTGTAGTGCGATAAAAATCGAGAGTATGTCGCGGCCGTCGTGTGCTAGACGTGCTGGTTAGACTCGGACAATGTAACTTGTAGAAGAAAGAGAGGAATAGTGTAGGTACATCACAGACAGACGACGTCAATTAGGAAACGAGGGGTAATAATAGTCTGTGGGTAACACATGAGTTATCTTTATTCACAATAATTGGGGGGGGGGGGGGGGGTATCGAATGCACTAGCGATCCCATGGTGCACCCCTACACGGCAGAGAAGGTAACGCCGCAGAGGTTTTAGTGGGCATTCCCTTCCCTTATGGAGGGGTGAGTCCCAAATACCCCCTATACCCTGGGCCCCGGGGATGCGTAAATGCATTTCCTCTGCGACAAAAAAAAACAAAAGGTATGAGCCAGCCTACCAGAAGCGTCGACGAGACGCTTAGAAGGCGATTCAGCAGCAGCACCAGCCCTTCCAGGAAGGTGGGACGGCGCAAGGGAATCTTTCATGTATGTGGGTTGTAATTTTTATCATAGGATCTATACGGGGCGTTTTGATTTGAATCTTGAAGATTTAATACACTAAATTAAACGATTAACCTTTGCCAATTTTATGGATGCTAGACATCCATAAAAGTCGTTCTACCGGGATACAGTTTCAAATAATATTGCCAGCTCTTGTAAGAATGTTTTACGACACGACAGATGTTCCTCGCTATAAAATATCGACACAAAGCCAGCACTACACTTTTACCCCACTAGTTGCGACGGGGTGAACACATAAAACTTGCTGTGACTTTTGTGGCTCAACTATTCCTTGCAATTTCCATGTAAATGTGTTGGAAATGTACCTACCTACTCAAAGTATTTTTGTATTCGTAAAAAATGTGATGTCGTTTTAGTTTTATACACAAACTAGCTTCCGCCCGCGACTTCATCTGCGTGGACTCGGGATGAAAACTATCCTATATTTTAAACATCCAAACTTTCGCATTTATAATATTAAGTAGTTGGATAACTAAGGGCCTCGAGAATATCGCCTGATGTGTTTTATTCTGGAATGACGATGACACTTCCCTGGCGGTAGGCAGGTACCGACTAACTAACCTGGTTCTCAGTCCAAATCTTGTGAATATTGTAGTTTTGCTTCGTTTTGGAGATTCTCAGCGGCTACCCCGAAACACAAACTTTGTTCGTTCCTGTATCTATCGCACATGCATATTCGAGCGATACACGAACGAACGATCTTGGTGTTTTGCGGCAGCCATTATGGTTACTTTCCCGTTTAAATTATTTTAATCTCCATATTCATGTTTTCAGCCACGTGAACAAGACAACCACCTACGTGGCCCCAGAAGGATGCTCCTGCGAGTCCCCTCCCGCGCCGCGGGACGTCACGCTCGAGAGACACCCGGAGCTGGGGTTCGGGTTCGTGGCGGGCTCCGAGCGGCCCGTGCTCGTGCGGTTCGTCACCGACAACTCGCCCAGCGTTGGCAAGGTTAGTCCAGGACACTACAGAGACATGTTGACCTGGATTTTCCTATCGACCGCATGGTCGTGCCGGAGGTTTCCCTGGATTTTCCCCAAACTACTCTCCCACCAGGCATTCCGCTCGCTCGGCCTATAAGCAACAGTTTAAAAAAACGCACCAGTTTCAAAGTTATATCATTGTTGTATTTGTCATACCTACAATAAAGACTTTATCCCACGGCAATTGACATATAACGCCGGGAATGTTAATAGATGACTTTATCACTTGTTCGTCTTTAGTATGTTTAGGATACCTACCTATTGACCAGATGCAGTAAAGGTCCTAAGCATACAACTGTTCAAGTAAGTTATTTCCTATTTTGCAAACTGGAAATCAAACCAAGTCGCCAATAATTGAGTCCGAGTGTAACTTTCACTTCGAAACTCTTCTGTAACGAAGAACGACAATGTCGATTTAATTAATTAGATCATTGTATCGCCGGGAATCTCAATCAGTCGTTATCCATAAAGTTAACTCAACAAATGTAAACTTTTCACCGGGTCGGTCGGTGCCACAGTGCATAAATAACCTAAGCAGTAATTCAACCACAAGGGTAATTTTTGCGGAACTCATCGAACGAGCGTGCGTACAACTCAACTGTAAAATTCCGTTTATTTCTGCATGCTTCATAAATGTAAAGGTATCTTGGAATTTTCTTGACTTATTCACAGAGTACAAATTTCTCTAACGGACTTAGAGGGCTATAGTAACTAGCCTTCCAAGTCCGTTAGAGAAAGACAAATGCGGAAGAAAACCGCACAAACACATTTAATTTCGGTTCCTTTGTTAACATGGCCTGTTCGGATTATACAGGCCCGCAGGAAGTAAATTGCTTCAATGTTTAATGTTGGTCCATTGCGTAACGTTTCGTACGTACGAGTACATTACGCAGATCTAAATATAATTTTTGTTAGGGAAAATAACAGCTGACTGGCCTAACGCTCCGACTAGTTACACTCTCCTCTGGATCAAACTAAAAACCCCAGACCTGATAAAAAAATCGTGTTGCATCCTTCGTGGTAAGGAGGCAGTTAGGTTACTGGTTAAATAGATACACTGTGCTGTTGTGGTGTGTGCCGTCTCAATTTGTTGGGGATTGGGCTCTTTCATGTTAAGTAATGAGTTTCAGCAACGTTTTATCATTAAACTTTATGATTAAGTGACGTTGTATGTAAAACAAGTTATATTTCTTCTCTTTGTTTGAAGTCCGATGTTTTGTAACTTTGCTGTAATTTTTATACTTTAGATAAGTGCTTATCATTTTCGTGAATGTTAAAAAGTTTTAAAGTAAAGATTTTTCTTATCAAAGAAATGAATATTGTAAAAAATATATAATGAGCATAAAAAAATTGGCTTACAAATTTATTCAGTTGGGAAATTATGTTTTCGGCATGCGTCCGTCCTATTACCTTGCATTTTAGCCAACTAGCAAAGGATTTCCTATTATATTTGGCTTCCTAATCGAGGTGATTAGCTACATAAACCGGTTTTTTGTGGTTTGTTTTCAAAATATTAGATAAACTCAATTACGCGGCAACATTAAACGTCATACGCAATACATTTTGATCAGCAGTGTTGCCGCGTAATTGAGTTTAGTGGGTTCAACTTTCGTTTGCCGGACACTAAATATTTACGCAATGATGTCTTTTTTATAAAATGTTACGGTTTCGTCGTTCTTGACTGATATTTAAATTTCTTGAGCAACCCTTCTTTGTTGTGGTGTAAGTCTCCCGATTAGCACGCCATTTGAGACTCGATCTTGACCTCTTTGCAGCCAGTTATCAGTTACCTCTTTGCATACAAAACTCACGTAATGAAATGCTTATAACTTCAGTTGGAGCCCGGCGACCAGATCCTCTGCGTGAACGGCGAGGACGTGTCGGCCGCTGCGCGCGAGCACGTGATCGCCGCCGTGCGCGCGTGCGCCGAGCGCGTGACGCTGCGCGTGTGCCAGCCCGCGCGAGCTGGCAACCCCGCGCGCCGCTCCGCGCTGCTGTCGGCGGCCAAGCGCGCGCGGCTCAGAGCGAGACCGCCGAGGGTGCGCTTCGCGGATTCTGTGCAGCTCAATGGAGCGCCTATGTATCCTGTGAGTACTTGAGACAGCTAGGAGATCAACACCAGAAGAAGCATCGAAACGGGCGTCGTGACTGAAATTAATTGAAAGGAACCACTAGCTTAAATTAATAAATCTCTTGACACCAATACACAAAGCAAAAAGTTAAAAAGTAAACAAT
Source organism: Epinotia bilunana (assembly GCA_947049275.1). Taxonomy (NCBI): domain Eukaryota; kingdom Metazoa; phylum Arthropoda; class Insecta; order Lepidoptera; family Tortricidae; genus Epinotia; species Epinotia bilunana. The sequence goes on from OX346263.1 coordinate 1,055,346, forward strand.
CCCACTCACCCGCCATTGTTTTCCAACAGCAATCTAACAAGAATGTAATTTTTGTTCAAACCTTACTATTACGCGAGACCTCTCTTCCTCTCTCTATTTTTAACCCCCGACGCAAAGAGAGGGGTGTTATAAGTTTAACGTGTCTGTGTGTCTGTGTATCTGTGTATCTTTGTATCTGTGTATCTGTCTGTGGTATCGTAGCTCCCAAACGAATGGACCTATTTGAATGCGGTTTCTTTTATTCGAAAGCTGATGTAATCCCGAGTGTTCTTAGCCATGTTACATGAAAATCTGTTCAGTCATTTTTGAGATATTGGACTTTGAAATGAAAATGTCGGGGGTTTTTCAACTTTTCTAAGTTGTAGTTATATTCACTGTATTATGATATATTGAAGAGTTAATTTATTAAACAAGGTTAAAAAACTATTCACAATGACTGAGTCCTACCTATCTAATAACATTCTCGTTTATTCCAGCCCTCAGCATTCTCCCTCGGCGACCTCTGCCTGCCCCCCATGGCGAACGTGCTCAAGGTGTTCCTCGAGAACGGACAGACCAAGTCCTTCAAGTACGACACCACGACCACGGTGGCCGACGTGGTGACCAGCTTGAAGGACAAGCTGTGTATCGTAGCCGAGGAGCACTTCAGTCTGGTTGTGGAACACGTGAAGAGTGTCAGGAGGAATAAGCTGACGCTGCTGGATCCGAAGGAGTCTTTGGCACGGGTAAGTGATATTAATATTACTATTGCGAGTCCTTATATTGAGTTCACAGATGCCTATTTTGTTAAGCAGAAGTTCTAAGTGCCATACCAGATAGCGCTGCATAGTGAAACTAGCTACAGCAGGATCATTCTTTTTGAGGAACGCGACATTGTATAGACTTTCGCAGTCTATATAATTTACTAGTTTCTGGCTGGAGCTAATCTAAGTCCCGACATACGTTAGATCTCACGCACCTCATTTCTCATCACCATTTCCAGATCGCATCGCGGCCCGGCTCCCACAAGATGCGCTGCCTGTTCCGCGCGGTGTTCATGCCGACCTCCGCCGCCGAGCTCGCGCAGAGAGACCTAGCGGCATTGGACTATCTGTACATGCAGGTGTGTTTCACACTAAATATGCAACTCAACGCACGTGAAAAGAGCTCCGGGCGCCATATAAAATGCCATTGAAGGGCTTTTTACGTGCGTCTAACTTACCTTTGCACCTGAGAGATCGACCCAATTTTCTACATCATTCTCCTGATTCTCCTAGGGTTTATTCTGGCTGTAAGCTAAAGAAAGGGGCCGTTTTGGCACCTGATCCTAAGATTTGGCGTAGCCACTAGTTTTACGAAGGAACTGCCATCTGACCTTTTTACCCAGAGGGAAAACTAGAACTTAAAGAACTTAACTTTTCTATACATCCCAAAAAAGTCTTCACTCAGAAGATATTGTATGCTCGATTGAATTTGTAATCATGTTGTCTTTGATATGGAGAATGCTAATCACAATCCAATTATAAGGAAATTGCACAATAGCAAATATAACAAAAGCTTTAATAATAATTCCAAAGTAACAGCGGACTCCCAAAGCTTTTTCTAAAATATGTGATTGTGAAGATGATTTTTCTTTTTTTTTCTTTTTTCTTTTTTTTGCCATAGTTTGTTTCGGCGTTTCTTCGTTCATTTATTTCATAGCAGATAGGGGTAATCTCTGAAACCAATTAACCAATTTCAAAAATTCGATGATGTATGTAAGTATAATATGAACTTTCCGGATGAACATATCTTATGATGGCGTTTTTGTTAGTCAGTGATAAAGGCATTCCTGTACAATTCCAGTGCTGCAACGACGTCGCGCAGGAGCGGTTCTCTCCAGAACTGCAGCCCGACATGGCGTTGCGGTTAGCAGCCCTCCACATGCACCAACACGCGCTCGCGAACAATCTGTCGCCGGCCAAGCTCACCGTCAAGGCTGTGGAGTGAGTCAACAATGATAATTGGAATCAGCGTCGTCAGCGCGAAGATAGACTTATTGAAATCCACCGACTTTTAAAATTGTTACTTGTAGCTTCGTGATGTCACCCAGAGTACTTGTCGCCGCCTCCCTCCTTCTCTCTTACGGTAATATCATGAGACCGCCGAGGGAAGACGGCGACATGGTTGTATGGGGGTGTAACTCAGTGGGGTAATTGTTTATAGTGTGTTATAGAATGCATAGCGTACCTTTCCTTATTCTTGATGGTGTTGGTCTAATGGTCGACTCAGTAATCTAAGGGGATTAATATCCCGCTCTTATCTGCTTCGCTTAAAGTGTCGAATGGGAGCCTCTCCTTGGTCTGTGGAAAGAAGCTCTATAAGTATGGTATTCTCTCTACACCGCATCTCTCTACAACGCATCTCTCTTTCTCTTCTTTTCTCTACTCTAAGGAGAGCCTCATCTTACCCGGCCGGAGGAAGGTATCAACGTTATGTGGGCAGAGTCCCACTACAGAATAGTCCATGGTCAGGTCACGGCGGACGAACCCGCGGCACCTGGGACATGTGGGCAGAGTCCCACTACAGAACAGTCCATGGTCAGGTCACGGCGGACGAATCCGCGGCACCTGGGACATGTGGGCAGAGTCCCACTACAGAACAGTCCATGTTCAGGTCACGGCGGACGAATCCGCGGCACCTGGGACATGTGGGCAGAGTCCAACTACAGAACAGTCCATGGTCAGGTCACGGCGGACGAATCCGCGGCACCTGGGACATGTGGGCAGAGTCCCACTACAGAACAGTCCATGATTAGGTCACGGCGGACGAAGCCGCGGCACCTAGGACATGCGGGCAGAGTCCCGCTACAGAACAGGTCACCGCGGCCGAAGCCGCGGCACCGAGTTACGATGTACCTTTTCCGCCATACCTAAGATGAGCTCAGATATTTCTTCCACAACATGGATTACGTAGCTAATAAAATACACATACGTTAGTTGTCTAGAGAAAACCATACAACCATTGTGAGCTTTACTAAGATATTCAAATATACTTAGCTTCAATGTTTCTGGATAGTTTGTAGGCAACCATAACACTTTCACTCTCAACTCACTTCCTCAGAACGTTCACACTGGGAGCCATATTGGCGGTAACTAACCGTTGTCATTTCAATTTACTTACCACTGCCCACCCTAGGTGGTGCTAGTCAGTGTTGCTACACTGGAAATTAGCAGTGGTTTTAGCTTTCGCGTTCGTCGCGACACTCCCCACGAAAGGCCGAAGCACGGCTACTAGGTTGCTCGTCCATTCACGGATCTTCTCAAGGGCTCTAAGGGCAGCAGCTCTCTTCGGTCTTGGCTCAGTTTCTTGTCTGACAGGTTCAAAAGGTTCGAGCGGCTCAGACTCAGTGACTGGCTTATACGATTCAGATTCTGATACGGACTTAGGCTTAACAGTTACAGTGGATTGGGGCAAGGCTTCGTCCATGAATTCTTCTGTGTCTTCTAATTGGGTACTTTTCTCATCTGGAGATTTAGCCACGTCGTTGACAGGTGCTTTGACCACATCGTCATCCCCACATGACTGTGGCGGAAGCCCTGGAAGCGTCAGATGTTCATCTGTAGAATTTTCTTCACTTTCTATTTGCTTGCATTCTTCTTCTCCATCTTCAATCTCTAACGGGTAGAGATGTGCGATGGACCTTGTAAATTCTGTATCTCCTACCTTAACCTTAGCTACCCTAAATTGACCATCCATGCCAGTGATCAACGAGACTATCTTTCCCACCTTCCAGTTTATCCGATTCTTCGTGTCTCCTTTGATTTGCACTATCTGGCCTACTTTTGGGGCTAATTTTGACGTTACCCTTGGTTCTTTCGGACCGTGGGAATATCGCTCTCTCAAATTGAGGAGATACCGGTTTTCAAACATATCTTTTAGAATAACACGTGCTTTCTTCCAGCTATTAATTAAGGTTTCCTTGGTCACTGTCCCCTGTGACGTTGTAGGATCCTTGTTTGAAGTTTCCATAATGATACATTTTCCCATGGTGAGAAAATCTGATGGTTTAAGTACATGGTCCGGTTCGGAATCCACACGCGTTAAAGGTCGAGTGTTGAGAACTGCTTCAATTTCCTTTACTACCGTTATCAATTGACTATCCTTTGACATATGTTTCTGCAGGGTTTTCTTCATGCAATTCTTAACAAGACTGACCAACCTCTCGTAGAATCCGCCATGCCATGGTGCTAATTGTGGTATAAATTTCCACCTTATTTCCTTTTCCACACAGTATGGATTTTGAAGAATCTCTGAAATCAATTTGAAGTTTGTCGCATTGTCCGACGTGATTAAATCAGGTACTCCTCTAGCGGATACCATTCGTCTTAGGGCAAGTAGGCCTTCCTCAGCCGTAAGGTCGTTTACAACCTCTAGATGTATAGCTCTCACTGCTAGACATGTATATAAGCATATCCACCGTTTGCAATTGCCGTTACCGTTGTTAACTAAAACGGGGCCCATGTAATCGATTCCGACGTATGTATACGGTGAACTATAGTTGACCCTTTCCTTCGGCAAGGCTGGTGTCTCAGGTAGCTTGTATGGCCCCCCTTCATGTTTCACACATTCGGGGCACCTCTTAAGAATGTGTTGAACTTGGCTTCTTCCATGGGGAATCCAGTAAGTTTGCCTTAACCTGTCTAGAGTGTGGTTTACACCTACATGTTTGTTTTCCTGATGGGTCTTCATTATAACTTCTTTGGTGAAATCCGAGTTTTTAGGAATAAGTATAGGGTACCGTTTATCAAACGACCAATTTGCATTTTTCATACGACCTTTGCACCTCAATAGGTCATCTATATCTTTGAAAATGCCCAAATTTCGGCTTAAACTAGTTACTTTTCCTTCAACTTTTAGAGGGAAGTATTCCGCTTGAAGTTTCTTTAGTTTACGTATCTTATCATCTAATGTTTTACTATTTCCTCGAATTTATTCTTCTTTACCTACTGTTTCTTCTTCCTTTTCCATAGGATCGACGTTTTGTGACTCTTGTACTTGTTGATCATCTACTTCCATCGGCTCTTCACCTTCTTGCACCGCAAGACCCTCCCCAGCCGAGAAAGAACAGGTCTGTCCACTGCCAGGTCTCATTGGCCACGCCGTCTGGCACTGCGTTATAAATTGTGGACCAGTCAACCATTTCGCTCTGTCCTCTCTCGAACAGGTGGGTCTCGTACCCACGTCTGCTGGATTAAGTTCCGATGGAATGTATTTGATCCTCAGGTCTGGGTTAGATTTAATCTCCTCAATCCGTCTGGCCACGAAAGGAGGTAACAGCTTGCAGGACTTGCACCATTCTATAACAATCTGGCTGTCCGTCCACAAGAATTGTTTTTCTATTTTTTGTTGAAGAAATTTAAGAACAAACTTTATTAGTCTGCTTCCAATCAAAACTCCCAGAAGTTCAAGACGAGGTATCTTAAGGTTTTCCTGATCCTTTATTGGTACGAGGCGCGACCTGCCAATAACAAAGCTTCTCTCAGATCCGCTGACTAGGAATATAGACGCAGCGTATGCCTGCAGAGAGGAGTCGGTGAAACAGTGTAGATCGTACCTTTTCTCTCCTGGTTCACTCGTGTAGCATCTGTCCAGCGACACCTCTCTGATGGCACGTATTTTTTCTTGGATGGTCTTCCATTCTTCTGTGAGCTCGCCTGATAAAGGCACGTCCCACTGTACCTTGGCTTTCCAAAGCTTTTGTAAAAAAAGCTTGGCTGATAAGATGTACGGTACCACGTATCCACACGGATCGTAAACAGATGCGATAATCTTCAAGACTCCTCTTTTTGTATTAGTTTCTTCATTTAAATTGTATTTCAATTGAAGAGTATCCTTCTTGATATCCCATTCTAAGCCGAGTACATTGACCTTTTCATCCTTACATGAATCCTGAATATTCCGCATGAATTCCTTGGAATTGGAGCTCCAGTCTCTGAGTGACATAGATATATCATGAAAAGTCCCTTTGAGATTTCTGTAGATTTCCATTGCCTCGCGAGGCGACTCTGTGCCTGATATAAAGTTATCCACGTAGATGTCGTCTACTTGCTGGTCATCTGCGTTGGACAGGTGCTGTTTAATCGTCGCGTTAAGCAAGAACGGCGAGGAAATAACTCCAAATGGGACCCTACAGAATCTCAGGTAAAGTAAGTTGTCTCTTGACACTGGTTTTGACGTATCTTTCAACCAGAGAAATCTAGTTACGTCACGATCCTTTTCATGTAACGCCATCTGCAAGAATGCTTTCTCAATGTCGGAAGACAGTCCTATTTGGTGAGTCCTAAATTTTATAAGTAATCCTGCGAGGTCTTCCAGCATGAGAGGTCCTCGGTATAAGCACTCGTTTAAGCTCTTGATATCTTTACTACTCTTAGAGCTAGCATCATAGACTATTCTCATGGGTTTTCCCGCATGATGAACTCCGTGAAATGGCAGGTAATGAACAACTTTTCCTGTTGGTGAAGTCTTTGACACTGGTATAATTTCAATTATACCTTTCTTCAATTGATCCTTGAAGATATCGTTATATGTTAGTAACGTATCTTGGTCTATACGTTTCAATAGACTTGTTAAACGACCTATAGCCATTCCGAAGTTGTCTGGTAAGTCTGGCGGATAAGTTATCCATGGCCAGCTCACCGTGTATCGATTATGTATTTTCTGAGTAGTGTTATTGAAGTACATGACAGCATCTTCGTCTCTATTCGCTTTCGGTGAATCATTGATACCAATACATTCTAATTCCCATAGACCTTTTATGTCTCCATTACATAAAGGTGGGTCTGGTTGGTTAAGTTTCATTTCGGTACTAGTTTGCGCGTATGTTACGACGTGCGACTCGTCGATAGCTTCAGGTTCGGCCCTACCGCTTACTATCCATCCAAGTGTAGATTTGACTAGGAACAGATTCTTTTCTAATTGTATCCTTTCATCTTGAACGATGTTGAAGTAGTAGTCGTTCCCGATCAATATGTGCACCTGGTCGTTCAACGATCCATCGTCGGCAAGCACGTATGACTTTTGTACGTTTTCTAAGTTTAAATAAGGTACGCCGCCTCTTGAAATGTATTCTACGCAATTTGCGTGTATGCTTATATTCTCGCCCGTTCGCGATAACAACTTTAAGATAACTATTGGGCTGTGAAGTTCTTGAGGATGCTCCGCTCCAAAAGTGAAAATTGTAAGGTGACTTTCCTCTTCTATAGGAAGCTGCAGCTCTTCAGCAACCTTGAAGGTGGTGTATGATCGTTGAGATCCGGAATATAGGAGGATACGACACTCCTTGCTTTTCTCCAAGTCACTGACAGAGCTAGCCTTAACTGTAGCTGTTTGGAGAACGGTGAGCCCCTTTTCTTGTGCGGTCATGACAGCTTCTTCTGCGGTAGAGCATGAAGAAAATTTTTAGGGCAAAGAGCTCTGTTGTGTGGCCGCGAAGTCGGGCAGCGTGGACACTTCTTCTTAACTTTACTGTCCTTCCTAAAGTGATCTAACTGGAAACAAATATGACACCGTTTCCCCAGACGGTATAGCCTTTCTTTTAGTGTTGTAAATTTTTCACATTTGTCATTGTAGTGGTTGCCGCTGCAAAATACGCACACCAATCCAGAAGATGTCCCTTGCATCTGGGTTTCGTTTTGGAGGGAAGCTTGTTGAGTCCTGTTGTAGGCTTGATGAGTCCTGTTGGGTGGTTGTTGAAATTTGTTTGGTTTCCAATTATTATTTGCTTTCCTTTCTGAGTGAAGTTTGTTGTTCCAGCTTCCCTTGTTACTCCTAAATGGTCCTTTTGTGTTGTTTCCCTGGAGCTGAAGTTGGTTTGTGTATCTTGCCCGCTTTGTTTGTACATGCAATGTCTCCACAGTGCTACTTCTTGGTTCGTGGGAGCGCTTCTTTCCAGATATTCTTTCAGCATCTTCTTTATCTGTGATGATTTTTTCCAATTGATTTCGGAGTTCCTGTATAGATTCATCAACGATCTTCAGCCTTATCTCATATACTAATTCAATTGGAAACTTTTCCATCAGCATGAAGCGTAGATGATTGTGGTTGATGTTCTCTCCCAGGGACTCCAGAATCTTGAGGTTCCTTTCTACCTCATTAAGTGTCTTCCTGCAGTCTTCAGCTGTGTTATTAGCCGCTTTAACCTTGTAAAGTTGGGCGTAATGCGCATCTATAAGGTGAGACGTCTTCCCGAACCTTTCCTTAAGGATTGACACTGCTATCTCATAGTTAGCGTTTGTTGTAGACAAACCGTCTATAGCTTTCTTGGCATCTCCGGACACTGAAGCTTTAAGATATGAGAGCTTGTCTACCTCGGACAAGTTCTTCGAGCCTATATTGCTCTGGAACGAATCCCAAAATTCGCACCAGGTCAGTACATCCCCATTGTACACTGTCAGCTGCAGTTTTGGAAGCCGGCAGGAGGAATTCATTTCTCAAGAATATTCTTTTGTTTTGCTCTTCGAAAGGATCCGGGTGATCTTGGTGCTAAGTGTAGCTTGAAGCTTCTTCAGCTTCAAGTTGGGTTCCGCTCATTAAAAAATTTCATCCGCAGCTGGAGACGATGCCATCCTAAAGTACTCAACGAGATCGCTGTTTAAACGCTTAACTGTTGCCTCTAATTTACTGTAACTTAATTGCCCGTGCATAACCGTATCATCGTCAATAGTATTTGGTAGAGTGCCTAAGTCCGATCGAATTTTATCATGTATAAGCCTAAGCCTTCTTAGTAACACTTCGTCCATGGTAATGTTCTATCTTGTCTAATCCTGTGAATCACATAGACAAGTTCTATTCAATCTAAAATTCTGAATACCTACTTGTCTAAAGATGCCGCATGAAAAATTAAAAACTCTCATTCAATCACACAGGTACCTCAGTATGTCTTACTAAGTTAATGATTTAATATTAAGAACGTTGATTGTTAATTATTAAAAATCTTAATCTATCTTGGGATTCTCTGATCTGTCCAATATTCATTAGCATAGACTATCATTAATGAGTTCAAAATTCAAAGTTAAAAAATAAAATTAGAAATTTCAGTCAAAACTAAATAAATTCCCAACCGGAAATCGACATGAGTTCCAAAATGTTACTATCCTTGACCAGTATTAAAATTAAAAATTCAAAACCAAAAAAAAAACATGTCAAAATCCAAAAATAAGTTTAACTCATTAACCAGGTCTAAGTTAATGTTCCCAATTGAAACCAAAAGATCAAGATTCAAAAACAGAATTAAATTCAAAATCAGAAGTAAGCAAATTTTTAAAGTCCACGTTAACTTGACTTCTCAAAAGTAAAAATACTCAAAGCTTAGTCCAAAACAAATGAATTTCTAAAATATTCCATACTCCAGTGCAAAAAAACTTAAAATTTAAATTTAAAATCAAACTAAATTCAAAGTCAAAAATTTATGTAAGCAAATAATATGCGAGGTCAAAGTCAAATAATTTCAATCTTCATCATAAATATCAAAGTGTATGTAGGTCATCACACACAATTAATTATTCAATTATTTATAAGCATATAAGTCAATTATGTATGTAGCCGACTATACTTTCAGTTAAGTCCTTCTCACTAAGTTGAATTCACAAACAAAAATAAAATATTAATATATGAAAGCCAGGGATCCACCATGTCTCATCATTATATGTCTATCTGATCAGTCAAAAAATTAATTCAAAATCATATTGTTTGCAAGACATGGCACCTCAGACACACTAACATACTTCTATCTGAATAACCAAAATTTCAAAATATTTTGTCTAATAGTTATACCGCTGCAGACTCAACAACTATGTAAGTATTGAGAAATAAACACAATATTTACCTATTATTGTATTACAGACGCACTCACATACTAGTAGGTACAATGGGTAAAACTTCTTAATTGGTTGGTTACACTAGATTAGACTTTATGTCAATGTCATAAGGACTGACGTTTGTAAGCTTTTCCCACTGCATCAACTGTCACTTTCTTACATAAGGAGAAGAGAACCTTTAAAACCACACTGGTCTATTTATTTTTGCAACACAAGGAAACTAACATTCCTACAGTGGGAACTGTTTTATAAGTTCTCTACAAAATCTAAACACTCAATCACTGCTTAAATTCACTTCATAATAATAAATTGTACTTTTTAATTGGAAGAATGAATCTCTACTATGTACACCATGTATTTAAAACAACACACTTGCTAGGAGGAAAGACAAAATCATAAACACAAAACACAATAACTGTCACATAAATAGTTATAGACCAAGCGAGAATCCAACCCGAAATAAATAGAAATCCTGTTCTCATAATAATTTACGATCGGAATAGGGTTGAAGTACAGTGTGGACGATAGACCAGCAACCTATCACCACAATATTACACTAGCTCAATTTAAACTACAGCCAGAAATGTAATTTGTACCGAATATAAAGGTTTTTATTTACTCTATCTTCCCCTTGGGGATCACACGCATATGATTACATAATGCAAATAATTACTCGCGTAAATACTGACTTTATCGACTGTTAGTCACAAAGTTTCTATTAAGTTTTCGCAAATGAAGTTAAATTATATGACTAATACTAGCTGGCTAAGTATTTTTATGACAAACTAAAACAAAAGAAAGTGTCCTTGGACATGATTATTGTTACGTAAATATTTGTTTGTACGCGTTATCCCTTCCTAAGCAAACAAGATAACTTAAGTTGAATGCTTAAATAATTACATACAAAATCAAAAATCCGCCATTTGCAATGTTCTAGAAACTTCCTTACGTTCGCGCTCAGGTACAAGTAATTCTTAAGTTGTTCGCAATAAGGTCCAGTTTAGCTCGGCACAGTTTTACTAACTCGAACACCGGCCAAAATTAAACAAAATTACCAAATGCAAGAAATACCATCTTTTGTTCGTTTGCCTATCGAAATTTATGTAAAAGGAGGCTTTATTATGATTATATTCTAGCAAACATGCCTTGCGCTAAGAAATCGCATTTCTAGGTAGGTAGGTGCAACACGTGCCTATGCGCGCACCGCGTAAACCTGCTTGCTACTTGTTTACGACTTACTATACGCTTTTCTAATTGGAAAATCCTACTGTAAGAAGCAAGAAAACTTACCGGGATGTCTAGTCAGGTGGTTATAATGTCAATTCCGAGGGGGTTCGTCAAATCCGGGATGGTCGGAAGCGTTCTTTGCGGTAACCTATAATACAGAGATGGAACGTTATTACGCACATTTCCCCTAAGTAGTTACACTCTTTTCTTCACTCCCGCAGAAGATTTTTCAACAATTACCTGTATAATATGAGGCACCGACTTAAAGAACAACTATCTTGCAGGGAAGATGGCTTCCGACAAATGCTTCCGGGGTTCACAAGGAGTTCGGAGACTGCGGAAACGAACTCAGAGATACCACCATACTAACTTCTATTTCTGAAAAAAAACTTAGGCAAAATACGACGAAGTCAACACCTTTCCTAGAGTTTCGATATTTCCTTAATATGTCCGTCTCTGTCGATTGATTACGTAAGTGCAAAAGAGACAGCTACACGAACGAACGAACGAAACTTTTCATAGTACCGTTAAGTTGGTACTTTTATCCTTGATGGATTGTTTACAAACATTATACTTATTTACTTAAAATCGCCTTAAACGAATAATTCCTGGAAAGTACATTTTAAACGAACTTAGTTAAAATAAACTTAAATTTAAGTCGCGTACTAGGTACTAATAAACCTTGAATAAAGTTTACTATAATTCGTAATTCCACGACTGTTTGAGACCGGTAACGCCATCTATGACCTTCAGGTAAACTAATAAGTTCCTTCCTCTGCCACCATTTTCGCCACTGTCTATGCCTGTGTCCTATAGTTTTAAATCAGGGTTTCAATTTCAATTATTCATGAATTTCAGAAATTATGTTCAACAAGTAAAGTTATTCCGTCCAGACATAATTTGAAGTTCATTATGCCATCTTGGTTTAGTTGCTAGCACAACACAATTAACATCTTTATTATGAAAATGAACACTATGCATTCTTTCACTATTTATATGCCTTTGATTCTTTATTCCTTCTGTTTCATCATAGTTCGATCCCAGCTACTCTTTCACCATTTTGTCGCCGCCTCCCTCCTTCTCTCTTACGGTAATATCATGAGACCGCCGAGGGAAGACGGCGACATGGTTGTATGGGGGTGTAACTCAGTGGGGTAATTGTTTATAGTGTGTTATAGAATGCATAGCGTACCTTTCCTTATTCTTGATGGTGTTGGTCTAATGGTCGACTCAGTAATCTAAGGGGATTAATATCCCGCTCTTATCTGCTTCGCTTAAAGTGTCGAATGGGAGCCTCTCCTTGGTCTGTGGAAAGAAGCTCTATAAGTATGGTATTCTCTCTACACCGCATCTCTCTACAACGCATCTCTCTTTCTCTTCTTTTCTCTACTCTAAGGAGAGCCTCATCTTACCCGGCCGGAGGAAGGTATCAACGTTATGTGGGCAGAGTCCCACTACAGAATAGTCCATGGTCAGGTCACGGCGGACGAACCCGCGGCACCTGGGACATGTGGGCAGAGTCCCACTACAGAACAGTCCATGGTCAGGTCACGGCGGACGAATCCGCGGCACCTGGGACATGTGGGCAGAGTCCCACTACAGAACAGTCCATGTTCAGGTCACGGCGGACGAATCCGCGGCACCTGGGACATGTGGGCAGAGTCCCACTACAGAACAGTCCATGGTCAGGTCACGGCGGACGAATCCGCGGCACCTGGGACATGTGGGCAGAGTCCCACTACAGAACAGTCCATGATTAGGTCACGGCGGACGAAGCCGCGGCACCTAGGACTTGCGGGCAGAGTCCCGCTACAGAACAGGTCACCGCGGCCGAAGCCGCGGCACCGAGTTACGATTAGTGATGTGCCGCCGAGAAATTACGCCCTTACGGTAATTCTCATTGCGTAAAATTTCCGTAAATTACCGAGAATTCTCGGTAAAGTTCTCCGCGAGTAATTTTGGTGAGATTAAGTTGACTTTGAAAATGGCTACCAGCGCGTGAGTTTTTAAGATATTTTATTATAATTCGTGTTCATTTAAGGTTTGAGCGTTATTTTGCAAATAGATAAAGGCTTATCAGTTAGGGTCGCATTGTATTCTAGCAGGTACTTAAGGAACCCATTATGACTAAATGGGCAATATCTAAGTACGCTATGCCAACAAATTGGAACCTGGGTCCCAGAATACCTGAATTGTAATGGTTCCTGATTGGCCCTTACCCTTATCAGTTAGCCGGTGGTAGGGAAAGTATGCCCATAGCACCCGCTACATGCTACAGTTTAGTTCATCTTGAAGTGACCTATTGTGAGTTTGTGAATTGTGTTGTGAATAAAAGAGTGTTACTGACAGTAGAACAATGAGACCAAAATGTAAAGTTTAGAATATTTTAGAGAAACTATCGAAAATGAACGAATCAAATACCATTGCTTGTTTCGTAATCATGTGTATACCTCCAAAAATGTTATTCGTTTCGCTCAACATTTGGTTAAGATCTGCCAAAATTACAGAATTATATAACAACACTAGCTTCCGCCCGCGACTTCGTCTGCGTGAACTCGGGATAAAAACTATCCTATATTTTAATCCAGGCTATAAACTATCTTCGTGCAAAATTTCATTCAAATCGATTCATTGAGTAACAAACATCCAAACTTCTAAACTTTCGGATTTATAAATTTATAATATTAGTAGGATATAAAAAAAACCGATGTGAAGACAAGCTTTAAACTTGTTTCAGAAAATAATTATATTTCTAGTTATTTCGTGATTTTGAATGTTCAATACATATCTGCAAACTATCCTAACATTATTAAATAAAAAATGTTATGATAGTTAGCAGCAATCACATAAAATTTTATACTTTTTAAGATGATTATTGCATTTGTTAATTATATGTATGTTTTAAATTACCTACCCTTATAAATATATATAAAAAAATAAACCTATTTACAAATCTACTTAACTGTGTATTATTATTCTTGCAGTAATAATATATTTTAAATCTACCAATTAAAAAGCTTTTTTTTCATTCAAGCATTTACATCGTAACCGTTTCAATGAAAATATGGAGATTCCTAACGGAAATAATACCAGAGAACGTTCTCCGAGAACATGCTCGGTAATTTACGCCGGTAATTTACGGTAATTTTGGAAATATACGAGTTCCTTTAGTATGACTATTTATTTTTTTGTGTGTAGATTTTCATTACTAATTGTAATAGAATCACGATTAAAAAACTTGAAAAAAATAAAAACTTTGAATACTTTCTCGATAATTACCGTTACGGAGAACATTACCGAGAACGTTACCTCAAAATTCTCTCCGTTCTCGTAATTTACGGTAACGGCACATCACTAGTTACGATGTACCTTTTCGCCATACCTAAGATGAGCTCAGATATTTCTTCCACAACATGGATTACGTAGCTAATAAAATACACATACGTTAGTTGTCTAGAGAAAACCATACAACCATTGTGAGCTTTACTAAGATATTCAAATATACTTAGCTTCAATGTTTCTGGATAGTTTGTAGGCAACCATAACACTTTCACTCTCAACTCACTTCCTCAGAACGTTCACACTGGGAGCCATATTGGCGGTAACTAACCGTTGTCATTTCAATTTACTTACCACTGCCCACCCTAGGTGGTGCTAGTCAGTGTTGCTACACTGGAAATTAGCAGTGGTTTTAGCTTTCGCGTTCGTCGCGACAGTACTATCGCGATCACTAATCGTGAATTGTGCGACTCTGGTTGTGAATTCTAAATATAGATAATTCTAAATAAAATATTGAAACGAGGATTCATTTCTGTTTTTTTTTTCAAATCTGCGTAACGTTTCCTGGATTCAAGTATTAATGGCGCCTTCGACAGTTTTATTTTCCCTGGAACGTATGACGCTGGTTGTAGATGGTCCTTAAGGCTTACAACCTTGTTTAAGGATTCAGTGTGCCATTTATGTTTAGTAACCCAATTAATATGATAGGGGTCCACATAGTTATCGTTGAGGATTCAACTGGCATCATTTCCGTTACAGGAGAGAGTTCGGTCTCGAGCGCTTCGTCCCCGGCGGTCTTCTAGAGAGCATGAAACGAAAGGAGATTCGGCGGCTAATCGGCCACTTCCTCAAGCTCAACTCGCAGATGACCGGCAGTCAGCGGCAGCTAACGCAACTTCAGGTACCTCTCTGTTCAAAGCAAAGCATCTCCCATCTCATGATGTAGTCGGCGTTTCTCTTCGCTCTTCTCTAACTCATACAGACGGTGGTCCTAATCAAAGCTTAGTAATCGAAATAAGCTTGACGGCTGCGCCAGCAATTTTGTAATTGATTAAGTTATGTTATTGTAGCCATGTGAAAAAATAGGAAAGGCCGGTTCTGACTGAAATATCGTTTTGGATCTGGATGAAAATAAGGGCGAAAGGAATATAATAAAATAACGACTTTGTATTTTATAAGGAAGCTGTTTTTATATTTTAAGATACTGGTCCGGAGCAGGGATGTTGCAGATGTTTGCATCCGCATCCGCAACCGCGGAAGTTCCGCACAAATTTCAACATCAGCATCCGTATCCGCCGAAATCGATGCGGAGTTATTGCGGATGCGGATGTAGTGCAATTCACGACAAGAAAGGAGCCCACGCGGCGCTTACCGTACGCCGTTTAGATATTTAAAAAAACTTTTTTTCGTTTCTGTGACCAAGGACCATCTTAACGTTTTCGATGATCGCGTGATGTTATAGAATGGACGTTGTTTATTTACGTTTTTTAGTGTTTGACCTCAAAATCCGCTTGAGCGGATGTGTGCCCCCAAATAACCGCATCCGCCTTCGCATTTGCGGATGTCAAAAAAATCGCGTCCGCGGCATCCCTGGTCCGGAGGTGTTTTCTTCAATGAGAA
Source organism: Epinotia bilunana (assembly GCA_947049275.1). Lineage (NCBI taxonomy): Eukaryota > Metazoa > Arthropoda > Insecta > Lepidoptera > Tortricidae > Epinotia > Epinotia bilunana. Next base: position 1,071,311 of record OX346263.1, read on the forward strand.
CATAAACAATGCGTATGCGTACGTTATGTGTGAAGGTCACTTTCGTGCCGCAGGCCAAGCTCCAGTACCTGGCCGGCGTGGCGGCGCTGCCGAGCTACGGCGCCAAGTGCTTCGCCGGCGCGCGGCCCGAGCGCGTGCTGCTCGTGGCGCCGCGCCTCGGCCTCGGCCAGATCCGAGAGCGCGCTAACCCGGGGGTATGCGACACTTTAACAATTATGTTGTTGGATGTTAACTTGCGGAAAAGACCGTGTATAACGAACTAACTCGTTCTGGCCTTGTGGCAACTATCAAGTCATAATTGCCTTTGCCTAGTGCACATGTGTAGCGATACAAACGCGCGACACTAGCCATATATCAACTATCAAAACCCCTATATCGATAATATATCGCGATTGTAACGCTGCAAAAAGTCACCATGTGTAACCGCTGTAGTCCTTAGTGCATTGGAGACTTTATATGAATACTTGCTATCGTTTTTCAGCCTCAACCAATAGCTTCTCTGGAAGAAGTAGAAGGAGTCAGGGTGAAGCGCGAGGGAGCGGGCAGTGCCGACGTGGCGATATTCCTCACGAGGGACCGCGTCGTGGCACTCCTCATGGACGAAAGGGACGCTCTGGAGATGCCGCTGGTCATAGCTGGGTAAGTTTGCGACATTTTCACTCGTTGTTCGCCTGTATCGATCTACTGCTGGACGTAGGCCTCTCCAGTGGCACATCAATAAGTTCTCTTCGCATTCTCTCTAGTCCCTGCCCACTGCCACTTGCTAAACTGATAGAAAAATACCTCTTAAAAGAAGGATTTGCCTTTTACCAGTCAACATGGTTGACTTGAATATATTTAACACAAGATGTGCGATAACCAAAATGACAAAAAAATGCCCATTTATTAATCTGGCACTGTAACGACAACGCTTCACTTATAGGCACAATATCGCTCGTTTTGGGTTGAATCGAATGTCTTGTAAAGTGTAAGTACTTTCAATATTTTCAATTTAGGAGTATATATGTTCACCGACCGTTATCAGATTCTAAAGTAGGTAAGCGCCTATTCACCCTGTTTCTGAGCGTACCTATAACAAGTGCGTTCGGCTGAGATTAGTGCCGTTTTCAATTTTTACAACTAAAGACCCAATATGTCATACATGAACATCATCTGCTTTTCAGGTACTATCGTCTTGCGACGGGCAAAGAGCTAAACGTGGAGCTAGATAGGGAACCCATTACAGAGGACATCGGTAAATACCCACCGTTTTCTTAAACAAATGAGTTAGTAGGTACTTACCTAAATTTATATGTTGTACTGACGAATGTTCTACTTTAATTTCAGCCCCACCTTATCTCTCACAACACAACGTGGTGCCAATGAAGTGGAGTTACCTCCACAACGATGATCCCATCGTTCTCACTAAGAAACACTTCGCGATATTCACCATGCCTCCCCCGTATCATTCCACGCCCGGCCAAGCCAAAGCTAGCTTAGATACCAACATGAATTCTAGCCTAACTAATAAGAATCATAGTAATAACTCCAGTCCTTTAACAGGGTACAATTCGAAGCACGGATTGCTAGGCCATGATGTTCATTTCGAGAAATGCAAGAGAAATGAAGACTTCAGACTTTTCGATCCGAACGACGCCTGTTACCTCGACGACGGAATGGGTTTCGACCTTCAAAGCGTTCTGTCGATGGAACTCTTAGAAAATGTAAGCAACAACCCTAAATTAGTCGAAGCTAAGAATGAGGAAGTGCTCCGGAGAGTTGCAGAAATGCAGAAGTTAGTTGAGAACTCTGAGCAGTATTTGACTGAGAACTGTGATGTGTATAATGAGGATGCATTTACTAATGGAATGTTGAGAGATGAGCTAGTTGGTAAAGAAACTAATGTTGATCAATTAGAGAGTGATACAGAGTCGAATAATAGCAGAATGTCAACGGCGGACGATTCGCCCGGCATTCTCAAACATAGCGATTCCTTGCTTCTTCTAACGGAGACTATTAACCAAGGACTGTCTGGGTTGAGTATCCCTGAAGCTGAAAAGAATATTAACCTTACCAAGCGACAATCGCAAGGTCTTAGCGCTATACTTAACAATTGCGGTCTAACAGACGCTCTGATAGCTTTAAACAATGATCTCTCTCATTCCGAAAGTGATAACGATTCCCTTTACACGCCAACGAGCAGTCCTATTCGTAGACACCAGAAACCAACCAATAAAGTAGTGCGAACGAGTTTCGGTTTACACAGTCCCGACGCGACGTTAGACAATAAGGAGCCAAATTTAAAAGAGTATTTAAAGCAGCTTAGAGAGAAAAGTAGCAAAGAAGAGGCGAAAGCCGACTTCCCCTACTTTGAAGAGACTAGCGTCGATAACGACGCCGAGCTTATAGACTTAACTTTGATACCACCGCCTCAAACGCCTGATGAATTAGACTGTGCGACGCAAGTGCCTCAAATATTACCGGTCGTGCCGCCGTCTTTTGCGGATGAAAAAAAAAACTCCACTGAGAACTTAAGTGGACCGAAGAAGGGTGATATAGAAGAATTCATAGCTAATGTAACCGTTCAACCGCCCACCGTTAGAGTCACTCCCGCGATCGAGCTTACCCCCGAAGAAATAATGTCTTACATCATCCCTCCTCCACCAGGATCAAATTCCTCCACTTTAGACCGAGAACCGGTCAGCTACGTTAACCACAGCCAAATAATGGAAGCGAAACAGCAGCAGAACCACAGAGACGGGAAACCCAACGGCGAAGTAATCAAGGGCACGCTAAGTGTTAGCGAAATAAGAAATATGTTTACAACGAAAACTTTGAGTGACGCTAGAAATAGTCTGTTACTGAAGGAGAAAAGTAAAGCCCAAGCTCAAAGTAAATCCGACTCGCCAAAGACGAAAAGAAAAAGCGTCACCGAGAAGCCGGCCAACGGTACCGCGCACGTGATCGAGTACCCCACCGTGGAGAGGAAAGGGATGTTCTCGTGCTGCAGCAAGGATAAGAATAAGAGCGACGATAGCGACGAATCAGATAAAGTGGTTGACGTGGAGAAGTCAGATTCGATGCCCGACGTGTGCGAGATCAGGCCGCCGCCGAGGAGAAAAAATGTTGAACATATCCAGCCTCCCGAAAGACCGCCGAAGGTCGCACCCGCACCCGCGCCCCGCCCGCGGTCCAACTCGTTTACGTGCCCCAATAACGAGCTAAGCGCAGTCGAGATCCCGATCAACCACTTCAGCACCTTAAACAACAGACGGCTAAACTACAAAGCCGTCTGCGAAATGAACGACCAAGTGCAGCCGCCATTACTGCCACCCCGACTGGAACCTAAAGTTCTCGCCCCGCCGCCTCCTCTCCTTCTCCCGCCTAAAAAACCTCCCCTCCCACCCGTGCCGAGCATCGAGGTGCTCCGAACGAAGACGTCCCAAAAGCAATCCCCGCTGAGAGAGCAAAGATTGGCCAGCATCGGGTCCCCGCACTTTCAAAGGAACCTGAACTCCTACAGAAACTTGGAGAACGAGAGCCGCCTCGACGACGACACCCAGAGCCTCCGATCGACCCCCAACTACAGCTCGATGACGCTGCAAAGTCGGCACGTGCGCTCCAGCTCCGAAACCAAGAACACCATCCTCAAAAACAACGAGATGTCGACAGTTCTGTCCCTCTGCTCGCCGCAGATGAACAGACGGTTCAGCAACCGGCCGGACTTACTGAACGGGGCGGCCGGGAACGACCTGAAAGCCTTCAGCCCGCCGACGGACAGAAAGTTCCGCGCGAGCCCGACGCCCAAGGCGCAGAACCACGTGCGGTTTAAGGATGACGTGGTGGACGACATCCCGACGCCGCCGTCGCCGCCGGCGGCGCCGCTGGCGCTCCCCGAGGCGGGCGCGGAGCCAGCAGGCGAGGCGGCGGCGGCGCTGCTGGCGGGCGAGGCGGCGGCGGCGGCGCTGCTCTCGCGCCTGCACGGCGCCGCGCAACGCGCGCGCCTCCAGCACGCGCACGGCGGCGGGGAGGACATTGACGAGAACAAGTTTCAGGTAATCTCACATTTTTAATACAATATTCGCACACCCACCGAAGGTAAGACTTTTTTTTGGCAGTGTTTGCATAGGATGTTACTTTACTACAGAGGTCGGAAAGTAAGGGATTGCCGGCCGAGTACATACAGGGTATATCAAAAATGGGGTGTGAACCAAACAAGGGAATATTCGGTAGCGCATTGCAATTCCAAATATGCATTTGGTTCTGTTTTGTATTTTTGATTATCATTGACATTTTCGTTTTTGTTTACATTACAGTCTTTGTTTTTGTTGACAATGGCACAAACCTGCGCGCACAGCTCAGAAAACAAATGTTATATGCATGTTTTTTTGACGTGGCTGTGACAGCTTTTACGTTTTTGATGTCATATACAAGCAATAACACAAAAACAAAGACTGTAAGTAATGTAAATAAGAACAAACATTTCAATGGTAACAAAAACAAATCAAAATTGAAAATAATAATCAAATGCATTTTTGGAATCGCAATATGCTACCAAACAAGCCCTTGATTGGTTCACACCCCGTTTTTGATACAGGATTTCACGCCGAGGTATGTATAGTGATTTTCTCAAACATGCAATGAAATAATTTAAAAACACTCCAAGAAATCAAACTTTCTTCTAAAGAAACAATAAGTAAACTAGACGAAAAATATAACTAACACATACAACTATTTCTACGTCGGTGTTTTCGTTGGAACTCATAGTATCAACAACGCTCAATAAAATCCAATCAAGTAAAATCACAGAATGAAAAATTATCAAATTTGCCTCCATAATGATAAAAAAAACCTACACCGTTTGAGTAGACATGTTTACCGCTAATATTTAGATGAAATAATTTAAATGTGTTTAAAATTATTGGAATTTGTTAATCTTTGTTATCTTCATCGATTTTATATAAATAAAACTTTAAAATATAGAAAATATATTTTGTTGTTTTTTTTTAAATAATCAAAGGGGCAGAACGTCGTACCGAACCAAACAGCAAATATTGCTTATAGTTGTTTTAATGGCTGAACGCCGTGATACTGTGTCATAAAGAAATGTGGAATGAAAACCATCTTGCAGGCCTAGGCCTCCAATTTTGCATGCAATTTCATTATATGTCCGTCGTTGCGGAGAGACTTGGCTGCCTATTATAACGAACGTAACGTTAATATTTCATTGTGTTTGAGAAAATAATATTATTGAAAATAATATACTGACAATTTTTGGGCAATATTTATCCGAAGCATAAGCAAAGTCTATATCACTTTTTACAGCGAGCGCGGAGCGAGCTGACATCCTGTGCCGTGACTTTAGTGGGCACGTCACGGACCCTAGTCGGGGCCCTCGGGGGCTCCGGTCCCATCGGCCCCGCGCTAGCAGACTGCCTCACGCCGTTGCGGAGACTAGCAGACCTCGCCCAGGTAACACACGTAGTTACTTATGCACAAATCGGATTTCCGTTTCCCCCGACTTCCAGAAACCTGCTGAACTTTCACGCTATCAATACTAAAGCAGTCAAGAGACATAAACTATCGTAAATATCATATTAGACTCCGTATCATGGTTGGCATTATCACGCGATAAGTGACAAGATAGAACGTCCGTCACTGGCTGACAACGTTCGATGGAACGAGACGGACGCTCTATCTTGTCAGTTGTCACTTATCGCGTGATGAGGCCGACCATGATACGGGGCCAGATCATCAAAAGTATCTCGTAGTAGCTATTTAAGTCGTGTAACGAAACCGATCCACGTAACACTTGACAATGGGTGATTCTGGGAGCGTTCCCGCCGCCGTCAGTCCCCTGCTCGTATTATAATTTATTTTTTATAGTTTATTGACAAAGTTCTTGCAGATTTGGATCCCCTTTGCCAGTAAAGTTGTAATAGTCCTGGGCTTGTTAAAAATACCTGAACATGCCATGACAGTTTGCCGGTACATTGACAATAGAACAACCAGGGACACTGATGGCGTTTGCAACGCTCGTAGAATCACCCGGATACTAGTTTTAATACAAGTATACGTTGTAAGTAAGAGCGAAATCTGGGGCCATTGAGATATTTAAGATTGTCGTTGGTTTACTAAAGAGGAGAGGTACCTATTTGGCCACGCCAGAAATAAAATCGGAACTACTCAAGAGAGTAAAAAGCAAGCAAGAGCTTGCTTAGAAATAATGAGCGATATCGTAGGTCGATTCCTACATCTTAACTCTTTCTCGTCAAGGCTTTCCTTTCGTTGTTCATATCTATTATGTTGCCAAACTAGTTATCTATGCTCACATAAGTTTGTTATATTTAAAAACCTGAAAATCTTCATTGTTTCAGGCTCTCGGAAGACACACGTCATCACCTCTACAAACCAGAAACCTGATTCTCCGCGTGCATGACGTCACAGCCGCCTTCAAAGACTTGGCAGGCGCGGAGATGGCGCAAATCATCCGCGACCACAACGCCAAGAAATCCCAAGGCCAGGGGAACGACAACAACTCCACTTTAGAAGGGCAACTCGCGCTTAGAGCGGAGTGTTTGGCCAACGTGCTGGCAACCCTACTCAGGAGCCTCAGAGTATTCTCTCCGTGATTTAAAAAAGTTTCGTAATCAAATCATGGACAAAAGTGTTCTTTTAAAGTGTCCGTGCATTACATAGTTTCGCGATTATTTTATTAAATGTGATAATTAGTTGAACGTGTATGTAACGCAGAATAAATACAATACTGTCTGATACGTGTATAATCATTTCGGTTAATAATTTGTCGAAATAATATTATTGGGCACTTGAATGCTCGGCCGCAACCATAAACTTTGAAAAGGGCGGCGACTATAGGTTAAATTTGTTATTATAGTTTCAATATGTAAAATATTTTCCATTTGTTAGTTAAGCGTTCTGTTAAAATTAACCGTTACTAAAAAGAGACCAAATAAAATTAGGTATGTTGGTATAATTGTAGTTAGCAACACTTTGTGTTAATTTAAGTTGTACTTTTGTAAATTTTAACACGTGTTAATGTTCATATTTGTTGATAATATAATTTTCTCGAGTAGGTTCTTCATTTAAGTAACATGATAGGGTGTAATTTACTTTATATAAAATTGAGGTGCAGTGTAAAGAATCTCGCTCATATAACGATACAAAAAAATTGGTGTAACCAAAATTATCAACCTAATGGAATAAATACTGTACCGTAGCCAGTCAATATTTGTGCACCTGGAATCGCCCTCTTCTATCGCTCTATGATTCCGTAGCCAGTGTTACCATAGTAAATACTAAGTTTACTTATACATATCTATTTACATAAAGTGTTGTATATTTCTATAGTTAAGGAAGTGTGATTGGATTTTAGGGTGCAAACTACTGTGTAATCATATTCATATCTCTTAAATGTCTAAACTAACCATATCTTGTATCGTTTTTAAAACAATATAGATTTTTGCATGCATTTCTGTATCTATCAACTCGAAATTGGCAAATAATGTCAGGGTTCTAAACTTAAAAAATATGTTTTCTAAAAATGCTCTTAGCGTAGAAAATTTCATTGTTTTTATCTGTCAACTGAATTTATTAAATTAAAGTGAATGTTGCCAGCGTTTTAAGGTACTTACGCGATGTGCTGATATTTCAATATTGGTGCTATTTTTAAATGTACGTTCATGTATCAGTATTGGTTGAAATTTGCTTTAAATGGTGGACTGAGATGTGAGCACCAGTGATTTGAATTTCTATTGATTTGAACTAAGCCTGTTAAAGTACAATTTTATTTCACATACCAATTTTGCGCGGTAACCAAAGACAATTTTGTATCTCCAGTTTAATTATATTTTCATATATTTTATAAAATTGTAGCTAATAATTTTTATGTCTCGTTTTCTTTGGCTTTAAATTTTATTTTCTTATTGAATAGATAACAGATACGAATGATTAGATATACTAATATAAAACTACAAATACTTCTGCTAGAACCACAATAACTTGAATACACACAAACACTCTCTTTAACAAGTAATGTCGTGCATAACGAATAACGATGGACATACTGGATAGATAAGGTCTCTCACAGCCTGGCGCGGCCTGGCGCGGCCTGGCCGCGGCGGTCAATAGTAAACTTGTCATTAGCTTTCAAATTTACTATTGTGCGCCAGCACCGCAGGCCGCACCAGTGTGATTCAGGCCTTATAGCAATAGCAAAGAGGTCGGTGCACCTTAAAAAAATAAAAAAGTATGCAAAATTGCCTAATCAACTCAGCAAAACTAAGCCGTAGCGTGTGCGTAGTGTACCATGCTTTTGCTGTAACTTGCAAAAGCTTGCATAGCACTTTAAGCGCACATCAGAGCGCGGTTTCAAATTATAAAATGGATTTAATTGTGTCTTAACGCTAATGTATCTCGTCCTGTCAAGTGGTTAGACTAGGTTCAAGTTCTTATCGTTCTAGAAACAAATGACACGTGTGTATTCAAGTTGTAATCAATCGAATTATACCCGACGCGAATGCACGTATGAATCTCTCTCAATTTACACACAGCATGTTTGCATTCGTGTGAAAGGGACAAAAGAAGTTATAAAGAAACTACGTAAGTGGAAAATAGACAAGGTAACATTGTATCACAATAATATGAAACCAATTTATTTATTGTTTATAATATAATAAATAATGCAATGCATTTGATGTAATAAATGATAAATCCAGTGAGATAGTTTTATTTGTAAACTGCTTACCCAAATTTTGCCTGCGATCCAATCCAACCATAATGAAGGTACATAGATAGTGTTTTTAGACATGTATGGCGGCCTCCATGCTCCCAACCGTTGAGGTTCGATCGGTGGGGGTTATGCAAATTTCGCCCAACAACAAGCCCAACTGATTTAATAAGTCAATCGTACAACTCCAGCGGGGTAACATTTCGAACGAGAGTTAGACCAGCTGGACTGCGTATGCCACTTGATCGTTTCCATGTAGGTATTCAATATTTTTGCTCATTTAAAATCGTACATCGCGATGTGTCCTGCCTGCCCACTAATGATACCATAGTATTCTTGACGCTAAATGCAGAATCGAGAGCAGCTCTTAATGAATAGGCTTGCTAAAAGCCTATCTTGCACTTGAAACTCGTTTACACAGTGTTTTTTACCCGACACCCTACCCTACTGGTATGCGCATGAGTATATGTGCGACATTTTCTTTAAATGGGCAATAAATTGCGTTAACAGCGCGCAGGGGCAAACAGAACAAAACTGGCCAGTTAGTAGTTAGCGCGAAGTTAAAAAAGTGAAATCGTGAGCTTAGACGTTGGCGACAGCAGCAGACATCAGGCTGGTAACACTGGTAACAGGCTCGTTTTATTCTACTGACAACACTGCCAGAACATTAAAAACGACTTGAAAGTTAACGTGATTTTTGACAGTGAGAGGAGAAGCATGGAAGTTGGAACTATACTCAGGACAAGCCATGGTAATACTAATACCACATCCGAGCGAGATGGTAGCATAAAAATCTCAATAAGTGTGCCAGAAAGGGAAATATAATTCGTTGTCCTTGTCATAGTTCCACTTTTTTTGTTTTCCGCAACGTTTGATTGAGTATGAGTTTGCGGCAAATAAGTCATATCAGCCCAAATGAAGGAGGTTGTTTATGGTAAGCCATCAGCCATTTTAAGATCAGTTTTAAGGAGCCTTTCAATCCTTCATTGTGGCAACACGTATAGCTTGTCCTTTGTCTTGATTATTATAAGTATACCTAGGTCCACGAGGAGGAGTTTTATATCTGGTGCAAGAATCGTGAATGGGAGAAGCTGAACAAAGGAGTAAGTCGTGAGTAAACAGGGTTGGGGTACTTGGGGTGTTGTAGAGGAACAAATGAAGAGGCAAATGATTGTGATTTATTCAAGTTGAAAACACTTCATCTCTCAACCTGCTAAATGTATACCAATTAAAATTATTCTTAGATGAATAAACTGCACAAAAGATTGTGTTACTCGTTTCTCAATTCTATCGGTTCGCCGTTTGCTGCACATTTTTCATTTAATAGTACCAGCCATTTTCATTTATTCCATTGTACATGTTCCATTTAATGGATCCAGCAATTTTATTGCAAATATCTAACGCAAGAATGCCAGCCCGTCTCTCTATGGCGCGGCCGTCTATTTGTGGACATCTTTTTGCTGCGAGGGCTCTGTCCCGATCGCAATTGAAACTAGTTGGTTGGGGGCCCTTAGGCAGTATCTAAGGTCAAACAAGATGGAGACTAATAGAACCTTTGGTAATGGGTTCTGTGTTCTATCCTTGTCAGTCCCCGAGTACTTATACAAGAACAAGTTCGAATCAAGTTTGGAACTCTAAAAGTATTAACGAAGGTACCAAATTTAAAATTGCCAAATTCAATCCGGGACTTACAGGTTACGGGGGTTTAAAATATATGGCACTTTTTCTCGACACTAGATTATAAACGTCTTTTGAGTTTGGCACGCTCTGGAGGTGAAGCGGCTTGATGGGTTCTAACATGTGAGGTGTGTTGGATTCCTCTTAGTCGTGAGGATGTAACATACTTAGGCATATATTTTAAAAATATTGGGTTTTTGTTAGTCTGCAAATCCACTCTGATGTCAGCAAATCCAACTACATTACTTTTGTGAGCCTTAGCACATGTATCAGCTAAACCTCCATCGCCTCCGCTTCTTTAGTTTCAAAACTGCGGAACCCACAGCACCCGCAGCGCAAGGGTGCGAACCCCCCCACAACCGGTCGTAAGAGATCGCCGGCCGTTGCCTTATGACAAACACGCGGGCAGTTATCATGGCTCGATGCCCTATCATTATGCGTGCGACGATACAACACGTTAGAACTGCAATATATACCGGCTAAATATGTCCCTATGAGTTAGGTTAGACATCAGAGTTTATATTAGAAATATCTGCCCGAGTTCCGACCATCTATTACAAAGCTACGGGATAACATATAGCCCATGTCCATAACGAAGGCCCATTTAAATACTAGTGAAAGCCCGCTGCGCCTTGCATTAGGTACCTACGTCTGATGAGTTATATTACCTGAGATAGGGTTGAGCTGTGTACCAGGGTCCGCAGGTTTTCGATAGCGGAATGGCCATCAGTGGTGGGGGTAAGCTGCCAATATATTGAATAAGTGGTCGGGGACTAAACAGCGGCAGAGTTATCATGATGTAGGTATAGTTAGTAACGTAAGTAAGTAGTAGTTACTTAAAGCAATATGACGCGTAATTTCAGTCGAGAGGCAACCGGATGGCTCGCGGTATTTGAGCTCCCGAAGTGTTGTGGAATCGCCCTGTGCAACCCGAACTGAGCCAACTTGGACTGGGGACTAGGCGTCATTGCTCTGAATAGTAATGAGAGTCTTACAGGGGGTTTTCTATAAAAAGCTCCAATATCCGGTGACGATTCCGTGGCATGGCGAGTAATTGCCGCCATTAAATAAGCAAACCTCTGGTAGCTAGTACTAACAGGAAAGGACGATAGAAACCTGGAAGAGCTCGCGTTCGTAAACTACGGTGTGCAAGGCAAAGGAGCCACCACACTACGCTTTCCTCAATTGGAGCAAATTGAATACGGCAGAAGGTGGAAATTCTTAAATATACAATGTGATAGTGCTATAGCCAACTCAGAAACATTCCATGACCAATGGGTCATGGAATGTTTTTAAATGGGGAAGAATGCTTCCCCATTTAAAAACACATAAAACGCGAAAATAGTTAACTGCACAGCCATTCGCGAGGTTAAAGAATAATAACATTTACTTGACATTTTAAACTTTCTTTAATTGATAGGGTAACGCTCCGACCTTTGGCCGCCATCTTGTCATAACTGACGAATGACGGTTGAGGTGCGCGGACGTTTTCTAGTTATCTAAAACACCTTTTACTGAGAGGGTTGGGGGTCAACAGCTGGTGACAAAGTTGACAAATAGGTTCTAGTTTCGAGGCAGCCATTAAGCACTACATTATCATCATCGTCAGCCTTTGTATACGTCCCACTGTTGGTTACATGGTCAGAGCTCTCGGCCAAATTATGACACCCTTTGGCTTGTGTCGGCGGGGGCACTAACGTTCCAGCTGGATTGTGTGTTACACAGCGAAATTTAAGTGACATATTTGTCATGATGTGACAAATACAAATGAGTATATTTATTCTGCATAAAATGTGGAAGGTTAGAGTCATTATTGTAAATATGTACACGACACTTTTCACCAGCAGATTGCCATGCAAAATTTAAATCGGCACAGAAGAGACACGGGCAAAAAAATTAAACATAAAAACCGGCCGAGTGCGTGTCGGGCGGCCGGGTCGGGTTCCGTAGTTGCCTGTCTGTATTTGCGCACGCGCTGCACGCGCCAAGTAAATGGAGCGGTTGCGTCGGCCGAATTTGTACGAGAATTGACCGTTTCAAGTACATTTTAAGTTGGTCGACTAGTTATTACTCGGTAACTTATAGTTAGTAGCTAGTATAATGTCTACTAAGCCGTGATAGTTTTCCTTTTAAATTCATTATATGTACTACGGCCACGATTTTTTTACGTTCCCGTAATAAGTAGCAGCCATTTAGCTGGCAGGGGGGGACACTTTAACAAAAATTTGGACTTTAAAGCTCAATATTACACAAATGGACCACTGAGTTGAAAAATAGTTTTTAGAGGCCCACAATATTTTTGGACAAGCTATCCAAAGACACCCAACATTATGGGTTTATTGAGAAAACAAATACATCCACACTTTAAGTGTAGTGAGGTAGGTACAGTCAGCATCAGAAGTAACTAAGCAAAATAACACGCTCAAAATTACCTTCACAGATCCTTATTCCCTTGACATTAGAGTTCATGTGTAGATAATTTTGAGCACTAGGACCGCTTAGCAACTTCTGCTGCTAGTCAGCAGCAGAAGTTGCTAAGCGGTCCTAGTACAAACGGTACAGTCGTACCTTAAAAAAAACAGGATTATATTTTACCCTTTTTTCGGCGTGATTGATTTATTTAAACACCCATGCCAAATTACAGCTAATAAGTAGTAAGGGTCTCTGAGCTAAGCCGCAGACGGACAGACGGACATGGCGAAACTATAACCCTTAAAAGGAAAGTGCTTTAAAATAAATATCAACACAACGAATCATATCAAAGTAGCTTCCTGTGCGATTCCACCCGCGTGTTATCTATTGCGTAAGTAAATATCTTAAGTAAAGCACTTCTTGTATTGTAGTGGTGACGTATTCGAATAGACATTACATATTAACATTGTCTAACACAATAATAGGTTACATTAATAACAAAAGCCTATTAGAAGGGCATTTCTGAAGTTTTTGACCTATACAAAGCACGCTGAAAGAGGCAGAGCCGTGGGATACAATTTAGCCTTGGTTCATGTCAATTCCGAAGGTCCATTCTATATATATTCGATCTTTAATATTTTTACGTTCTTGCTGCTTGGAGTAAATTTCACTATTTTCATTTTGACACGTGATGTCAAATGTCATTTCCACGTTTTCTTTTTTCTGTTCAGCGCTTAGCGCAACCTCCATCGACGTTGACACTTCTTGCGTAAAAGGCTGCGCGTCGCTGTCGTGTGTCAATAACTCGTCGTCAATGTTGTAATCTTTATGATTTTCAGGCATATGTTCTGCGCTAAAATCACCGTTGCTAAATTCCCTTCGTATCGCATACTTCAGTTCTTCCCAGTCTCGGAAGGAATCCTCAGAGCGTAACCAGAGAGCCGCCGTACCGCCGAACCTCTTTTTGGCGATTAAAAATTGCTGCCGCTCCGTCCACTTATATAGTAGAGACTTCTCTTCGACTTCTTCGATAAAAGCTTCCACCTCAAAGCCGTCCTCCGCCGTAAACAAGGGCAACGTTAAAATTTGATGGTAAACATCCATCGTCTTCTCCATCTCCCGTTTTCTTTTAAACACAACTTCGTCTTAAGTTTTCGTCCTTTTCTCGCCGTAGTTCCGTCGTCGTCGTCGTCGTATTTAAACTTCGTTTCGTCTTTGCCGTCGTATCTTCGTAGTCGCGTAATTTTTCCTGGATCCCGGACGAGCCCCCAAATGTAGAGTGGGAGGCAGGGAAAACTCGAGAACTATATAAAATCGTATTTATTTACATAATATACGTCTTCATTCGTACCGATCGTCGTACAAACTGAATCATACGTCAAATCATTCACCGTTCTAAAACTATTCAAACCACGTTCGATCGTTCCTTTATTCATCATCTAACAGCCAGCATCATACAAAGTCATCAAAAAGTACCAATCCCACATATACTGGTGGATTTGTTTTTGATATCGGAAGAGTACCGGATAGAGCGCTGATCCATGAGATTAAACGAGTACGAATGGAAAGCGAACCCTCATTTACGAAGTCGGTAGAACATAGGTATATACATCGACACTTTTCCCCATAAAAAGATAACTCGCACAAGGCAGGGGTCCTTGAATCAACTCACACACACCACTCGACTGACCAAGTCAACTAAAATAATATCTCTCATGTGGGGCCAAAAGTATTCAACAAACTACCCGCGAACATAAAATGTGCGGATAGTATCTCATCTTTCTTAAGAAGATTAAAATCGTGGCTCCTCACCCACTCTTTTTATGACATCATAGAATTTTACAAGTTAACACAATAATAATGAATATCCATAAACGTGTACAACTTAATTTAAGAATGATGACATGTAATATTTTGAATATTATGAATAAATGACTTATGACTTATATATTTATTAGCGATGAATAGCATTTTCCAGTTGACCTCACTTGGTCTATTTGTTTTTTGCTATGCCATTTCAATTCCCAGGTTATTTAAATGAAGTCCGTGACTCTAGAGTAAACAATATAATAAAATACATGTTTGTTTTTGTTTTACCTCACAACGAATACATTTTTATGTGCGTAAATCGATTACAGGTAATTTTAACGAGTACTGATTATATTTAAAATGTATAATTTAAACATACAGTAGGCAGAAGCTACATATGCAGAAGACGCTGTGTTTATATTTAATCATAATAATATATGCAGAGAGAGATCGAGCGAATTATCAGAACAGAAACAAGGATTTCTTGTTAAGTATCCAAAATAAAGACGGTTTGGACTTAAATATAAATTAAGCTGCGGTACTTATAGGCTAGAAAATACGTATAAACATTTAGATGAGCAAGGAGAGGCACAGGTAAGTACTTATTTATCTATGTATTTTTAAAGCGTTGAATGGGAAGTAAAGGTTCTGAAAGAACGCAACAGAGCACATAAACGCCATCTTCAATGTGCCGACACGTCCGTCTCTTCCTAAGTAAAATCTGGCATTTAACAGCCTAGCTTCAGCCTGAACCTATCTGCTCATGACCGATGTCAATGAATCCCGCTTATTTTATCGCCAACTCCGCACTCCCTAACGCCACATTCCTCTCCTAACCCGCGTTAGGCCGTAAAACCATACTTGAAGTGTTAGCGTAACTTTACTGAACGCGTTTAGGAAACGTAGCGTCTCCCCTTAGGAACGCAAGTCTTTGACGGTAACGCGAGCGGTGGCCGCGTTTGCGTTACGATCAAATGGGCCCTAACCTAACGTTTTGCAAGAAACTTGGCTAAAAGTGCAGCTTAGGAGTTGACGAGTGCACTGCACTGCTGCGGAGTGGGAAACCGGTTCCTAATCGGCGTATTTCGCTCCGCCCGATCGGCTCACTTGCAGAAAAAGTTATAAAATAAGACAGCATTGTTTGAAGCTTGAATCTAACCAAAACTTGGGTTCGATCGCGCCATTTTACACGTGTGCTGAGCATTTAGTACCTACCTAACCTTTTATTGTTGGATGTACTTGTTTTCGATTTAATAGGTACCCTTTACAGAAGGTATTTTTTTAACTTTGCTACACAATCATTATTTATTCAGCTGGCAGCAACATTGGCAATTATTTGGCGTTTCTACTGCTTTTGATCTTTAAAGTTCCTATTAGCCCGATCAGAATTCCGGCGCGAAACCTCTTTAGAAGTTTATTTCCTAAGTATTACTTTTTCAAACAAAAAGAGCGTTTGAAGAGCACAATCTACACAAATATGAATGCTTAGACCGAAAGAGCCAGGGAATGACTAGAGCCTGATGACGATTTTGCAACGGGTTGTTAGGGCATCGTCGACAACACACAAGAATGCTCGGCCACTCACTCGGGAACGAGCTCTTCTAACTGAGCTTGAAAGAATGCTTTGAACTAATTATTTAAATAAATGTGTGCTCATGCGACGGTCACACTATAAAATACCTTTCAAATATCCTAATGGAGGTTTTTCACCAGCAGGCGAGACTGTGGAAATTGTTATACTAAGTATTGGAGATAGAATAATCATTTGTTTTATCGCCTTGTTGCATGATCAAGAACAGCGGCGGATCCAGGATTTTGATTGACACCGTATCAGAGGGCCTGACCTCGTGGACTCGCGTTTATTGGGGTATGAGCCCCTTAGCCAGCCGACCCATTGCAAATCGGCAAAGGTATCTATGATAGTCTGGCAAATGCAAGTTGAACCCACTAGATTCAATGACGCGGCTACACTGTAGGTGAAAATGTATGCGCTCTTGCCGGGTCAAAAGTAATAGTAATGTTAGTTATGTATGAGTATTAGTATGTACGAGTAAGAGTTTGTGTTCAGTCTTTGCTGTGGATATTAATTTTGGCGCTGGACCGATACAGAATATAGTATGCGCGAATTTATGTATCCGATTTATCCTACTAATATTATAAATGCGAAAGTTTAGATGTTTGGATGTTTGTTACTCAATCACGCTTAAACGGCTGAACCGATTTGAATGAAATTTTGCACGAAGATAGTTTATAACCTGGATTCAAATATAGGATAGTTTTTATCCCGGGTCCACGCGGACGAAGTCGCGGGCGGAAGCTAGTACGTAACTAAATCGTTAAATACTGTACCTAATGTCTACAGGAAAGATGCCTAGTCTTTATCTACATAGTGAGTTCAAGGTGGATTTGCCAGACTATAGGTATATCATGAACAATCCAAGCAGCCGTTGCGTTGACCAGACACCCCGACCAGGTGCTAAAATGACCTATAAAGACCGTTCTGCGCCATTTGTTTACTTCACCCATATACTTCTTTTTTCTAGGCTGGACCGAGTCGAACCAGTTTTTTTCTAGGCTGGACCGAGTCGAACCAGTTTTATGTCGACGGAACCCTCCCTGTAGTCACCTGACGCAACGTAAATAAATGAATACTACGAATAAAATATCATGCTGTGCTGGTTATCGTTCATGCGACTGTGGAACACTACCTAACACCACAAAAATAAATGCTTAAATAAAACTACAAGAGACTTTAGTTCAGATAGAGATGCAGACTAACTAAGTACCTAGTAGTTCCCTTTTTTATACCAACGAATACGTCAAAAGTCTTTATTAAAAGGGAATAAGAGCTTTTGACGTCTTCGATTGCGCAGTTACTTTTGGTGCTGACTGTACATTTCAAAATACTTAATGCCGACATTCGTTCATTCAGTTTAAACCGCAATTAGAAATAAGTTCAGAAAATATCTGAGTACATTTCTTATTAAAAAAAATCGGCCAAGTGCGTGTAGGGCGACGCGCAGTGTATGGTTCTGTAGTTGCCTGTCTATCTTAGCTAGGTACATCTACACGCGCGCGCCAACTAAATGGTTGCGTCGGCCGAATTTGTACGAAAGTTGGCCTTGGTCGACTATTACTCGGTAACTCGTTATTATGCCTACTTTAGCCATGATAGTTTTCCTTTTAAATTCATTATGTAGGTACTACTGCCACGATTTTTTTCACATTCTCAGTAGTAGCTATTTAGCCGACAGGGGGGGGGGGAGGACACTTGGCTTCATAATATTTTTTAAAAAAGCTAACTATCCAACAATAACCCCTATGGGTAAAACGAGTAAAAAACATTACATCCCCACTTTACGGGAGGTACCGTAAAAATATTTTTTATACTCGTCGACCTTAATGTTTGCATTAAGACTTCGTACACCAAACTTAAGAAAAAGCCGTTGTTTGCACTTCGTTTTCAATAGATACCAAGTTTGTTTAATTAGTTCAGTTGACTCGTAGAAAAAGTATTATATACAATCCTACTATTTATATATATATCCTACTAATATTATAAATGCGAGTTTGGATGTTTAGATGTTTGGATGTTTGTTATACTCAATCACGCTTAAACGGCTCAACCGATTTATATAACATTTTGCACGAAGATAGTTTATAACCTGGATTCAAATATAGGATAGTTTTTATCCCGGGTCCACGCAGACGAAGTCGCGGGCGGAAGCTAGAAATATTATAAATGTGAATGTTTGGATGTTAAGATGTTTGGATGTTTGTTACTCAATCACGCTAAAACGGCTCAACCGATTTGGATGAAATTTTGTACGTAGATAGTTTATAGCCTGAATATATAGGATCGTTTTTATCTTGGGTCCACGGAGACGAAGTCGCGGGCGGAAGCTAGTTGTTATATAATTAGCTTTTTAAGTCTCGTACCTTAATTAGGCCACTCAGCAAGCTCGTGGCCTAAACTTGGTACTCAACTGAAAAAGCATACATTATTATATAACGATTGCATAAAATACTATTTTCTATTCTTTTTTCTATTGTTTTGTCGGGGTGATTGATTAATATACCCATACCGAATTACAGTTTACTAGTAGTACCTAAGGGTTACTGAGCTAAGTCGAAGATACGGACGCATGGACAGACAGACGGACATGGCGAAACGATAAGGGTTCCTTGTTGACTAAACGAACCGATAATACCCCGAAGTTCGACATTTTTTATTCAGAGTTTGCAATTTGGCTAACGGACCCCTAAAATCCATCATGATCGCAACATATGAAAATGATTGTCGAATTTTCGGCTCGGCAACAAGGGGCGTGCGCCTGCGCACTTTCGCTAAGATGGCCGCCATTTCTCCCCAAGGCCGCCCGCCGGCCCAAATCGACCGCTACTGACCTAACGAATTCATACATTAATACATGAGCTCCGAACTATACTGAGACTCAGGAGGAACACTCAAAAAATAGCAAATTCCGAAAGGCATTTTCCGCTAAACACACACAACACGTAACGAACAAGGTTGGAAGTTTTACGGAAAATAATCAACCTTATTTCATTATTTATAAGTACCTATTTCAAATACAATGTACATTGTACATGAATAAAGAATTGAATTTAATTAAAGGAAAATTTTGGTGCTGATAGATGGTTAGGTAATTGTAGGTTAGGTTAGATAAGATGAGATAAGATTTATTTGCATAGAATAAGTTGTTTCTTTTACAGTGTCCTTAGGTGGTACATAGACAATAGATTGCTTATTCTGCTATAATGTATATTAAATACTAGCGTGCAATAATTTGGTTAAGTTCTATGCTAACATTACATTTTGCGATAGAAAGTCCTTTAGGTACACTGTAATACTGTCTTTCAGTGAGTACTATCGACAACACAGCTAACTGACCATCGGTGCACCTTAAGTGCATTGTAATAAGGTTCTATATAAACACAGTATGGTCAGTTAACAATGTTGTTGTTTGTTTGTACATGCATTAACTTCTTTTTAAATTTATGAAGTGGCAGCTCCTTTAAACGCTTTGGTAACTTAATAAAAAAAAACATGCACATTACAAAGCAATGATTTGAGTATAATGCTGTCCTATGGGTGCATTCATGAACAAGTCTTCCCGGATGAATGTTTTGTAGAATTGGTAACAGCTGTTTTAAATAACATATCCGTGGTAGGTGGCCATGGTCGCATGTAAGCCCGATGTGCGTCTTAATTTCCGCAATACATAAACACACCTATTAAATTTGCTACGGATCCTTTCTATATGCACCTGCCAATCCAAATGCTTGTCAAATGCCTGTCTGGTTCGGTTCGTATTACTTATATACTGAAAAAAAAGGTTTGCGGAACATGATGGTTTTCGGAATAATGAAATTCTAGTTACTTTAATATGCTTTCGGATAAATAACTGTTCAGAAATCGGAACTGTCTAAAATAGGATAATAATGATAATAATAAAATAGCTTAATTATTCATATAGCCTATTCGGACATGTGTTCTTGTAGAACAACGCATTATGATAAAAAAATATTGTATTCATATTCAGTTTGACTTATTTTAAGTAGGCTAATATCTATCAATCTAATAAGCATTTTTTTGGCAAAAAATTACTGACTGTTGAGTTTGTTTCGGCGTTTCTTCTTAACAGTGGTCATCTTTTTCAGAAGCGCTGGTAGAATTTTCTTGTAAACGTGCCATTATTACGGCCTACTTGCAGGATAAAATTAATTAATTTAATTTATTCATTTATTTCATTTATTTATTAAAGTACAAATATTATCTTTTATCATACAAACGATATAGGTATATAAAAAAGCTACCTACAGACGGGTATCTACAACCTTATAACATAGTAAAGGGAGGTTTTAAAATGCGAACTAAATTAGCTACGTTTGTTTTAGCCCAGGTTCCTAAATCCCAAGACTTAACCAATAAAACTTCTTTCATATGTCACAAGGCAGAAATCTCAACCATTCGCTTAGCTGTGGCTTAGTCCCTAAGTTCCCAAGGGGCGAGGAATGCTGTCCCAGTCTGCTCATGTTTTTGCCCACTTACACCACAGTTATTGACCAGACGTCCATTTAAAACAAAACGTTTTAAAAATCAGCACCTTGTAATGGAAAACCAACCCTGTTCAAAGGTCAACAAGGTATTTTTTGGTTTAGCCTGGAGCGTGTGTTTGGGTTGTTAATTTCTCGGATTAGTATGGTGCATTGATGCCTGGAGTTCTTACGTTGCATATTGTGGCGAGGTTGTACCGCGATTTGATTTAAAACTGTCAGGTTTAAAGTCGGCTAAGATAATATTCGTTTGGTTGAAGGATGGAAATTAGATGCTCGCCATTGAAGTCAATAAATCTCACTTTTATGCCCACACACTTGGAATAGTTATCTACCTGATAGTATATTGAGCCTCTACAATGCTGGCTTATTTCGAATCAAACTATCTAGAACCTTATTTAATACCTATACGAACAATCAATCTGCAAAGAATAAAATTCCGACTGCAGTTGAGGAAACATACCTATAGGTACAAACTACTGTTAGGATAACAGAGTCTGAAGCGGTATAAGTAGACAATAATTTCATTTCAATCTAACGACATCAACCCCCCTATTCTGTAACTTCTTTTGAGCTCACCTCAACGCTCACCCACAAATATATATTATCATGACATCGCGATGCGTAGTAACTAAGCGTAGGTAGAAGTCTAGTGTCGGGACGGGTGAGCCGCATAAGCGCGTAGCAAATAACAGAACAGTTAATAGACAACGGCGATTCTCTCTCTTTGTCTAACAGGTGACTGATGAATGCAACATGCATTCTGTTTTTAACAAGTTTTTGTCAAAAAAAAACATTTTTGGTACAAAGCTTTTATTCCCGACTCTACTTGATTCTTCATCATCAGATCAGCTCATTGGTGCCATAATATTGGTTTGTCACAAATTTTAAATAAGCATGTCAAATTTCAAAAGCTTGTAAGAAATCGTTTCACTCTTCACTCAATGTCACTGTACTCTCGCCTTCGAGTATTGCGATCTACAGGAAAAGTCTGTCAAATTCACGTCAAATTAACGCTGGTAACCCACGCTGGCTGAATAGTATCTTGAAAGATTTCCTGTCTCCCGTCCACTGGTCGTGCGCATTATTCTTATCGGCCCACCCTATTACTGTCTCTCTTTTTGCAGTTCTATTCAGTCTAACGTTTGAAACGAATGGCGGCGCGCGCCTTATATGGCATATGTCAATTTATTGGAGCTGCGGAGCTGCGGTCTAGGGCCATAGAGTAGAGCGAGCGAGAAAATGGCACCATAGATATACTCGTAAGGGACGTACACCGTACATATCCCCCTCCCCTCCTCGGTGACCACTCGTAGTATATGCCAAGACCCCCCTCTAGTTTTCACATAGTAAATCATATATGGTTTTAGACCAGTTTTTGCAAACAGAAAGTTTAAAAAAGAATCATTTGGGTTATATTTGTTTTTATTAATACGGCGCTTGGTGCATAACGCCAAGAGTGCGTGTATAGCTATAATTACAAGTGAATAAAATATTATCAAGAAGAATAAACTTACTTAATAAGTATTCTAAGTTTATTCTTCTTGAAAAAGCGCGAGATTTCCCTAGATGATATTGACTAAGTACGTGGTATTTTGAAGCATTTAGAGCAGCATTAGACATACAATTATGTTGGCAAATTTGTCTATTCTTACCTAAGCAATTCGTTATTTATTGAATATCTACAAAAATCAGGTAGATTAGAAATATTCAATGAAAGCGATATCTAATATTAGATTATTTTGTTTATTGTTCTGCCTACATATTTCGTAAATTCTATACCTACTTCTATACTAATATTATAAAGTATATAAAAAAAGCCTTGCGCGTTTGTATGTAAAATATAGATAAAAGGCTATGTCCTAGATGGTATACATATGTTTTTCCTGCGTTTTTTTAAATACGCGGGCAACTATTATTATTATTTAGGAAAAGGGGAAGTCTGCGGGAGGTTATAAGTTTGTATGTAGGGAGTAATCTAAGAAACAACATCTGATTCCAAAAAATCTTTTACTAGAATAGAGAATGGACCTCCAGGATTTATAAAAGCTATATTTTATCCCGCAGCTCCGCCTGGCTTCTCTGTATTACGCGGGCGGAGCCGCGCGGGCAGCTAGTCTTCTAAATTTCGCATTATCTCTTATGCAATGCAATATGTACTGAATACTGACTGAATACGATGACGTCAATAATATTGAATGCGACATGAGTTTCACCGTATTCCCACTCTCCAGCTACCTAGGTATAATATCTTTTAGCAAGATAAGCAGATCCTACAATCAAATTAAATACCTACTACTCTAACGCCTAACATTTTATCTCTCCATTGTCGATTACTTGAACATTTATGAACACCCAGACACAATTGAACTAGACCTTACGCCTTTATAAAAAGGTCTTGTGCTCACTTAGGTATATGTATTTGACTGTGTAGGTTCTTTACAGGGCTTTTAAGGGACTGGTCTGAGCAGGAGGTGCTATAATCGAAGACGCATCGAAGCGTCGACTAGCATCACCATATCGGGTTCCAGTTTTTCCACCGATGGTAGGTACTTTGTTGTTTTTTAGCAGCTAACTTGCCAAGCTTGATTTGGACGAGGCCAGTGCTATCAATCTCTACGTGTATTGACTATGACGCTTTGGATAATGTCCTAATATTTTTTTACAAGCCTTAACTTGATCTGTAACTAAGTAAGGCGAAGTGCACACGAAGCGTTTCAGCAGCGCACAACGCGTTGTTGCGCCAAATTGCGCGTTCACGCTTTTCGAAACTTAACTGGCGATGTACGTAAAGTTGAAAACACAACTGAACTAGTCCTTAGGTACGCCTTTATTTACAATAAGGTTTATATGCTCACTTATATGTATTTGACTGTTTAGTTAATTTACAGGACTTATACCTATGTATTATAAGTGTACAAATTGGTAATGTTGTGTTGTTTACCTTCCGCCGAATTATAAGGCCGGCCTCACACAGTCGAGATCAGTCACTGAATTCAGTATTCAAAAGCAAAAAAAGTACATTTTGGTAGAAATTCTGCACAAAGTATACCGTTTTATTTGCTCAAGCTCAAGAGAGCTTGAGTGATTCAGATTATGATTCAGTGGCGGAATTCGGTTCAGTGTGACATCAGTATTTAAACGATTTGAATTGTTTAGAAAATGCTATAGCATCTAAATAGCCTATGTGAATATTCAGTTGGATGTGTTAGTGTTAGGTGACTATAACTGTAATTCATGTAGGTAGTGCCACACGGCGTTGCGCGTTTGTGCGTTTCGAAACTCCACTATGATAATGACACATTACGACGTATTTATGTAAAACGCGAAGAGGTCTCTTTACATTACATCTCCTACGAACGTAAATGCGATGAACGCGAGTCGCGTTCAGAACGCGACGCTATTCGGCGCGTTGCGCCCTGCGCTTTCGTGGCGGGGTGCACCATAATCTTGAGCCTTCGCTCATGTGAGCAGTTCGCGAGTTTTACATATAAATCGTTTTCTTCCTCGTTCTTTTCTCGGCTGCCAAGCTGCACCGCAGATTCGCACGTTGCGTCCGCCCTTGTGCGTTCACTTGTTCCGCGCTACACGGCGGCGCGCGGTGCTGAATCAACGCGTGTGTTCTGCGCCTAATAGTGTAATCAAATCTTGCAAGTCTATTTTCACTTATATGTAGTTAAAGCAATGACGCGTAGTTTCAGTGTCCGAGAGGCCACCGGATGGCTCGAAGTATTTGAGCTCCCGAAGCGTTGTGGAACCGCGCTGTGCAACCCGAACTGAGCCAACTTGAACTGGGGCAGAAATTGGAAGGGGGGGTGAAAAAAATGGACTGTCGCCAGGTATTCGATTGAATCAGCATGTCATTATATAAACAGCGTACACACTTTCAGGCAAACGCTGTTTCAATCGGCTGCCTGGCGACAAAATCATTTTTTTCCATATATTTTTTTCTATTCCCGACCCAGTCCAAGTTGGCTCAGTTCGGGTTCACAGGGCGGTTCCACAACACTTGGTGAGCTCAAATACCGCGAGCCATCCCTTAGACACTGCAACAACCCGTCATTGCTCTGAATATCATTTTTATTAGTCGTATCGATTTGAAACTTTGCAAGGTAAATAATTTTATTTTGACCTCATGATCCTTATTTGACAAATTAATGGCGAAGGTCCATATTTCAAGCCTCGGAGACGCGGCAGTCCGGGTACGTTCCGGTCAGGAAACAAATACAAAAAGACGGCCAAAGACTTTGTATAGCCGGGTGAACACTGCTAAATAAACGGCTCATTGAGGTTATTTTAGGAGTAAGTCTTTGTTCTTTTGGACTACGGTTGGGAGGTATTACGGTATGTAAGTATAGATGACATGCACTTGATCTAATGATGAAGCCAGAATTTAGTTAGTGGAACTGTTCCACGGCCCGCCTACACTCGATAATTGATCTAAAATAAGCCACACACTCCGCAGCTTTCGCTTTAAGTCTTGCACAGTAGAAAAGGCCGAAGCCCATAACGACAGATATCAGGTGCATCAAGCCCGAGCATCCCTATATCCATCGGGCAAGTGACCGGAACACCTAGACAAGAATACTGACTATTGTCGCCCGATTGAGAAGGAGGAATAAAAGCTTATTTATCAGCCAATTAATTATTTGAGGCTGAGTCATTAAAGTGCTTCAATCATACGAGGCAAAATGTCGTAGACACTTTTAAGTCGTGGTTATACTCGAAGCGCTATTACTGTTAGAAATTACCAGCCATAACATCAAAGTTTATCAGCTAGTAAAGCTGAATATACACTAGTTATGGCGCAGATTTAATTATCACCTATTTAGCTTTACTGCGTTAGTTCAAATTTACTAAATTTAACACTTTATTCTTATTAATAGTACCTACCTACCATCATTATCCCTACATCGTACATCGTGAATATCTCAAAATAACATTTGGAATTACAAGCGTCAAAGACAGAATTTTATTGTTCAAACGAGTCGCCATATTGCATATTTTGATTAGTGTGCACATTTAAAGAGTAAAATTTGTAGCATTCAATTCGGAGACCAGGATGTGTATAATGCGCATTTTCATTGGACGTAAAGTCGGTTGGTAATGTTGATATAACGTAAATGCTCCCTTGAAAGTCATCAGCCGAAATCACACGAGTTTTGGAAATAATGCGCCTTTTTGGCTCACAGGGGCACAACAAGCGACACTTAGACATTATTGGTATCCAAACGTTAAAACCGACCAAGTGCGTGTCGGGCCACGCGCAGTGTAGGGTTCCGTAGTTGCCTGTCTGTCTTAGTTACATCGACGTGCGGTGCGGTTGCGTCGGCCGAATTTGTACTAAAATTGGCCTTTTCAATTACACATTAAGTTGGTCGGCTATTACTCGGTAATTACTTATGTGTACTTGTTCGTGATAGTTTTCCTTTTTTTTTTAGTTTGTGAGCCACACCTTTGCGTCTGTGGGGTGATGGTGGAGTCTAATGGGCATCATGGGCTAAGTTGTGTACGAAGCGCTGGTAGATTCTCTCGGCATCATACTATCAATGATATCGTTCGTTCGTCGGGCTTTGGTGTCGGCACCTTGCGTTTTGGAGCCCCAGGGTTTGAGTCGGACGGATGGGAAGAGGCCAGACGGTGTTACACTGGTTCCTTGGGAGAAAGGGCGTAGTTTGTTGTGGGATGCGACTTGTGTTAGCACCTTCGCGGTGTCGCATCTTGCCCAAACAACGCGGGTGGCTGGGGGTGCTGCAGAGAATGCAGCAAGGCACAAGCACGCCAAATATTCAAACTTGGAGCCGGTCTATGATTTCGTCCCTCTTGCTGTCGAAACGGCGGGTCCTTGGTGTCTGGAAGCGAAGCGTTTTATACAGGCTTTGGGGAAACGTTTGCGTGATAGGGGTTGTGACCCAAGATCTGGTGCGTACCTGGTGCAACGTATTTCTTTGGCCATCCAACGTGGCAATGCGGCGAGTATTTTTGGGACGTTTGTGCCGGGTAAGTATCTCGCAGGACGATAAGGTTGGATCTAGGTTATTATTATAAGTTTTAGTTGACGATGCGTGTTGCGGATTGTGTGTTGTATCTATATTTTACTGACGAAACCTGTGGTGGATGCTTTATCCGTGGAATGACGAAACCTGCGCTGTGGATCTTGATGGTATGTACTTAGTGGTTCAGTTTTATTCATTTTGTGTTTTTTTTCTCTATAAAATAAAACGTGTTTTCCTTTTAAATTCAGTATATGTACTACTACCACGAATTTTTTCGAACTAAAATTAGGGCTTTAAAGCGCAATATCTCTCAAACGAATTACTGATTTGAAAAGTGGTTTTAGAAAACCCATAATATTATTGAACGAGCTATCCAACGATATACTACTAACTAACGCTACACACCATGGGTTTGACGAGAAAAAAAAATGACATCCCCGCTTTAGGTTTAGGGGAGGTACCCTAAAAAAAAACTTTTTTCAAATTTTATTGTACTATTTGTCGGCGTGATTGATTTATATACCCATGCCGAATCACAGTTTTCTAGTAGGAATGGTTACTGAACTAAGCCGAAGATGGACGGACATGGCGAAACTACGGAACCATAAAAATGTATATAAATTTATATACCTAATTATTCGACAAGGCACATTCTTCTATTCCCTTACGAGTGGAACTACGATAAAAAGCTAGCGTTGTGGAAATAGCTTAAGGACAGCATTTCCATGTTGGTCCCGTAGGATGCCACCGTCTAACGCTGGAGCCGCCCACCGCCGCCCGGTTCCTAGCACCAGTCCAGGGCTGCCATCTTCAAAGTTACCTTTGAAGGTGGCTTATTAAGTATTGCATTTAACCCTTACGGGTTAAATGCAATACTTAAATGAACTTTATTCTGTAATAGGCCGCAATGGCACCTTTTCAAGTCAACTTCAACCGGCGGCGTGTCTGAAAAAGAGGACCACTGTCAAGAAGAAATGCCGAAACAAACTCAACAGTCTGTTTAGATAGACTTAAGGCGGAAACTGAAAATAAAAAATGTAGGAACACACCACACAATTGTGTTGTTATGTGTTGTATATGTATAAATGAGGTTTACTGCGCCTCATTTAGCGTGTTTATGGTCATTTTATGATAGTTGTTGAGAGTGGTCAGATATGTACAAATGTTATGTCAAGATAATTAAATAAATACAATAAGTAGAATACTGAATATTAGCTTTAAATGTGGTTTCTCTTTCAGGTAAAGTGTTTATTTAGTATTTTTTAAGGTAATATGTTATGTGTGTAACATTGTAAATAATAAAAACGTTCTCTTTCAGAGCAACGCAATTTTGTTTATGTTCCTATCAAATGGGTAATGCGATTTACAAACGCATTATATATGTTATTAGATAATCACCATACATACCAGCTTGTTCACTCTTTTTTAGAAGAACCCCAAACTGCAGCCCGTGTTTTTCAACTAGGTAGTAGGTCTGGACCCCCTGAGGGGTTGCATAGCTTCTTGAAGGGGATCGCCGGCACGGCAGTATTATTTACGAAGTTACAGTAGTATAAGGCTTTGTAAAAAATATTAGTAGTGACAGCTGAGATTGGAGGATTGCGAAACATTTTTCCATGCTTGGGGGGTCTCATAAAGGTCGAAAAACACTGATGTAGTCCCTGCAGAAAACCTGTGTGATGCATTCCACCACACTCGTTTATTTTGCAAAATAATTTCATGGCTTTGTACATTTCTGGAGTTGCCTTCTCTTTCTTCCCTACTTTGATCATGAAACACTGTATAAATGTAAGAAACATTGTATAGTGCGCAAAGAAATGAAAATTACCAGTGTAAAATACTTGTGTCAACCCTACGTTCTAAGAACCAGTCTCACTTATTAGAAGTTATTAAATTTTTTTTTGTCGCAGATTGCGCTCCTAATTGCGCAGGTCCGCGCTTGCGCGTAATGAACGCTCCTTTTGGCTGGCAGGGCGCATGCCGATGACTATAAAAGCTTAGAACATCCATTTATCATTTATGGTGGTCCCAGAGGACCGGGATGTCAATTCGATTTGCACAAAGACGTATGAGGTATTCGTTAGGGATAATATCCATGCCTTTTACGTACATCACCATGATTTAATTTGTATTAATTGACAGTAGGGAACATTCTTAACAATCATCCTGGACTGTTTCGACGGCGACTACAGAAAAGAAACTATTAAATATAAGTGTCGATGAGCGTCAGAGAATCAAAGAACAACTTACGAACGGAAGCCCCTCTGTCAAACAGAATCGAGGTTTGATAGCTAGAAAATTCTAAAATTGCTTATGAAAAAAATAGGAATGTAGTAAATTCTAACCAGACTTATTACGGCTCTTCATCATGTAATCGAGGAGTTCATATAGGAGGACGCCTTCCGATTACATCATCAGACCAGCATGATGGTGGTATTACTATATTGCATTTTTACTGAACTTGCATAGTTGTGCCTTAGCTCAATCGGATACTTGAAAGTGGTTGAAAATGGTTTTCTAATTTTGAAGCGAACAAGTTAGATTCATACATTTGAACATTTGCAAGTAAATAAACCTAGATAAACATTCCTAATTAATGGGCTCTAAATTAGACTTCAAATTGCCTGATTTCTTAGCTTGAGCACAACAGAGCATATTTCAAGTTATACTTCACATAAAATTGTTTTAGAGTCATTAAAAGGGGTTAAATTCGTTAAAAATGGCAATTGGTATAAGTTATAATTATGAATAGTCGGAGATTATAAGTCAGACTTACGCATTTTATGTTATCAACAAGACAGACGGGTTTGGATCACGTCCGCTACCCCATACAAACAGCTATCTAGCTTCTATATATTTGATACACAATTTATTCTACGCCATTCTATTAATATTAAAGTGATATAATAGCCATTAAAGAACCCAATGTATATAATAGACAACTAACACTTGAGCGCAATATAGGAGAGCCTAATAATGCATGCAAGTGCAAACGCGGATAATTGGGCCGTGCATTATCAGCCATTATGCACATTATCCACAGGTTAATGTGTGCAATCGATATGACAGTCATATATCATGACAGAGTAGACCACTGTCAACTCTCACAAAGTTGTGGGGGATCAACTAGGGAATTCAATCTCGATCTCGGATCATTTGCATACTCAGTTAAGTTTCAAAAATCATGTAGATGCAATAAGTCGGCCTAAGCATTATATAAACTATCAAAAATTGTCAACCGTGCAGTCACAGTACAGTACACTCTTAGTAGCATACCATGGGCTAGTAGTATATAAATATATATATGGCATTACCTTCTGGGGTAACTCTGTGAATCGTGAGGCAGCCTTTAGGTATAAGTAGCCCAAAAACGATGCGTATGAGCTATCTGCGGTATAAACGTAAGAAACGGTTGTTTCTCTATCTAAATATTAAGACGCCTTTATATTTGACATTACTTTATTACCTTATTACCCTTTTTTGCAAGATAAAAATCCTTTGTCTATCTGCTGCCTGTCCCCACATATCAATACCATAAATAACAAGACTGGAAGTAGGCAAAGTACGACATTCTTACTGAATTGTCGTCAAGCATTTTGGTCAGTCTGGAAATCGCAAAGCAAACTTTTCCTAATTTTTTACAAAGGTTTTCTATATGGTTTTCCCAGGTAAGTCGAGAATCTAGCGTGAAACGTAAATATTTGGCATTGTTTACAAAAGGAACCTGAGCGTTATTTAGATGTGGTATTGTTGGTATTGTTGGTGCTTCTCAGTCCTATTTGCATAATATTGGTCTTCTCTAGATTAAGTAGCATACCATTGGCGGTGAACCAAGTTTTGAGGTCAAGAAGAAGTTGATTTATTCTAGACTGCAGTTCCATATAATCAGACCCAGAGATAACAAAGGCACTGTCATCTGCGTAGTAGCGTAGAGCGTAGAGCAATTAATTTTCCATAACGCGTACTTGATGCTAAATCATTAACTAATATGATAAAAAGGTAGTTTCCAATAAGGGACCCTTGTGGGATGGAAACAGCATCCAGAGTTTGCGAGTTAGATTGCCCTTTCTTACTATTTGCAGAGATTTCACACACCTGTACTCTGTTTTTCAAGAATGACCTAAATAGGTCTAGAAAGTTCTCTCGTATGACATAGTGATGCAATTTTCGTATTATAAGCTTATAGTCAACCAAATCAAACGCTTTCGATAGATCGCATAAAACAACCGCGACTTTGCATCCCATTCCTAACTTATCGAAGACTTCTTTTAAGGTAAACGCAGGTATTAACGACCCCCTTAAGGCAATTTTAAAATCAACCTTACTTTTTAAGTATACTGGTTGCCATCACATTTTGTTCATTAATTTTATATGCTAGTGTTAAGTATAAAGATTATATTTACTGAGTCAAATGCCTACAAATAAAGAATTATCTTATTAAAAAACAAATAAGAAGTGACGAAGTCGTTTGTTGCTATTACCGCCCCAAAATAATGATTCTATTAACGATTTTTATGCAGCTATTACCGATCGTTAAATAATATAAAGATAATAAATTGCGTCGATAATAGCAACCATAATAAATCATTACCGACCCATAGAAGTCGGTTGTTTGTTTGTTTGTAAGAGGTCTTTATTTATCATAAAAACAAGTACAATGTAAGTACACTGACACATACACTTACACCCAAATCTAAAATTAAGTTACTTTATACAGGCTAGTTTTCGCCTTTAAAAGCTGGTTGCATTTGATAAAAGAAATTTAGGTTAATACATAAGTATACTTATTACATGTTCTAAGTATGAAAAACTATACCGAAAGGTATTTATTAAATGTGGCCCAATGTATTGGGTGCACTTTTTGCATTAAGACTTATTAACGACTTGGTTGCCATTACCGACCCATAGAAGTCGGTAATGGCAACCATAAGAAGCTATTACCGATCGTGACTGTACGATCGGTAATAGCTTCTTATGGTTGCTAGAACCGACTCATATGGGTCGGTAATAGTTTCTTATGGTTGCTATTACCGACTCCTTTGCTCTGGTTTGGGTCGTTAATAAAATAGGTAACGACAAACATAACATTAATTACCGACTCATAAAAAGTAGGCAATTTTTATTAATTTGACCTTCTGACTACAAAATCGATTGTTAGTGATTAATATCACAAAAAATAGGAACAAAATAATACGGTTTTAAACGAGAAACAATCGAAGGTTACTATAAAATATCGATCTACCTAAATTATCATAATTTTGGTTAAATTGACAACGATACAATAAGAAAACTGGACAACAATTTATGTGTCATCATCATCATTATAATATCACCCGAAAGACGTCCACTCCTGGACATAGGCCTCCCCAAATGAGTGCAACATAGATATAATAACCTGAATTAAATACCACATTCACAGAAATAAATAACTTATTGATTGATTGGTTGATTGGTGGTTGATTGATACGTTTTCAGTGAAAAACGCCAAATATCGCGAAATCTCGTAAATCTCGAAATCTCGCGAGACTGGCTTTGTGGTATGTATTTAAGTATTTATATATCTATATAATTATGTTTATCGTCGTGTAGTACCCATAGTACAAGTACAAGCTTTGCTTAGTTTAGGTCGATTTGTGTATATTTTTGTCCCCTAATATATTTTTTTTTTAGACCAGGCTATAAACGGAAATTTATTAACAAAAATACACAAAACTTGTTATAACTATATCTAAAACTAAACTACTTATAAAATAAAATGACTTACAAATAAAATATTTGCCCCAGTTCGCCGTCGCTGGGCAATGTGCCCAGAAGGCTGGCAGCATTGCCACGTTGGATGGCAATGCTTATCCTCTGTCCGAGGTATGAGCCAGCTAGGGTTTGCAATCCGGATATCCGAAATATCCAGATATCCGCCAAATTTCAGATCCGGATCTGACAGGCTCCTGGATCCGGATTTTTCGGATATTACGGATCCTTAAAATACAACCATGAAAACCGAAAATAACGCTACAAAACGAAGTTTGTACCGAGTCCACGCTAAAAACGGAATGATATAATGTAGATCATTCTCAATCTGTTTTTATTCGCCAGTTCTTCATTCCATATTAGATTATTTTTGTTATTAGTTTATTAGTCACAACTGCGGAATTTGATGTCGAAAGTTGGCGTTGGTTTAAATTCACTAATCCACCGTAGGCAGTAAGTAATCATATAAATCCAATATTACTTAGACTATATGTACCTACCTACTTACTAAAGACTTAGTTTAGATGTACCTAAAGAAATATTTAAGAGGTATATTTGACACATTGTAGTCTTTGATTTGACACAGGAAGTAAAAAGTAAATGCAGCAACAATACCTACGTTTTATAATTGTAATATTTTTTTAGTATTATGGTCTTGACTTATAATATGAACATGTAAAATAAGAATAGTGCGCTATATATAGTTCACCGTTTTTGCCATATCTAGACATACCTAGTCTTATTAGCCTAATGGTATGTCCCTAATAATCACCTCTTCCCTTGATTTTCACGATTTCCGTATTGGCTCTTCTTCCAATCGATTACTGAGTAAGGCGTCCGAGTCATCATGTCATTTTCTTTTACAACCCTATCGAATTAACTGTATACATAGAGCTCATTGAAATGTAAGTACGAGCACCAGGTACGGAGTTAACGCGACCTGGTTGTAGTTATTCATGTGACAGCTTTCAGTGACTAAACTAACTTTGCTAGTTAGTTTGTAGTCGTAACTTGTAAGTTAAAAGTTGAAACAAAATAAAGTTTTATACCCCTTATGACCTCGGGAATGCGTATCTATTTAAAATCTTTCAGGTATATAAATACGGTGGTATAACGTTTTTAGTTTTTTCTTAGTTTGGCCTTACAATTCCTACTTTATACAAAAAAAACCTTGTGGATCCGTTTTATCCGAAAACTCCAGATATCCGGATCCGTTCGATTTAAATATCCGAAATATTGGCGGATCTTGCAAACCCTAGAGCCAGCCCTCCGGTCACGCGTAATTTCGGCGAGTCGCTTCGAGCACTCCTTAAAGACCCTGTGGGCCCTCTCCCCCCAGGGTCCTAGTCTCAACCCCAAACGGCTCAAATATGCAACCACTGCTAATGTTTATTTATTTATTCTATAGGTCTGAAATCTCGCGAAATTGCATTCCATACCCACACCACAACCCATCATAAATTGTGCAGGTTAAGCAACAAAGAAAATATGAAATTTATCGCCATTCATATTTATGTTTGTCTGTCTGCCGGCGCCGAGCTTGTCGCCACTAATGATGGGAACGATCTAGGTAGTCTAGACTAGTTCGGCTAGATGCTATCTACTATATCAACTACATGGGTTTCTTCCTTAACCTACCATTTGTTGAAGGGCTTGAGACCAGTCGATATACGGAGTGGTCTGTCGTTTCTTATATATCTCGTAAAATATAAGTGATAATATGCGTACCTACTTATGAATAATTATGGATTGGTAAGAAGAATGAAAAGTAATAATTCTAGTGTGAAATGAGTTTCACCCAAGTTACTTCAGCGTTCCATTTGGATAATGAGGAATGTTAGCAAGAATCAAATCGTGTCCAAATGTCTTTGGATTATGTTGACAGGAAAATGTGGTAATGGATCATTTCAGTTGAACGATATGTCTTTTTTTCGTATTTAAGCGGCCTTTATTTATTTATTTTATTTATCGTATGACAAATTATATACTCTGATAATTACGAGTAGGTACGTAACACAGCGAAGTCAGAATCGTGAGATCGCGGCCTTTATAGATAGTAGGTAGTTAAACCATCTCGCCGTAAGGGAATGAGGTGATGGCTTAAATCACAAATATACATTTTATAAAAGTAACACTAACTATTCAAAAAACAACTGAAAAACGTCACGCATACGAGTTTTCTGATACGTGTAACATGGCTCTGGTGTTCTCACCGCCGTCGCATAACTACGCATTCACTTCTAATGAGCATGCTTTAAAGTAACGACGTTGCTCATGACGACGCTAGCCCGCAAACCCGCTCCCAGGACCAAAAAAATAAAATAACGTCCGCCATTTTCAATAAGAGCTCCACGTTAGAAACTAGAAACGCGACTATTTATATCAATTATTTATGAGCGCTTCTTACACACATTTTAATATCCTTCTTATTTCTATTTATCTTGCGTGATGTAAATAAAGAATTGCGAGCGCAGTTGAGGTTGTTTTTTGGTTTTCCCACGGGTTTGTATGGGCTTGCATGTGATTTGTATGGGCTTGCATGTGGTTTGTATGGGCTTGCATGTGGGTTGTTGGCACTGTACTACTAGCTAAATATTATCAATCTATAATGAACTGCACGTATTTTATTTAGCTGCGTTGTTTAGCAGGATATGCATACGAATTACCGTTAGAAAGATGCAGTTAGTATGTACTTATAAATAAAAACATCAAAATCCAACAATTAGGTACGTGACACAAAATATGGCTGACAGCAAAGAATTTTGTCTAACTTCAGAATGCAGAATTGTTTGGGTAAATTAAGGGTAACTAACTGAAGTTAGGTGCCTACATATAATAATTTAAAGAAAGATTTAGTAAGTAAAAAAAAAACAGTGCGACCCGTTCAATTATCATAGTTTCATACTTTCCAGAACTTCATATATACCGTTTTCAAAATATAAGTATTTGTCCCATCAGCAAGTAGGTAAGTAGGTACAATATTAATAATTTTCTTAAAAAGGCTATAGAAATTTAAATTAATAGTAATTTTTCCAAAACTAATTAAAAAGGGCACTTAACTCCTGATTTTTTTCACAATTGACAACTGATTTAGCTGTGGGGTCGGTAGACTATAGGGCTAGTCAAATTTGAGTAACAATAGTATGATATAACGTGTAATATTAATATGTATAAGTAAATTTCAATAAAATGTTCTCCAACTGCCCTTGCAGTTGAACGACCTCTTCCACGTTAACTTTGCCCGCACTAGTGGCATTTCTCTGGCAATGGGAGGTTTTTCTCCGATCGGTTCAGTGGGCACGGCGCGGCGCGGCTTTTTGCCCCGTCACCGCGGAGCGGACGATACGCGATGTGAATACGGGGAACGACACATAATATATGTATATTGAATATTAGTTTTGTAAACAACAATGGCGCTGGACCGGTCATTGTGCCACTCTTTGGGGGAAGCCATGAAGTCCAGCAGTAGACGTCTCTCGGCTGGTATGATGATTAGATGATGATGATGATACATGAAACAAAGAGAAGATGATATGAAACAGGATTTTATATTTCCTACTTCAATTTAGTACTTCGCCATAATGCCACATGTATATTCTCGTACATTCTACTTCGCCAGCATGAACTGCTCTCAGAGAGCTAATGTCTGCATTAGCTCTCTGAGAGCAGTTCATGCTCGCGAAGTAGAATGTACGAGCTCTAGTGGATACTCACTGTATTATCTGTAATACAGTGAGTATCCACTAGAGCTCAGACCTGCACGGTCAGCACAAGACGGCGCGCGAGCTCTCTCGAGCTCTCTCGCACTATACGTCTCTTTCTACGTTTTCTAATAAGAGAGAGACGGATAGCGCGAAAGAGACGCGGTGCGCAAGAAAAAAACGGAGTTGCCGTCATTAAAAACTATACAGAATGCTGTAAACTACATCAGTATCTTATCGCATATTTATTTACTTACTTATTGGTATCCTTGGTATCGCCTAATTTGCATATTATCTAGTTAAAACGTAATTTAAAAGTACCTACTTGTTACTACAGACCTACCTATTCACAAGACTGGTTACATTTAGGTACACCCTGCTGGGAGATTGTGTCTACGAGCATGTATAGGTACTACATACATTACTAGTACATTACTAGTCGTGGCTTTGTGTCTTGTAGAACTCGCGAGTCTGTCTTTTTTAGAGTTCCTTAGTCAACAAGGAACCCTTACAGTTTCGCCATGCCCGTCTGTCCGTCTGCCCGTCTAGATATACCTAACCAGTTCATGAGTAATAGTCGACCAACTTAAAACTGTACTTGAAAAGGCCAACTTCCGTACAAATTCGGGCGACGCTAACGTAACGTTAACCCTACACTGCGCGTGGCCCGACACGCAATTTTTTTTTCTGTCTAACATTGGGTATGTTAAGATTTTAACAAAACCAGCTTGAACCTGCTCACAACATTTCACGGGAATCCGTTGAGAAATGCGACCGGTAGAGGAGAACAGCCGACAGACGGAAGTACGAAAGAATGTTGGCCTAAGCTGAAGCAGAGAACCTCGTTCGCTCCGCTCCTTCGTTGAAAGGGTGTAGCTTTGTAAGTTTATACGTAGGAGGTAATCTAACTAGGTACCTACTCGTCCGATTTCATAAAAAGTTATGGAAAATTCACGCTGTCGTTTCACCGAATTCTGAGTTGGGCCATGCCGTGTTCCTAAGCCAAGATTATGAACTGAAAAAACGACGTTTAAAAACCTTTTCAAAAACTTGTTGCAGTTTGTAGACCTAACACGTCATCACTATTTTAAAATAATAACACAGCTAACCAAAGGCATTTAAATGACTCTATTCATGCCTTTACCGTGGAACTCGGAATTCCTGAGGCCAAGTATTAAACAAACGGACGTAACTTGGCCATTTCGTTGCTCATAATCATACCTGATGGATGCGCAGGGGTCGATCTCACGCCCATGTTTCGCGTTTCACTTGGCTTTCTACACGGTCGCTTGCTCTACACGGGCGCCGAACCCCTAAAATGTTGTCTCGCTCTTTCGTTAATGTTAGCTCAATGTGCCCGCGTACAAACCAATTTACGAAATTTGAATCCAAACAAAAACATAAATGTAAAATGAGAGCCAAGTCCAATATCATGATATAATATGCCTTGGTTGTTGACTTCAACGACAAAAGAAGTGAGATCTAAATGGGTGCCAAGTTCAAAGGTCAGTCCTGAAATCTATTTATACCAACATTAAATATTTTATAACAACTTACGATATAATTTCTCCTTATAACTTAGGATAATATATTTAAGCCTAAGGTCTTACTTGGCTAGTTCTCATGTAATACGATTTTTTATTAAGTAACTACTAAAACAGTCATGGAAGAGCCCAATGTTCGATGGCAAGTTTCTACCAGCAAGCCAAATTTTCGGAAGAATACAATAAGAACTTCCAGCTTTAGAACTGGAAGACTGTAATATAATTCGTATAAGAGAACTAGCCAAGTCAGACCTTAGGCTTAAATATATTATCCTAAGTCATAAGGAGAAATTATATCGTAAGTTGTTATAAAATATTTTATGTTGGTATAAATAGATTTCAGGACTGACCTTTGAACTTGGCACCCATTTAGATCTCACTTCTTTTGTCGTTGAAGTCAACAACCAAGGCATATTATATCATAATATTGGACTTGGCTCTCATTTCACATTTATGTTTTTGTTTGGATATCATTACTTTTTGTACAGAAATTATAGGTCGGTACTTATTCATAATAAAATTAATACCAATTGGTTTTTGTTAAACTAAGTACTGTATTTTCCTAAGCTTACGTGGTATAATTGACTTTTTTGTGTTATTTTCAATATTTTCTTGTACCTTTGAAATGTTCAAGTGAATTGCCCATTTAGTATTAGGTTTTTTTTTATAAAAGAGCGGAAATACTTGTTCGCAACACAAATGTTGTAATTTTTATCTTACGACGATCTAAATACCTAAAACAATAAACAACCAAATGTATGTTATGCCAACTAAAAAAATATAGGTACAACATGAAAGTAGGCGTTTTGAAAAATGACATTATAAACACAGACCACATGTTGAGTGAGGTGGTAACTGTTAAGTTGGCAAATAAAACAAATAAATTTGTTAAGTTGGGAAATGAACGTTCGGCTAAATAAAATTACGCGAAACGTGAGTTGGGAA
Organism: Epinotia bilunana; assembly: GCA_947049275.1. NCBI lineage: Eukaryota > Metazoa > Arthropoda > Insecta > Lepidoptera > Tortricidae > Epinotia > Epinotia bilunana. The sequence goes on from OX346263.1 coordinate 1,109,946, forward strand.
GTGATAATCGGCCATACAATTTTCGGCGATAAATAAGAGAACCCGTGCAACTGTCTTGGCTTGTTACTACACCCATTCTAAAAGTTGGTCATTTTTTTGCCTCATATTTACAGTTAATTCCTCATAACAAAATAGATCTTTCCATAAATTTGGAGCACTAAGGGATCCTTAAACATTTAAGGACATCAGACGACGTCAAGTTTTCGAACGGCGACAGTTGTCTCACTGGAGGCAGTAGGAGCAGATCGCCAAACAACACTATATGAATCTTGCCGAACCATCCGTCGTCAGCGTCACCGGTATCATATATTTCTGTTAAGCGAAGATGGATGTACATTAATGTTCTATTGGAAATCATAGACACTTCATCAATTATTAAAAGTACTACATCTTTTAAGTCACATCTTAAAACTTTTAGTACTTGGTCTGATAAGGAAGTGTACTTGGGACAGTTTCCGTGCTCTACAAGCAGCTGTAGGAGCATATGTATTGTTAGACCGTTTACATTAACAGCGGCAATACCAGTGGGTGCAGCTACTGCAACTAACTTATTCGTTCGCTTCTTAATCCATTTTTTAATTGTATTGATTAAATAACTTTTTCCCGTGCCGCCTGTAGCACTAACGCCACCCACCAGTAATTCTATTGTACGACTCATTGTACAATATAAGAAGTAATGAGATATTTATTTAAGACGATTACGTAACGAATTACCTATTATCTAGTGAATTCCCAAGAAAAAAAAGCTTCTGTCGAAAATTTCATTTTTGGTACAAGCTTTTATTGCCGACTGTACTTTTTTTGTATACCATCATCAACTACTCATTGAGACGATTCTAACGAGCCCAAACTCAACAGAGTTACGTCGGTTAAGTACTGAATTCCCATGGCCACCTTCTGTCTCCATCATCAGATCAGCTCGATGGTACCATAATATTGAATTGTCATCCAAACTATACTTATACAGAAAAATTCAGCTCAATCGGTCACCGGGAAGTGGGTCAAATTTAACTTGCAAGATTTGATTACAGACAGACAGACAGACAACGGGACAGGTGAAAGTAAATAGAAGCTTGTAATATAGTGTTATGACGGCGGGGTATTAACAGTATTTTTGCTATAGTGACACGCCGTCAAGGTATTTCAAAATTCGCCGTGTTGACGTAACGTCATCGTAGCATCCATTTTTAATAAATATTAAGTAAGTTACGAGTAAGTGTTCCTAATAGAATCAATTAATTGAAAAATTATAATAAAATGATTAAAATTTACTAGTTTCTGATTTTATACTTTGTATTCACCCAACTACCTATCTGGCTGCCAAATTTGAATTTTCTAGGTCATCTGGAACTGGGTTAGAGTTTTGATCTATCCCACTTTTGATCTATAGGTAGGTCAGTGATAAAAATGACGATTTTTGGACGTTAATATCTAAATAACCATTGTGTTCATGAAATTTGGAGCACATATGTATCTCGCAAGACTTAATATATGGGCCAAATTTGACATGTTTATGTGAAACAGTTTTTGATTTATGAGGGGGTCAAAAGTGGCTCCAAATGGTTCGTGTAATATTACACACGGTGCTGCTCGCCAGTTCTGTGAGCTTGAACTTGGCTTGACACGCTACCGCGTGTCTAGATAAAAATCTGTTTGTCATCAAAAAAACCGGGCCACGCGCAGTGTAGGGTTCCGTATTGCCTGTCTGTGTGTCTCGTATGTCCAGTCTTAGGCTTATCTTACGACAGCCCAGAAGAGATTCTTAATTTCATACTGGGCAAGTTTAGCTGTATATATGATAATTGTCAGTATGAAACCAATGTTAATCAGAGCCAAAGAAAAACATGTATATGGGTTAACAAAAAGTAATAAAAATGTGTACTGGACGAGACGAGTTGTTTAAGATATGGTATAAGGACCAAGGTGATGCCAACAACAGATTAATATACAACAAATATAGAAATAGAATATGTACTTATATAAATAAGCTAAAGAATAATCACATAAAAAACGAAGTATCTAGACATTTCCGTAATTCGAGAAGTGTGGGAAATTATTAATAAAGTAAGCGGTAAGAACGCCAAATCAATCGATGAAATTATTACATCTGCCTTCAAAAAACAGATGCCGAGAGATATTGCTAATAACTTTGGCATGGGTGTCCGCGACAACATCCACAATATTTGTACCTATTGTAATAACTCACTGCTGGACGAAAAATCATATGTCAGAGAACCTGATATGTCAATGAGGTTGTCCAAAGCTAAGGAGGATGTTGTATTTTCGATAATTAAACATCTCAATGACAAAAAAGTCCAGGTAGTGATTGTATTCGACCAGTAGACATCAAATATATCAACACGGCTATAACACCTATTATAACACACCTAATTAACTCATGTATAAACCATTCAAATTACCCCGATAAGCTAAAAATAGGTATTATAAGACCCATACACAAAAAAGGGAAATATAGCGACATAAATAACTACCGACCTATCACCATCCTATCCTGTATTGACAAAATTATTGAAAAGTACTTTGGTCATGAAATTAACCACTATCTTACTAAAAACAATATAATACATGGCAAGCAGTACGGGTTTCAAAAAGAAAAAAATACCTCACAACTACTAAGTAAATTTACGAACGAAATCAATCAACATCTCAACGATAAAAAGTACGTACTCGCCGTGTTTATTGATTTTAGTAAGGCATTTCATACCCTAAGACATGATACGTTGTTTTCGAAACTCTGGAGAAATGGTATACAAGGTCCCCTACTTGAATTCTTTAAAAATATAACACAAATCGGTATACCGCAGTGAAAGTAAATGAGTCATTAAGTGACCTAATTAAAACAGATAAAGGCTCAGCACAGGGATCTATTTTCGCACCTACCGAATACATATTGTATGTAAACGATATGCCAAACATATTTCAGGAGGGCTCAGTGTACCAGTTCGCAGACGATACATGTCTCCTGGTGGCAGACAGGGACATACAAAAGGCCAAAAATGAAATGCAAAACAATTTTGACCTCCTTTGTAAATGGGCCCACGACGTGGGATTAATTATAAACTACTCTAAAACAAAATTAATGAATATCCACTCCACACACCTAGTAAAGTCACCCGATCCCGTTATCACTGCCCATAGTCATCATTGCCTGCACTACAATAACCACAACGAAAAAAAGCGGGTATGTACCTGTGAACCATTAGAACTTGTTCATGAGCACATGTACCTTGGTCTTATCATAGACACACATTTTAACTGGGGACCGCACATAAACCATGTGTGTAACAAACTAAGATCGATTCTAGCAAAACTTTCTGTACTAAAGTATAAACTCCCATACAACATCCTTAGAATGCTGTACATGTCACTCGCGCAATCCGTTATAGGATATGGACTGAGTAGCTACGGCAGAACCTTTAAAACATACATTGATAAGATATACAGACTACAGACTAGTTTAATAAAAATAATTATACCTAATTACATTAAGAAAAAACATGGGAGTCAAGAGGAGTTATTCAAATACTGTAAGATTATTAATATGCTTAACCAAATTAAAATAGAAATTGTTAATGAAGAAATGGAAAAAATAGAAAGTCTCATAAAAACAACTAGACGGGAACACCTTAGGAAATTAGTGTACTTGCCTCGTTTTGTCCTTCCGCAATGTAAAAATGTGTATGGTAAACGAACTTAGGAATACATGGTACCAAATATTCTTAATCAACTACCCACCGATATTTTCAATAGCATAGGTGATAACCCACACAAATGTAAACGCACTATGAAAGCGTTTTATCTAAATATACTGATGTGCTAACTGCTTAGTATGTGCTTATACACACATTTCATGTGTACACGAAATATACAGGGTGGCTCATTCAGAGCGGTCAGTATGGGAAAGGCTGAAACTATAAGATATACGAAGATCTGTTCTTAGGAACCATGTCATCGATTTTAATAACAAGAAAAACTGCATTCATACATTTAAAAAGAAACTTGTACTCAGCTCGGGAATCGAACCCGGTCGTTTTGAAAAAAAACTATCATTATTTCTATTTAGATATCGATTGTGTAGGTCTTAAGCAGTAAATGTTTCTATGGAACATGATGTCTTAAATGAATAAAAGGCATTGTTTAGTAAAATACCTAAGCAAAATTTTAAGTTCCCGCCAAAACAATGACACTCCAATGTTTTTTTATTTTTTATTGCTATTCGGCCAGTCACACGAAGACGTTCCATTTTCAAATGAGGTTTATCACGTTTCTGTATCTGCATACTTAAAATAAGTATGTAGAGGGCTTTTCAATTTATTATTAGTGTTTGATTAATAGAAGTAAGCAATTGCAGTCATGAATAGATAATATTATCGCAGATAACAAAACTTCCGGAATGGTTTAATGCAATGCCAATGCCATATGATATGTAAAGCGGTGTATGTAACAAATTGCGACACCAGCAAAGAGGTACAAACAACCATAGAGACATGTTTACATGCCTAAACTTTTTGAATTGTAATGGTGGTCACTTCGAACACCTACTAAAATAAATTAAAGTATGTGAAAAATTGTTTGCACATACTTTAATTTAATAAAAGGCATTGGCCTTTTATTCATGTTAGACATCATGTTCCATAGAAACATTTACTGCTTAAGACCTCATCTCATCATCATCATCATTGGCCTTTACATCTATGAAAAGATGATTTAAACAGACGATGATGCTTAAGACCTACACAATCGATATCTAAATAGAAATAGTGTTCGTTTTTTTTTCAAAACGACCGGGTTCGATTCCCGAGCTGAGTACAAGTTTTTTAAAAAGGTAAGAATGCAGTTTTTCTTGTTATTAAAATCGATGGCATGGTTCCTAAGAACAGATCTTCGTATATCTTATAGTCTCAGACTTTCCCATACTGACCGCTCTGAATGAGCCACCCTGTATATAAAAAAAACTTATTTACTACTTTATTCATAAAAATGTAAATATGATATGATATATAAAATGTGTCACAAGCATTAGTAATTAACTAAGTATCTATTGTACGTACCTACGGGTATAATATAAGCTTATTAAAAATAGAACCATTGTAATATATATATATATATAAACCTAGATATAATTAGCTTAAGAGTGAATACAGCGGCAGTTAAACCTTTACGGCTTTGTCCGCTGTACAATTTTTTCTTTTGTATTGTTCTTTTGGTCAATAAATGAAAAAAAAAAGTTACATCGACGTGCGGTGCGGTTGCGTAGGCCGAATTTGTACGAAAATTGGCCTTTCCAAGTACACATTAAGTTGGTCGACTATTACTTGGTGTTTAATTTACTTATGCCTACTTATCCGTAACAGTTTTTAATTTTTTTTAAATTAGGGCTTTAAAGCCCTCTCTCTCGCATCTCGCAACAAATCACTGAGTGGAAAAATGCTTTTAAGAAACCAATAATATTATTGAACAGGTTATCCAACGACCATGGATTTAACGAGAAAAAATATTACATCCCCAGTTTAGGTGTAGGGGAGGTATCATAAAAACATTTTTTTTCAACCTTTTATCCAACTGTTTTGTCGGCGTGATTGGTTTATATACCCATGCCGAATTACAGTTTTCTAGTTGTGAGGGTTACCGGGGTGCCTGTCGTATCGCATAATGTTGATCGTCCTAAAAATTTTTGGCCGAGAATGTTTCGCATAATGTTGAGTGGCATACTACTTATTTAGCCTATTCATTTTAGCGCATACCTACACATTTAAAAGTCCTAAAGTATGTTTATCCTAATATTGATTACTCGAACATCGAATTATCTAAAAAGTAATAATCCTAATTTTCATAGTCATAGTAATTATTTTGCCTATTATTAAATTAGCTAAAATTACACCACCTATACAATTTTTATCCTAAATTTTATACTAATAGAATATTTTTAGTAGTAGGCCCTAAGGCAGGTTGGTGTAGGTACGACGACGAGCGAAGCGAGGAGGAGTGTCAGGTTGAACTGCGACCCTACAGCGCGCGAGCCGAGCGAGCGAAGCGAGCGTGCCGCGGCAGCGGCTGGCGAAGCGCCAGAACCAAACTCTTTTTTACTACCTAATATACTATGTAAGTATACCTAATATAGGTATACTTACATTTTGCATTTTGCATTTATTTACCAACCTTCATTAAGATCAATTAGATAGGTTCGTTAATTGCCTTTTAAATAAATATTAAAATATAAATATAAACTAACTTAAATATTTTGGACAATCGATATATATGCTTAACAAACTGTGTGCACAACATTTTTAGCACATTCAATATTAGTAACATCAAAGTTATGCACATCAATCGTTCTAAAAAAAAACTTCGACACAATAAACATTCGGACAATAAATATTTAGGACAATAGATATTAGAAACAACAATTTCGGCAAATAAAAAATATGCACAACAATGTTTATGCCATACGTTATTAGGCATAAAATTGGTATGCGACAAAATAATAGGACCAACAATTTTAGGGATGATGCTAAGTTTCGCTGCCCGTTCTAGTGTTAGGGCGAGTAGTTAGGGATGATGCTAAGTTTCGCTGCCCGTTCTAGTGTTAGGGCGAGTAGTTAGGGATGATGCTAAGTTTCGCTGCCCGTTCTAGTGTTAGGGCGAGTAGTTAGGGATGATGCTAAGTTTCGCTGCCCGTTCTAGTGTTAGGGCGAGTAGTTAGGGATGATGCTAAGTTTCGCTGCCCGTTCTAGTGTTAGGGCGAGTAGTTAGGGATGATGCTAAGTATCGCTGCCCGTTCTAGTGTTAGGGCGAGTAGTTAGGGATGATGCTAAGTTTCGCTGCCCGTTCTAGTGTTAGGGCGAGTAGTTAGGGATGATGCTAAGTTTCGCTGCCCGTTCTAGTGTTAGGGCGATTAGTTAGGGATGATGCTAAATTTCGCTGCCCGTTCTAGTGTTAGGGCGAGTAGTTAGGGATGATGCTAAGTTTCGCTGCCCGTTCTAGTGTTAGGGCGATTAGTTAGGGATGATGCTAAGTTTCGCTGCCCGTTCTAGTGTTAGGGCGAGTAGTTAGGGATGATGCTAAGTTTCGCTGCCCGTTCTAGTGTTAGGGCGAGTAGTTAGGGATGATGCTAAGTTTCGCTGCCCGTTCTAGTGTTAGGGCGAGTAGTTAGGCATGATGCTAAGTTTCGCTGCCCGTTCTAGTGTTAGGGCGAGTAGTTAGGGATGATGCTAAGTTTCGCTGCCCGTTCTAGTGTTAGGGCGAGTAGTTAGGGATGATGCTAAGTTTCGCTGCCCGTTCTAGTGTTAGGGCGATTAGTTAGGGATGATGCTAAGTTTCGCTGCTCGTGCTAGTATTGGGCGAGTAGTTAGGGATGATGCTAAGTTTCGCTGCTCGTGCTAGTATTGGGCGAGTAGTTAGGGATGATGCTAAGTTTCGCTGCTCGTGCTAGTATTGGGCGAGTAGTTTGGGATGATGCTAAGTTTCGCTGCCCGTTCTAGTGTTAGGGCGAGTTGCACCAACTTACGGTCACAGGCCGATCAACGTTGAATACGGCGCCGGCAGCTGGCATTTGATACAGGCTTGTCAAACTTTCCATACATTCAGATTTTAACGAACACCGCTTACGATTACAGACATCTAAGAGCGTCGCCACGTTAGGGATACGGGGTGCATCAACCACATTTGACAGATCAGTAAACAATATATATGGCGCCGACAGCAGTCATCCCAGAATTCCCAGATAGAACAGTACTTCCTATAAATTAGGATTAGGTACCGACGTTTGAAATAAACGAAGTTTACATGACAAATAATAGAAAAAAACACAATTACGCTTATCTTGCCCTTCCCCGTTTCCTGAGTTTTTTTGTACATAATCTACTTATTTATTTTTTATTTTACCTATGTACTCAATATCGGTGTACTGCCATCTGGCCGAAATACTTTTCGCCTAATTTCACTTCCCAACCAACTGATTGCAACATTTTTAGTTGGCAAACCAATGCTTGGCATAATGTTACTTAGCATACTTTTTATTTGATCACAATCATATTTTGCAGATATTCATTTTACCAAGAATCATTTCGGAAAATGGTTAATAGGCAAATGTTTTATTTGAGCTTACTATTTATTGTCAAATAACCTTTGACCAAATTTTAACTTCGCATAATTTATATTTGACAAATAATACTACGTTCATCTTCAGGTAAATAGCTGAGTGCTAGTAAACATTTCACTTGCTTATTAAATAGCATATCAGATGAGTACTTTTTCACAGAGTTTTGAGCTTGAACTTGCCTAAAACAAAAAGTTTTATGATTAAATTAGCAATTGAAACAGTCAAAACAGGAACGCCAGAGCAAAGTGTTAGGTCAGGTTAAAATTGCGACACCCACAGATACGACCTGTTATTACACGACAGTAGGGAACCGGGGACTTAGTGGCAAAACCGACTCGGATCACGGATAGGTTAGAAGATGAAAGCGGGAGCTTTGCTCCCGCTTTCGTCTTCGAGGTTATTTTTTTTATAAAAGAGCGGACAAACTTGTTTGCAAACCGAAATTTTCTGTTTAAAATGACTGACTTCGATCTCTACCTTCATAAAATTACATTGAATAGCTCGAGAAACTACCTACGTAGTAAAATATGATGTTAATGTAATTTGTACCATATTAACTACATGGTTAGGGTATGTTAGTAATATGTATCACAATAATATGGAAAAAATATACATGCCAATCAAAACATTCGACATAACAAATAAAGTCTTTTTAAAACATGACCAACTAAATATTTTGCCAACTAACATTTTGCTAAAACAATCATTTGGGACATGTTATATATACGAACCATTGGTATGCTACCTAAAAGTTTGCCAAATGAAACTATGGGATAAGTTGTTTGGGAAGTCAATAATTGCCCCATAATTTTCGGCCACATATTAGTAAACCACTCAATATCTCATAAAATTATTTAAGTTATGATTGGCTGAAGTCTATTTTCCTACGTTAGAGATACATACATGTACATAATAAGTGATGTTCCGTTGGGGCGCAAAGGTTCTCGAGTGGCGACCATGTACCGGACGGCGCAGCTTTGGTAGGCAAGGTGCTGATGATCTGGTAAAGGTCGCGGGAGTTAGCTGTGCTGGATGCGCGTGGCGCAGGACCGCTTTGGGGGAGGCCTATGTCCAGCAGTGGACGTCTTTAGGCTGATATGATGATGATGATGAATAAGTGAGTCAAACGTCCCAATGTTAAGACATCTTTGTTCCAATAATTGTCACCCTGTTGTTAACGTGTAGGTATTGCTATGTATTTTAAGATTGAAGGTGTCAAGAATTGATTCAGCGTCAAACACTGGGATATTTACATTAGTTATTAGGATATTCAGAATGTAACCAAATGGTCTATTCCTTGACAGAACCATACCCGCACTTACTCGTAACTGTAGGTAAGTGTCGGGGTCATACTTTTGATAGCACGTACCTATTGTCATCGCGCACGATATGCCAGGCAAGCACACCGTTGGTAATCAGTGGGAGTCGTGGGAGAGTAACGGAATGCCATCGTATCGTCAGCAGTCATTAAAATCACTTGAGCTCGTGTTGACAGCTACTTAATAATAGTACAATAAGTTGTAAACATAAACTAGGCGAGGGTCATACAGAAATTCAGGTTCCCATCTCTTCTGTGGACATTGCCAAAGTTAAGTTAAAAGCCATTTTTTTGGTTGAATCCGCATAAACGGCATCTCCTCTTATATCCACTTATATGATTTTATCCAATCAACACATTTTTATATGCACTTAATGACCACAAGAAAATTACAATATTAAAACTAATTATTTGGAACTTTAAATAAAAAATATATTAAAAAGACTACTTTTGTTTTACCCAACCTGACCCGCGTATTTCCTGCAGTTATAATATAACTATCTATAGTTATAATGTATACTGCTCAAAACAAAATAAGGGCCACTTACATTTTTCTATTTTATTGTTGATTATTGGAAATAAACGAATTGATAAGTGGCATACGAGTATAAGTGATGTCCCGTATCCTTCAGAATCTAACACCTTTCATGCTGTTGTTAAAGTCTAATAGCTGGAATAGTAGATTGTATGACAAGGGTCTAAAGTAAGCCATATCACCACGAGATAGATATTTTCCCGAACGAAGTGAGGGGAAATAGTTCGAGGGGTAATATGGCTTTTAGACCAGAGTTATACACTCTACTTTTCACTTCGACTGCGAGAAAATAGTAAAAACAAAGATTATCCATCTACAATCAACAATTATACCAAGGCAAAGAGATCGTTCAATTTGGCGCCATTCTTTTTAATAAACTACTTTGACACAGATACAATATATTCACACCACGAACAAACGCCTCTGCTCGTCATTAGACGCCGCGCTCGGCCGTTTAGACGCAGCTATTAAGCCGCGTCTAAACGGCCGAGCGCGGCGGACAGCACACGCGGGGCATACGATAAGGCGAGATAGCAGTCCATCCCGCTCAATCTTCATAGCTTATGTCATGTATGCAGTCAACCATGCTTGAACGTTTGGACGCGGCTATACTTAGTCGGTCAGAGCGTTTATTTTTTTAATTATTGTGAATTAGGGAGTAAAAAACACCTAATGTTTGAAATGAATTCTGTTTCCTGATTGGCCGATTTGAATGTCTAGTTGTATTCTGGTTAGTTGATAGCAAATACTAATGTTTTTTTAAAGACTTGTGATTGGTGGATGTAATACGTTGAACTGTTTTGAATGGTCAAATTAAAATGTTTTATAAATCATAAATATGTATAAATATTTTCCCTAGGGGCTAAATGTATTACTTTAGCCCCGCTTGCTAAGCCTAAACTAATGACGCACTTTTTGAGCATGAGGAGTGAAAAATATATAAAATTACTGTTTAATATAATTTTCACGTAACGATCACCATACTTATGGCCCCTATTTTCTTTTGAGTAGTATATAATGTACCTACATTATGTTTCGAATACAAGTGATAAGTCGCAATAGTACATTACGTACCTTAGGGCGGTGAATTCGTGTTGTCTGTCAGTTTTTGTGGCCCGAACCGAAGGTGAGGGCCATGAATATGCGATCTGGGGCTTTACGAATGACCGCCCGTGGTAAGTACACAATTTTACGTCTTCATCTGGCCACAATGCGAGTTTTACCGTACGCGCAGCGTGCAGTAAAACTCGCATTATGGCCAGGTGTGACGTAAAGGTTCTTTACACAGCTGTCTATAGGTAGCGACCAAATTAGGCCTTTAAACTAAAAATGAGTCCTAAGTAAAGTCAGGGAAGACTGAACACCAACTGATATTACTGATTAATGCGAGTCCATACAAAAGCCTCTCGCACTCGCAGCAAATGTAGGAACTCGCACTAAACACTAATCAAGGTGTGAATCGGCCCTAAACAAGTGGCTCTGTGAGCTGTAGAATTCGAGAAACTGATTGTTTTTTTTCAAAATCTGAATCGAAATAAAAATTCTATATTTTTATTGAACCTGTCCACGAAATTTCACGAGAATCGGTTGAGAAATGCGACCTGTAGAGAAGTGTCTTGCCGGACAGACGGACACACGAAAGAATGTCGGCCCAAGCTGAACTGTCCTCGTTCGCTTCGTTCCCTCGTTCAACCGATATTTTTAACCCAGAAGTGGTTACGCGGATGATTTGTTCAAAAATATGTGTAGACGAAGTTAAGAACCTTTCTTGGGAAGTTGGGAACTGACATATGACCAACATTAGGTAGATCTGGCGGCACGGAAGTGCCCCTACAAAGTTGAGCATAAAAGGCACGGCCGTACCATCCTTGTCTCGAAGCCATTCACGCTATTTTCGACCGCCTGTAACTTCGTTGTGGCAAAACTAGAAACCTACATTTTCATCTCATTTTAATGAAAGTTATAGTTTACATACTAAAATAAAATAGTAGCGTATGTGAGCCAGACTCTCTGTGAGCTTGTAGTCTTTAGGGTTTTTAGCGCACCACGCAGCACAACCTGCGCTATCTTTTAGCGCACCACGCAGCACAACCTGAGCCATCTTTTAGAGAGCCACGCAGCACAAAATTGTGATGTCAAACTATATTGTCTTCGTAAACGTGTTGAACGAATGAATCCTACTTATCTTATTATTGAAACTTTGTTATTAGTTTTTTTGTACTCCGTAATGTATCCATAGGGTTATGCCTTTTGTGTGGGGTGGGTGGGTAATGTCATTTTTCAACGCAATATCACGTGAGCACGATATAAAAAGTTCCAAACGATTAAAAAAAATGCAAAAAATTTAAATGCTAAATTTTTTAAAACCTGAATCCAATTTTTTAAGGGTTAGTTAGGCCAGTGTTTATGAAACGCTAAGGAACTGGAGACAAATTAAAAAAAAAATACGTTTATAAAAAAGAGGTTTAAATTTTTGTAGTACTTACTCGTACATATCTACATTAAAAAAAAGTCAATTCAATATTTTTTATCATTTCGGAACTATACTGAAATTGTGTTGCCTTTATTTGTTATAAATAAAATTAAATATTTCATCAGTAACCCCGACAAAATGTTGGCGGCTACAGTCAACAATACAATACAATACAAACACTCTTTATTTCACACCTCACACAAACAAAGCAGTTAAAAAGAAAAACAATACAATAACATGTAGGTAGAGGTAGACAACAGGCGGTCTTATCGCTGAAGAGCGATCTCTTCCAGACAACCAACAGTCAACTTAACACCAGTAAAATTCTAATTCTCCACCCGTGTAGCCGCGCCCGTACTGTGTGTGTACTTAGGACGCGCACGGCGGCGCGGGCGCAGCGCAGCGGGCAACGTCCCTGCACTACAACATAGTTATGTTTTATTTATACTTTCTTACCACGCCCCACGAGCGGATGGCGGGAAGTGAAATTAGTGGAATTTTCAATCTGAATAAGTTGGCAAGTACTAATGGTTATTTTAGATAGGTAAAACATTTTCTTTCATTACTACTGGGAATACTGGGATGGAAAAGGCAGGTAAATGAGGAGAAAATAATTTAGATGAAATTACTTATATGATGACGTATGCTGCTTGCCTTTTCTTCTCTTATCATATTCTTGCTAACTTTCTTGCAACTTTTCAACAAATTTTAACTCAAATTTAGTCGATGTTTTAATACGCATTTAGTGAAAGAGAAAGCGCACAAACTATTCGAATTTAATATCCATACATCAGTAACATACCAGACACTTTGTAACCCCTAGTTTAATATTTGTCTGTGTGTATGTCTGTGGCATTGTAGGTCTTATAGCGGATGAACCGATTTTGGATTGGATGGAGTGTGGTTTTTGAGTCTTGTCTGTCGGTTGATGGTTCTAACCTGTCTTTTGTGGAAGGGGTTTTTTTTTTATTATGTTATTATGCTCAATGGTAGTGGCAGTTTTACTCTTCAGGTGCATATAAATCAAACTAAAGTAAATCGTAATGAGACAAGTCAAATGGCTCTACAGCCTAGCTAGACGCCAGTAAGAACACAGGAGTAGATAGGTACTTAATGTTATCATTCGACAGGCTGTAGACTAATTTTAATACCCAATCTGGACACATTGATTCTGTGTAACAGGTCCTTTGTTCAAGTATTTCTTAATTTAATCTTTCAACAATACATAGAATGCGTAAAGTATATGGAATAATCCACTTTAATGATTGGACTGTATTTTGACCTAATAAAAAAGTTCATAACTTGTAAAATCAATGTGTTTCTGTAGCTGTTGGTTCTTCAAATATAAATATATCAACACGCATTAAATCAGAACGTCGGTTCAAATCATCCCAACAAGACTCGTTTTCACCGAAAAACTCAAAAAATCGCATTTCACTTGTTGCTTTTTTCTTTCGAATTCACGGCATTAGGAGTCTGTCTCACGTCCGTGTGCTGTGCGTGTGTGTTTGTGCTGTGTGAGAGTCGTATGCGTGTGTGCGCGCGCGCAGGTAACCGGGATCGTCTGATGCAGTATAAAGCCGCGTTCATATTGGAATTGGAACCGAGTTAGAATGGCTCTTAGAGGAATCTTAACGGAGAATTTAGAGTATGCATAGTTGGTTTATAATTTATTAGATTAGATGTTCATTGATATACTTTAATTGTTGGCATTTGGCAGTTGGGATGGCAGGGAACATGTCATAAATTAATATTATATTAAGTATAGCTTTATTTTTTTTTAAATATTCTCTCTAGGACATAACTTAAACGTAAGTAAACGTAACTTAATCCATTATTTAAACTTACATTTACAAGATTTGATGTTTATTTCGTAGTTATATTATAATATCACATGTACCTACTTATGATCTAGCAATAAAAATGTAATGTATGCTTTGGATTTTATTTTATACATAATATGCTTTTGAGTATGTACTTAGTCTATATTTATTTCCTATACTTATACGTACAGCGGCTGCCAAATCCAGTCGTGCCAACTCCAACAATTACCTCATATTCAACTGAAAGGGCTGATGAAATCATATTTCATTTTTATTTTCCTTTCCTTAATATTCTAATCCATTCCCTTGTGCTAATAGCTACTTGTAAATGCAAATGTTTAAACATCAATTTAACAATACAGAGTAAAAAGATATATCTTCAAAGATAGAGGTTTTTAACAAGACTATCGTCAATGATATATGATAGATATCCTACCAGCCTAACCGAGGATCTCAAACGTATAAATCATGCATGGTCATAATCAGTCTAACTTACTCGTAATCTAGCCTTTACAGTAACACTGCTTAGGCACAGGTTCCTATGTCCGAGAGCGGGGAGGCTACGTATATAGCCTCCTGGGGACTGTAGCCGAGTGCTCGTAATGCTATATACTTAATTTACTGAATTATACATAATATTGATAAAATTTACTTTATTATATACTATATTCTTGACGACCGGTTAGCCTTGTGGGTAGTGAAGTTGCCTACGAAGCTGAAGGTCCTGGGTTCGAATCGCGGTAAGGTCAAATATTTGTGTGATGAGCATGATTATTTGTTTCTGAGTCTTGGATGTTTTCTATGTATTTAAGTATTTATATCTATTAAATATATCGTCGTCTAGTACCCATAACACAAGCCATATTGAGCTTACTATGGGGCTAGCTCGATTTGTGTAAGATTGTCCCCTGATATTTATTTATTTATTATTTATTTATATTCACTAATATAAGAAATACTTACAAGATCATGATGTCTGAATAGAAATAAATTGAAGGCTGCCGAAACTGCGATGCAAATGAACCCAGCTATATTGCACATGCAACGCCTCCGCCGCCGTTTCGACCGCACATAATTGCCTAGTAGCTAATAACATTTCAATTCCAAAACGCGGTAAAAAAGCTCGCCGAAATCTCGCAAGAAAATAATTGGGGAAAAAAAAGAAAGGGGTGCGCGAACGCCTGACGTAACTCCGAGCCTGTGCATGCGCAGTGCGCGCCCGGCCGCCGCGCGACCCGGTCGCTGCGCACACAACACTCCACACACAACCCAAGTTACACACACACAATGTGCAACTGCCTTGAGCCTTGCTTTAACCGAAGCGTTCGGCGCTCGCCTTTTCTTTTTTATTCGATTTTCGAACAGTAACTGGCTGGTAATTTTTGTTACTGGTTGTATTTTCTAGTTAGAATCGCACACACACATGAACTTGAACATAACCTAGTCGCGCACGTGTGGTGACGTCACGACCTACCCGGAGGGAATTGTGAGTTTTTTTTGTGTTGGCTTTTTTTTAGCGCTTCCTCTATTTCTGTCTATTTCCTGTTGATTGATCGATTTTTAATGGCCGTTTGTATTTTTAAGTTTTCAATTGAAGTAGATATTTGTAATTAATAAAATTAGACATTAGTAGTATTAATGTTTAGTTTTCTTCCAATTGGAATGGTCGCATCGCGATACATTTTCGTTGAACATGTGACGGGCATATCTTTCACCAACCTCAGATTTTGATTTCGAACGCTTTTGTTCCTTTCTGCTGTAGCTTGTAGCTAAGAATTCATGAACACTCTCTAAACTAACACGCTGCATGCACTTGACCGAATCCTGGTAAACGACTAATATACTCTGAAAATAACTTGCGGGGTAGGCGGGCTCCCCGTGTATGAGATTCCTGTCATGTATACCTGTTCTTTATGCTTCTAAATTAAATCGTTATTTCTTTTTTTATTTAGGAGCAACTTATTGGATTTCTTTAGAGCTCTTAAATAGATTACTTTGTATAACTTTATGTACCTAGTATAACCATAAGTACCTATTTAAGTTCCTAAGATGCCATAATCACGTGTCTTTATCTTAGACACTTTTACCTGTGTATAGGTAATCAGAATCTCATTTTTGGTCAGAAAAATCGATTCACTCGTAAGCATTAGAAATGAGCGTCGCTCCCTCCGCCATTTTCTCTAACCTCGTAGCTAGGCCGGCGCGCGCGCACTAACCTAGGCCAAGCGTCGGGTCATTACTCTCGGTCAGGGGCGCACTTTCACGGGAACGCTAGAAAGGTTGCTCCCATAAATACCTCCCACGATAGAGGAACTTGGGTTCGTGCGGTTCGATTGTAATATTAGTGATTTCATAGAATTGTGTAGAATTGACAGCTACGGCAGGTTTGTAGTTTATTAACATGTTGTTTCGCAATACCTTAAAAAGTTTATACCATTTCCCTAAGACTGATCTTAGGGTGTCCTGTCGTTTGACCAAAAAACATTTCGCAAATTTACACTACAAGTAACGATTAGCAAAACTGTGTTTTGACAAATTATTATTTTTATAACTCAACTTTCTACAAATGACTGTTTTGAACCAAATAATCAACCGGCCAATTTACGTTTTATAAATGATCGTTAGAATAAATTAAATTTGAGCAACTACCTAAGTTACTTGTAAAAACTATTGGTCTAAAAATGTTTGCACTAGTGTGCTATTTGACATGTGTTTCTTTTGTTAAAAGGAACAGTTGCTAAAATGTGTCAAATTCTCAACTATAACATATTCTACTTTAAATACAGTCAGTAGGCAAGTATTAATATTGCTTCAACAGAAACGAACTGCTTACTGCTAGGAACTAGGTTAGGTTATTTATTATTTGGCTATTTACGGTGTCAAATGCAATAAATAGAACTTGTGAAAGTTGAGAATTTATACTACTTATAAATTCTCAACTTTCAGAAATTCTACTTTAAGGCAGGTCGATGTAGGTACGACGACGAGCGAAGCGAGGTGTTAGGTAGAACTGCGACCATACAGCGCGCAAGCCGAGCGAGCGAAGCGAGCGTGCCGCGGTAGCGGCTGGCGAATCGCCAGAATCATTTTTTTTAAAACATTATACCTAGTGTTACTGTTGTGTGATATTTTGATAAGTGTATAAAATTGCCAAACATATTATTTGGTGTAATGAAAAATGTACAATTGACACTTTGTTATTGAATACATTTGAAGCGTTTTTTGACAAACGAAAATTTGCTAATAAGTTTTTGGTTATACATTAGTAAACCTGATCTTAGACATTTTTTTCGCAAGCGACCTAGATTTTCCCACGTATAGTCACGAACTTGATGAAAGCTTACCTACTTATCATGGAAAAAAAGATTAGGTACTTAAATAAATATTTAGAAAAAAATTGTAGCCATTATCAAACACCATCAATATTATAAAAACTTCGTTAATAAATGTCTACGAGTAAGTACGTACAGATTCATTTTCTAGATGAAAAGATCAATTCAATACGTATGTACATAATATTCAGCATTGAACTAACACAATATTTAGTTGTTACTGGTAAAAGCAACCTAGATAAGATAAGATAAGATTTATTTGCAACCAAGTACTTAAAAATAAGATGCATGGACCCTGGAAGAGTGTAGCAACAATCAGGTAACTTATACTATACACATATGTAACTTATACTATGTACATATATGTAGTTAATTTTTAACTAACTAGTATCGATAGGTTTGCTTAATTTTTTTGTATTGATATTTATAAAAAATTGAGGCAAACACATTATAAACATGAATCTTCCATAAATTCAGCTAGGAATAATAACATTTATCTATTAGTTTAGATTTTAGACTGTGTACGAAGGATATGTCAGTTGGGTACATCTTTTATCTGGTTGGGAATTTTATTATAAACTTTTATTGCTCGATAATATGGTCCATTTTTATATATATCTAGTTTAGGTTCAGGAAGTTCTAGGTAACATCTGCGAGTGTTTTGGTTAAATTTAAACAGGTGTAGGTTTTTACGAAAACAAACCTCTCTATACTAAGGACATAGCTAATTAAAAAAGATTAAGTACTATCACAATTGCAGCGTAAAATCCAAATAGAAGCTGTCAACAGATGAAGTCACCTCGGAACTTGCGCTTGACCGTCGTAGAATCATAGTTTGTTACCCTAGGTCACTGCTCCCCCGAGCGCGCCCGACTGCGCCCGAGCCGCGCCGAACGCCGCGTCAATGGCGTCTACGGCTGCGATACGTTTGAAAAGTGATATCTGACTAATGCCATTCAGTTTCACGAAAAGCGTAGGTATTGCCGTAGCTTTTTAAAGATGTAGGTATGTTAATAACTTATTAAGTACGTTAGGCTTTCCCGTAAAGGCTACCGATTCCAGCACGGCTATCATGCGACGGCGCACGAGCTCTCTCGATTTTTCTCGCACTATCCGTCTCTTTATTCTCTAGAACACTTAGTGCAAGAGATATAGTGCGAGAAAAATCGACGGTATGTTGCGGCAGTCGCATGATAGACGTGCTGATAAGATTAGAAAAATCATGCGTTAATCGCCATGCGATTTCAAGAAAAACATTTTCAAATGCTTAAACATTAGTATTGTTATGTTTGTAAGACACTTAACGACCGAAACAATTTCCCCTTGCTAGCCTAGAATCTTAGATAAACGAATGAGGCATAGCATTTTGTCACAATAAGTTGCTATAGTTAAAATGTGACAACAACCCCTTCATTCTAACTATAAGAAGTTATTGTGACAAAAAGCTAGTGTTGCATTAACATGTTATTCAGTTCGCCCATGAAAAGTGGTGTCGGGAAAATTCTACCTCAGTCATTTGTACGAAAACATATTATTTTAATTCCGATAACCATGTTCCACAGAGGGATTTATGATTCTTCAGGATTTAATTGTAACCTATTTGTATATATTCCTTAAATCATCTGCGTCCAAATGTTCGTTTAGCGGAAAATAGCATTCAGAATTTTAATACTTCGGAATGACGATGGTTTCGGACAACGGCTCCTGGGATTTTATCTGTATTCCCACCCCAATCGCAGAACCATGTATGTACCTAGTATAATCCATACTTAATATTATAAATGTGAAAGTGTGTCTGTCTGTCTGTCTGTTACCTCTTCACGCTTAAACCGCTGAACCGATTGAGATGAAATTTGGTATGAAGATAGTTTGGATCCCGGGGAAGGACATAGGATAGTTTTTATCCTGGAAACCATCCCCGGAGGGTGTAAAATTGGGGATGAAAGTTTGTATGGTGCTACGATATAAACGAGTTCCACGGAGTCGCGGGCAGAAGCTAGTTATAATAATAAATCAGCCTAATATGATTTTGTTAAATCTGACTATCTGTACCTATATATTGGCATTCTACTGCTATCTATATTGACAATGTATAACCAATACTGAATAAATAATATGAATGAATGAATGAATAATATACGTCCCACTGTTGGGCACAGGCATGTCCCTAGTAACGATTAAATAAATATGCACGCATTCGGAAGAGCAATTTATGATTACTTTTCTTAGCGTTTACACGTAGGACTTGTGTTCGCACCGACGATCCCGATTCCAGACCCATTAGCTATTTCTTTAAATTATCTCTAATATTTTAACTACGATTATTCCTTTTCTCTTTTTGCCAGACAATTGCATACTAAATTAAAATATACAGTCACATTTCCTTTCCGTTATCTGACAGCATCGTTGACGTCATCGTTTACAAATCGCAGTCGCCGGCGCAAATGTGCAGAATCGCATGAATGACAACGCGTGTTTGGTATGCTGCTGCGTGCCCAACTAAAGGCCTGGGTTCAAAGAGTTCTGATTCATGGAAATGTAGTGTTCTCTCCGTTAGTCGCTTAAAAACTGCTAATAAGTACGACTTTTTCATTTAATTTAAATGTATAATTTCGTTAGCATCGTTACTGCTTAATACAAAATTAATAAGTACGACTTTAATGCGTATCCACTGGTGGAAAAAGCACCAATGGGATTGCCCGTCTCGCTCATTCACTCAACTCTGGTGGACACTCCACCTTAAATCGTAATATCTGTTGATGGGTTGAGGAGTTTGGTTCGAGGTTCCACGAAACTTCCATTAGCTCGATTCACCGATCGCTCACCAAGCTCCTGTCCCTTGTCTTACTACACCTATTTCCTGAAAATCTAACTAGATACCTCACGCTTAGCGTGCATGTGACATTTACCTTAGCAGAATAATATATTAATTATTCCTTTCTCATTTTTTTAGGGTTCCGTAGCCAAATGGCAAAAAACGGAACCCTTATGGATTGATGTCATGTCTGTCTTTCTGTCCGTCCGTATGTCACAGCCACTATTTTCCGAAACTATAAGAATTATACTCTTGAAACTTGGTAAGTAGATGTATTCTGTAAACCGCATTAAGATTTTCACACAAAAATAGAAAAAAAAACAATACATTTTGGGGGTTCCCCTACTGAAAAAATTGTGAGTTTCATTTCTAAATTCACAATTTTTTTTTCATCAAACCCATCCTTGTAGGGTATCTATGGATAGGTCCTCAAAAATGATATTGAGGTTTCTAATTTGATAATCATCTTTTTCTAAACTAAATAGTTTGCGCGAGACACTTCCAAAGCGGTAAAATGTGTGTCCCCCTCCCTGTAACTTCTAAAATAAGGGAATGATAAAACTAAAAAAAAAAGATATGTACATTTACATTACCATGCAAACTTCCACCGAAAATTGTTTTGAACGAGATCTAGTAAGTATACTACTCAAAAGAAAATAGGGGCCACAAGTATAGAGATCGTTCCGGGAAAATGATATAAAATAGTAAGTATCTATTTTTTTTTGCTATTGTACTTAAACACGAGCATGAAAGAGGTTGATTTCTGAAGGATGCATCATTAATTAGCCACTTATCAATTAGTTTCTGTCCAATAATCAACAAGACAAAAGAAAAATGTAAGCGGCCCTTATTTTGTTGTGACCAGTATAGTTTTTTTTTAATAAATCGTACACCGCAATTTACGTTTCATTCAACGGATAATGGTACGGAACCCTTTTTGCGCGAGTCCGACTCGCACTTGGACGGTTTTTTCTTAATTATTGCTTTAATATCAATTGGACACATTAACTGGTTAGTAATCAGACAGCTGATTACGTACCTAATCCAAATCTAAAACCCATTACAAATTATGCAATGTACTTACTTAATACATTTAATAAAGCTCTGTAAATGTACTGATTCAACATAGTAAAAATTAGGTAACTAAAGTGAAATAAATGATACAAAAATTACGTGGATAGGCAAATAATAAAATATTTAGACATAAGGGAAATCATATTGTATGATTCTAATTTAATTTTCCACCATCTAGTCAAAAAATATCCGGAGTAATTTTTCCGATAAGCATCATTATTCGGAAATTTCCAAATTCCGTGCCGATGAATTACGGCGCTGATGATTGATATATTATAAATAAATTAGTCGCCGTTAGGTTACTACCTATTACGAGTATAGGTATCCTGAAAAACTAAATTACTTATCTTCAGCGGAACATAACTTAACCCTATTTCAATGTTTCACAATAAAGTCAAAAAGTTTTTAAGCTTTTGAGTGATAGCTTAGACTAAACTACCGGCGATCGTTTTTGGGCTTATGGTCGATACTCGATACGCAAAAAAAAGTTGACAGTTCACGCCAAAACACCACAGACTAATAAGAGATGAGATAAGTACTAACGTATCAAAAGTCAAAACACTCCAAACGCATGTTCGTTCGCTTGTTACTAAACCCTCCATAACTAGATCTTTAAAAGGTTACTACAATCCAATGTTCTCTACCTAGCTCCTTTGTTACCTAGTAAGGGCTCGTGTAGCCCCTCAGTAAACTGTGGCGATTAGGGCCCTACCTGGGGAGGTCACCAGTGGTCGGCAGACAGGTTTTTTGTTTCCGATTCAGTGTTGTGGCCAAATATCGATAGTTTCATTTTAACCCCGACTAAATTATTTAAGGCCCTTTCAGCATAATAAATATAATAATTAAATATAAGTAAAGTTAATTAAATTATAATTAAATATAAGAAAAAGTTAAGTAAAATTTTTACTTTACTTTTAGTAAAGTAAAAATAAGTAAAAGTATTTTTTTTATTTCAGAGTAGATAAATTCACATACGCCCTTACAAAAAACAGTGGCTCACACTAGGCTAAGCCTGTCCTGTGACACCACATTATTAAATCACGAAAGTGCATCATCAAATACATTAAAGATAATTTAACATTAGCATTAACACAGTTATTTACATATCCGATAAATCATCATTGCATTTAGGTAGATTAGATTCTCATGTATAAGGGTATTGCATTAAATAATATTTGGAGCATAATAGTTAAGATATTGCACGCGTGTGTGTGTGTGTGTGTGTGTGTGTGTGTGTGTGTGTGTGTTGGTGGGTGGGTGTGTGTGTGTGTGTTTATATGTGGTGAGTGTGAGAGTGAGTGTCAGTGTATGTGTATGCGTATGCAGGGCTGTTCAGTAGATTACTCGTAGTATGTTTTCAGTTTCTCTGTATTCCATCCAAGCCGTTCAACCATTGTCTGATTTTAAATTTCAGACAATGGTTGAACGGCTTGTATTGCGCGCTGTGCTCTTTCTAGCGTGATTAGGACTGTGGTACCAGCTGATCCCCATATCGGCATGCAGTATGATATGATATGACCGATTGGCATATTGCCAAGTAGATTGACCGCAAAAGTTTAATGTTCGCAACCTTTCTCAGTCGTTTCATCACCATGATTAACTTCCTAACTCTTCCAGACATAGCTGACATGATGGTTACCGAAGGTGAGTCTTTCATCCAGTGCAATTGCTAGATATTTAATGGTAGAGATTCTCGTAATGGTCTTGCAGTAGCATTGCCTAGGTTCTTCTGAACTCTCAAAGTTACACGTGTGCACTTGTATGGGTAAATTATCTGTAGGAGAAGAAGCAGCCGTCTTGTGAAAGCAAACGAATTTCGTTTTATTCGAGTTAAGAGTGAGTAAATTTTGGTTTAGCTACTTTGCAACCACTGCCGTAATTTTTTCGACTGCAGCAAGCAGGCTAAGTAATATGTTTATTTAGTTTTTTATTTGTACTGTGTGTATCTCAATATGAATGTGTATTTGATAAAGTCGATATGGAATTTAATTTGTTTCTTTTTAGTTTATTAGGCGCCATTGCCATTTTTTTTTTGCTTTTTTCCACATGGTTGATTCGTAGAGAATTTCCAACGGGAGTTATGAGTTTACCTCTTGTACGGTAATTTTGTTAACAAAAAAGCTTAGATAAAAAATAAGTAATTAAGTAATTATAGCCATGTGAAGTCCCCAACCCGCACTAAGCCAGCGTGTGGACTACTGCCCGTTCGCTCTCATCAATGAGAGGAGGCCGGTGCCCAGCAGTGGGACGTAATAGATTGATTTCTTATTATATAGCCATACAACAGGAACCCGAAATATATAAATCCTAATAAATATCGATTGGGTATCGATACCCACCGACCGCGCCCCGCCCTACGCGCGGCATGTCGCGCAGCCGGTTTGACATTTCACTGCCAAGGTCTCGGCTGAAGCCTTTCTTTGTCGTCGGGCATTCCTGCGCGCACGCACTACTTGCTGCGCCAAAAGGGCATAACTTTGTTTTTGACGAATTTCGTGAAATCTTCAGAAGCACGGACAGAATGTTATTCGTTCCCTTGTGGTTGCTATTGAAACAGAACCAAGTATCGGTGTGAGTGGTTTCTTTTCAATTGGCGTCTATTTCTATTGATTTATCTTTCATCATCAATAAGCAACATCATCGTATACGTATGTATACCCATTATGTATATGTATAGGTAGGTACACTAACAATAAGTGCCATAACTGGTTGATTTGGGACGCAATTGGACATAGCTTTCTGAAAGCTCCTGACATCGCCAAACTAGTGACATGACCTTTGATTCTGATTTCTAGATATATGCTGTACCTCAAATTAGCCACGTCAAGTTTCTATAACTTTGCAAATGGGAAGTCAGAATGTACCTCATAGACAGCCTTATCGCCGCCTCATAGGTTGTCATTAAAATTCGAATTGCGCTCGATCGACTGAATAACAAAAAACGCACAACAATCGTTAAACTGTTTAAAATTTAGCATTAAAAAAACAATCCCGAAAGCCTCAAGGATTTTTGACGAAGAAATTCTCCCCGATCATGTTGCGCGAGCTATTCTATTAATAATAATGTTTAAAAAGTTTCTGTCAACATTTGTGAAATGTTAAAAAAGTGTAATTTGGTTAGACAAAATTATTGTAGCACGTGGCGGATACAGATGTCAGCTGACTAACGTGAATAGGGTAGGCGGCAAAAAACATCTAAACAACATTATAAATAGGTAGGATCTACAAAGATATGACAAATTCAGTAGGTAGGTTGAGACCTGCGTATTTGTCTTGTTATTTATTTTCTGCTAGCATTTGTTCTCGTGAACTCCCCCATCAGCTTTCATCCCCAATTTCAGCCCGTTGAGGGTTGATTTTGGGCATAAATAGTATCCTATGTTTTAATTTAGATCGCATGAACTTATCTTTGTACCTTTCATACAAATCCGACGACCGCTTTAGCCTAGTTGGTAGTGACCCTGCCTTTCAAGAGGTCCTGGGTTCAAATCCCGCTAAGGGCACTTATTTGTGTGATGAGCACGAATATTTGTTCCAGAGTCATGGGTGTTTTCTATGTATTTAAGTATGTATTAATCTATATTGTGTATCGTCGTCTAGTACCCATAGTACAAGCTTTACTTAGTTTGGGACTAGGTCGATTTGTGTAAGATTGGCCCCTAATAAAAAAAACAAGAAAAAAAAACCGTTAAGCCGTTTTTGAGTGAAATAATAATTTTTGCCAATCAAAGATTATATTTATATTATATTATTCTTCAAAAACCTACACACTTTACAATCATTACCTCTTTTTAATATCACTATCGATTCATAATGTGAAAATATATCTTCGGTATAAAATAACCGACAAGGGTTTAAAAGCTGAAAGAAAGAGACAAATCCACACAGCATAAGTGCGAGCGAGACGAAGTCTAAAACTGAATTTGGAGGCACCTGCCTTTGAATTTAACATGCAAGCGCTAATTGGCTGGGTCCGGGAATCGAAGCCGGCGTTAATATCTTCTATTTAGAAAGGTCATCTGACCACACTACAGCATTATACAAATAAGTATGGTCAGAACGTGGGACCCCTTTCGGGCCAGGACATGGGCAAGCAAGGGCCATTGTGAAGTTACACGTTGTATTATGGTGGGTTTACTATTCGTGTCTAACTCATTTTTTTATGTGTAACATTTCCGGGGCAATACGTAGAGAATCTGGAAACATGGGACCATAATTTTCATCGTAGCATTTACGAAATAAATCAACATATAATTACGGTATTTCACCTCATCTAAAGATTCATAGAAACAAATGATAAAACTTTACAAGTTTAAATATTTATCGACATTCGTTAAAAAAACCGTTTTCAAAGGATGTTTCATAACGGACTCGCAGACCATTTCTTTTTATCGTGCACGGACGACATAAACGTGTTTCAAACCAAGGGGCTTGGTTTAAGAATCGAACCTGCACGATATGCACGGCCATAGTAATTAATAGTCAACTCCAACATTATGCCTGTTAAATAAACTAGGTTTACAACATTACCTGTAATCGCCGGATAACACCGGGTAAACAATAATTATTGGAAGATCACCTTATTATCAGTTTTTTATCCTACCATAATACCTTATTTATTACTGATTACAATTTCATTCATTTACTAACAAGGTAGCAAACTGTAGAACATAAATTGACTTTCTTCCATACCAAGTTCAGTAAACTACGGCGGCCTATTCTACGTATTTCCTCGTAAAAATAAATTATTTACTTTCTTTTTTAAAACCTATTATGGAACGTTTGCAAGGATGTTGGTAACGATTAAGGCAAAGTTCCGGTAAAAAATTAATGAAACTTTCCAATAATAAAGCTTACTTACCTATATTGTGATAGTTCTGGTTCTTATATTACGAAGGTAATGAAATATTGAGCAATCACTATATGAAACACGTATATTCATGCAATCCAGAAAATGAAAAATTGTAAAAAAAAAATAACCAAGAAACGTAACACATTTTTTTTTAAATATAGCCTAGAAATATGCGTACAAAAATCCCGTTCTCCGTTAACAAATCCCGATTAGGTATGCCTAATTGCCGAACGAGCCTAAACGTGGCCATCCTTTTCTATCGCATGCATCGCGCTGCGATAGAACGCGCGATTATATACCAGCCAGCTGGAACCGATATCGATAGACCGACATGTACATGTCTTGTAGCGGCGCGACCAAATCACGTGAGCTACCCCACCCCTGGTAAAGCCAAAGGCGCTGTCAAAAACAATAAAAGAATATATAATAAAACCACAATAAAACAATGTCGTCAGAGGGCTTTAATTAAACCGTCGGGAAAATCGATCAAGTATGGTCGATCGATAATCCCAGTATAGGTGACCTTTGGTTTTATTCTGTTTGGGATCATGTTGGGTCGCTATCTCAACCTGTTCGGGCAAAGTGTATCATCGACCAGCCGTGCCCTTGTAGACGACGATAGTCCAGGACAATTATACTTGAGGTTATATGAGTTGGCCGAATTTCATCAAAGACGTCCATTCAAAAAGCGACTCTAGAAGTTTCCAATATATAAAGTAAACGTTAATGTACAGGGGATTAGCCTCCGATTATTAATGTTATAATTATTAAGTAAATAATTAAAGCAGGTGTTAAAATTAATTAAAATGTCGGTCCGGCTTCAAGTTTAGGCAAGGACTCCAGTCGTTGACCTGTAATGATATCGTTCAACAGTTTGTGGAAACTTTAAACTATTTATTATGCATATAGGCACATAAGACAGCTATTTCGAGTCGGAATATAAGACTACTATAACTAAATGTGGCATTAAGGATAAGGCCCAGCAAAACAAAACCAATCATGTATGCGGGGGTGATGCTTTTATTAAAATGCAGGCTGCATCAACTTTAAATGAACCGTTATTTATTTATTTATTGATATATTGATTTATTGATTTATTGATTGATTATTGATTTATTGATTGTTATTGACGTCAAACATTCCAAACATTCCACAAAGTCATATTTTGACGACATTAAACAACTTATGATTACAGCGACTCTATTCAACTTAAACAATGGAATTGGAATTAGAATCTTGTCTTCCAAGCCTAGATTTACTTCTTGAAGCCCTTTCTTATTATTTCGTGTCGAGGATCCTGAAACAAGAGATTCCCAATGGAGAGATGAAGATGAGAAAGATGCATTTATTTGAGGAACCTCGACACCAAAGAAGAAGTCTAATGCTCATTGGCAGCGGTGCGGACAGCTCTGGCGGCCGCGACTCAGTTCGTGTTTCGAGCAAAAGTGTGCCAATATGGCTTTTTTTTGTTTGACTTACTACAAGCCAGGCCGCGCAGGACCCTTTTGCTTGGCGATGACGGTGCGTGACTTGGCCAGTGCCAATATGGCTTGAAGCCGCAAGTCAAATATATAGGCCCGTAGGTGACGTGAGTACAGTAGAAGCGGAGTTTTCCCACGTATTTGCGCGCCGGCGCACAGGTACCTACGCTAATGATAGTGTGGAACGCCATCGTATGCATTAATATCCAGGATTCGAATAAGCCGTTTTAAACAACATTGAATTTAGGAGTTATTTTTGGTTCGGTTTCTGCAGAAGTTCAGTTTTGAAAATAATCGAGTGGGTTACGTTGTATGGCATAATTATAGATAAATATACTCTTACTCTAACCGATTCGTCTTACTTACGATCTTATAAGATTCCAATTTAAAATAATTTAATTATTTCTTTGTTTTTGACGCTAAGTAAGAAAAATAGCCTTTCTTTCATTGTTAGACTGGAGAAAATTTAGTGCAAAATGTAGCAAACGTAGTTCTACATTCATATCGTCATTGTACCAGTAATACAACATGAAATACGCAGATACTTCTACATACAAATATTGATGCCAATGAATTTACACAATTTCGTGTTCCAATTCAAATCATTTATTGATAAAACATGTTGTTTACATGGTGTTAAGGTTAAACTATGTCCAGGAACATAAACCCTGCAAGGGCCAGCAATCTTATTAGAATAATGTGGGTACCGGTTCTATAATGTCATATTATGACAATTATTAGAATATAAAAATATTAATTAAGTACCTATACAGTGCATGTCACATTAGTTATTAGGTAGTTTGAAATAATATTTAATTATTGGCTGAATGCGCCGAGAGCGCGAAGCCATAAAAAAAAAAATTACTCGCAATAAAATTCTCCTCATCACGAAACAAATGCATGCCAATATTCAAAGATGAAAACAAAACCAAAATCCAACTAGTTCAAATTACAATAAATAATAGAATAAAAACTAAATATCTGCCAATCGTTACATTACTTATGTGTTTAGCTGTAAAATAAGTGAAAAATTAACTGCGAATTATTAATGGATATTTAGAGCAATATTACTATTTAAGTTTTTAATATTAGACTTTCATTGGTTCAAATGAATACTTCAAAGTATTCATTTGAACTTTAGTAAACATTACGAAACAAATATTCATTTCGTCGCCATCCCTACAAGAAATTGCTCTATTTTATTCAATTCCGAACTCCTAAAACATTGCAAAAACAATTCCGAGTTTAAATTCAAAGCCAACGGCGGCGTGCAATCAAGATGGCCGCGCCCGGCGCATGCGCCTGTGGGAATCGGCGCACAATGGTGGGATGCATTCCGTGCTCCGATTATACCAGGGCTAGCTGCTAAGGGTACTAATTGCACTAAGTCAGGGTAGCCTCAACAACGAGATTTATCACTTGCTCAATTATAGGAGTACACACCATATGACGAGGCTGTCACATTGACAGGTTGTAATATAACCAGACGGTTAGCACAAGACGGTGCGCGAGCTGTCTCGCGGCAAGATAGACTATCCAAATCCATATCTTTCTAATTAGATCACTCAGGAAGGGACAGATAAATTAGGATTTTTGGATGTTTGTATGTTTAGATGTTGGGATGTTTGTTACTCAATCACGCTTAAACGGCTTAACCGATTTGGATGAAATTTTTTACTAAGCTAGGTTATAGCCTAGATTAAAATAAAGGATTTTTTTATTCCGGGTCCACGCAGACGAAGTCGCGGACGGTAGCTAGTATTTGTATAAATTAACCATTTAAACGCAATATTTTACGCATCATTAAACAAAGTACGATAAAAACGATCCATATATACAAAGATTAAAAAAATAGAAAATAATAGAATAGTTTATTTTCTCAAAACATACTTAATCTATTACAATAATACTGACCCCCACACTAGGCATTGCCTGTCCCGTGGGGAAAATAACACAATAAGCAAAATTTAGGAAAAAAATTTATTATAATTGGAGCAGAAAATGCTTAGACTACTACTAACTGTTTTTTCACGACTTGATAAAGACTACTTAATATCTATCAGGTAAAATTATGTAAAACCTCTAGGAAGTTACTATTGTGGGATAAATAGCGCACATCGTCCAATAATATGTGTTATTCATTGTACAGTGAGCTTCAGATAAAAGTCTAATAGAAACCTATTAGATGCAACGATATAATATTAGGTATCGCACTCCTCTGTTAACTACATAACCTGTACCACATAGGAATGTAGATATGAACTGAGAGACCGTATATTCTTCACAACAGAGCTCAATAACCGTGTGTGAACCGTTTCACGAAGAACATGTTAAACTGGCAACGCTTGTCAAATAGCTAGTCGTTATTGGCCACCCCAGTGTGGCCAGTTTCGACTTTTAAAATTGTAACTCATAGCTTCGTAGGATCGTCGATACAGCACGTCTAGCACACGACGGCCGCGACATACTCTCGATTTTTATCGCACTATACCTCTTCTTCTAAGTGTTCTAATAAGAGAGAGACGGATAGTGCGAGAAAAATCGAGAGAGCTCGCGCGCCGTCGCGTGCTAGCCGTGCTGGCCTCCCTTTCATCAACTGGAAATTTGACACCCGTAATAGTATTCGACGTAGAGACGTGTCAAATACATTGCTGGCCAGCGACCATTTCAAGCCAGATGTGGACGGCGAATTATCATCCTCGAACAAATGTGATTGTAAAATAAATGCCAGACATGAGAGAAACAGGCTATGTTTGTATACTTACTACTCAAAAGAAAATAAGTACACGGCATGGTGATTGTTACGCCAAAATTATATTGGACAGCAATATATATTTTGTCCTGCTATTGACACCAGCATGGACTCAAAAGGATGCGGGACATTGGTTATAAATTAGCCACTTATCAATTAATTTATGTCCATAATGAACAATAAAATTGAAAAAAGTAAGTGGCCCTTATTTTGTTTTGAGCGTATACCTATGTGTTATGCTTTATATAAATCAATAATAATAAATATAAAATATTATTTATTGGCCATTAAACTGCAGCAATGCAAACACAAAACATATATAATGTACAAAGACGAACTCTTCCCTATTTTTTGTATTTTGCCCAATTCATGACAAAAAGCATAAAAATCGTTGTCGCGAACATGGCCAATTACCATTAACCGTAGTACGCTAGTAAAAATAAAACGAATCGTAAACATAGCCCTAACGTCAGCCTTCCCAGCCGCCTAAACGTGACCGGGGAGGGGACATTTCCTGATGATACTACGCCCTGCGTAACCGACGATGTGATCGGAATAATTCTACCGGTCATTCTTACGTCGCTCACCGACCACGTCTTAGGAAACCAGTATAAATCTGACCTCCCGTCACGCATAGCTGTTACGAATCTCAAGCTCGTGGCACTAGAGAGATGAGGTGAGACAGATTGGAGAATCGCATAGCAGGTATTGGGTTATACCTCGTAAGATAAGTTGAAACACAAGACTATAGCTGGTGTCAGAGTGTAGATAGGTCTGCGTCAATTCCCCTTCCACCCCCATGCATTTCAAGAAATAAAGTAGACCAATATGCCCATCTTAACCTTTCTACATGCCGAATTTTATCATAATTGGTTCAGTGACTTAGTGACCCAGTGACTTTTCATGCCTAAGCATGAAAAGGTAACAACAGAGTGTTATATTAGTATGGATTATAATAGAAGAGTCAAAAGTTAATAGCTAGATCAGATTGCAAGTTATACGACCGGTTAGCCTAGTGGGTAGTGATGCTGCCTACGAAGCTGAAGGTCCTGGGTTCGAATCCCGGTAAGGACAAATATTTGTGTGATGAGGTGATATTTGTTTCTGAGTCTTGGATGTTTTCTATGTATTTAAGTATTTATATCTATTAAATATATCGTCGTCTAGTACCCGTAACACAAGCCTTATTGAGCTTACTATGGGCCTAGTGCGATTTATGTAAGGTTGTCCCCTTATATTTATTATTTATTATAAGTTATACGGGATTAGTAAAATATCATACGGCCTACTTTGAGAATAAATCTCATTTATTTATTTATTGTGTGCATGTTTATCTATAAAACTCGTGTCTATATTCGTGCACGACTTCTCACAAGCTACAACATGCAAACATTGATCTGTAACAATAATTGAATATGTGTTTGAATATACACTTCTTTCGACAGAGAAGTCGGGAAAAATAACTGGTTTCCGAACAGATCCAATGCACGTTACGATCATGAGATAATTTAGAGTAATTAAAAACTTGATTATGAACCGTGGTCATGAGAGGCGAACACCAACAAAACTTTCTTTAGTTTAATAACTGTTGTATTATTGTTGCTATGGGTACTTGGGTAGCATCTGCTCAACCAGGATTATGAAATCCCCAATTTTTCTTTTGGGAACTCGAGATAAAACGTATTCTCCAACTATCGTTTTCCGGTATTCTCACTATGTCAAACCCATTTAAACTCGTTCAGCAGTTAAAGCGTGAAAAGGGAAGAAACTGACAGACGAATAATTTTAGAATTTTAAGACATTGTTATTAGTTATGAATGTACTGAAAAATGGAATGATACTATCACAAAACAACATTTGGAATATGTTAGAAGCTGAGGTTAAAAGTTTAAATATTTTCCCCGAGTAGCCAAACCTGTAACGAAAACGCGCCGGTGCCGCCCTCGCCATGCCCCAACAATATTTGTTCCAAAGAATTCCTTTACACTTGTCAAAAAGCAAATAGTCTATACAAAGACTTCGGAAAGTAAAAAGTAGAGGAAGAAAAACAAAAGGTCGAAGCGAGAGGTGAATACGAATGCGACGTTTCCAACCGGGATAAAAACATAAGAAGCTATGTGACTTCAACCCACTTACACCTTTCTTCGATTGGTTCAACTGACTGCGGCATAAAATAAATCATTATATATTCGAAACACGGCGTACTCGATAATAATAGACAGCGATAGGGTTGACTAAAGTTACATCACGGTGTTTGTACACCGATCTGGAATACCTTATACGGCCCTAACGATCCTTTACGCTATAACAGATAATAAAATGACGACCACAGACGGAATCATTAATGCAAGTTAACATCGGCACTCAATTAAATAATTAGAGAAAAATAAAAAGCTCACGTGAGAGCTTTAGAAAAAGCTGACACCCCTAGCGATCCAGTTGAGCAAACGACGCGCGCCGCTGCGCCCGCGCTGCGAGTGGGAAAGGGACGGGTGGCTCCCCGCGCGGGTGGGAGCGAGACGGGTAGGCTGCACTCGGCGGATGCGAGGGTTTTCGATCGTTGACTCCTTTCAAGGCCACGAGCAAGTCGCTTTTTGTTCTGTGTCATCGCTTGCGAGCTGAAGGGCTGTAATAAGGCCAAGGGTGCGTTGCGTCACTCGGCCAGACATTGGGCCAGACAATACCTACATTTAAGGACAACCAACACGTATACGTAAGTATACGTAAGACTACCAAAATATTGAGTGAAAATATTTTCTTGTAGAAAAATACGCTGAATTTTTGTTTCGGGGCTGGTTTGGCCGGTAGAGGATTTTGAACATTCGTATGTGTAAATATTTTGGACAGGACGTCTACTTATTAGGTTGTAACTTGTAAGTAGGCAGTTACAATATCCTCAACAGAACAAAAATCTCAAAGTAACATACTGTATGAGTGTTCAGTAAGTACTTGTTTACATTTCATAGAGTGAATATTTTTATCTCTATCAACTCGTGGCTGCAGTTGGGTAACGTAGTTGGAAAGCACTTCGTTGAGTTTTAACAGCATACTATGAAAATTTACCTTAAATT
Source organism: Epinotia bilunana (assembly GCA_947049275.1). Classification (NCBI taxonomy): domain Eukaryota; kingdom Metazoa; phylum Arthropoda; class Insecta; order Lepidoptera; family Tortricidae; genus Epinotia; species Epinotia bilunana. The sequence goes on from OX346263.1 coordinate 1,143,594, forward strand.
ACCCATGATAGTTGTTACAAATTCAAAAAACTAGAACGTTCTGTTATTATAACGCAGCTTTATTCGAAGTAGACCATTGGGCCTCACTCTATCCGTCTCACTTTCGACTCGATATAGTATACCCATCACTAACCTGCCCTAACTAGGCTTGGCTAGATAACGACAGGTCGACGGCCTTTTATCATTGATACGCCGACACCCTAAGAACAAACATGGAAGAAAATGATATGTGTGTGCTACGGTAAAATGTTGCTTGTTTTCTGGAAAACTGAATTATCATGAGCACTTTTGACAACGACTCTCCCTGAGCTTAACGATGCGTATACGCGTTGACGTGTCATATGCGTCACGTATTCTTCATACATTTTGCTGTGTTTTACGGTGCGTTAGCGTATTTTGAGCAGCGCTGTGGTCGCACCTTAATGCGATGAGGTTTGTTTCTAAGCGGTTCTAAGGAGTATAGCAATGAACATTTCCTAATTTAAGGTGACGTGATTAAGAGAGGCGCAGAAGTGGACCTTGTGGTACACAAATACGTGTTTCGCTCAATTGATGTCTAAGAACCATAATGATTAATTGTAACATAACTTCTAAAATGCAGAGATTGGAGTCCATTCAAATAGGTTAGGTTTAAGTACTTGTAAACAATGTAAAACCCTATTGATTAATGAAAAAAGCAGAACTTAGAGAAACTAAAAACTAAAGGTAATTTGAGAAGGGCTGCAGACTACAGCGGATCCAACTCCATGACAAATGTCGTGTATATTATATTAAATATTAACAGATCCTAGTTATTGATTCTAATGATTGCTTTGACGTCTAAGCGTAATTTCCTGTAAAAACAATCGTTTGAATTGGAGTAAATTATTATAAACAGTATCATTCATCGGATGGACAATGGTTATGCGCTATATTTGTGGAAACAAGCTTCCCTGCTCCCTTTGTGGGTGACAGTGCGAGACACAATTCAAATTCGATTATTCTCATACGTGTGGACACTGTCAAATTGGATTCTTAGTAGGTGATTTTTACAGGTAAGTAGCATGAAACCAAAATAAGAAAATCTCCGTGTAATTGCTAATTCATTGCAACGATAATTAAAAACCGAACCTAAAAACATTGTTTTATCCTGGTTTATTCATACTTAGGTACGAGTATTATAACGAGTTTAATCCCGGAAAAGGTCATAAGACACGTGTTCTCCCCGAAATCATACCGAACGTGATGAATTGTGAGTGTAATTAAGAAAAACTTCGCTGACGGTGCGCACTACGTACTTTACTAGCTATTATGACTAATTATTTGTCAAGGAAGAGTCATGGCAATAGCCACTGTTGCGACTTCTATCTTGGCGTCGTAATTCGTTAATAATACCATTGCCCCCCTATACAGTACCTTTTAGAGAATTAAAGTAGGTAATGCAATTTCAAACAATTAATTTCCTTGTCTCGGTAATTGCCGAACTCTGAAATCGGGGTAAAAGTCGCTACAATGGTCGCTATTTTTTTTATGTGTAATTTGTGCCGTTAAGTTAATGTATTTTCTTTCTTTCTTTTGGCAAGATTCCTGGCACGTAATATAGTTTTAAATACAGGGGCATTTTTATTACAGATAAAACTTTACCAACGACAGATGCTAGTTTAGTGTTCATGATATACACAACTGCATTTTTTGTATACCGAACCACTAGTAGACGTATCTACGCACAAATAGCTACAGAATGGTAAATATAGGGGCAAATGCATCTGTTTTACAACGCTGTTTTGACTCCCCTAAACAGCTGTAATTAATTGTAACAGCACGAGTCTTAGTGGGTCAATTTATTTTTAAACCGACCCTACATTTGCAGGGCTTGGCTTCCTGCACTCATTCTTATACTGGGTCAAGATTAATCTTAAATGCTTTGTTCATATAGACAGAAATACTGCGGGGTGATTGCGCAACTTCTCAAACGAGTTTACATGTAACTGGTTTACAACTTCAAAAAATGACAGTTCATATGGGTAGGTAAAGCTCGTTCGAGAAATCACGCAATTATCCTGCTTTTCACTAGATTAAAGATATTGAAGCTTAATTTTGATTGTAAAGTATCGGCATAGCCCGCTCCTAGCGTATTTTGGTCTATAGGTATACTAGGTACAGTCGAGTTCATAAATATATGAGCATCCCCAAGGCTTCAAAAATAAATGTCTTACATAGAAAGGTACATACACATCTGAACAGATATTTCAATCAAAAATATGTAGGTACACGAAAGTCGCAAAAATGAGTAACAAGCCGCAATCAAACACTAATGACACTTCTATGACGTCACACTCAAAGTAAAAGACAAATGTATCATTTGACAGTACTCTTGCTTTTCGGTGCTTGTAATTTTTCAAAACTCGAACTGTTATGTTTGTTCAGATATTTATGAACTTCTACTTGTTCACATAAAATTGGAGTACAGATATTTTTGTGCTATATATATTTTAATATTTGAAAAAAAAACCCTTGTTTAGATATTTATATGTACTTTCACTCGGTCAAATAATTTTGAAAAATATTAGTACATATATTTATTACTTTGCATTTACTTTCATATTATTGAAAGGCTTGCTCAGATTAATATGACAGGACAGGTGGCATGTGTACATATTTTTATTTATTAGATATCTGTTCAGATGTATATGTACCTTTCTATGTAAATTTATTTTTGAGACCTTGGGAATGCTCATATATTTATGAACACGACAGTACCAGAATTTTAGATATCGTATTATCCTAAACGATCGGGAAGAGACAGAGCAGAGGGAGAGAAGGAAGATAGAGGGAGAGACATTTCTTACCGCCTAAATCTTCGTATGACCCCAAGTAAGCAACGGTTTTGGGAGTCACTTTGGAGACCAACGTTTGGATTTGTTTTGAGCTGTTGTAAATAGCAGCGGATTTTAACTATTGCAATTAGATATATTTCATTTCACATTGCCGTTTATTAACATACCAATAGTTTAGTTAGGTAATTAAGCTGCTTTTAAAGTTAGCAGGCAGCCATCGCTGATCTTCATTTTGAACTAGCATGTGTCTAGTTAGTAGGTAGCCATCAGATTTGAGAGCCGTTACAAGAAGAAGGTTCTTGTAAGGGCTAGATTCATCATCACCTTTTTTTATCAAGAGAAGTAATTAAAGCTAGCGCAATTCGATTTTGATAAGAATTTGCATATTTACTGATTTATCTGATCGAGGTATCTACTCGTGGATTAGTTATAAAAAGTAATTTGACATCTTGACTACGAACTGAATCACAAGATTCCGTGACCCATCCCAGTCTATGGGACGATGTCATCAATATATACTCCATGTTTTACACGATAATAACCTTTATAACAAAGGGATAAAGGCTGATTATAGGAATAAAGGGATTCCGTGGGCGCGCCCACGTTTGGAGTTTGATGATTCATTATGAGAAATGAATTTTGTCGCGTCAGGATCGTGCTTTCTATTCAGTTGTGTTGCTAGGTGGCCTGATAATGATATCCGTTTCTCACTCTTGCGCCTCATTTTAAAACGAGATGGATACAATTCTTATTGATGATTATACTGTGCCTCTTAGTAGGGTTGGACTGATATGTAAGTTTCAATGGTAAATTTTTCTCGACGTCGTCGTAAGGGGAGATTAATTATACAATGTATACTTATTGGTTGTAAGTACTCGTTTCTTATGCGATATCTTCGCCGTTCAAAAATTCTATGATATGCTTGCTATAAATATTAAGGTGATTCGATTTCCATACAAAACGTATTTTAAGCTTAAGCCATGCGCAGGCTAACGGCGTGATATTTAAAAAAAATTATGTAACAAACTTTCATAAATTGGCTTTCCATTTGCGCCAAATTCCCCCTTTCCTAGAATAAACTTGTATAAACTAGAACAACTTAAAAAAGTAGTTTTCCCAAAGTATCACGTCCCAAATTTAATTTCTCAAATTATTCTAGGGTAAGTATTCAAATTTATTCTCGGAAAGGGGGAATTTCGCGCAAATGGAAAGTCAATTTATGAATATTTGTTACATAAGTTTCTAAAAATATCACGCTGTTAGCCTGCTAATGTCAAAAGACGTTTCGTATGGAAATCGAACCACCTTAACTAGCGGCCTCATAGTTATTAGGTAGTCGATTGACTGGTCTTCTTACATAAAATCCTTTTTGGAAATAGATTTATATTTAAGATGCTTATTTCTTTAACATTTTTAGATTGAACATGGATATACCTATGTATAAACTAAGATGAAAATAACGAAGACTTACGTACCTAACGATGATCGTGCATTATTTACTGAAAATAAAAGCCATTATTTTCATTAATTTGTTTATTTTTGTCTGCACATCAACGTGGCCGGCAGACTTTGCGTCTATCAAAAAAAGTCTACCGAACGCACGTGTTTTTCAACAATTACGAACAAAGACCTACCCTAATTGAAGAGGCGTCTTGGAATTAAATTAGCAGAAATGAACTTGAAAACGCAGACCCATAAACACTATAGCAGAGCTTACAAACTATTATGAATCGAATGAACAAGAGCATAAGTTTGAATTTACAAGTAACGCGCTATCCAAGATGGAGTCGCGCTCGAGCGCAGCTTTTTAGTTCCTTTTTCTTGAAATACTCAACCAACAGGCCGGTGCAGTAACTTGCTAGGGGTAGAACCGCGCGCACGGAATTCAGTGTTCAATTTGAACTATGCGGTGTTCAAACAGTTAAGTTGGAAAGTTACAAAGTGGGGTTATTTTTTGTTGTTATCAAGAGTGATAGTCTGTGTGCAGTCGGCCGTGCAGTGGAAATGCAGGGGCGTTTTTCAAAACGGAAATAATGGTAATTTGTTTGAGTTATGTGCGAAAAAGCGGTTTGACGTGTCCGTATCATTGTGATAGGCAGAATGCCATGAAGCCGAACATAGTCTAGTTTTTTAAAAGAAATGCACCTACTTATGAAATGGCGGATAGATTCAATTTTCCAATAAGATAATTATTTGTGGTGATGTGCCATTGACTTATATTACTAGAGTAGACATCACCTAGCATAAGTTTGCGCACGTCAACACTCATGAGAGTATGTTGGGTTAGTCTGTGGCGGGCAGTGATGGCGGTCGTTTCGAGTGCAAATTCTACTCAAAACTTAAAAAAATGCCTTCTTTTGCATTGCGCTATTGCACCAACAAAAAACCCAACAATAGTTAAAGTACGGGAATCACTTTTCATCGCCAAATTCACAGATTTTTTAAATAACATGATTTTTTCCGTACTTTTACTATTGTTGGGTTTCTTGTTGGTGCAATAGCGCAATGCAAAAGAAGGCATTTTTTTAAAGTTTTGAGTAAAAATTGCACTCGAAACGACCGCCATCACTGCCCGCCACAGACTAAACCAACATACTCTCATGAGAGTATGTTGACATGCGCAAACTTATGCTAGGTGATGTCTACTCTAGTAATATAACTCAATGCTTCAGACTTATTGTTAAGTATTCCTATATTAGTGGTTTGGGTAATGGGTAGATGCGTATCTTGTTATGATATTATTATTTTATTATTTCCAGGTGATCTCTCATCCCTGGTATTCGGGGTACAGTACAGCTATTGCTGTAGGCTGAACTCCCATTGAGCAAATTGGTGGGTAGGTACCTAATTAATTCATTGATTAAAGATAATTAAAAGAAGATGCTGTTAGCATTCATTATTTTTGCTTGATGCAAAATACTCTCTGTATCGTGCATTAAATAACTAAGTATGAAAGATGATGTTTGTGCCTACTAGGCACATTCTCTAACTTGCCGGCAAAGTGGCAAAATGTTGAATTTATTTCTGATTAATAGTTATTATTATCGCCATCTACAAGTGTGTTTTACAGGTTATATTACAGGTAATAAGTACTTTCCGGATTCCTGTTTCCTCTCAATGGTGCTGCACCATTTGCCCTTTCTGTCATATTTAAGACTATATTGAATTTTTATATAATGGCTCACAAAATTAGCAAACGGCCGGAAATGCCCGCATCGTGACACTAAGGGCTACTAATTTACCAACGGGTAACGTTTCCGTTATACTTATTTTTAAACATGTATATAACTATTTTATTATTTTAACTTAGAGTAAAGACCTATTCTGTATCATCAATATCATCATTAACCAAAACGTAACAGAGCTTTGAAAATAAATGTTATCTTTATGGATGGCTAATTTTCATTACGGAGTGGAACGAATTAAATTTCACTATTAAAAGTGCTTAACGTGTAATTTTTTGGAAAACGTTACAGTCCTTGGACCCTGATTCGTATTCTAATACGTATCGAGCTACCGTTGAGCTAGCGCAGAACGAAACATTGAAATGCGAATGCGATGCAAAATTGGTGCAGTGTGCAAAATATGGGACATATTTATGAGTAAGTTGTCGGCAGGCACCCATATTTTTAAACTTTACTATCAAATAAAGCCCCAATTATGCTGCTCACAGCCACCTATGTCAACCTGGTTAGACTTTTTGCTGGTTCGTCTCAAGCGAGTTGGTGCGCCTGAAACTCGCGAATACCATTCCAGCTCTGCCGATCAAGAGTGTTTTTCCAACACCGTTTGACAGAGAAAACCGAGGTTTGGAAGTAAATCAGCCTAAGGTAGCAGGTTCAGCGTATTCGCGAAATTAAATAGATAGATACTACTGCTTAAAGTACCCCATACTGTGCCAATAGCAACTTAAAGACCTAATTCCACAAAATACTTGCGTGACATTTAACCAGTTAGGATTCTTACTTTAATTTACCTAAACTTAAATGTTAAAGCCCCTACAAAGTGGATATGCCCGCCTTTTACCAGCAGCTAACTACCTCCACACCACAGGGAAAGCTACGATAAATCTAGTTTGTACTAAGTAGCAATTTAGGTGCTTTCTACCTAATGGTTCTGGGAAGCCAATCCGCATGCGCTAAGCGTGACGGCCGTGAGCCCCTCCGCTAGGCCCTCAGTGCTCGGTCTTGAATGTATGCAATGTAGAAGATTGTTACGTTTTGACTGAGGGTTTGTGGTAATTTGAAATATTGTGTGTAGGTAATCTATTAGCAGCTACTTAGTTATGAGTTGTTCAGGGACCGTAGACAAGGTTACAATCGACAAGCGCTAACGCCAATAGAAAATAATAAAATGTATGGGAATGACAGATGTTAGCGAAAAGTCGGCATCTGTCATTCCCATACATTTTATTAGTTTTCTATTGGCGTTAGCGCTTGTCGATTGTAACCTTGTGTCCGTGTGCTACCAATTGTTGACAGTTTGAATCCTCACGCTCGCATCAATTACCTACCTACTTTTCGGGAATGTATGCGTACCTATACTTAACATTTAGGGCACTGCGCCTGTGGAATGTAGTTGCTGATCATTAATAAGGTTCTAGAATGCATAAATTAAGTAATACCACCTACTTACTTTGACTAATCTATTAATAAGGTTCTAGAATGCATAAATTAAGTAATACCACCTACTTACTTTGACTAATCTATTAGAACGTGACAGACAATACACAGCCTAGAATCTAGCATCTTTATAAAGAAAACTAGGTATAAGGTAAACGTTGAAAATAAGATATGCGTGCCAAGTTATGTATATTTTCCTCGGGTCGGGTGCTTGGGTCGACACTTCTTGAGGGATTAGGCCGCGTTTAGGCTTGAATTTCCATAGCGGCTGAAAAGCGCGCATGTCGTGTCACATCCTACTAATATTATAAATACGAAATTTGGATGTTTGGATGTTTGTTACTCAATCACGCCTAAACGGCTTAACGGATTTGGATGAAATTTAGCACGAAGATAGTTTATAGCCTGGATTAAAATATAGGATAGTTTTTATCCCGGGCCCACGCAGACGAAGTCGCGGGCGGAAGCTAGTCGTATAATAAAGAGGTAGTTTCCAAGTTTGATCCTTTGTATACAATCTCCGAAACGACTCGTGCGACTTCAAAGCTTTCACTGCCTACAAATTTTGAGTTTTGGGGTGCACACAAACTATTTTTCCGCGGGTTCGCGTGCGTTTTTTGTGCAAAGCCGCGTGAGCAGCTAGTTTATAATAAATCGCATAGCAATATTAGACTCATCATTGATCATCATTTTCAGCCCGTAATCGCCCACTAGAGCATATTAGACTATTTATCATTTATTTATTTATTTATTTATTTCCACACATACAATTATCATTACAGGCTGGGCCCAATGCGATAATGTAGCAACAAATTATCTATTTTAATAAAATAACTACTTAGGTATCTATTCAATATAACAAAGAGTTAATAATGCTATTTTTGTTAATTCACTCATCGTACATGAGAATAGGTCTACATGCGTGGCTATGAGGTTCAGGGTACGCACGGCGCGCGTCGTCGGCGCCTCGCGCAGCAGCTCGGTGCGCCCGCGCGGCACGGCCTGCAGCCCGGGCTGACGGCTGACGGCGCGCCACGGTCGTGCGCGGAACACAAATACCCACCGACCCCAATATATCCGCATTGTATATCTTACCCCTAAGCAGCTTAAAGATATATGTAACGAGTGCTAGCTCCCTTCTGACTTTCAGCTGATTGTATCCGACCATGCCTAAAATAAAAAATGTCGGATACATCAGCGGATAAAACGGGTATACGCCATATTGCCTCATATACATATACCTAATAAACTTATTCTGTATCCGCTCTAACATAAGAATATACTTTGCTTCGTGTGGAGCCCATATTTCAGCATTGTATTCTAGCTGGCTTCTATCCAACGCATTATACAAAGATGTTATAGCCTTCATATTTGTGAATCCATCATTAATTCTATTTTCTGGTATTTCAGGTGAAACACGGAAACAATAACCACAAGGAAGAACGAAGTGTAGGCACCGTCGTCGTGGAGGATTTGAAGAACAATACGTTACTAGAAGCATCTAGAAGATCGTCGGTAACGTCTGGGCTTGGTAACTCCACCACCGTTGGCGCTGTCCATTCGCCAACGGCGGCAGAGTTCCCGCTCCTAGGCGCATGGTTCTGCGTTCTAGAAGATAATCTCAACATTCTATGATGTTCTAGAAGATATACTAATATGTAATTTTTATTTTAGGCAAATATCAGAGAAGGGACGTCGATGGAAACTGTCTGGCTTACATTGTTGATTTCAAGAAAAGTTTATAATAAGTATATATTCGCTCTTGTATCGAATATTTATCAACTTTTGTGACTAACTTCTTGTGTAATTCATATGGCACTAACCGGATTTAAATCTCCATTGTTTGTAATAAGAATGTTAAGGCTCAGTTGTGTTAGTCACGCTGCCTCAAAAACACTCCTTTCATGGTGCACTTGGTGCAATTGACACCTGTCATTTCAGTACAATATAATCTAAACTTAAAAATTAGCCAAGTGCGAGTCGGGCCACGCTCAGTGTAGGGTTCCGTAGTTGGTAAGAAAGACAGGCTTCTTAGTTACATCGACGACACGCGCGCGCCAACTAAATGGTTGCGTCGGCCGAATTTGTACGAAAGTTGGCCTTTATAAGTACATTTTAAGTTGGTCGATTACTCGGTAACTAGTTATGCCTACTTCGCCGTGATAGTTTTCCTTTTAAATTCCTTATATGTACTACTGCCACGATTTTTGTCACATTCCCAGTAGCAGCCATTTAGCCGGCAGGGGGGGACACATGTCTCGAGAATAATATCTCGCAAATGAATCACTAATTTAAAATAATTTGAAAAATCGTTTTAAGGAACCCATAATATTTTGGGACAAGTTATCCAACGATACCCCACACTATGGGTGACAATGACATCCCCACTTAGTGACCAAAAAAAATTTTTTTAAAGATTTTATTCTTCTGTTTTGTCGGCGTGATTGATTTATTATATCCATGCCGAATTACAGTTTTCTAGTAGTAATGGTTAGTGGCCGGCTAGCTTATCCGAAGACGGACGAAAGGTCGGACGGACATGGCGAAACTATAAGGGTTCCTTGTGGACTACGGAACACTAAAAGACGGACAAGTGTGAGTCGGACGCGCCCACTGAGGTTAGTAATTTCGTAGTTAATAACAAATGTATAGTTTTTATATTTTTCCCTGTACTTGTAGTATAAGCCAAATTTCGGAAAGTACCCTATCAGAGATTTCCTGACTGTCGAAATATACGTTTTTTGCGGCTAAAACGGACTTACCTTTTTTATTTACGCTAACTCAGAAGTTTGATTTTTTCACAGCATCAATGGGCTGTAGACCCGAGTATATGGTTTTAATTTCAACTCGATACCTCCACGCGTTCCCAAAGGTAAAGGATCTTGACAGACAGACAGACGGACAACCAAGTGATCCTACAAGGGTTCCGTTTTTTCCTTTTGAGGTACGAAACCCTACAAAGTAATGGGACGGTGCGGAGTGCGGAGCTGTAACCCGCTGCAAGTTCGATGATAATATTATAGTTATCAAAGGATCATAAATAAAACGCCAAAATACTAACAAATCTTTAATTTAACAACATCTAACCAAATAAAAATCAAATGTTACAAAAAGGAATACCGAGTGTTAAGCACCACTATCGCAACCCCGCGGCTTCTCTTTGTAAAATTAAACCAGAGAGAACAGTCATTTGTAGTGATAATGTCAAATAATAAAAAAACCGTTGCGGTGCTTTCCCACTAACGACACGAGATGAAGATTGTAAGTCAATACTTACATTCAATAATCACAATAATAATGAATAATTACAATTAATTGAATAACAGCGAAGACAAAACAACCATTTAATCGCAGACTCACCGGTGGAAACCCCGTATTACACCCATTTTGTAGTAATTGACAGGTCGGTGTCAGATAGCCATCTAGAGCCACGCTATTTAGACAGCACGAATTTTTCTTCGACTTCAGCACTCTAATTACTCTCCGAAACTAACCGAATATATTCGGTATTATATTAGTTTGTAGTTATATATGAACATTGAAGACGCTACCCTGAAGGGGCTATGGGCCCACGGGCGTTCAATTATACTGTGCAATATCGACTTTCATCTTGATCACATTTTTTATGAATGTCCTCTTGGGGCTAAAGGTGCATATCCACCAGAGATGTACGAAGATGTGTTTTGATATATTTGACACATTGCATGATTGACAGCTAGGTGTCGAATATACTATGAAACCACAGCCGCGCACAGAATGACCCCAAAGCGGTCCACTTATCAGCCCTGAAATAAATTTAAGATAAATAAATAAATAATTTTCAAGTAAGTACTTGATTGACTTTTAATGACTACTCGTTTTGTTGCGATAGTCACTTTCCTTCAGCTTTACGTCTTGAAATCCGAATTAAATATACGAAATTAGCAAATAATTTAAAATCCTTTATACACAGAGCTTCAATCAGTTACATCTTTAGTCAAAATCTACTTATTACATAAATAGTTATTTATTAGTATACACTACCTATGGCGATATATTACAAGGGTACAGGACAGGGGGCGCTCCTTGACTGTCGAGCACTCGGCTCTTTCACTCCAAAACTGACAAAAACAATTACTATTTTTTAATAGCGATAGAAAATTGAAAGATGAGTGGTATTGACCATTCGTATTTAATTCTATCGCTAGAATGTAAGTGCCAACAATGGTTATTATCATTATCATTAAATAATCATCAATAAAGATGTCCACCGCCGGACAGGCCTCCCCCAAAGAGTGCCACAATGACTCGTATATACTTGTATTTAATTTTCGAGCGCTCGAAAGTCAATAATTGGCCCCTAGGTCTTATTCAGGAAACTTAAAAACACTTAAATATTTCTTATGACTTTTGATGTGGAGTGTGTTCACGAGACCTGACCTCATTGTAACATTATTTTTCCGTGCTACAAAGTACAAACCCCGTTATATACCTATATAATTATATAGGTACTAGTACATTGAATACAAATGTCAAACCTCAGTCTCTCGATCAACATACAAAGACATGAATATACCTACACAATAAAAATATTTATAACCTACTTGAAACCACAAAATGGTGAAAAAAGTAATTCATAAGTTCATTAGTAATTAAATAAAAGAACCAAACTACTCATCATCATCATATCAGCCAAAAGACGTCCACTGCTGGACATAGGCCTCCCCCAAAGAGTGCCAAAATGACCTTAAAGGCGCCAGGACTGGTCATTGTGGCACTAAATTAGTATTTCTTGGTTATTCTGAAAGAACACAAGTGGTAAGGTAAACGTCCGAGTGCTCGATGCTATGGCATGGGCACTCTATGTTAAAGCAATATGGGTTAAATTCAAACTAAGAGGAAGTCCTCTTCTAGGAAGTCTCGAAACAAGTTTGTTCATTCGAATTTAAGCCATGTCACTTTGACATAAGAGTCCCATGCCATATACTACAGTACATCGTCGATAGTACAGCGTCGAGCACTCGGACGTTCACCTTATGACCTCAAAGAAAGATGGGGTAAACTTTTTCTGCAATCAGAATGTACAAGCGAGTAACATCTTTTTCAGAGTCAAGAAATCAAGGTAAGGAATTATTATGAACATGTCAGGAAACTAACCTTTTGCATAGGAAACCTTTCTGAATAAGACCATTAATAGCATAAATCTGCCCAGCTTAGAACTATTAGAGTCATTCGTGTAGCACTTGTGTCGGAGTGAGGGTAGAAAACAGACATCCATCTATTTTTTATTACATGTAACATTTATAATATACGTTTTATAACTATGTATGTTTAAGGTGTCGCCAGGAACTGCACTTTTTGTGAAAATAAAAGTATTAGACTGTTCAAGAGTTATGCTTTTATGATTTTCTAATGGCTGCCAGTCGCCCGTTTCATGAAGCTACAAATTTAAATTTGACTGATCTAAACTGGCAACACTGAGGCACTTGACTAATCACCAATCACCACTGGCAATTTGGCAATGTTGCTAGTAAAACTGTAGCTTGTAGAGTCGTTAAACGGGGCACATTAGGCAGATAATAAAAATGTATAAATATTCGTTTAAAATTTGGGTGAGTATTGCTGGTTATAAGATTAAATCAACGCCCTATAAACTACTCGGCGCCACAGAAAAAAAGCCGAGGTCGAGTCTATTGTTTTTGGACTTCATTGTGACGAACAGCAGTGGAAGTCAGTGGTGGCGAATGGGTTTAAAGCCTTGACCAAAAAATTCGCCGTAAATCAAAAAGTTGCCAAAAGACGCAGTTGCTGTCCACACCGTACTGCTTACACAAACATTGCATTAAAACTGTCATCAATGACTTAGATCTATGAAAGTATGAGACCAGTAACTAAGTTCCAAATTAATCTTAACTCTATTGGGTCGCATAAGATTCAAATTAAAAATACTAAGGCCCGTTTGTATTAAGATCCGTTAGACCTTATCTCGGTAAGTAACGTCAAAAAATTTACTGGTCTACTAAAATTTCATCTGACATTTGGTCTAACGCATCTTTATAAAACCGGGCTCCGGGGTTCGCGTTTCGCTTCAGGGCTTTAATTGGAGTGAATTTTTAATAAAACTTTCGATGAAATTTGAGTTAATAATGAAAAGTTCAAATTTAGTCTGTATTGTTCACTAGAACTACTAGAGGCGTTTAGATAGTTCCATACAGTAGGTATGTATCACATGATAGAGAAAAACTAAGGGCGGGTCACACCGCGTTACTATTACAGACCGATCAACGTTAAATATGGCGCCGGCAGCTGTCATTCCGTACAAACCTGTCAAACTTTCCATAAATTTAGATTTTTATCGAACACCGCTTACGATTACACTGTTTGGTGCAACCCAGCCTAAGAACTTTAGGGCGGTTACACACTGCTCCTTCTTGCAGCGATATAAACTCGCATTTCACGACCGAGTTGCATTTTGTAATCTGTAGGTACTTATACATATTTACTCAGAAAAAGAAATCGTCTCTAATATTATACATTTATTTTATAATTATAATTATAATTCATGTGGAACACTGATTAAAAAATATCAGCCAATTATACGTTAAGGTCCAGGCCCATTTGTAGGATTTCATGCTTCGCTTAGTAAAAATTTGAACAGTTCGGAAGTTCGACCGAAACTTCTTAATGGTTCCACGATTACAACCAAATGGAACCGAAAATTCCGCAATCAGCCTGCACGGTTATCACAAGACGGCGTGCGAGCGGTGTCGCGGCGAGATAGACTATCCGTCTCTTTCTAAGTGGCTAGTCTATCTCGCCGCATCACAGCTCCCGCGCCGACTCACTTACTGCCTAACCACTGATCTTAGCTATCATATCACAATTTGACTCTGACAGAAACGAAAAATCTAAATTCCTTACAGTCAGTGCCATCACATAAAATAAAGGACCTACGTTCAGTAGGTAGTGGCAACCCGCAGCTTGACCGGTCTTTACCACTCCTCCACTTCCTCCACGTCCTCACTACCATAACCTCACGGCTCCATCAAGACCTCATATCATTACCAATAAATGTATAGCTAGGCCAATCAACTTTTATACTGATACTACTGACAGTTTTGCCGTGTTACTTTTACGCTGGCACCTAATCCCAATATTTGGCGTAGGCACTAGTTTTACGAAAGCGACTGCTATCTGACCTTCCAACCCAGTGGGAACCTAGGCCTTATTAGGATTAGACCGGTTTCCTCATGATGTTTTCCTTCACCGAAAAGCCATTGTTAATCTAATGAACTATATTTCGTAAATAGGTTTTTGAAAAAACCCAGTGGTACGATCCGGGATTCGAACCCGCGACCTCCAGACCGGAAGTCGCGCGTCTCATGCCTGCGTAACTTTTTAAGAACGTACAAATTAATTCATTTTAAAATAGTGTGCGTCAAAGCAATCCATAACTATAGCATCCTGGGACTACTGTGACCCGTTTCCCGCATCACAGATTACAATTTGCAAGTCATAAGCTGGGAACACTGACACGATTGACCAATAAGCTGGGAACACTGAGACGATCGACCAATAACCACTGGCCATTTAACCAGACTGTTTTGACTAGTCAAATTGTAACTTAAAGCGTCGTTAAATACAAAAAAAGCACTATCAGCGTTTTAGAAAATTCCAACGCTAAGGGGGTTAAATAGGGGTGCAAAGTTTGTATGAGGAAAACTTTTTATTTTGAGCTAGAAACTTGAAACTTTGTAGAAAGATTACTTATTAAAATACAAAAAAGAAATTTTAACCATTAATCCCCTAAAAAGGAGTTGGATGTTTGTACGGGGAACAAGACCATTTTAAAGTAAGAGATCTGTTACTTTGGTTAAAGACTAGGAAACTAATTACAGCGTTTTTTTGAAATTCATCCTCTAAGGAGGTTAAAAAGGGTTGGAAAAATGTATGAGGAACAAGTAATTTTTAAAGTAAGGGAATTCTTAGGTCATACATCACACTGTCACAGTGATATTATAAATGTGAAAATTCGTTGATATTGTCAGAGAGACATAATAAGAAAAGCCTGAAGGAAATTGTATTTATACGACATAAATTAAAAACTTCAATAGCGCGATGCAGAACATCACCAATTTTCACGTATATTCTAGCCTTAGTAGGTCATTCTCCAGTTTTTTGTTGGCGTCTAAACTCCGTCAAACCATATGAAACATATAGAAAGCTGGTGTAATTTAATTCAATCGTTTATTCGTGACAGCTAATACACTTCTGAAACCAGCGCGACAGTTCTGTCTCTTGCGTTACCAAAACAGTGTCGGACTAAAATATTAGCCCAGCTACACGAGTTAGCGAAATCTCAACCATATCACAAATTTACTATGCTTGCATTTGCAATTGTGTGGGTACAAGAGTCTTTTCAAAAGTGCGTTTTTCTGGCCTATTCAATTTTAATAATTCTGAGCGCCTGACGAAAAATAATAGCAAAACATAGAGAACCTTCGCTTTCCGTATTGTCGTAACACGCAGGCGCTCGGTTTCTGGCGCAGATAGGGATAATTAAAGTAGCCTACCTTCATTTAACGGTAAAACCTAGAGTACAATTTTTTTTGGGCTTCCTTTTACCCAAACAGTAACTCGCGAAATCCCTACTATTCAGTACAATTAGGTTTTTTTTTTCACATAATCTGAAATACCAAACCAGAGAATGGGGTTGCCAGGTTTTTTTACTTGCATGTATTTATGTATTTTTTCGAAATGCAACTTCAATTTTATTTGTATTTCCCGCAAACAGTAAGTAAATCCGATAAGTACGCGGGAAAAAATCAACTTCACATCATTCTTGCTCGTTGCCATGGCTCTCCTGGGGCACTCTTTATAATTATGATTTTATGGGGTCTAAATCCACTAAACACGTATTTGTGTTATATTGGTAAACCCATTCCATGGTATCTCCTAGCTGTGAAAAAAATCTAACTTCTAAGCCAACGCAATCAAAAGATACAGCTGTTTATGCCGCAAATTTCCGCACATTTTCGAAACTCTCAAGGGAATCAAAACCTACAGGGCACTTCCCGTGAACTCAGAATCTTGAAATTTGGTACGAAGCAACGTCGTATAGCACAGATAAAGGGAAAATTGGGAAAATTGTGAAAACCGTAAATTTTTAGTTACGTCATATAATAAAATTATTTTTAATAATTTTAAAGTTATTACTTACATACCTACAGGTTTGTTTGTACGGAACCCTCAGTGCGCGAGTCCGACTCGCACTTGGCCGGTATTTTTTTTAAGAAACTGTCACTGCTCTCCTGGCGTAATAACACAAGAAAAAAATGAATTGACCCATGAACACTTGTCTCGGTTACAAACGCTACAAAGAAATGATTCGCCTACCAGCCTCATATACAAAATGACCCAAAAGTATCATAAATTTGTTTTCTAAGTCAGACCAACCATCTGATCTTGAGATCGGCAAGCAGACTCAATTTACTTACAATACAGTATTTGACAGGAGTAAAAACAGATGTTTACGTTAACAATAAACAAATACTCTGAAAACATCCAGCTTCAATTTACTCTTGCTATTTTACAGATATTAAGATGTATATAATACATAAAGATCAAAGGACGCCGTTAATCCATACAAAATCGTGGCGTAACGTATTCTGTATTTCCAATTTCCATACAAAGAGAGCGTTTATGACGTTTCAGAAAAAGTTGCTAAATGGTCAACCATTAGTCAAATATCATTCTGTCATTGGCATTTTAGTCCGATCAACTAGGAGTTCTTGACAATAATTACGCAATTAATAAAAAAAAGGTGTAATCATTTCACACATCAATAGTAGATTGAACTATTTTGGCAACATAGTAGGTACCGCCCTTTTATTATTCCAGTAACGAAGATTATATTACAAACATATAATAACAAAGATGATATTCACAAGTGTCATCGCAAGCTATTCTACCCTATCAGTTATTTCCAATCATTAATATTATAAGGAAAATGACAAACCAGTCCAGTTCCATTTTCAAACCTTAGCACCATCCCTGACACGAAAACATCAAACATAAATATATAGTCTCTAATATTACACTCGACAAACTAAAATAACTTCAATCATTACCATAAAATCAAACCACATGACATAAAAAAAACTTTATCTTAAGCGCATATTTATGCATCGCTAAACACGTAAGTGTATTTTTTATGATTTTGTATAAATATTTATACTATAATAATCTATTATCTATATCCAGTCATAATAATTTAAGTTTGTCGAGTATTATAACGACAACGAAAGCGACGGCGCGTATCATTTAATGGATAATTTATTTACAGCAGACTTGGCGTAGATAAGGGGAATAAAGACCGAGCGACACCGCGCGCGTCCTGTAGTATATCGGCTATCACATGTGTCACCTGGAAATAAAATAATCGTTGGTTTATAGTACTTTTTTTAGAATAGCACTTAAGTAGTAACAATAGATAAGGAATAGAGCGACTGATTTGTATGGGGGCGAACATCCCAGTGCTCGACACTGGCCCAATACATTGATACTTTCAGATCAATGTAACAGTGGAGGTGAACAATGTGTCAACTATTGAGGACCAATAAATAATTAACGAATAAGTTGTTTCAACGTAAATGTCCACATTAATCATAGATAATACTATTTACGTCAGATCGGTATACCCAAGTAGGAAGAATTAACCAGGCTTCACAGGATTTTTGGCAACACTGATTTTCTTGGTAATAATTTATTGCACTGAGGACAGTGCACCGCGAGTGCTAAACTAGGGTGCCGATCTACTTATAGGGATGCCCCGGTGTCCGTGTGTATAAAATGGAGTTGGCCTCCAAACACGCATGGTAAAAAGTAGAAAAAAAACTATACCACAGTATTATGAAACAATGTTTCCTGTATTGTAATGTACTGTTTTGAAAATAATATACCTAGCTCTGTTTCTTACGCCGGTTTTTCTCGTGGCAGAGGTTTATTTGTTAGAATCAGTTTTGTTTATTGACAACCATACGAGTAGGTGCATGTAATATGCCTAAATTAAAAAGAACTTTGACTTTGGGTGGTATAGGGCTTGGAATATACTATAATATACTAGCTGGCGCGGCAGGCGGGCGAGTGCACGTCGCGCTCGGCGCCGGCGAAGCTGATGTTGGGCAGCATGGCCTCGAAGTATGAGTATGAGTATGAGTATACCTAACTGGCGCGGCAGGCGGGCGAGTGCACGTCGCGCTCGGCGCCGGCGAAGCTGATGTTGAGCAGCATGGCCTCGAAGTATGAGTATGAGTATGAGTATACCTAACTGGCGCGGCAGGCGGGCGAGTGCACGTCGCGCTCGGCGCCGGCGAAGCTGATGTTGAGCAGCATGGCCTCGAAGTATGAGTATGAGTATGAGTATACCTAACTGGCGCGGCAGGCGGGCGAGTGCACGTCGCGCTCGGCGCCGGCGAAGCTGATGTTGAGCAGCATGGCCTCGAAGTATGAGTATGAGTATGAGTATACCTAACTGGCGCGGCAGGCGGGCGAGTGCACGTCGCGCTCGGCGCCGGCGAAGCTGATGTTGAGCAGCATGGCCTCGAAGTATGAGTATGAGTATGAGTATACCTAACTGGCGCGGCAGGCGGGCGAGTGCACGTCGCGCTCGGCGCCGGCTAAGCTGATGTTGAGCAGCATGGCCTCGAAGTATGAGTATGAGTATGAGTATACCTAACTGGCGCGGCAGGCGGGCGAGTGCACGTCGCGCTCGGCGCCGGCGAAGCTGATGTTGAGCAGCATGGCCTCGAAGTATGAGTATGAGTATGAGTATACCTAACTGGCGCGGCAGGCGGGCGAGTGCACGTCGCGCTCGGCGCCGGCGAAGCTGATGTTGAGCAGCATGGCCTCGAAGTATGAGTATGAGTATGAGTATACCTAACTGGCGCGGCAGGCGGGCGAGTGCACGTCGCGCTCGGCGCCGGCGAAGCTGATGTTGGGCAGCATGGCCTCGAAGTATGAGTATGAGTATGAGTATACCTAACTGGCGCGGCAGGCGGGCGAGTGCACGTCGCGCTCGGCGCCGGCGAAGCTGATGTTGAGCAGCATGGCCTCGAAGTATGAGTATGAGTATGAGTATACCTAACTGGCGCGGCAGGCGGGCGAGTGCACGTCGCGCTCGGCGCCGGCGAAGCTGATGTTGAGCAGCATGGCCTCGAAGTATGAGTATGAGTATGAGTATACCTAACTGGCGCGGCAGGCGGGCGAGTGCACGTCGCGCTCGGCGCCGGCGAAGCTGATGTTGAGCAGCATGGCCTCGAAGTATGAGTATGAGTATGAGTATACCTAACTGGCGCGGCAGGCGGGCGAGTGCACGTCGCGCTCGGCGCCGGCGAAGCTGATGTTGAGCAGCATGGCCTCGAAGTATGAGTATGAGTATGAGTATACCTAACTGGCGCGGCAGGCGGGCGAGTGCACGTCGCGCTCGGCGCCGGCGAAGCTGATGTTGAGCAGCATGGCCTCGAAGTATGAGTATGAGTATGAGTATACCTAACTGGCGCGGCAGGCGGGCGAGTGCACGTCGCGCTCGGCGCCGGCGAAGCTGATGTTGAGCAGCATGGCCTCGAAGTATGAGTATGAGTATGAGTATACCTAACTGGCGCGGCAGGCGGGCGAGTGCACGTCGCGCTCGGCGCCGGCGAAGCTGATGTTGAGCAGCATGGCCTCGAAGTATGAGTATGAGTATGAGTATACCTAACTGGCGCGGCAGGCGGGCGAGTGCACGTCGCGCTCGGCGCCGGCGAAGCTGATGTTGAGCAGCATGGCCTCGAAGTATGAGTATGAGTATGAGTATACCTAACTGGCGCGGCAGGCGGGCGAGTGCACGTCGCGCTCGGCGCCGGCGAAGCTGATGTTGAGCAGCATGGCCTCGAAGTATGAGTATGAGTATGAGTATACCTAACTGGCGCGGCAGGCGGGCGAGTGCACGTCGCGCTCGGCGCCGGCGAAGCTGATGTTGAGCAGCATGGCCTCGAAGTATGAGTATGAGTATGAGTATACCTAACTGGCGCGGCAGGCGGGCGAGTGCACGTCGCGCACGGCGCCGGCGAAGCTGATGTTGAGCAGCATGGCCTCGAAGTATGAGTATGAGTATGAGTATACCTAACTGGCGCGGCAGGCGGGCGAGTGCACGTCGCGCTCGGCGCCGGCGAAGCTGATGTTGAGCAGCATGGCCTCGAAGGGGTCGCTGCGCATGCGCCGCTGGTTCTCGTGCGCCGCCGAGCCCGCGTCCGCCACCACGCGCGGCTCCTCTCTGCCGTCCTAAGGGACCATACGGCTTTTGAACTAATGTTCTAGAATGGGTGGAACTTAACGAGATCTTGAGCAGTGAGGCGTTCAAGCCCCGCCCAAAATTAGGTGACTAAATACAGTAAGGAATAGGATCCAATATTATCAAAGGTCAGACACAATAACACTGATCAAACATTATAAATATAACTGAAAGGGACGGCATTTCCAAACGAGACCCAATAAAAATGGGTTCCTTAAAGATACTGATAGAGACAAACTGGCCCAGGTGCCTAGAAGGCTGGTGAAAATGCCTACAACAATACACGTAATGGGCCCCTCGGTATATAATAAATTGCCGATAAGCAAAATAGATGCCCCTAGTCTTGTTAGTTTCAAAAATAAACTTAAAGCATGACTTGTTGAACAGTCGTTCTATAGCTTTGAAAAGTTTTTAAACTTAAAATAATATTTATAATTAATGGCTATGTAAATAACCTAAGCATATGTATAATGTTGACATGTAATATTTTATTATAAATGAAGTATGAGTATGATAACGAAATACTTTACTTCTGTTTAATGTGGAAATTGCAAAGATATTTCTTTAGGTGTAAAACGTATAACTGAACAATGTAATCCCACTTTCGTCCACCACCTTCCCAACTTCCACCATAATATCAATGTGATCGAATTGACACCGGACGTTGCCTCTAGTATAAGCGACTAGCTGTTGCTCGCGACTTCGTCCGCGTAGAATTTGACAAAAAATATTGCTATTAAATTATTTTCGGCGTAACCTTAATTATCGCTTTCCCAAACAAACTACTACCATCTTAAGGGATGATTTTCAAGATAAAAACTATTCTACATCCTTTCAAGGTCATTGTAACCCAATCTCCGCATGCATTTTGCTAAATCATTTCATTTAATTTTCATTTCATTTCGTTCATGTCAAGGGTCTCAAATTATCTCTATGCCAATGTTCATGTAATTCCGTTCTGGGTTTAGGCGTAAAAGGTTTAAATTATTAAACCTAAGTAGAAATGTCCGTTTATAAAAATATACATATTTTCATTATTATCACACGTTTCTAACTACTCCTGGCTGCCTGCATAGTTTTGAAAGTAAAATTATCATATGCACTAGCACGGACTATTACGGTATATCGGCAACCTTATTAAAATCCGTTGCAATGCCGTTAGCTACGACTATGTCTTGCATGTGCAGTGCAAGCATTGGACAAGGTACTTACCCCACTGATCTTAAAAAAGTTAAGATAAGCCCACTGCACAAAGGCAAAGGTAACCGAGCCGACGCAAAATCATATCGGCCAATATCACTTGTGCCGGCTATTAGTAAAATATTAGAGGTGGGTCTAAACAATAGAATCCTTAGATTTATATGTGAACGTGAGATGCTGTCAGCCCGGCAGTACGCCTGCCGCGCTGGACGCGCGACCACTGATCTAGTGCGGGAAGTGGTGGCGCGTGCCGAGCGCGCGCGAAGCAGGCCTGCGGGTAGCGCTTCTATGCTGCGACTTGTCGCGCGCGATTGACACCGCCGACCACAACCTTATCGCGGATAAGCTCCAGTCATTTCTTTCATGTCCAACAGGAGTCAAGTGGTAGTGGGCGATGCAGGGCTCGTCATATCCGCAGAGTTGGAAAATAACAACGTCGAACACACTTTTCAGCCTTTTATTAAATGACCTACCCACGACTGTCAGGGGCGCCGAAATATACATGTATGCAGATGACGTCGCTGCGGTAATAGCGGCTCCCTCTGACTCCTTACTGGAGCATAAGCTGAACGACGTAGTCCACCAACTCGAGGGGTGGTTTGCAGCGAACGGACTTGCGCTGAACAAAGACAAGACTTGCTTCATGACATTTAACTTAAACGGTAAAGACCAGAGAAGGGTGAAGGTTAGCGCCAGTGATACGGCATTGAAACAGGTACGCACAACAAAACTGTTGGGTTTCCCGATCGATAGTTCACTCACCTGGGGCAGCCATATCGATGAACTAAGCTCCAAGCTCGGGCGAATATGTTTTGCACTGGGCAGACTGGCCAACACCGCAACACGCAGCGTGGTGCGGTCCTGTTACTTCGCGACTGTACACAGCCTACTCACGTACGGGACAGAGATATGGGCCCGCGCGGCCGATTCTCAGCGCGCATTCGTAATGGAAAAGCGAGCTCTACGCGCAATGGTACACCCAGTGACACTTCATGCAGGAGTTTATTTAAAGACTTCAGAATCTTGACACTCCCGAGCGAGCTCGTGTATCAGGTGGCCGTATTCACTCACACGAATATGCATATATTCCAACGACAGGGTATAAATGAAACCCATGCCCTTCGTAGTAATAAGTATGACTACCGCCTTATCACTCCTAAGCACAAACTGGCAAAGTCTGCAAGATCAGCCTACATAATGGGTCCATGCATCTATAATACACTGCCCGCAACGGTCAGAAATGCAAATACAAGGGCGCGTTCAAGCAGAAGCTCCGCAAGTGGCTACTAGGTGTAAATCTGTACAGTGTCGACGAGTTTCTTAAACTACCGTGCACATAACTAATGTAATGACCTAATTAATTATTATTGTTATTTTATTACTGTTTACATTAACCATTTGACTTGTAACTATGGGGTTATCAATAAAGTATTGTATTGTATGCCAGCCAAAGACGTAGAACTTTCCATCTCCAGTCCCCATTTATCGGTGTTAGAGAATAAATTATTTTGATTAGCCAAAATTAATTAACAAAATGATCCGCAGTTTTAATTTAACGTTACCTTCTTTTCGGTTTGTGAGCATTGCAGTTCTAACTTAACTTACTTTTCTGGTAGCTGTTCGGTTCTGTAAGGGTCACAGTTCTAACTTAACCTAACCTACTTTTCTGCGAGCAGTAGGATTATGTATTCCAAATTAACGCCTTACCAAATAGTAATATGTCTGACTGAAGAATTCCCTTAATGAAGTACTTGTTCCCCATACTTTCAACCCCTTTTAACCTCCAACCTTAGAGGAAGATTATAAAAAACGCAGTAATTTGTTTCCTAGCCCTTGACCGAAGTTACAGTTTCCTTATGTTAAAATTGTCTTGTTCCCCGTATAAATTTCCAACCCCTTTTAGCCCCTTTAGGGGGTCACCCCTAAAGGGGCTAAACGAGTCATAGTTTAACACCCAATTTTTTTTTCTAGTCTTCAATGAAACAGTCTAAAACCGAAAAGGCAGACATCCAGGGCTGTAACTTTTGTAGTATTCATTTTTTTAATTATTTTTATGACTAAAAAAAGTGTATATGAAGTGCACACTTGGCAGATTTGAATTGTTCGATCAAAAACACTGAGAAGAACCACGGAAAAATGGTCTGCTAACATGTTGCCTCTGCGTTGTCTATTGACAGCGCTCCAAAAATGTAAAAAAAAGCGAGTGCTATATTATGCGCACACGACTGCCTCTTGGACTGATGTTTGAATTCCTTATGAAAACCAAGAAAATCGACGAGGCAGACGTTCAGGCCTCTAATATTCCAAAGGCAGACCATTTGTTTTTTTTTAACCCGACGTTCGCGCCAAACCAAGCAGGTATAAATTGAATTGATCAAAATGCTACAGATAAGACCACATCCCGCCTTCATTCTTGTTTTTTTTTAAACGTTCCGAAACGCACTACCGGAGTATGTCATTGACAAGTTCGAGTATGAAGACTATTATTTTAATATTGTGGTTCCAAAGTTTATCTACCTACGTTAAAGGCACGTGCTTTTGTGCATGGGTTTTTTTTTCTCATTGCAAAAATAAAAAAAAAGGAGTCGGTTAAAAATCTACGTATTTTACACAAATAAAACGTGATTTAAAAAAGTTAAAGACTGTTCCTATCCAGATCCTAATCCTATTCAGATTAGATTCAAGCATGCAATTTTAATAAAATACTTTCTAGTAAAAGTTCCAAGCGCATTTCGTTTCTGATTGGCATTGAGAAAAAATATGATTGCATAGATTTCTGCTCCAGAAGTTTAATCGTTACCTTGAGTTTAGAGGATAATATTAAACAAAATTATAAGAATAAAACTAAAAAAATATCAATAATCCCATGCAATACCCGCTGTCCCTTGATTCCGTGAATTTTAAACAGTTATACAGCTGAAAATCAGTGAGCAAAGTGTCTGCCACATTTTTTTTCGAATTCACGGAGTCATAGTGAATCGAATGGGCGCAATGAGAACCGCGTGCAAATGACTTAGTAGAGTTTTTTTTTAACATTTTTACAACTCCGTCCCATGCTAATGCAGAGTCCTGAATGTCTGCCTCTTCGATTTTCTTCGTTTCCAAGATGATTGTGACCATGAACTGCAGAGGCATACATGTGCAAATGATTTAATACCCCGATTTTTTTAAGCAACTTCAATCCGCTGTAACGCAGCGACATAGGACCTTAATTGATTGGACCAAATCAATTCGTAATGATTTAAACTGCAATCCACCTCGACGTGAAACGTGTGCAAATCATATAACGAAATGCTCGCCAGCTCCCTAACTATTACTTTAAAAATGTCTTGCTCATCATACATACTTATAACCCCTTAAGTTATTTAACCCCTTATAACGCTTATCTTTTCTCCCCTTTTTAACCCCCTTAGGAGTGGATTTTTCCAAAACACTTAGTTCTTTTTTTTGTATTCAACTAAGTAATCTCTCTACAAAGTTTCAAGTTTCTAGCTCAAAAGGAAAAGTTTCCCTCATACAAACTTTGCACCCCTATTAAACCCTCTTAGGGGTAGAATTTTCTAAAACGCTGACAGTTCTTATTTTGTATTCTAATAAGTAATCATTTACAAAGTTTCAAGTTTCCAGCTCAAAAAATAAAATTCCCTCTGTACAAACTTTGCACCCCATATTTAACCCCCTTAGGGGCGGAATTATTTAAAACGCAGAAACTACTTTTTTGTATTCTAATAAGTAATCTTTCTACAAAGTTTCAAGTCTCTAGTTCAAAAAATAATGTTTCCCTCATACAAACATTGCACCCCTATTTAACTCCCTTAGGGGTGGAATTTCCAAAAATCTCGTATTATCTCTTGCCTACGTTATAAAAGGAAGTTGGTGTAAATTTCAAGTTTCTAGTCCCAGTAGTTTCGGCTGTGCGTTGATGAGTGAGTGAGTGAGTGAGTGAGTGAGTCAGTCAGTCAGTCAGTCAGTCAGTCAGTCAGGACATAGGAATTTATATGTATATTATATATGAGGGGCGTTCAATATAAAGTGAGAATGGGATGCAAACTCTTTCAATATTAGGAAATCAAATACTGGCCGGTAAAGCTAATCTATCTAGCTGATTGCTATGAAAAAAACGAACTGTTTTGTTTAAAAAAATACGGTAATTTCTTTGCAACGCTATTGAGTACGTTAGCGAAAATTGAACTGCGCGCCGTTATCAATACTTGTTTGTTTTTTTTTTCTACGGACCAAGTCAATTTAGATTTGCGGGACACTTTAGGGTCTAATGCTCCTCTGTATTCGACAGTCGCACGTTGGTGCGCCGAATTTAGACGTGGAAGAATATCGACCACGGACGCCCTACTACAGCAGTAACTGAACAAATTGTGAAAATAGTCGAAAACTTAGTTTTGGCGGATCGTCGTGTCACGGTTCGTTTTATTGCTGAAAATGTAGATGAGGGAGAGCGTGCATAATATTTTACATGAACCTTTTGGGTACCAAGAATGCTTACTGACACGCAAACACAAACTAGAGTCGAGATTTGTCAAGAAGCTTTGGACCTGATACAGCAAGTCCGGAAACTTTTTTTGGCGCGATTTATAACAATGGACGAATCATGGCTCCATCATCACGACCCTGAAACGAAACTGCCGTCTATGACGCGGAAAAGGCCATCATCTCCAACTCCGAAGAAATTCAAGGTGGGCCCATCTGCCGGTAGTCATGGGCTCTGTTTTTTGGGATGGTAAAGGGGTAGTAATTATCGAGCATCTGGAGCATGGAGCCACTATTACGGGCACTTTATATGCCAAACAAATAGCAACATTGCGCAATTAGATCCGCGAAAAACGGGGAGGTAAACTCTCGAAAGTTGTGTTGTTCCACCAGGACAATGCCCCGGCACACGAGTCCGCCGTTGCAATGGCTGCAATTCGTGATGCTGGGTTCGATATCCTTAGCATTCCGTATTCACCAGATCTCGCCCCCAGTGATTTTTACCTATTTCCGAGATTGAAAGAATACCTGAGAGGCCAGAAATTTGAAGACGACGACACGGTAGTCGCTGCAGTACAAGATTTTTTAAGTTCTCAGGATGAGACCTTTTTTAAAAATGGAATTTTAAGTTTAGAAAAAAGATATACTAAGTGTATTATGCTAAAAGGTGACTATGTCGAAAAATAAAATGACATTTAATAAAAGTTGTTTATATTACTCATTCTCACTTTTTATTGAACGCCCCTCGTAGAAGATGTACTAACTCGACAGCAACAGCTGGGTCATTATTTGACCGTTTGAACTGCCTCATTTTCATGGACACAACTTTGAAGAATTGGGCATAGATTTTGATGTAGTTTTCGGATATTTGTTAGATATCCGGTAAACTTAGAGACCTTACAAGAAACGAAATCGAAATATGCAGCCACTTTTACAAAAATGCGTCGACGAAAGTGATTCGGGGCAAACCCCCAGCTACACTGACCTCAGGGCGCGGGCTCCACAGGCGCACGCAGGGCTCGATCCCGGAGGTGGCCAACAAGCACGCGGCCGGGTGCAGCTGCACGCAGTTGACGATGGACTCGTCGCCGCGCAGGCAGCGCACGATGCTGCCCGTGCGCCGGCACCAGATGAACATGCTGCCGTCGTCCGAACTGGCAAACCAACTTGGCTTTCAAATACAATAACTAGTATTATTCATGCGAAAATAAATCTGTCTCCTTTAAGGTAACTAAGATAAGATAACATACGATAAGATTTTTTTTATTTAGCACACAACACGGAAAAAAGAAAATACAGTTAAAAACTTTTTTCTATCGAAGAAATTTTAAGCAATCATGTATCGATAAAATCAGATAAATAATCATATAGTCAAGAATCATATATCTGAAAATCAGCCCTTATTGTTTCTTAATCTAGTCAGAACGGCGTTTCAAAGCACGCGATAATTTCCAATGCACAGCCTTAATAGCCGCATGACATTTGTACCTCACGTGTT
This sequence comes from Epinotia bilunana, assembly GCA_947049275.1. Classification (NCBI taxonomy): domain Eukaryota; kingdom Metazoa; phylum Arthropoda; class Insecta; order Lepidoptera; family Tortricidae; genus Epinotia; species Epinotia bilunana. The sequence goes on from OX346263.1 coordinate 1,171,524, forward strand.
CGATCTGACTACCACAATACAGGCTGTGCCTAGTGTGGAAGTCACTGTATCTAAAGATATTTTTTATTTTAAGTTGTGGTATATAAATTATTCTTATATAATGTGCTAAATGGGAGCCTCACTCAGCATGTTGTCACGGGGACCGTGACGCTGGTTTTCAGTGAGATTTCCAAAAATAAATAAAACTAAACTAGACAATAAATTTTATAATTCACATTTTATTTTTTCACGCCTAAATGTATGGAAATCTGCTCGATATCTCTCTGCATACTTTGGGATGCCTTATTTTAGTTTAAATTAACCTATTGTTATAAAATGACAAGTTGTAATTTTTTTATGTTATTTTAATTCAAGTTTTTTATTTTTATTGGCGACCATAATATCAAGTCGTGTAAATTGGCCAATGAAATCTAAATCTATATTTAAATCATCGGGTGGTGAACGTTTCTATGAAATACTGCATCTACAGGAATCGAATAGGAAACATCGGGATTAAAGTTTATCTAGCCTACGCGGACAAAGTCGAGAGCCGAAATAACTAGTTATTAATATCTAAGGGAGGTGGATGTCAAAACGGACCCCGGGCTTCTTCAGGGCACAACCGGGAATAACGCTAGGAGGATAGTGATGATGAATATCCAAAGAAAGTGGGTTCAGTTGAAAATATGCCTCGATAATGTTTGGGCATCTTAAGAAAGTAAACTGACAAAGTGAAGGCGGGAGCGTTCATGGCCTAACAGTAAAATTAAGAGGCAGAATTTTTGGCGAAAGAAAGTCCATCCGAAGACCGACTTCAGTCAACATTCCTTTCGGCACTCAATCGATGACAGCAGGTATAGCGAATCCATGAGTTTGTTTCCGCTGTGGTCAGATTTGGTACGGAATCGGATGCTTTTGGGGTCCGTTAGTGGATGCGAGGGCGGTTGAAGGCTGGTACAAAAACTCACCCGGCAGCAATGTAGTTGGCGTCAGGCCCCAGGAAGCTGGCCTCCTTGATGTCTGTAGTGGTGTTGCAGTGGCCTAGGAACCGCTGCGAGTAGTCCAGGGCGGCGGCCCGAAGCTGCCTTTCTAGGACGCTAGTTGGCTGGTTCTCCTCCGCTTCTCCGGGCGCTAAAGCGAGAAAATAACAATACGTACACTAAGCGGTTGAGTGTTAGAGAATGCCTTAAAAAGCTATTAAGGTCGCCTTTTACTCGGTTTATTCGGGTCACTGGAGTCAACTTGAGTCACTCGGGTTATTCGGGTCGAAGCTACTCTGCTCGTTCGCGAAAGCAGAAGCATTCAGGAAAAAAAACCATTAAGCCCATGGGCTTAATTTAGGTTATTGTAATGTAATGGTAAGCTTATCGCTGGTTTTATACCCCTGTGGTCTATCCAAATTATGTGTAGTTGAATGAATGAATTGTCTATTCATAATGAATATATGGCACATAAGATCTTAAATATCTATACATATTTCTTCCCATAATATAGTCAGCCAGGTCAGGCATATGAAAACTGTAAACCAGTGTGTGTGTTTGTGTGTGTTGTATTCAATTTATAAGCATGCTGCATGTAAAATTCTGCTTGCTATTGGTATACCTTCTGGTAATACATAGTGATACATACTATTAGATCTATTGTAACCTATCTGATACAAATAAATGCTTTTCTCAAACTTGGTGCGACACAGTAGCTCTGTATGAAGCCCTTTACGAGCGAGTGTGTTGCAAAGTTTTGTTTAGTACCTTCGTCGGGCTGCGTGTCCACCGTGTCCAGCGCGACGTTGATGTCCTTCTGCAGCAGGAACACGGCGTGGCTGGACGCGTGCCGCGGGAACTTGTCCTGTCCAACAATACATCATGCTACATGTGATCCCATCTGCCTGGCAAAGCAACCCTTCGCTAGAGCTCCCGTAGATATCACTCGGAGCTCGATCGATACGATAATTGAAATAAAATCCTTAGATATACATGTAATTCTCAGGATCGTATGCGAATAGCATCGTTCCCACGGACTTTCATCAACATTATCATATCACTGCTGGACATAGGCCTCCCCCAAAGAGTACCAAAGTGACCGGTCCTGCGCCACCCGCATCCACGGACTTTATCAATATCTAAATGTGTTTTTTTTTATTTATTGTAATGAAACAAACAGTCTTACATAAATAAGTGTACAGACTACAAAAGGAAGTGTTGGATTTAAAAGTAAGTAGTGCTTTACATAGTCGGCCACAAAAAGTCGCCGCCATTTTGAACTTTTTAGGTACTGTGCCGATGGTAAACTTAGAAAATGAAGCTAACCCTTCTGATATTTATCTCATTTCCGGACATTTTTTTCAATTCTACTAAACCTGGCTGTTGCTTCCGTAGGCCGAAGGCGGTTTCGACAGAATCTGGGGGATGATACCTTAAAGTAGAGCAAGCACTCGTGCGCCTCCCTGGCCCGCTTGAGGTCCATGAGTCCCTTGGCGAGCCGGAAGTGCGACTTGACGTGCCCCGAGTCCAGCCTGATGGCGCGGTAGCAGTCCTTTATGGCTGCGTACGTGTCGCCCGACCTGGTTATTTATTTATTTTAAGGAGAACCAACAGCTATTAAACTTATTACTAATATGAATATTAACGCTATAATACGAGTATATTGATTTTTTGAGTTATGTAACAGATTCCTGGCGGATCCAGCATGTTGTGGTTTTTCCCTGCTGAGGTTAGACTTTAGTTGGGACTTGGTGTTTTTGCGCAGCGCAGAACTGGTTTTCATCAGAGCGCAGGTATAAAATGGTCTTGAGAAACTCTAGTTACATGTGTGTAGTGCTAAAAGAGTAGCTAGGGACTGAAAAGTATTTCAAAATACCGGCCAAGTGCGTGTCGGACTCGCGCACGAAGGGTTCCCACAATCCTAAAAACTGACATTTGGTCCAATTTAACGCAACTGCGTACAACCGGGTTTAATTATGCAATAACCAAGAAAGGTCCGCTTACCATCCCCGCCGCATGAGTGCCGCAGCCCGGTTGGAATACAAAATGGCGTGGTTGGGACACGCGCCGAGCGCCGCATTGTACAACTCCACCGCTGCTGCGTAGTTGCCTGCATTCACCAGCTCGTTCGCCTGCAACCGAGGTGACACACAACTGTGTTATGTTTCTGTTGAGATGGTTGACTGGTAGAGAACGCCTTGGACCCGTTTCATGAAGCTACAATTTATGATTTAACCAGTCTATACTGACAGAACCGGTCAAAATGGCAAAGCTTGTAAATTTGCAACTTGTAGCTTCGTGAAATGGGCCCTTTATGGCATTTTCGTAATTTGTACTTTTTCTTCTATTGTGCAATAATGCTTCAATAAATAAACTCATTACGTTTGAGCATTTACTGGGTGTTGGTTCGAAATGATGCGGCACATATTCTATTCAGCATGCAACAGCAGCAACTCAACCAAAAGAAATAATATTTATCTTCCAGCCAGAAGCAGCACAATTAAGTATAGGAGCTGTGAAAATCAGGGGCCCAAGACTTTGCCCATCAGGGGGAATCCTAAAAAAATGAGATTAGGCTGCTTATCCAAATTGAGACCAGAAAACCCACTGTCCTCTTTCTGGCTTGTTTAGGGCGACCGAGACAGCAGTATCTTAGCGGCGTAACTTGGCAGCAAGTTGTGCTTCCCCGCTGTGATGGAGCAAAGCTTCACCTACCCTCTCTTTGAGTGCCCGCACGGAGTCGGGCAGAGGCTGCGGCTGCGAGTCGGGCTCCGGGCCGGGCTCCGGGCCGGCCCGGTACGCGTGGTTGTGTTGAATGATGAACGACTCCACTAGGACGGGCCGACGACCGTTGTTTATGTCGAACAGGTATATCTGAAGACAAACGAACCGAATAAATAATTAAGTGTCATCAATAGCATCCCTCCCTTTCGTAATTACAATCTTGACATAAAGACATGAACTTTGCCCACATCGCCTTTAAATCCGATCGATTCGTGCTACTGGGCCGGAACCATTTTGGGAATTGTACAATTTTGAAAACAATCATCTAACCAGCTTTATTATAATACATGTACAAACGACAACACTGTTAACTGACCATCCTGTGTTTATATAGAACCTTATTACAATGCAGTGCACCGATGGTCAGTTAGCTGTGTTGTCGATAGTACGGTTAACGCACGCCGATATATGTATTTTAGATTCAGATCCAAACACTTACGGCCGTGTTAATAAACGTTCTACAAACCTATTTAATTAAATGCCGTTTAAATTCGTGTCTTTATCTGTCACTTGACAATTGTGTGCGTAAGAAAGGGACAAAGCACAATTTATTTAGCAGAGGCATTTTAAGTTTTATGATTATGAATAAGGGGGTTAGGCGTGCGTGACAAACATATATACACGTAATGGTCATCGCACTATTTCTAGCTTGACGCGCGGTCTTCTTCATTTAGCCGTGAAGACCGAGCCACTGAATCGATTGAGTCTCAATCATTAAGATGAAACTTGGTACCGAGATAGTCTTAATCCCAAGGAAGGAGATAGCAAACTTGTTATGCCGAAAATCGTCTACTAAGGGGGTGGAATGAGGGCTGGAAATTTGTTTAGATGTACGACATAAAAAAGTTTGTCTATTAAAGATTAGTCGTATGTTTACCTGCTCCGAGCCGAGGTTGACTAGCAGCTCGTTGCCGTCATGGCTGAACGCGACGTAGGTGGTCGCCTTCTTCGGGAAGTTGTGCTCGTTCGGCTCGATCGACAGGTGGCCTGTGAAACAATTATTAACATATATAACATAAGATATTCTTTTGTGCAATAAAGATTAAATACATAAATAACATCACACTTTCATAAAATAATTACCTATTGACGAACATAAATGTATCTTTGTCATAGAGACCCTACGCATTTGACGCACACATTCACGCGTGTACTGACAGGGTATGTATGCCATGTCTTTATTTACTTTATTTATTTACCCAGCTATTTCTTTACCAAGCCGTGTTCTCGGTGTGTCCTTGTATATGCTCATGGGAAATAGATTGAATTGAATTATGGCTGATTCGAGACAAAACTGGCGCAGTAATGTTTAGTATCTATGTGTAGGGCGCGATTTGTGTATGCATGCATTAGTATGCAAAGCGCAGCCGTATGTATGAACTGATAGTAAAGTCTGACCAAAACTATGTGAGGGTTAGTACGCACGTTGGCGCGCTCCCACGTGTGTGTGACTGTGTGTGTGTGTCTGTGTGTGTGACTGACCTGGCGCGTAGTAGGTGACGGCTGCGCGCGGTATGTTGTGGTCGGGGTCGCCGGCGCCGGCGCGCGCGCAGCGCACGTTGGCGCGCTCCCACGTGTGTGTGACTGTGTGTGTGTGTGTCTGTGTGTGTGACTGCCCTGGCGCGTAGTAGGTGACGGCTGCGCGCGGTATGTTGTGGTCGGGGTCGCCGGCGCCGGCGCGCGCGCAGCGCACGTTGGCGCGCTCCCACGTGTGTGTGACTGTGTGTGTGTGTGTCTGTGTGTGTGACTGACCTGGCGCGTAGTAGGTGACGGCTGCGCGCGGTATGTTGTGGTCGGGGTCGCCGACGCCGGTGCGCGCGCAGCGCACGTTGGCGCGCTCCCACGTGTGTGTGACTGTGTGTGTGTGTGTCTGTGTGTGTGACTGACCTGGCGCGTAGTAGGTGACGGCTGCGCGCGGTATGTTGTGGTCGGGGTCGCCGGCGCCGGCGCGCGCGCAGCGCACGTTGGCGCGCTCCCACGTGTGTGTGACTGTGTGTGTGTGTGTCTGTGTGTGTGACTGACCTGGCGCGTAGTAGGTGACGGCTGCGCGCGGTATGTTGTGGTCGGGGTCGCCGGCGCCGGCGCGCGCGCAGCGCACGTTGGCGCGCTCCCACGTGTGTGTGACTGTGTGTGTGTGTGTCTGTGTGTGTGACTGACCTGGCGCGTAGTAGGTGACGGCTGCGCGCGGTATGTTGTGGTCGGGGTCGCCGGCGCCGGCGCGCGCGCAGCGCACGTTGGCGCGCTCCCACGTGTGTGTGACTGTGTGTGTGTGTGTCTGTGTGTGTGACTGACCTGGCGCGTAGTAGGTGACGGCTGCGCGCGGTATGTTGTGGTCGGGGTCGCCGGCGCCGGCGCGCGCGCAGCGCACGTTGGCGCGCTCCCACGTGTGTGTGACTGTGTGTGTGTGTGTCTGTGTGTGTGACTGACCTGGCGCGTAGTAGGTGACGGCTGCGCGCGGTATGTTGTGGTCGGGGTCGCCGGCGCCGGCGCGCGCGCAGCGCACGTTGGCGCGCTCCCACGTGTGTGTGACTGTGTGTGTGTGTGTCTGTGTGTGTGACTGACCTGGCGCGTAGTAGGTGACGGCTGCGCGCGGTATGTTGTGGTCGGGGTCGCCGGCGCCGGCGCGCGCACAGCGCACGTTGGCGCGCTCCCACGTGTGTGTGACTGTGTGTGTGTGTGTCTGTGTGTGTGACTGACCTGGCGCGTAGTAGGTGACGGCTGCGCGCGGTATGTTGTGGTCGGGGTCGCCGGCGCCGGCGCGCGCGCAGCGCACGTTGGCGCGCTCCCACGTGTGTGTGACTGTGTGTGTGTGTGTCTGTGTGTGTGACTGACCTGGCGCGTAGTAGGTGACGGCTGCGCGCGGTATGTTGTGGTCGGGGTCGCCGGCGCCGGCGCGCGCGCAGCGCACGTTGGCGCGCTCCCACGTGTGTGTGACTGTGTGTGTGTGTGTCTGTGTGTGTGACTGACCTGGCGCGTAGTAGGTGACGGCTGCGCGCGGTATGTTGTGGTCGGGGTCGCCGGCGCCGGCGCGCGCGCAGCGCACGTTGGCGCGCTCCCACGTGTGTGTGACTGTGTGTGTGTGTGTCTGTGTGTGTGACTGACCTGGCGCGTAGTAGGTGACGGCTGCGCGCGGTATGTTGTGGTCGGGGTCGCCGGCGCCGGCGCGCGCGCAGCGCACGTTGGCGCGCTCCCACGTGTGTGTGACTGTGTGTGTGTGTGTCTGTGTGTGTGACTGACCTGGCGCGTAGTAGGTGACGGCTGCGCGCGGTATGTTGTGGTCGGGGTCGCCGGCGCCGGCGCGCGCGCAGCGCACGTTGGCGCGCTCCCCCCAAGCCACGCGTGAACCCGAAGCTGCCACCTGCGCCAAATTACAGCTTTACTTTAGCTTTCAGTTCCACAAAGAAAGGTTCTCATACTGATCATTAGCCAGGGATCATCATTGAGTCGGCCGTGAACGCTGTGTCATTGTTGTGGAGTGCAGACCGCTCGCCAATGGCTCCGGTGTTGCAGCGCCTGGTGTTCGCGTAGTCCGACCTTTCCAGTCAGCATGATGTATTCGAGGCTACTGAGACGACGCGCTATATATACATAAAATGATAGTATACGTCGCTGGCACACTATAGAGAGGCATGTGCGGATTATGAAATCCACAATTACAGACACATTGGTTCTCATGGTGGTCCAAGGGGTAAGAGCCGGCGCCAGCACCTCATCGCACAGGTGTCTATCCTGCTCAGCATATTTTCTTTTATGGTCCAGGACTCTGAGCCGCACAGAAAGATGAAGACAGCCACCCTGAACCAATCTGGTTTTTGTTTTCCTTTGGATAGAACGGTTCTTCAAGATTTTATCCAATTTACTCATGGCACTCTTCGACACCTCATCATCATCATCATCATATCAGCCGAAAGACGTCCACTGCTGGACATAGGCCTCTCACAAAGAGTGCCAAAGTGTCCGGTCCTGCGCCACCCGCATCCAGCGGACTCCAGCAACCTTTACCAAGTCATCAGTCCAACTTGTGGGGGGCCTACCCACGCCGCGCCTTCCGGTACGTGGTCGCCACTCGAGAACCTTCTTCGACATTCGACATCTGTATACGTCGAACTATTTCCTTAACGCAATTAATGTCATTACGAATAGATTAGCCTAGGTATAGTCTTTCGGTTTGAGTTGTGTCCAATCTACCTAAAGAAACAATGCCTTTGTTGACTGAAACCGCAAAACACCAAAATTACCATATTGTAAAAAGTCATTACAGCCACCTAGAAAGTTCAATTGAATATCGACTCTACGTCCCTAAGTAAATAGGTTAGGAGTGCACTAATAGGAAAATGGTGGTCCAGGTGCCTTTGTACTTGTTCGATTCTCAGTACTCAGGCAAACGCCAGGGATGTATTGAAAAATTATAATTCTATTAAAGCCATTTAAACTTTTGGCAAAGGCCCTAGAGTTGAAAATCCAGTAAAATGTTAATGCATGCAGTTTTTGTCTACGAAGTGTGCTTATCTTTTATGACGGACCATAATGAGGTAGCAAACCCGCACAATGATACAATGGATTGGACACAACTCAAACCGAACGACTAAAAAACGTGCGCTTCGATTGCTGGCTGGAGTAAAACCCAGGCATCCATGTAAGGAATTATTTAAAACCTACCGCATCATGACGCACTACTCCCTATACATGTTTGAGGTACTAATGTTTGTGATGTGAGAACCAATCTACGAACGTTTAAACGGGTGGAAGTACCAGGTAAACAGCTCCGATCCACTGGAAGGCTAAGAACAGTACCGCGTCGCATGGCACTTTCAGTAAAAAATCCTAGGGTAATTGGCCCAACGTATTACGAGCGTCTTCCCGCCAAACTGCGAACTGAACCATCTGACGAAACATTCAAACGTCAGCTGAGAATCTTTTTATTAGAACATCCATTGAATTCTGTATGTGAGTATATGGACATATAATATATTTGACATGGTTAATTTAATTTAAATTGTTTTATAATTTGATAATGTTCTAGTTTTTATTTTGACGATCATTACGAGATATCAATATTATGTCCATATTAATGTTGTATTGTACCTGTGACATTTCATTCAATTAATATCTATTCATTATTTGACGATCATTAAATAAATTCGTGTAAATTAGCTTAAAGTAAATAAATTTACATTATAAGTTAAAATTTATTTTATGAATTAAAGAAATCTAAATCTATAGTTGAATTCATCGACACATTCCAGATCCCGCTACTCAGGCCCCCGCGGGCGGTCTTCGTTCTGGTCAATGATACACGTTTTACCCTCAATGTTACGTATTAGCTCACCCGGAAATCTATTTAATATTGCAGGTAGAAGACAACTCCAATCCCCATTCCCATATTCATTATTACTTTTTCCCACCTCCAAGGTTGGGTGATTAGATAAGCTACGAAGACGGTTCGGTCTTGTTTTTTTCTTTAAATTGGTATGTATGTATGGTATGTTTTCCTATTGGGGGATTTTTCCTCGCATGCCGCTACGCTACCTTACACAGCAGTAGTGCCTAATCAGTGATCTCGGAAAGGGTGACTTGTTTTGAGAGTTGGAGACATTTATAATTTATTTTTTGTACTCGTCGATTAAAATCTGTGTATTTCATAGAGAACACAACGTCACTCTTTTTATCGTTGAATAGTCATGTTACTTCCGAAACAACCGAAATAACTGTTTCGATACGCTCTAGACAACCGAAAAAAAATTGAAAATAGAACTTCGTATTTCAATAATATGTGTCTTTGTTTAAGGAGACTCGATCCGATACAAAATTGCCTATCTATGGCGTTTCGGAACGTAGCAGCGTCGCGTCATCTGTCAAAACCTACTTAAACTTGCTGCTGTATCCAGGGCATAAAAAAATAAGAAAACTACGCTTTGTGATTGGCTAGTATTTAGACAATCACAGCACGGTACTGCAACATTACGGACGCCGGTGGTGTGATAAACTTATTTTCAAAGCTAAACTAAAAAAGTTGAAATAAAAACTAAGAAAATGAGCAGTGACAGTGACGAAACATCTTTAACTCTTCAAGAAATAACTAATATGGTACTTTTAGCAAGCAAAGCTGAGTTCACGGATTGGATGTAATTTTTTTCGCATCTGCGAGCACTTTTAAACATTGAATATCGATGCATGTTGTTTTTAATGTAAACCGCAGTTTCAAAAATGTATAGACATGGCAGGGTTAGTATATTGAACCTAATGAAATGTGGTTTACAGGTTTCCATTAACTGAAATCTACAAACAGATCTTTAAAAAAAATCTGCGACTTAAAAGCAAGCTCGCGATCAGTGGAATTTCCGCAGAACATGACACCATATCTTAGTGTTGATGTTACATATGCATGGTGGGCAGTCAGTAAAGCAGATTCGCTACCTCTTTTACTTAGATTATACAATGCATAAGAAAATCTGCTAAGCTAATTACATACAATTTCAATTTGATTTTTCCACGTCAACTTATGGTCTAAACTTAATCATATAGGGACAATTTGGCAACGTCAGCTCATATTCAAGTGCAAGCATACCTAAGTATGAGCAGACTAATCAAAAAAGAATACACGAGGCAACGGGCCCACGTGACGCCAGTCCCATTGTAACCGCGTTCAGATCAAGTACTCGCCAGCACCGTAATTTGTGTAAAATGTTTGAATCCTTGAACATACTTGTAATTGACATTGAACTCTTCTTATTTATCTCTATAGGTCACCATCCTAAAATCCAAAAAAAAACGTAATGTCCGTTTCATCAATAATGTTATCTTTATATGACACAGTTATATTAGGCAATTTGTCAACTCTTTGTTTAAAAATCATAAATTTTGTTTTAGTCAAATTAATGCGTAAATTGTTTCTGTTTAGCCATTCCATTACTGTTTCAAGTGTCTTGTTTATGTACATTTGTACAGTCATCTGCAAAAAGGACCATGGGGTGATCTACAGCTAGTGGCAAGTCATTTATATAGATGATAAAAAGCAATGGGCCAAGTACACTGCCTTGAGGCACGTCAAACTTTATTTCTTTGAAATCAGATGACACAAGCTGCTCTGTTTTTGATTTTGTACATATCTTATTCATTGTAACTGTGTTGACTGTCAGACAGATGCCTACCGTCCAGTTCAATACTATTTTAGAAGTTCGTGGACATTGCCGCGTACGCCATAATGATATAACTTATTTAACAAGATATTCGGATCGACAAAATCGAACGCTTTCTTTTTATCTGTGTCAGTCATAATTCCCTGTAGTAGGCTGTAAATCGCCATATTTATAGACTTGTTTTTCCGAAATCCATATTGTTATAATGCAAACAATTTATACGTTTCAAAATATTGGTATACTAGACTATTATTACCTTTACAATGATTTTGTAAAGAAATTACAGAAGTGCTATTGGCCTATAATTGTCCATGCATTCTTTGTCACCCTTCTTAAAAAGCGGTCGTACTACTGCAATCTTAAGCATTTCCCGGAAATTTGCCGTATTCAACGCATAGATTTGTGACATAGCTAATAAGTGGTGATATTATATGAGCACCTTTTTTTATAACTTTACAAGAGACACCATCGTGGCCAGTGCTATTCGTGTTTTTTAAAGAATTATATTATATGTCAAAGCATTAAGAGAAAGTAATAATAATTCAATAGACTAAAAATTTAGATTAGCCCTCTTCAAGTACTCTGTAGCAAGTTGAGTAAGATTCTTGAGGTCCTCCATCCGCCCTGAAAATGTTGTCGTCGGGCATTCCAGAACCATGTGGTTGACCGTCTGGTCGGGGTTTCCATACAAACACCGAGAGGAGTCGCACCAGCCCCATTTATGCCAGTGGTGAGCGCAGTTTCCAATGCCTGTTCTTATGCGGTTTAATTGGCGCCACACCCTGCACGGATGGTCGAAACCAGGTGGAAGGGTCCTTGGGTTGAAAGAAAACAGGCGTTCATCTGGTTGTTGTTGCCCGTTCCAATCGGACATCCACGCTGCGTGTAGGTCCTACTGGCTGTCCGGGTCCATCATAGCGAGAGCTGGTGGGTTACGGGAATTGAGTCTTTGTCTCCGTAGGCAATGAGATCTTGGTGGATAGCGTTTGGTTTTAATTGCCTCTCGGAGTAAGCACTTTTTTCGACGTAGATGTGTAGGTTCTATTGCGCTTAGAGCAGAAAACCAGCTTATAGGGGTAGGTATAACTTATAAGGCAACATGGTTTCGTTCAGCTGCACACGAAGAAACACTAGCGCTGTTCATCCATACCGGAGCGCAGTATTCAGCCGTCGAATAGACCAGAGCCACGGCCGTAGTTCGTAGGCAAGACGCAGACCTGATACTGAACCTCATACTGTAACCTTGGGAGAGCTTAGGCAAACAACAAACAAAAAAAAGAACAATACTGAAATATTTAGTATAATCTTACCTGCATCTTACTAAGCTTGATCATCCTCGTGTCATACAACCGGACATAGAGATCATTGGCGCCCACGGCGAGCTGGTACGGCCGGCGCGGGTTGACCGACACGCACTTGGCCTCGGCGTAGCGGCCGAGGTGGTTCAGCAGGTTCACGAGCACGTTGGCGGAGGTGCAGCGGTGGGAGGTGCGGAGGTCGTGTTGTCTGGGGACGAAACACTGGTTATATTCCGAAGACTGGTTTAGCCTGGTGGGTAGTGTGCCTACGAAGGTGACGGTCCTAGGTTTGTATCCCAGTAAAGGAAAATATTTGTGTGATACATACGCATGTGTCTTATTCTTTTGGCACACCCTGCCCGTTTGGCCGATTTCGACATAATGAGGTGTTGGAGTCCTATTAATAGTAGGAGTAACATAGGCTATAATAATTGTAAGAAAGCAGTTGGGTTTTTTGAAAAATCTTTTCATTTCACTTGTTTTATGTATGTATTTAAGTAATTATATCTATTAGATATATCTTCGTCTTGTATCTATAATTCAAGCCTTATTGAGTTTACTATTAGGCTAGTTCGATTGGTGTATGATTGTCCCCTAATTATTTATTTCTATAGACTTCCGGAACAACTACATCAGCTTCAGAATAAGAGTGAGTATCCAGCGCATCTTTGCGAGGTAGCGGAGGGATGTGCGAGATAAAAATTCACTAATAGCTTTACTAGCCTCGCGCACGCATCTGCTCCTATTGGTAAATTTTTCCTCGCACCACGAGGCACCAGAGCTTTGGTGGACGATTAAGAGACCGCAGTAAGCTCGATTCTCCATACAACCGTAGTTACGCTCTCATTTTAAAACTGCGTGTTGGATTGTAACGAAACTTTGCATGTACAATGACATGAGGTATGTCAGGTACGTCTGTAATTAGTTTATGTAGCTTCAAATACCATAGTAAAAAAAACAGCGAATTTAAGTTTTTCATACCAAACTTGTTTATGCTATTTCGTTTGTTTTTTAAACTGGAACCATAGAAACTAATTAAATCCTCTAAATCTCATTAAATCTAATCAATTACAGACATAGATATATCTCATGTCAATGTACGTAGTCGGTCCCAAAGTTCTGTCACTGGCATATTATTTTTAAATTTAGATGATGATTTTAAGAAAATTTTATTGCATTCCATTTTTGAATGTTTGACAATTATTTAAAAACAAAAAACAGTCATTCGTTGCCATTTCTCACGATGGAGTGGACATAGAAAGAAAACCGAATAGCTGTTTTAGCATTGCACCGCTGTGGGCACTCGCCAAGTACGATTTTCAAGTTGCTCAAAAATTTAAAAATAACGCTTAGGTTTGTGTACCGTACTATTGATAGGTACAATGAAGTCTCCAGTGTTGAGGACAAGAAAATAATTGACCGGCCTCGCTCCGTACGAACACCAGCAGTGATCAAAGCGATCAAGGCGCGCATAGCAAGAAATCCTGTCCGAAAACAGAAATTGATGGCTTTGCAGATGGGTGTCAGTAGAAAAACCGTCAAAAAGGTTTTAAACGAAGATCTTAGTCTACGAGCATACAAAAAAAAGCGTGGGCACTTACTTAATGCCCGTCTAAAAACAATAAGGCTTAAAAGATCCCGGAAGTTGTTAAAGCGGTACGCGAAAAATCGACACCGTGATATCCTCTTTACAGACGAAAAGATTTTCGATATTGAAGAGAAGTACAATAAACAGAATGATAGAGTGTACGCTAGGAACTCTGAAGAAGCAGGAAAAAGAGTTCCGCGGGTGCAACATGGGCATCATCCATCATCAGTGATGGTCTGGTTGGGTTTATCTTATTACGGGCCAACTGAGGTTCATTTTTGCGAAAAAGGTGTCAAAATCAGTGCGAAAGTATACCAGAGACAGTTTTGGATAAGGTTGTCAAAGATCTGCCCAACACGCTATTTTCGGGACATAATTTTGTGTTCCAGCAGGATTCTGCGCCAGCACACAAAGCCAAGACCACTCAAGCCTGGTTTGACCGTCAAAAAATCGACTTTATAAGACACGAAGATTGGCCTTCCTCTAGTCCGGACCTTAATCCTTTGGACTATAAAATTTGGCAGGTCTTAGAGGGGAAGGTCTGTGCTAAACCACATAAAAATTTGGAGAGCCTAAAGTCATCTTTAAGAAAAGCAGTCACTGAGATAGATATGAAAATGGTGCGTGCTGCGATAGACGACTGGCCGCACCGATTAAGGGCCTGTATTAAAAACAAAGGAGGTAATTTTGAATAATTTTGAGTAATTTTAATTCTTTATTAAATGTACTTTAAATCGGTATATAATTTATTAAAAATTTATTGCTACTTTTGTTTTTATCATTATTTTCATTTGTGACAGAACTTTGGGACCGACTAGGTATATGCAAAGTTTCGTCACAATACAACACGTAGTTTTAAAATGAGAGCGTAACTACGTTTGTATGTGAAGGTGAAATTTGGCCGAGCTTACTGCGGACTCATAACTCTTGAGTAAGATTTAAACATTTATTTAGTTACTAGTTTTGAAGTGATTATTATTATCATCAAACAAAGGCTTGTTTCACACAATGACATTGTTGACTTACTGCAACCGAAATCGCAAAGCGACAAACAACATCTCGCCAAGCCCCATGACGCTGCGTCCCGGAAGTCACTCACAGTATATAGTATAGTTGTGCGGCGCGGAGGCGAGCCGCTTGACGCGCCCGCAGTGGCACGAGCACTCTAGCAGCGGCGCACCGTACCGTCCGCGGTGCAGCTCGCTACACACTCACAGTATAAGGCCGTCCTCGCCCGCCGACCACAGCAGGTGCGGGTTGTGCGGCGCGGAGGCGAGCCGCTTGACGCGCCCGCAGTGGCACGAGCACTCTAGCAGCGGCGCACCGTACCGTCCGCGGTGCAGCTCGCTACACACTCACAGTATAAGGCCGTCCTCGCCCGCCGACCACAGCAGGTGCGGGTTGTGCGGCGCGGAGGCGAGCCGCTTGACGCGCCCGCAGTGGCACGAGCACTCTAGCAGCGGCGCACCGTACCGTCCGCGGTGCAGCTCGCTACACACTCACAGTATAAGGCCGTCCTCGCCCGCCGACCACAGCAGGTGCGGGTTGTGCGGCGCGGAGGCGAGCCGCTTGACGCGCCCGCAGTGGCACGAGCACTCTAGCAGCGGCGCACCGTACCGTCCGCGGTGCAGCTCGCTACACACTCACAGTATAAGGCCGTCCTCGCCCGCCGACCACAGCAGGTGCGGGTTGTGCGGCGCGGAGGCGAGCCGCTTGACGCGCCCGCAGTGGCACGAGCACTCTAGCAGCGGCGCACCGTACCGTCCGCGGTGCAGCTCGCTACACACTCACAGTATAAGGCCGTCCTCGCCCGCCGACCACAGCAGGTGCGGGTTGTGCGGCGCGGAGGCGAGCCGCTTGACGCGCCCGCAGTGGCACGAGCACTCTAGCAGCGGCGCACCGTACCGTCCGCGGTGCAGCTCGCTACACACTCACAGTATAAGGCCGTCCTCGCCCGCCGACCACAGCAGGTGCGGGTTGTGCGGCGCGGAGGCGAGCCGCTTGACGCGCCCGCAGTGGCACGAGCACTCTAGCAGCGGCGCACCGTACCGTCCGCGGTGCAGCTCGCTACACACTCACAGTATAAGGCCGTCCTCGCCCGCCGACCACAGCAGGTGCGGGTTGTGCGGCGCGGAGGCGAGCCGCTTGACGCGCCCGCAGTGGCACGAGCACTCTAGCAGCGGCGCACCGTACCGTCCGCGGTGCAGCTCGCTACACACTCACAGTATAAGGCCGTCCTCGCCCGCCGACCACAGCAGGTGCGGGTTGTGCGGCGCGGAGGCGAGCCGCTTGACGCGCCCGCAGTGGCACGAGCACTCTAGCAGCGGCGCACCGTACCGTCCGCGGTGCAGCTCGCTACACACTCACAGTATAAGGCCGTCCTCGCCCGCCGACCACAGCAGGTGCGGGTTGTGCGGCGCGGAGGCGAGCCGCTTGACGCGCCCGCAGTGGCACGAGCACTCTAGCAGCGGCGCACCGTACCGTCCGCGGTGCAGCTCGCTACACACTCACAGTATAAGGCCGTCCTCGCCCGCCGACCACAGCAGGTGCGGGTTGTGCGGCGCGGAGGCGAGCCGCTTGACGCGCCCGCAGTGGCACGAGCACTCTAGCAGCGGCGCACCGTACCGTCCGCGGTGCAGCTCGCTACACACTCACAGTATAAGGCCGTCCTCGCCCGCCGACCACAGCAGGTGCGGGTTGTGCGGCGCGGAGGCGAGCCGCTTGACGCGCCCGCAGTGGCACGAGCACTCTAGCAGCGGCGCACCGTACCGTCCGCGGTGCAGCTCGCTACACACTCACAGTATAAGGCCGTCCTCGCCCGCCGACCACAGCAGGTGCGGGTTGTGCGGCGCGGAGGCGAGCCGCTTGACGCGCCCGCAGTGGCACGAGCACTCTAGCAGCGGCGCACCGTACCGTCCGCGGTGCAGCTCGCTACACACTCACAGTATAAGGCCGTCCTCGCCCGCCGACCACAGCAGGTGCGGGTTGTGCGGCGCGGAGGCGAGCCGCTTGACGCGCCCGCAGTGGCACGAGCACTCTAGCAGCGGCGCACCGTACCGTCCGCGGTGCAGCTCGCTACACACTCACAGTATAAGGCCGTCCTCGCCCGCCGACCACAGCAGGTGCGGGTTGTGCGGCGCGGAGGCGAGCCGCTTGACGCGCCCGCAGTGGCACGAGCACTCTAGCAGCGGCGCACCGTACCGTCCGCGGTGCAGCTCGCTACACACTCACAGTATAAGGCCGTCCTCGCCCGCCGACCACAGCAGGTGCGGGTTGTGCGGCGCGGAGGCGAGCCGCTTGACGCGCCCGCAGTGGCACGAGCACTCTAGCAGCGGCGCACCGTACCGTCCGCGGTGCAGCTCGCTACACACTCACAGTATAAGGCCGTCCTCGCCCGCCGACCACAGCAGGTGCGGGTTGTGCGGCGCGGAGGCGAGCCGCTTGACGCGCCCGCAGTGGCACGAGCACTCTAGCAGCGGCGCACCGTACCGTCCGCGGTGCAGCTCGCTACACACTCACAGTATAAGGCCGTCCTCGCCCGCCGACCACAGCAGGTGCGGGTTGTGCGGCGCGGAGGCGAGCCGCTTGACGCGCCCGCAGTGGCACGAGCACTCTAGCAGCGGCGCACCGTACCGTCCGCGGTGCAGCTCGCTACACACTCACAGTATAAGGCCGTCCTCGCCCGCCGACCACAGCAGGTGCGGGTTGTGCGGCGCGGAGGCGAGCCGCTTGACGCGCCCGCAGTGGCACGAGCACTCTAGCAGCGGCGCACCGTACCGTCCGCGGTGCAGCTCGCTACACACTCACAGTATAAGGCCGTCCTCGCCCGCCGACCACAGCAGGTGCGGGTTGTGCGGCGCGGAGGCGAGCCGCTTGACGCGCCCGCAGTGGCACGAGCACTCTAGCAGCGGCGCACCGTACCGTCCGCGGTGCAGCTCGCTACACACTCACAGTATAAGGCCGTCCTCGCCCGCCGACCACAGCAGGTGCGGGTTGTGCGGCGCGGAGGCGAGCCGCTTGACGCGCCCGCAGTGGCACGAGCACTCTAGCAGCGGCGCACCGTACCGTCCGCGGTGCAGCTCGCTACACACTCACAGTATAAGGCCGTCCTCGCCCGCCGACCACAGCAGGTGCGGGTTGTGCGGCGCGGAGGCGAGCCGCTTGACGCGCCCGCAGTGGCACGAGCACTCTAGCAGCGGCGCACCGTACCGTCCGCGGTGCAGCTCGCTACACACTCACAGTATAAGGCCGTCCTCGCCCGCCGACCACAGCAGGTGCGGGTTGTGCGGCGCGGAGGCGAGCCGCTTGACGCGCCCGCAGTGGCACGAGCACTCTAGCAGCGGCGCACCGTACCGTCCGCGGTGCAGCTCGCTACACACTCACAGTATAAGGCCGTCCTCGCCCGCCGACCACAGCAGGTGCGGGTTGTGCGGCGCGGAGGCGAGCCGCTTGACGCGCCCGCAGTGGCACGAGCACTCTAGCAGCGGCGCACCGTACCGTCCGCGGTGCAGCTCGCTACACACTCACAGTATAAGGCCGTCCTCGCCCGCCGACCACAGCAGGTGCGGGTTGTGCGGCGCGGAGGCGAGCCGCTTGACGCGCCCGCAGTGGCACGAGCACTCTAGCAGCGGCGCACCGTACCGTCCGCGGTGCAGCTCGCTACACACTCACAGTATAAGGCCGTCCTCGCCCGCCGACCACAGCAGGTGCGGGTTGTGCGGCGCGGAGGCGAGCCGCTTGACGCGCCCGCAGTGGCACGAGCACTCTAGCAGCGGCGCACCGTACCGTCCGCGGTGCAGCTCGCTACACACTCACAGTATAAGGCCGTCCTCGCCCGCCGACCACAGCAGGTGCGGGTTGTGCGGCGCGGAGGCGAGCCGCTTGACGCGCCCGCAGTGGCACGAGCACTCTAGCAGCGGCGCACCGTACCGTCCGCGGTGCAGCTCGCTACACACTCACAGTATAAGGCCGTCCTCGCCCGCCGACCACAGCAGGTGCGGGTTGTGCGGCGCGGAGGCGAGCCGCTTGACGCGCCCGCAGTGGCACGAGCACTCTAGCAGCGGCGCACCGTACCGTCCGCGGTGCAGCTCGCTACACACTCACAGTATAAGGCCGTCCTCGCCCGCCGACCACAGCAGGTGCGGGTTGTGCGGCGCGGAGGCGAGCCGCTTGACGCGCCCGCAGTGGCACGAGCACTCTAGCAGCGGCGCACCGTACCGTCCGCGGTGCAGCTCGCTACACACTCACAGTATAAGGCCGTCCTCGCCCGCCGACCACAGCAGGTGCGGGTTGTGCGGCGCGGAGGCGAGCCGCTTGACGCGCCCGCAGTGGCACGAGCACTCTAGCAGCGGCGCACCGTACCGTCCGCGGTGCAGCTCGCTACACACTCACAGTATAAGGCCGTCCTCGCCCGCCGACCACAGCAGGTGCGGGTTGTGCGGCGCGGAGGCGAGCCGCTTGACGCGCCCGCAGTGGCACGAGCACTCTAGCAGCGGCGCACCGTACCGTCCGCGGTGCAGCTCGCTACACACTCACAGTATAAGGCCGTCCTCGCCCGCCGACCACAGCAGGTGCGGGTTGTGCGGCGCGGAGGCGAGCCGCTTGACGCGCCCGCAGTGGCACGAGCACTCTAGCAGCGGCGCACCGTACCGTCCGCGGTGCAGCTCGCTACACACTCACAGTATAAGGCCGTCCTCGCCCGCCGACCACAGCAGGTGCGGGTTGTGCGGCGCGGAGGCGAGCCGCTTGACGCGCCCGCAGTGGCACGAGCACTCTAGCAGCGGCGCACCGTACCGTCCGCGGTGCAGCTCGCTACACACTCACAGTATAAGGCCGTCCTCGCCCGCCGACCACAGCAGGTGCGGGTTGTGCGGCGCGGAGGCGAGCCGCTTGACGCGCCCGCAGTGGCACGAGCACTCTAGCAGCGGCGCACCGTACCGTCCGCGGTGCAGCTCGCTACACACTCACAGTATAAGGCCGTCCTCGCCCGCCGACCACAGCAGGTGCGGGTTGTGCGGCGCGGAGGCGAGCCGCTTGACGCGCCCGCAGTGGCACGAGCACTCTAGCAGCGGCGCACCGTACCGTCCGCGGTGCAGCTCGCTACACACTCACAGTATAAGGCCGTCCTCGCCCGCCGACCACAGCAGGTGCGGGTTGTGCGGCGCGGAGGCGAGCCGCTTGACGCGCCCGCAGTGGCACGAGCACTCTAGCAGCGGCGCACCGTACCGTCCGCGGTGCAGCTCGCTACACACTCACAGTATAAGGCCGTCCTCGCCCGCCGACCACAGCAGGTGCGGGTTGTGCGGCGCGGAGGCGAGCCGCTTGACGCGCCCGCAGTGGCACGAGCACTCTAGCAGCGGCGCACCGTACCGTCCGCGGTGCAGCTCGCTACACACTCACAGTATAAGGCCGTCCTCGCCCGCCGACCACAGCAGGTGCGGGTTGTGCGGCGCGGAGGCGAGCCGCTTGACGCGCCCGCAGTGGCACGAGCACTCTAGCAGCGGCGCACCGTACCGTCCGCGGTGCAGCTCGCTACACACTCACAGTATAAGGCCGTCCTCGCCCGCCGACCACAGCAGGTGCGGGTTGTGCGGCGCGGAGGCGAGCCGCTTGACGCGCCCGCAGTGGCACGAGCACTCTAGCAGCGGCGCACCGTACCGTCCGCGGTGCAGCTCGCTACACACTCACAGTATAAGGCCGTCCTCGCCCGCCGACCACAGCAGGTGCGGGTTGTGCGGCGCGGAGGCGAGCCGCTTGACGCGCCCGCAGTGGCACGAGCACTCTAGCAGCGGCGCACCGTACCGTCCGCGGTGCAGCTCGCTACACACTCACAGTATAAGGCCGTCCTCGCCCGCCGACCACAGCAGGTGCGGGTTGTGCGGCGCGGAGGCGAGCCGCTTGACGCGCCCGCAGTGGCACGAGCACTCTAGCAGCGGCGCACCGTACCGTCCGCGGTGCAGCTCGCTACACACTCACAGTATAAGGCCGTCCTCGCCCGCCGACCACAGCAGGTGCGGGTTGTGCGGCGCGGAGGCGAGCCGCTTGACGCGCCCGCAGTGGCACGAGCACTCTAGCAGCGGCGCACCGTACCGTCCGCGGTGCAGCTCGCTACACACTCACAGTATAAGGCCGTCCTCGCCCGCCGACCACAGCAGGTGCGGGTTGTGCGGCGCGGAGGCGAGCCGCTTGACGCGCCCGCAGTGGCACGAGCACTCTAGCAGCGGCGCACCGTACCGTCCGCGGTGCAGCTCGCTACACACTCACAGTATAAGGCCGTCCTCGCCCGCCGACCACAGCAGGTGCGGGTTGTGCGGCGCGGAGGCGAGCCGCTTGACGCGCCCGCAGTGGCACGAGCACTCTAGCAGCGGCGCACCGTACCGTCCGCGGTGCAGCTCGCTACACACTCACAGTATAAGGCCGTCCTCGCCCGCCGACCACAGCAGGTGCGGGTTGTGCGGCGCGGAGGCGAGCCGCTTGACGCGCCCGCAGTGGCACGAGCACTCTAGCAGCGGCGCACCGTACCGTCCGCGGTGCAGCTCGCTACACACTCACAGTATAAGGCCGTCCTCGCCCGCCGACCACAGCAGGTGCGGGTTGTGCGGCGCGGAGGCGAGCCGCTTGACGCGCCCGCAGTGGCACGAGCACTCTAGCAGCGGCGCACCGTACCGTCCGCGGTGCAGCTCGCTACACACTCACAGTATAAGGCCGTCCTCGCCCGCCGACCACAGCAGGTGCGGGTTGTGCGGCGCGGAGGCGAGCCGCTTGACGCGCCGGGGTGGCACGAGCACTCTAGCAGCGGCGCACCGTACCGTCCGCGGTGCAGCTCGCTACACACTCACAGTATAAGGCCGTCCTCGCCCGCCGACCACAGCAGGTGCGGGTTGTGCGGCGCGGAGGCGAGCCGCTTGACGCGCCCGCAGTGGCACGAGCACTCTAGCAGCGGCGCACCGTACCGTCCGCGGTGCAGCTCGCTACACACTCACAGTATAAGGCCGTCCTCGCCCGCCGACCACAGCAGGTGCGGGTTGTGCGGCGCGGAGGCGAGCCGCTTGACGCGCCCGCAGTGGCACGAGCACTCTAGCAGCGGCGCACCGTACCGTCCGCGGTGCAGCTCGCTACACACTCACAGTATAAGGCCGTCCTCGCCCGCCGACCACAGCAGGTGCGGGTTGTGCGGCGCGGAGGCGAGCCGCTTGACGCGCCCGCAGTGGCACGAGCACTCTAGCAGCGGCGCACCGTACCGTCCGCGGTGCAGCTCGCTACACACTCACAGTATAAGGCCGTCCTCGCCCGCCGACCACAGCAGGTGCGGGTTGTGCGGCGCGGAGGCGAGCCGCTTGACGCGCCCGCAGTGGCACGAGCACTCTAGCAGCGGCGCACCGTACCGTCCGCGGTGCAGCTCGCTACACACTCACAGTATAAGGCCGTCCTCGCCCGCCGACCACAGCAGGTGCGGGTTGTGCGGCGCGGAGGCGAGCCGCTTGACGCGCCCGCAGTGGCACGAGCACTCTAGCAGCGGCGCACCGTACCGTCCGCGGTGCAGCTCGCTACACACTCACAGTATAAGGCCGTCCTCGCCCGCCGACCACAGCAGGTGCGGGTTGTGCGGCGCGGAGGCGAGCCGCTTGACGCGCCCGCAGTGGCACGAGCACTCTAGCAGCGGCGCACCGTACCGTCCGCGGTGCAGCTCGCTACACACTCACAGTATAAGGCCGTCCTCGCCCGCCGACCACAGCAGGTGCGGGTTGTGCGGCGCGGAGGCGAGCCGCTTGACGCGCCCGCAGTGGCACGAGCACTCTAGCAGCGGCGCACCGTACCGTCCGCGGTGCAGCTCGCTACACACTCACAGTATAAGGCCGTCCTCGCCCGCCGACCACAACAGGTGCGGGTTGTGCGGCGCGGAGGCGAGCCGCTTGACGCGCCCGCAGTGGCACGAGCACTCTAGCAGCGGCGCACCGTACCGTCCGCGGTGCAGCTCGCTACACACTCACAGTATAAGGCCGTCCTCGCCCGCCGACCACAACAGGTGCGGGTTGTGCGGCGCGGAGGCGAGCCGCTTGACGCGCCCGCAGTGGCACGAGCACTCTAGCAGCGGCGCACCGTACCGTCCGCGGTGCAGCTCGCTACACACTCACAGTATAAGGCCGTCCTCGCCCGCCGACCACAGCAGGTGCGGGTTGTGCGGCGCGGAGGCGAGCCGCTTGACGCGCCCGCAGTGGCACGAGCACTCTAGCAGCGGCGCACCGTACCGTCCGCGGTGCAGCTCGCTACACACTCACAGTATAAGGCCGTCCTCGCCCGCCGACCACAGCAGGTGCGGGTTGTGCGGCGCGGAGGCGAGCCGCTTGACGCGCCCGCAGTGGCACGAGCACTCTAGCAGCGGCGCACCGTACCGTCCGCGGTGCAGCTCGCTACACACTCACAGTATAAGGCCGTCCTCGCCCGCCGACCACAGCAGGTGCGGGTTGTGCGGCGCGGAGGCGAGCCGCTTGACGCGCCCGCAGTGGCACGAGCACTCTAGCAGCGGCGCACCGTACCGTCCGCGGTGCAGCTCGCTACACACTCACAGTATAAGGCCGTCCTCGCCCGCCGACCACAGCAGGTGCGGGTTGTGCGGCGCGGAGGCGAGCCGCTTGACGCGCCCGCAGTGGCACGAGCACTCTAGCAGCGGCACACCGTACCGTCCGCGGTGCAGCTCGCTACACACTCACAGTATAAGGCCGTCCTCGCCCGCCGACCACAACAGGTGCGGGTTGTGCGGCGCGGAGGCGAGCCGCTTGACGCGCCCGCAGTGGCACGAGCACTCTAGCAGCGGCGCACCGTACCGTCCGCGGTGCAGCTCGCTACACACTCACAGTATAAGGCCGTCCTCGCCCGCCGACCACAGCAGGTGCGGGTTGTGCGGCGCGGAGGCGAGCCGCTTGACGCGCCCGCAGTGGCACGAGCACTCTAGCAGCGGCGCACCGTACCGTCCGCGGTGCAGCTCGCTACACACTCACAGTATAAGGCCGTCCTCGCCCGCCGACCACAGCAGGTGCGGGTTGTGCGGCGCGGAGGCGAGCCGCTTGACGCGCCCGCAGTGGCACGAGCACTCTAGCAGCGGCGCACCGTACCGTCCGCGGTGCAGCTCGCTACACACTCACAGTATAAGGCCGTCCTCGCCCGCCGACCACAGCAGGTGCGGGTTGTGCGGCGCGGAGGCGAGCCGCTTGACGCGCCCGCAGTGGCACGAGCACTCTAGCAGCGGCGCACCGTACCGTCCGCGGTGCAGCTCGCTACACACTCACAGTATAAGGCCGTCCTCGCCCGCCGACCACAGCAGGTGCGGGTTGTGCGGCGCGGAGGCGAGCCGCTTGACGCGCCCGCAGTGGCACGAGCACTCTAGCAGCGGCGCACCGTACCGTCCGCGGTGCAGCTCGCTACACACTCACAGTATAAGGCCGTCCTCGCCCGCCGACCACAGCAGGTGCGGGTTGTGCGGCGCGGAGGCGAGCCGCTTGACGCGCCCGCAGTGGCACGAGCACTCTAGCAGCGGCGCACCGTACCGTCCGCGGTGCAGCTCGCTACACACTCACAGTATAAGGCCGTCCTCGCCCGCCGACCACAGCAGGTGCGGGTTGTGCGGCGCGGAGGCGAGCCGCTTGACGCGCCCGCAGTGGCACGAGCACTCTAGCAGCGGCGCACCGTACCGTCCGCGGTGCAGCTCGCTACACACTCACAGTATAAGGCCGTCCTCGCCCGCCGACCACAGCAGGTGCGGGTTGTGCGGCGCGGAGGCGAGCCGCTTGACGCGCCCGCAGTGGCACGAGCACTCTAGCAGCGGCGCACCGTACCGTCCGCGGTGCAGCTCGCTACACACTCACAGTATAAGGCCGTCCTCGCCCGCCGACCACAGCAGGTGCGGGTTGTGCGGCGCGGAGGCGAGCCGCTTGACGCGCCCGCAGTGGCACGAGCACTCTAGCAGCGGCGCACCGTACCGTCCGCGGTGCAGCTCGCTACACACTCACAGTATAAGGCCGTCCTCGCCCGCCGACCACAGCAGGTGCGGGTTGTGCGGCGCGGAGGCGAGCCGCTTGACGCGCCCGCAGTGGCACGAGCACTCTAGCAGCGGCGCACCGTACCGTCCGCGGTGCAGCTCGCTACACACTCACAGTATAAGGCCGTCCTCGCCCGCCGACCACAGCAGGTGCGGGTTGTGCGGCGCGGAGGCGAGCCGCTTGACGCGCCCGCAGTGGCACGAGCACTCTAGCAGCGGCGCACCGTACCGTCCGCGGTGCAGCTCGCTACACACTCACAGTATAAGGCCGTCCTCGCCCGCCGACCACAGCAGGTGCGGGTTGTGCGGCGCGGAGGCGAGCCGCTTGACGCGCCCGCAGTGGCACGAGCACTCTAGCAGCGGCGCACCGTACCGTCCGCGGTGCAGCTCGCTACACACTCACAGTATAAGGCCGTCCTCGCCCGCCGACCACAGCAGGTGCGGGTTGTGCGGCGCGGAGGCGAGCCGCTTGACGCGCCCGCAGTGGCACGAGCACTCTAGCAGCGGCGCACCGTACCGTCCGCGGTGCAGCTCGCTACACACTCACAGTATAAGGCCGTCCTCGCCCGCCGACCACAGCAGGTGCGGGTTGTGCGGCGCGGAGGCGAGCCGCTTGACGCGCCCGCAGTGGCACGAGCACTCTAGCAGCGGCGCACCGTACCGTCCGCGGTGCAGCTCGCTACACACTCACAGTATAAGGCCGTCCTCGCCCGCCGACCACAGCAGGTGCGGGTTGTGCGGCGCGGAGGCGAGCCGCTTGACGCGCCCGCAGTGGCACGAGCACTCTAGCAGCGGCGCGCCGCCGCACACGCTGCGCGCGCGCACCGTGCCGTCCGCGGCGCACGTCGCTATTACCTCCGGGGAGAGGAACTGTGGGGAACATCGTCATCAGTACAGATGTGCCAGTTGCGGAATTTTCAAAAATATGTAAATCTTCTTCGGGTTACAGAAATGTATTGACTCAAAAGAAATTTACATTTCACTTAATGAGAGCTTAGTTATTTACAAATTTATATTATTCCAGCGAGCGTTTATATTTACAATTATAAATATTACTTAAACCTTAGACTAAATTACGAAGTATAAACGTAACATAGTATGTAACAATATACAGATTTTGGGAAGAAACGCAGCATAGCTACAGCCCTTCACGACGTTATTGTTGATATCCTTGCCTCTGGAAATGATGGATATGCTACAATTCTTGTTTTGTTGGGTTTTTCGCGCACCTTTGATACAATGAATACAACATTGTTATTATCTAAATTATTACGGTTTTGACTACAAGACAATCAACTGGTTTGCAACTTATAGGTTGAGTTTGGTGATCGGACTCAGCGGGTCGAAGTGCAAGACACTGAGGGTTTAGTGATGTCTTCTCAGGAAGTCCTGATCACCAAAGGCGTACCTCAAGGGTTCATCTTGGGACATTTTTGTTAATTTTTTTTGTTTGTTTAGTGAGGTAGGGCACAGCGAAATGTCATCCCGCTCGAATTAGGAGCAGCCCAACTGGGAAAGTACCTCCGCCTTGCAGAAGACCACAGCCATAATAACACTACTACTTGCTCTGTAGTAGTGTTGTGTTCCTGGAGGTGAGCCAGGTCGCCAGAGCTCCCGAGGATGCGCTGTGTTGAGAGCGAGGGAATTTGTTCCTTCAGCTGTCAACACGGCGAATCCTCAAACATATCAAGGGTCGGCAACGCCCATGATACTCCTTTGGAGTTGCATGCGTCTATAGGCTGCGGTGTCCGCTTACCATCAGGCGGGCCATACGCTTGTTTGCCACTGTCGTTGAATAAAAATAAATAGCGCAGATATAATATACAGTATTAGAAATTGCAAATTTCACCTGTACGCTGATGATTTGCAAATATATATATATATCGAGGGATAGGGAGGCCGAAACAGGCGTGTGTGAAGGCGGATCCGACATTACGGACCGTGTGTGCGTGTACTTGCAGGTATTCGCGAAATAAAAGTCACACAATGTAACTCAATCACTATACTATTTGATTAAATTCACAAACACCGAAAATATAACAGGATTGCAATAATAAATCTCGATTAAAGAGCCAATGGGTTTGCAAGCGACCATCACGGACGGGGCGCTGTCAACGAATGACGTCCCTCGCCGCCATGCCACCTGCAACTCCATTCGGGGTTACCCGCTCTTAAAATAAATCAACTTGATGTCAACAATTTTATCAACTACCCCCTTAAAGAAATAATAAACTTCTCTCAACATTATTCACGATTACTCGATTAATTGAATTCCAATACAAGTCATCGAAATAATAAATCGCGCGCCGTTATATATATATCGCTTAAGCCCGTGTTCATGTACTATCTCAGCATTTGAAACATTAAATCAGGACCTTAGTCAAATTGCGTACTGGTCTAGGATTAAGTTTAGTCCTAAACCCTTTAAAATCGAAGTTTTTAGTACTTGGTACAAAACATGGAATTGCCAATACGATGTCCCATAATCCTCAAGTTAGTATTCTGAATAATAATATAGCGCGCGTAGAAGAAGCCAGAAATCAAGGGGTCCTTAAGGACAGAAGCTTGCAGTTCGAAAATCACGTGCTAGAGATTGTTCATAATAATAATAAATAAATAAAATACACTGTATTTATCGCCTCGGCGTTTTGTATAGGTTCCGTGATTACCTAATCATCGAGACGCTATGCGAGAAGCTATGCTCCTCGTTACGTGAAACCGTTGCTGTAACTGATATTTGATCGCTTTTGAAGAGATTAATATCGTTCTTAAGGTTTTTTAGTTCTGTCTCCGTTGATATCTGCTCGAGAGTTTAGTATGTTCTACAGTGAGGAATTCTGTGGATGATTTTGATCGTCATGATTTTTTATTTGCGGGATATCGCTACGCAACGCGGACATAAATTCAATTTTCTTTCCCGTAAAGTCCGCAAGCATCGCACCTGTCTCATCTCTAAATGATTTGAGTTCACCCTGGCAATTGCAATCCGGCCCTGGCAGTTGTTTTCGTTTTCTAGTTGCAGTTTGATTATCATTCTGAAATTCGCTTAGCTTCGGCAGGTCGGACTGCGACTCGTTGCCATGCGCTCCCTTAGTAGGTGATCTTTTCACGCTCATTTTTTGAAGCAAAAATAGATTAAGATCTGTAATTCTGTAGTAGTTAGGGTGTGTAATCGGATGCACTTACGTGTTACGGTGGCTGAGTGACAGAGTAGAAAAATCGCAACTGTACTCTTTCCTCGAGGGGATTAGCAGAAGGGTTCGGAAGTAAGCAGCGTAACTCACAGGTGCTATGTTCATGCAAAATGGACTTTTATCGATATCCAAATAAAAAATTATTTTAAATAATTACGTAATAATTATGTACATAGAATTACGTATTTACGCGTCTGTTCTCAACGCTCGCCGGATTTCAAAAAACTTTCACAAGAATTTAAATAAGTTTCCATTATAGAAAAGTTCTTAATCACCAAAACCTTTCCATTGGAAAAGTCATCAGTTTATAGCCAGCGCCCCAGGGCCAGGCCCAGGGAGTTATCAGCCCTGAGTTTGACTTGTATTTTCCGAATCGGGGAGGTGTTGCAGTTTTTCCTTTTGAGGGGAAATTAAAATCTGTTATGCTAGGGTTAGTCAGATTTTGCACTCAACCTGCCTTGCTTGCGAAAGAGTCAGAGGAGTGTGAGCCCTACGGACATTCGGCTCTTGGTCTCGCGTAGAGAACGCTTTAGAAGGGACGCTTCGGGCCTTCGACCAACTGGACTCATTCAAGATAATTAATAATGAGTTGAAATGTACAATACCTACACTATCAAGGAAAATACTCAGAAAAATATACCAATGCATAACTATGAGACATTCAACCAATTTTTTATCAAGATACCTAACTCAATTTACATTGTTAGAAAGACTCGTGATATCAAGTGCTCGAGTGAGATGTTTGCGAGTTATTGTAAGTGCATTACACAATACTTAAGCAGTTTTTGTGACGCACTACTTAGTTACTATTGACTTTCAGTGACATATGCTTATACTTGTGTTCAATTATTTGTGTCATGATTAACACATTCACTGCCAAGAACTTTCGTAGCCGATCCCGTGGTTTTTCTGCTAAGTAGCGATAAGCGCCTACGGCTTAGGCAGGCGCCCGCGAGGCGGGTTCCTGGCAGGGATAGTGTTAACTAAATATCATAGATTGTTTAATTATGTTGGAGCAAACCAGACCAAAACACAAATTAATAGGTACTATCGACAACACAGCTAACTGACCATCGGTGCACCTTAAGTGCATTGTAATAAGGTTCTATATAAACACAGGATGGTCAGTTAACAGTGTTGTCGTTTGTACATGATGAGAAGGGTACACCTTGCATTGCACCCTATCAAGTACACTCACCATTCAATGGTCGACATATGCCGGTAACGATATACGTGTCGCGCGATGTTACCAGACACGTCAGGCGAAGTCTCGCGACTTTGCCTGACGTCGATACCGTTATAAGTCGCGCGATGTCGCCAGACATTGCGAGCGAATTCCAGCTTCTTGATAATTACCACCATTATAAGAACCAATGACACTCGAGTTCGCTCAACTTTGCATAATCCGAACTAAATTCTTCTTGTAAGGGGAATCCCCACGGCGCGGCACGTCACGTTGACACTTCGTGCGTTCGGATAGACGTTCGAATACTTCGAACACAGTTCACTTTCACGAGCGCAATTCTTTGTTATTATCAATTGGAGTCACGCGTTATTATCACGATAATTATCAGTGATAATTATCCTTTCGAACCCTGCCAGAAACGTTGCACCACTTCACCCGACATCGCTGGCGGAGGACACGCGTAGCACATTTGTCCCCTAGTGTGTACTAGTGCACCTCTGGCTTTGGGGCTATATATGACCTAAATTTTGGTTGAACACATGAACTGTGTCTCCTCAATTGCAATAGGGGTGTAGAAACTAAAAAAACAATAGTGTTGTATTTTCTCGAAAAAGGATTAAAAATGTAGTCAAATGGAGAAAAAAGCAACGCAAGATGTTAAACAATCACAAAGTGTCCAAAGTTTTAAGAAGGGGTATGTTCTCTCCCTTTTCCGCAAAAAGCAATTTACTATGACGCTCCAAGATTGTGACGTCACTAACTGTGAGCGTTTTCTCTCACAAACAAGCAATATTAAAACGGTCAGTCTCCTCCATCATTTATAGATGTGCTTTGTTATAGCATGAACGTTTGCTTAAAAAACGGATCTTATCCGCAAACACTAAAGAAAATTAAAGTTGTTCCAGTTTATAAGGGCAAAGGAAAAAAAACTGAATATAAAAATTATCGGCCCATATAAATTATACCAGCATTATCAATTTTTTTTGAGTTAGGTCTTGCCAATAGATTAATGTGCCATCTCTCCAGTAAGGATATACTTGCTAAAGAGCAACACGCGTATCAATCCCAGAAGTTGACCATCAGTGCAGCAAGGGAACTAATAAAAACTGTTGTTGACTGTCAAGAAATGGGGCATAAAGTTGCAGTAGTTCTTTGTGACCTGTCGAAAGCATTCGACTTGGTAGACCATGAACTAATCCTAAGAAAGCTTTATCACTCCATAGTGATAAAGCTTTCTTAGGATTAGTTCATGGTCTACCATTATATGTGGAACCTTTTTAAATATATTTAGATCATTCTTAAAAAACAGGGAACAGTGTTGTGAAGTTGATGTGAATGGAACTAAAGGGAAATCAAACTATCAATCACTAGATTCCATTTCTGTACCGCAAGGATCCGTTATTGGCAACTACCTTTTCATCACGTTGGTGAATGATTTATCGTCGTGTACACGACATGGTAGGTTAGTTGCTTATGCAGATGATAGTGCTTTTATAGTATCAGGTAAAACATTGACTGAATTGCAGTCTGAAGTTAATTCTCTTCTTCATGATATAAAACATTGGTTTACCATTAACGGCATGCAGCTAAACCTTACCACTATACCACTATAATTCAGATAAAGCTTAGGGGTCTACCAGAACAAACACTAGAAATAGGTCTTAATGATATGCATGTTCCTCTAGCAAATAATGCCAAATATCTTGGATTCACCTGACGCTGGATTAAAGTGGAATGGTCATATAGATGAACTATGTAAAAGACTCGGAAAAGCTTTCTTCCCATTTCACGCTTGACGAAGATGCTCAATGATCGATGCGTCAGAAACGCATACTTTGCTTATTTCCAATCCATAATCACCTATGGGATTGATATCTGGGGACAAGCAGCTGAAAGACAGCGCATAGTTATGCTCCAGAAAAAAGTGATAAGGATAATGGCTAGGGTGCCCTGGGATACGCCTGCCCGCAACTTATTTCGTAATCAAAAAATTTTAACGTTTACAAGCCTTTACATTTTAGAAATATCAAAAATGGTCCGTAAAAACCTTAGTGAGTTCCGTAAATACAGGCCAAATAGTCGCAATAAAGATAACCTCTTACCAAATAGGCACAAACTCAAAGAGACGGGACAGTGTGTGTGGTACATAGGTCCTAAAATATATAATCGTTTACCTGGTGACCTTAAAGAATATTTGACTAACAAAGCCTATTATTCTCTAGACGAATTTCTTTGCCAATCATCCAATGAATAACAATAATAATAATAGGTATGTAATATAATGTTAATAAATGTACGTAAACTCTTAGCTCTTGACTACAGGAAGACTACTATTATTTTTTTACCCTGTGTGACTTGCCTACTGGGGCGAATTGAATGATTATGACTGTAATGTCATCAAATCATGAGTATTATTGATTCTATTTGCTTTATTACAGTAGAACAGAGTTATAACTTCCAATGCTAGTATGACACTACACAATATTATTGCTTATATCATATTAGTTTTGTCATTGAAATGTTATAGAAAATGACATGCCTGAGCACTTTATTGGATAATCAAATTATTATCTAGTGAAGAAACCTCCACAATAAACACTATACAAGAAGATTGATATGTTTAAAATATTTCAATAGTACACTTACTTTTACGATATACATATAGTTTGAAGTGTTAGATTAATTTATGCCTGCTAGTGTCCCATATTGACATCCAACCCTTAGCAATATGGTTCATCATTTGAGTAAAACAAGTATTAGTGATAACCATGACTATATGACAGATCTCCTGTGATTAAGCCTGATTTTATAGACTTAGAAGCATCTTACCTTAGCTCAAGTCGATAAGCATTGAATTTTGGGTATGACTTAATTATTGATAATTGAGCATTTCTAGAAAACTAAATTGTACATAGTTACCATGTCAATTAGGTTAGAGTTTTTATTCCTTTTTTGTTATCAATTTGTTAAATAATAATATTCAGGACAGAGACAGACAATTGCTATACAATCAAGAAAGTATAAGGGTAACAAAACCTTATTTACCAAAAATAGCAATAAAGTTGATATATTCCATAATCCATAATCTTGGTAACAAAAAAGAAATAATGAAATCTTACTTATTTGATATAGTATGTACTATGTACCAACATTATTAATAAGGCAAAGTTATGCAGCCTCCAATAGCCTACCCAAAGTAGGTCAATCACAATGGTAAATGGCTTGTTATTAGGGCAATGATGATAAAGTGTGTAGGGATTCTAATTGACTACATTGCTACATACACTATGTATTTTCTATTAGCCTGACCTATTACAGATATTATGACTAGATAATATACAGAAATTTTCATGGATTAGCCACAATATTTACACAGCAAATGTAGTCGAAATTTCGCTAGCAAATAGTAATTACGCCACAGCCGTAATTTCAAACAGTTGTTTACTTCTTAACAAAATGTTGTACATGTTGTTGTGACCTCTGCTTACCTTGACAGAGAATATGTTGCCAGTGTGTCCTGTGGCTATGTTGTGAAGCTGCTTGTACCGGTAAGGGTCCCACAGGATCACGTGCAAGTCGTCGGAGGCAGACGCCAGAACACTGCGAGCCGAGCATTCAAAAGTCAGTTTTATTCGAAAATAAAAGCCACCAGTTCGTAAATATAAGGTTTGGTAGTACTTACGATCCATCATGGTTCCATTCCAGGCAGTTAACGCAGCCCATATGCCCGTTCAGCTCTGTTTCCAGGCCTAAACGGTCGATCATACTCCGAGTCACGGTCAGACGATTCTGGAACTGCCGGTCCACGTAACCGCGCTCCCGCGCCGCCATCAACCCCACCGTCCCCTTGGCCCAAGCCAGCTCCTCGCGCCTACCCATGGCTCGCTAATTCGCACTCAATATGTCTGATAAATCATTACAATCAGACTTCAACTAAAACTAACTACGGCTCGATCTATTTATAGTGCACTCTGTTTCACCCCTCATTTCCTAGATTCTTACTAGAAACTTAGGAAATCAAACCACTATTTAGAACGCAATTTTCAAATAACAAACAAATTGATGAACAAAAAGCTTTTTATGATGGAGAGATAAATTCTATAGAAAATAAAAGCAGAGCTGTCAAACAGCTGTCGTCAATTGCTAGCTATGCCATTGAAGAAAAAAAACTTGTTTATGGCAAATAAGTGGGGCTTACACGACAAAAACTGTAATGGGGTGTATACATGTCATGATTTAACAGCCGCAATTTATCAGAATCTGACTAATTGCTATCGTCTGGAGGCGCTGGATTGCGTCAACACAATCAACACAATTTGGACCATGAAAATATTTATGATCAGCCATGTTTTCTGTCAGATCACTTTGAAGTAAAATATTTAACATACAGCCGTATTCATAAACGTCCTACAAGCCTGTTTTAACTAAATGGCGTTAAAATCGTTTGTCCTTATCTGTCACTTTGACATTTGTGTTCGTAAGAAAGGGACAAAGCACGTTTTATTTAGCTGAGGCATTTTAAGTTTTATGAATACGGGGGATATTATATAATAATTTGTTATTACCCTTTCCACAAATTTAACACGCATTTATTCAATATTTTGTATATTGAAGGTTAGGTTAGGTTTAGTTGTACTGAGAAATTGGGTGTCCTGCCGTTTGAACAAAAGTCGTTTGGCAAAATTACACTTGACAAACAACGTTTTGCAAAAAAATGTTTCGCCAATTGATCATTTTACTACTAGTCATTTACAAATGACTCACTTTTCCAATGATCAACAGTTAAATTTACATTTTATAAATAATTATTTGACTAAATGAACATTTAGCAATTGAGTTATCAGACAAAACTACTATTGGTCTAAAAACGTTTGGTACAATGTATTATTTGACAAGTGGTTCGTTTATTAATAAATCTCATAATAGATATGGTCTGGGTCAAATTAATACACATTATTTGGAAAAATTGGTTTCTTTAAACCAATACGCAATTGTTTTGCTATCTTCGTCAGTCAGGGATACAAAGTGTTTTTCAAAATATTGCGGAATGTCTGTCTACCTAGGTCTCCGTTAGGTACAACGACGAGCGAAGCGAGGAGGAGTGTTAGGTTGAACTGCGAACTTACAGCGCGTGAGCCGAGCGAGCGAAGCGAGCGTGCCGCGGCAGCGGCCGGCGAAGCGCCAGAACCGACTATTTTTTAAAAAGTTCTTTTTATGAAATAACATTTTGTCAAATGACATTTGGACAAATGCTTAATTTGCGAATCATATTATTTGCTGAAATGAAAAAAGGTCAATGGATATTTTATTATTTAACCCATTTGCCAAGTGTAGTGTTTGCTAATTGATCATTTGCTAAGTGAGTTTTTGTAAGATGATACTTTTGTCAAATGTCTCGTTTGCCAAATGATCATTTGGTGAAACGTTGTTTGTCAAATTACCATTTGTCAATAATTTTTTGGTCAAACATTAGTGAACCGAGAAATTGCATGCACATGTGGTCGGATTGTTACATCTGTACAAACGACAACACTGGTAACTGACCATCCTGTGTTTATATAGAACCTTATTGCAATGCACTTAAGGTGCACCCATGATTAGTCAGCTGTGTTGTCGATAGTACGCTACACCCAATTATGACTTCGACATATTCTACTGACAAATTGGGGTAAAATCACATAATCTGTATATCCCATTACATCCGTACGACACACCCCAATTATGACTTCGACATGTTGTACTGACAAATTGGGGTAAAACAGATAATCTGTATACCCCATAACGGAAATCCTGTCGCAATACTAGATGAAACCCTTTCTACAATTTTTTGCTTAAAATACAAGCATCCGCGTCATCAATTTTCATTCATCACTACATTTGTAAAAGAAAACATTGTGTCATTGACAGTCATACAGTCAATAATAAAGTGTAGAATGACGAATGTTGTTGCTTGGTAAAATGCAAGATTTCATTCAATTTGTCGAGATTCAAAAATCGTAAACTGTTGTTGTTATTGGGTAGAGCGTAAGTAATTTTCCCTTTACACAAAATGCAACATTCGGCTACTAATAAATCCTAACCTAAGTCAATATCTTATTTTTCAGCACCTAATCCAAGATGGGTGAACGCAAAGGCCAAAACCTGTACTATCCCCCCGACTATGACCCTAAAGTCGGGGGGCTAAACAAATTCATGGGTACCCATGCCCTGAGGGAGCGGGCGAGAAAACTACATATGGGTATCCTAATAATTCGTTTTGAAATGCCATACAACATCTGGTGCGATGGGTGCAACAACCACATCGGCATGGGCGTGCGGTACAACGCGGAAAAGACCAAGATCGGCATGTATTACACCACCCCGGTGTACCAGTTTAGGATGAAATGCCATTTATGTGATAATCATTTTGAAATCAAAACTGACCCCGGGGTAAGTGTTAATATCAGTTTTCATAGAACAATGTATGTATTATATTTAGTTATGTTTGCCTCTTTTACTTTTGTAATCAACTCCCAGTATCCTGTATATACTAATTAATCCAAACATAATTATTTACTAAGTTGAAAAACCCCCAGCATTTTAATTTCAAAGTTCAATATCTCAACAGCTGAACAGATTTTGTTCAAAAGTTAACATCACAAAGTTTCCAAAAATTGCCAATATCTTACCATTGGAACAGTTTCACAATTTTGGAATCATTCTGTCAGCTCATCAGTACCTATAAACAACATTACAATTAATTTTATTCTTAATTTTCTTCCAGAATCTAGACTATGTGATAGTGTCAGGTGCAAGACGACAAGAGAACAGATGGGACCCCACGGAGAATGGCCAGATTGTTCCCGACACCAAGGAGACCCAGAAGCGCCTGTTTGATGATGCTATGTTCCGCTTGGAACACAAGACAGGTAAAGCTTTGATGACCGGTTAG
Source organism: Epinotia bilunana (assembly GCA_947049275.1). Lineage (NCBI taxonomy): Eukaryota > Metazoa > Arthropoda > Insecta > Lepidoptera > Tortricidae > Epinotia > Epinotia bilunana. The sequence goes on from OX346263.1 coordinate 1,207,638, forward strand.
CCTAGTTGGTAGAGATGCTGCCTACAAAGCCTGAAGATCCTGGGTTCGAATCCCAATGAGGGCAAGTATTTGTTTCTGAGTCATGGATGTTTTCTATGTATTTTAAGTATTTATATCTATTATATATTTCATCGTCTAGTACCCATAACAGAAGCCTTACTGAGCTTTCTATGGGACTAGGTTGATTTGTATAAGATTGTCTCCTAATATTTATTTATTTATAAATATTCTGCTCCTATTTGTAGTTCTCATAGCGCAACTGTCTGCTGTTAATGAAATAGAAGCTTCTTTCATCTTAGTATCTTACCTTACCATGGGTGTCGACAAAATCTCTTACTTACAGCAGTTTTTGCACTGTGGGTATTAAGGTAGCCTTGACCCATTGCAAAAAGTAAGATGTCCCTCCTTTTCTACCCAAATATTAAATAACTTAGATACAATGATTTTAGTGATTTTTATCGAAAAAAGGTCTCTACTGCCTTACATAAAATGACATGGATCTTTATTTTATTTATTCCTTAGTTTGTTATTATCAACAATATAAATTTATTTCAAATTACAGATGCGCCGAATATTAGGTAATTATTCGGTATTCGGCATATTTTTCAATGTTCATTACTCGGCTGAATTATTCGGTTCAAATGCTGAATAATTTTCGAGGTGTTTGTTTGTAGCTTTCAAGAAACTAATATAGTCAATTTTACTCTGTGAAATATTCTGAAATGGATTCTTATTGTTATTTAACGAACTTCATTGTAAATATTTCACTTTTAAACAACAAGATTTTTACCACCGAATGAGTATTTTGGTACGTGATAAGGCATTATGTTGAACCGAATAATTCGGCCAAATATTCGGTTCGGTAAAACCCATGTTCGGCGCATCTCCATTTCAACGCATGTTGACAGGTGATGAAGACACTGCAAAGCAGGACAAACCGCGTCTCGGCCGCCTCGTGGGCAGGAACGAGTCGGTGTGGAAGGATGACTATGAGGCTAACTGCTCCCTGCGGAGGAACTTTAGAGTAAGTACTTATAGGTCTATCGTATATTATCATCATATCAGTCGAAAGACGTCCACTGCTGGACATAGGCCTCCCCCAAAGAGTGCCAAAGTGACCGGTCCTGCGCCACCCGCATCCAGCGGACTCCAGCAACCTTTACCAGGTCATCAGTCCACCTTGTGGGGGGCCTACCCACACCGCGCCTTCCGGTACGTGGTCGCCACTCGAGAACCTTTCCGCCCCAACGGCCATCGGTTCTACGTGCTTTCATTTCATTTATTCCTTGATAAAACATAGTTTTCCATGTCTATTTTTGCTATGTGCTATAGGTATACCACATTGAATCTCATTTCTTAGGAACTTTCTCTACATTTTTATGTGATGTAAAAAACATCATAATATGTTACTGTGGGTGGCGCAGGACCCGTCACTGTGCCACTCTTTGGGGGAGGCCTATGTCCAGCAGTGGACGTCTTTCGGCTGATATGATGATGATGTTATAACACCATCCTTAAATTTTATTAGACTGTATATTCATGTCAACCCACACTGGGCCAGCGGTAGGACTACTGCCCATGAGGCCTGTGCCGAGCAGTGATAAGATGTGATAATGATATTCAAGCCTAAAATATCTGAGAAGGGTTAAACTTACCTGCTCGCTGGCATCGACAAGTTTGGTAGAAGAGTAATTACACTCTCAGTTAGGTAACAAGATTATTTGGTACTATAATGATATTTGTTTTATATTATTCACATAACCTGCATACAAACATGCTTTACAAATAATTTTATCTATCATTTACAGAAAAGGCGAAAAGAGTTAGAGGAATCTGCCGTCAATGACGGCTTACTCCTAGCCAGATCATCTCTGGACATCAGTCTGCTCCCAGAAAGCGAAGAGGACCGCCAAATGGCCACCCTCCTTGCTCTCCGACCCTCACGGAGCATTGAGGAGAAACACGTCTCAACCAGAACGAAAATACTGAACAGCCCCGCCTTGCCAAGCTCTAGTAGACTACTAACTAGCTTTGGAGGCCTTAAGAGAGAAGAGTCCTTGAGCAAAAATTCTGCATTGACCAGGAATGCTTTAGGAATTATGATTAAGAAGAGAAAGATTCAAAATAGTGATGGGAAAGAGACTTCTGTTAAAGAAGTACAACATGAAAAAGATGATACTCAAGTGGCGAAGACAAAAGAGAAAAATGAGAATGAATGTGAAGAGAAAGAATGCAGTTCTGGAAATGAGGAAATCAAGATAAATGAAATAAAGGAACAAATGATATTAAGTAATGAAAATCAGGATATTGAACTGGCTGTACATTCTAAAATTTCAAAAGAGGAGGGTGTGAATGAAAGTCAAGTGAAAAGTGTTGGAACCGAGTCTTTTGAAGAAAAAAACTTAAAACAAGGGAAAGTTTCTTTGGTGGTTGATTATAGTTCTAGTGGAGACTCTAACTGAAACAGCAGGCCTGTCCCTCTTGCCACTTTGGCTGAACCTTGCGTCGCCGGCGTCTCTGTCAGTGTAACACTACGTGACAACTTAACTAGACGAAAGAGCACGTGCTATGCGATAGAACGGGATAATAAAACATCGTTTTTTGTTAGATAGAGAACCTTGTGTATGTTAGTCCTATTATTTAATCTGTTTAAGCTTTCTTCTTCTGAGATGTATATTGCATGTGTTTAAATTGTACAAGTGCTTATGATCACAGCGTTTATGATAAGAAATATGCATTTCGGTGTATTTGTACTACCTATCATGGTAAACACAGGTAGAATTATTAAATATTCATATAAGAAAAACACATTTTTATTACATCTGTGTTTAATGACCTTTTATAAACCACTTATTTCATCGGTCCACAGCTTACACGTATGAAACAATTAAACTTGAATCCGAACATATTAAAACAAGAGGAACAGTATAGTGCGTACTTGTAGCATAACACAGATAATTCGTTATAGTCGCCCCCTCTCACGAATATGTCTAGCTAATTATTTAAAAATTACAATAGGGGTGTAGACTCTAAAATTATTATTACTCCAAAAGAAAGAAGGAAAAATAATGCCTAGTGACGAAAATCCCATTCAAATATCTCAAAGAACCATGAAGCCAGAACCGTTTTAATATTGCTTGTTAGAGAGAGAAAACGCAAACAGTGTGTGACGTCACGTTACGCGAGACTGCCGCAGAGCGAGCCGCGTCGACGGCGGCGCCGAACACGACGGGGCACGGCACGTTACCGTCTATTAGTAACGTCACAATCTTCAAGCGTCATCGTTTCATATGAAGTTGCGTTTTGCGAAAAAGGGACAGAACGTATCCCTTCTTCAAACTTTGGACATTTATAACTTCGTGATTATTTAACCTTTTGCGTTGATTTTTTCTCCATTTGACTACATTTTTAATCCTTTTTCGAGAAAATCTTTTGTTGTGTTATGTTTTGAGTAAGTCTTAAAGACTACACTTAAATAGTAAATTGCGTCGTGAGACGGGGTATCGCATTTAATAAAATTATATTACTTATAGGTTCTAATGTTTCGCAACACTTCATTAACATAATACAAATTATATTGTATTTTAAAACATACGGCTATACACTTAAATACTTCGTTAGACGATAAAATTAAAATCATTGATTACACCAGAAATTATAGAATAAGTAACAGCAAACAATTATATTTCTATACATCCAACACTACACAGTAAAACACTTAGTTAGACCAACATGTTATGTTGTAACAGGTATATCGACAGCTTAGATTCTCAGGCTCACTATAAACCCAGTACTCACCGGCTGAGACTGCTAGGTGGGAATGGTAGTATCCTAACATATTTATTTATTTATACTTAAGGAATACCAACAGCTGCAAAAACATGATATAAGTCTTACATAGTAATACAAAGCCAATTAAAGGAACTCACAGATATATAAAGCTATAGGTACACCTTATACAGTCAAGTGCAAAAATTATTGATTTAATCCTCTCATAAATATGTACCAAAACCTTAAGCCGCTGACATAAAGGGTCGAACAGACTGCCAGCGGGACGGTAGCGGGGCTTGACGAGCGCGTGATGCGCGCGGGACGGCCGGTCACACAGACCACGCGCGCATCGCGCCATCAACCAGCCAGCAACGCGCGCGCGTCCCGCGCGCCACGCGCTGGCCTCGCGCCATCGACCCGCCAGCATCACGTACGCACCGCGCGCTCCGCTGTCTGGCGTCACACTGACGTGACTGACGCGCCGCGCACCCGTCGCGGTCGCGCGGCGGGGCGCGACAGAAGCGGGGCGCGTTGCCGACGGGGCGTAGCCTGTTTGACCCCGCTAGCGGTTTGTAGGGAAATATCGCGTTGCGCGCCCGCGACGGGCGCGCCGCGCGACCGCGACGGTGCTGTGTGTTCGACCCTTAAGAGCGTTGGGACATACATTTTTGTGAGTAAATTGTATGCACCCATATTCCTAATAATCTAAGCAGATAATAGTTTATTTTCTCGTAACTAGACCACCGCGAGTTTTAAAAGCTTTTACAAGAGCGAGAGAGAATTTTCATCAAGTTGAACATATTTTTGATTTAATTTGCTGTTTGGAAGAACATTGTTGTGTTTTTTCTTTTCTTACTCAGGCGGCAAAGGTCACTGGTACATGGGACAGAGAACCTATGCTGTCAAAAATTATGCACTTACTTATCGTGTATTGTATAGACATCAATATAGAGAGCAGTCTGCCCCCAAAAAGAGTTTTGCTCCCTTAAGATAAGGTCTGAAATAGAATGTTCGAATTCAATCTAAAGTTCATATATTAAGCACTAATGCATGCATGTATACAGAATGAAATTTTATTCATGATACGAAATAGCAAAATCTGAATCTACCCATAATTCTGAGACACTGTTATGAGCAAAGTGTATGAAATACCTGGACTGTTTTTGGCATAACACAAAGTTGGTTTATAGCACCAAAGAAACCGGCAGACAGACAAAAATGAATGAACAGCTGTTTTTTTTTGGGCATAATACAAGGTTGATTCTATACTAAAAGTTGTTCAGAATCATGGATAGATTCACATTTTGCTAACTTGTATCACGACTAAAATTTCACCCTGTATAGTACAGTCGAGTGTAAAAACATGGGTGCATACAACTTACTCATAAATATGTCCCATAACACTTCTGTCAGCGGATTGAGGTTGTGGTACTTATTTATGAGAAGATGTTATCGATACATATTTTTGCACTTGACTGTACATTAAATTGGCATGTATTACCTACTTAGATTTACAAAGGACCAAAATTATAAGAATAGAATCTGCCAAAATATCGCAAAAACCGACCTTATATTCAAAACAGTGAGTTAGTTGCCGTTTATTTGATTGCGCTAGTTTGACGGAATTAACTCTAAGATTTTTATTTTTACAATAGGTAACGCAGACTGCAAACGATGCTATTGTAGTCACCAACTTGCCAAAGTTAATGACAGTATATATTGCTGTCTCATTCCAACTATAACAAGTTGTTGTGCCAAATTGCTGAGTGTGTAATGACCTTAAGAGCAATCATTAGTTCGTTTTGGAAGCAGCTGCAATCACATACATCAAATTATACATGAATATAAATTTACGAAAATACTTTCAACATTCAATATCATTTTATTAACCTAAGTTAGAACGGGTCTCTATGCCGATGGTAATAAAGGCGAAATTCCCGCGACCCGTCGTTAAATGAGGCAATGAAAGCAATTGCACAGTTGTTATAATTTGCGTTTATATTGTATCGTTAGATATAGATATGATTATTTAGTTACGGTAATGATATCAAAATAGTTTTAATCATCGCACTGCCATATATATCTTACCCTTCCTGGATAAAAAGTCCTTTGTCCATTCCATGATCTAAAACTATCTGCACACCAAATTTCATCGCAATCGGTTCAACAGTTTAAGCATGAAAGGTAACAGACGTCTGTCTATTAACTTTCATAATCTAGCATGACTTTACTTGACATTACTTTCGAATTTATATTAATACTATGAGTTTGTTGTGCCGCTTGATATTGATATATTTATCCGAATACATTCACAAGTTCCATTCGTTCATATCTAAATAAATATACCCTAACATATATATACCTACGGCTAAGTAAGTTAAAGCTTAATGACTAGAAAACAAGAAACTTGATTTATCAATTAACATCATCTTAGGCTCCAAAACTGCGATGATCAAATTCGTGCGTTGCCCATTTTCTGATCTTTTTGTATCTGAGGCCTACAGATTATGTTTGGGATTATTTAATATGGCCGACTTTTTATAAAAACGTCATTGGAATTGAATGGACTACTTTAATGCAAATGGCCAAATCAAATTATCTCCAGTATAACTAAGACGGCGTCTGTGAACGGACGTCAGGCCTATTATTCTGTACGAGATTATTCGCCTGACCTCACCCGACACGCCTAACGAAAGTAGACTCCTGATTACGAGTAGATGCTACGAATAGCGGCGTCAATATATATTTGCGGGTGAACGGTGAGGTGAGGTTCAAACAAGTTACATAATTACTTGAGATTATTTGACTTGGTGGAATTGGATCAATGTAGTCCATTCAAAAAGGAACTACCATCCAAGGGAGAAGATTCCAATTCCAATGACAGTTTTATAAAAAGTCGGCCATAGTAAATAATCTCAACCGTAAGTACAGAATAGCGGGGAGAGGAGAGGCAGAAAATATCGGGTGGGGCCTCAGTTAACCGGGCAACCAATAGCTTATACCGTGCAACTTGCACAAGTAAATCAATTAGTTTCCGCGCAGCTTATCTCCTCCATTAAGAGAGAAGTATAGCTAGCAGCTCGCGACTGACAATAGGTACTTTTCAGATGAAATTTCCATTTCGGGAGAAAACGGTTTCCACTAACTAAATCTTAACAAATCACTTTGATTTTGTCTGTGTGTCGATCGCTTCATCATATAATATAATATAGGGATATAGGTTCAGGTTTTTATTTATTTCCATTTTTAGTTTCGAAAAAAGGGAAACCTATAAACCAAGTCTTTAATTGTGTCAATAATAACGTACTAAAAATCATTAAAATTGGAAAATTAGTATTTAGAAGTGGAAAAACGTTTTCTCTTTTTGTATGGACGAGTAAATAATAATATTTCCAAGGTTCTTCCCTCTTAAGCGACCAACAAAAGCAACATATTGGTTCGAAGGAACTTATAATAACATTCCCTGCGCATCACCTCGTTTATACAAAAAACCGACTCTCGGCCATCTCTAATTTTGGTTGTAGAATTGAGTTGTTTTTGTCTGTATACGTACGTATATTCTTATATCTTCCCTCTAAGTATCTCTCCCTTTTCATGACATGTTTAGTCTTATTCTTGCCCAGAATCGCCCTCCTCTCAAATAAATAGTAATGAAATTTAAATCAAATGTAGTCAAAAATAAGAGCATTGTTTTAAAATCGAATGAAACAACATAATACAATTCTGTTCCAATTTTGAATGATATAAATTCCATTGAAAAAGAGGATGCCTTTTAAACCAAGATGCCTAAATTGCTAGCACATTAGAAAAAATGCCAAAACTTGTTTTGTCGGTGCAAGAATTTACTTCTTAAATGAGGTCTTAGTTAAACATTTATTCGTCCAATTTGTCACTTGGTTTGCCTTTTGGTTAAAGTATTCAAATACAGTCTTAGCCGTAATAAAGAGTTTGTATATAGGTATTATTTAGGCTTTAAATTACCTAAACTGTCCTTATGTATAGGTAAGATATAATTTGCACGATATGACCTAAATTAGGAGTTAATTGGAATGATTGTAATCATTTTTGAGACAACAATTCACTAAATCAAAAAAGTTATAATATATAATGTACGGTTGGAATGGGATGTTACGATTGTTTTATTTAGCGAATCGTATTCCCAAGTATATATATCAATACTTATCAGTCAGTTTTTCAGTTTGGCGATAACCATTGGATACAAATAGCTTTTAGATATTTGTGTACTTACAATTATAAATTAAATTAAATAACTGCTTCGAAACGAAGTCTGCCATCAACAGTAAAGTACTAAGCATATGGCTCAAAGTTCTTCACTTTAGTACATTACTCAACTAGGGCAGCAAAATAACATTATTTCGTTATATTGCTAAATAACTGGATAGCAAAAGGATATTGTTCAACATATTGTGAAACACAACAAGAAAAAGTTGACGGTCGCATTTAACTGTCACACCTTTATACAAAAAGGTCATATATTGTCTACGTGTGACAAACACGACCACGCGTATAGCGCCTAATCAGTAGGGCAGCGTTTGTCCTCCAACGCCAAGACTAGGGCGCACTCGATTTTGGCGCGCAGCCACTGGAGCACCGCCGGGTCCTGCACCTCGATCACCTTCTCGTCCGTGGAAAAGTAGTTTACTAGTTCGTCCTGGAAATAAACAGGTCAGATTGTCACGTATTGTAAATGTTACCAAGCTGAAGAAGTCTGCTAACGAAATTATAATTATCAATCATAGTGAAAGATGGTTCGCCGCGAGCGGGATTTGAACTGACCTTTGCTTTTGATGCACTGTTCTTGTCAACTGGGCTATCGTGAGTGTAGGAACTACGATTGCTCAGTTGGCAAGATGGTGGATGGTGTAGGTAGCGCATTGTTACAAACTATTCTCGGTTTAATTTGAGACATTGGTGCCGATTTATGATGACTGGCCCGGGGCGCCTCAATAATTAACCTAAGCCTACCCTATCCCCGTACCTGGAAAATTGGCAATAAAATTTGAATCAACTCATAATACGAATTAGAGTAGACTGTTCTATTTTCAAAATCGAACAATGCAAAACAAATGCAACTCTTTTCCGTTTGTATCGGCAGTATGTTGTGTTGCGTTCCGTGGGTCACGTACGGTGCTGTCTGAAAATCAGCGCTGTAGGTGTCGGTCTGACACCTTGGCATAATGCTGAGACAGCGACCGATTCACTGCCGCGAAGACACACACATGTTGTGTCAATTGTATTGTATTTCTACTCCCTTTGTCTCTGTGTGCCTTTTGTGTAGTGAATAAAAATCTTCTTTCTTTCTTTATATGCGCCAGCGGTAGGTATACCACAGTTTAAGGCCGGCCCTCAATTCCAATGACAGTGGACAAGCAAAAATGAATGCAATTTTTGACGTTCAAGCTAACATAAAAAGAAAAGAAATGATAAATACATCCAGCTTACCTGTTTAACATTAAGTATGAGTTTGTCCCCGCTGACGGCGGGCACGCCTATGAGGTCATCAAGCTTCAGCACCCACTCGATATGCCACGAGTTGCTGGCGCCGCCCGCTCGGACCATGAAGATATGCCTGTCAAATGGAACTTATATTAATTATTAACGTCTACTATTGTATCTTAGGAATAGGTAATTGCAAATGATATGTATAATACGTATATAAAATAATATTTGCTTTTAGGACAGTTTGATTAGAAATCGCAAGTTATGCCGTTTGGTTTAAATAGCGCGCCCGCCACATTTGTAAATAAATAAATCGGAGGTTTTACTAGCAATCACTTACAAGAGAATACTTAAAGAAGGCTGCAGTTAGTTGGGGGCGAGATAGACGTGTCCGCATAAAATAAGCACCTTAGTAACGTGAGCAGCTGCAGTGTTATCGTAATGGACGGATGGACACAAACTGTAGTCAAGTGTGAGGGACTCACTGTGTGGATTTAAGCAGCCCCAGCTCTTCATTGCACCCGGTCGGTTTTCTGTCGGATACATTTTGGAGAGTGTGCGCAGGAACTGTACTATCCCCGTCCTTTCACCGAACGACCAGTGAAAAACAAACGCATTCCTACGTTCTCAACATGCCTTTTACTCGCACGAAGCGATTTGCTTGCCCCGCCTTTCCTCATGCAAACTGCTAAGGAATGGACCTCGCTCCCGTCATCTGTATTCCCTGTCAATTATGATCAAGGTGCCTTAAAAGCCAGAGTTGCCCTGCCGTCACTTAATCAGGTGAGACTAGGCAAACAGTGGCCAGTATTTTCTTTAAAAAACTATTAGCTGGACTTACTGTGTGGATATGAGCAGACTGCAGTTGGTGGGCGCGAGGTGCGCATGTGCCAGATACTTGTCCGTGTCCGCGTAGTGGCCGCGCCCGAGTAGCGTTAGAAGTTGGAGTCCAAGAGCCTCGTGGTGGGAATACGGCCGGATACCCTGTCACAATATCATCACTATGAACAATAGTTGGTTAATAGTAAAGTATATATTTTATCTCTTTTTTATCTCTTTTTATCTCAGTTGAAATCATAAGTAGCTAAACACGTTGACGCTTTTACTTCACTCGTCTGGAAAAATCGTATGGCAGTTTAAACATGTCGTTAAAGCGACACGCCATAAAGCTGTTCACCCCTACATAGCGACCTTATTTACTCATTACTAGGAACACAATACCTACCGCAAAGATCCTTTTTCTTATAAGAAAAATTTTTTTTGGTGATCTTTAGGTATATTAAAATATAATTAAAACGGGTCACTCACGTATTTTATATCGAGAAACGCTCGACATGTTTCGAACCGATTCGCAATATTTTAATATGTCTGGTTCTCACGGGAGTTTTCTATATAAAATGTTTAGGTATCTATATTTTGTGGAGTATTTTACTTTAGGTAAGTGTCAATGCAACAGTGGCAGAGATAAGAATAGCGACTACTCCACCGACAAGAGCCCGGCTCTTAAGTTTACGATGATAATGAAGTATCAATGAGTTTGGGATTCACGTATTTTTTTAAATTTACGAGAAAAAGGCTGTTAGCCGAGAAAAGTAGTGTTATGAGGGCTGCGGTTTTCTGTAAGCTATTTCTTCAATGAGGATACACCAAATGCAAACGAGTTGACATTTAGTCTTACGCCGTGCTACTTTTCGTTCAGATCTTATTTCTGAGATAATACAATATAGGTAAAGCAATGATGCGTAGTTTTAGTGTCTGAGAGGCAACCGGATGGCTCGCGGTATTTGAGCTCCCGAAGCGTTGTGGAACAGCCCTGTGCAACCCGAACTGAGCCAACTTGGACTGGCAGATCACAGGTCTTGCCCTAATGATCCAGTATTATCATCAGTTTGCTGACAGTCGGTTTTCAGTCGATCTGTATTGTTCTAAGTTGGGAAAAAGGGGGATTTTTGTAAGTTACTATAGCTGATATGTAGATGATATACCTCAGTACTGGAGCAGTGCCTCGGCAGCCTGGCGCGCGCGACGAGCCTGTGTCCGGCGCGCTCGGCCACCGCGCGCAGCGCGCCCGCGCCCGCGCCCGCGCCCGCGCCCGCGCCCGCGCCCGCGCCCGCGCCCGCGCCCGCGCCCGCGCCCGCGCCCGCGCCCGCGCCCGCGCCCGCGCCCGCGCCCGCGCCCGCGCCCGCGCCCGCGCCCGCGCCCGCGCCGCCGCGCACTCCGGCCGCGCGCATCGCTTCGCGGCAAATATCTATGAGAGCGTGCAAGAGCTTTAAATGATATGTTTCACAGGTTCGACGACCTAGACCTATTCAGTGCAAGTGTTCCTTCAGTGAGACGACTCTTGTCTCGGCAATTTTTAAGCAGAAGTAGGGAAATAAATAGTTTAGGCAACTCTTTATATTAGTATGTTTAGAAATAAGTACTTCATTCTCTAGCGCTGTGTTTTTGTTTGGCTTTTGCTCACTTCTTTTTTATATAATTATTACGCTATCGGTGAGGATCTCTCATTAGCTTACTGTCACTACTGTTTTAAGCTACCATGTAGTATTTGAGCTTATGATCTTCCTGTATAAATAAATAAATATCTACACCAGATACGGGCAGTTAGAGCTTTTCACCACCGTTTAGAACGGCAGCAGCGACAGCGTTGAAAGCGAGAGATTAGATCGCGATCTATGGTGTAAAGGTCCGGTCAAATGATTACACTTTTATTCCATTTGATTAAGCTTAATCTGACGAGAGTCTAGCCCATCAGTTGAAAAATTCAAAAACTATAATTAGGACCGTATCTCATCGCCTTGCGGACCGACGCCGGTGGTTCAAATTTTTTATAGAATCTTATATTAACTTATAAATTTAAAAAAATCAGCTATTTATATCATAGATATTTATATTTCCTAAACCACTATTCTAAACACCATACACAATACAAATAATATTTGTATCCAATATGGACGTGGATAACGCATGCAAATACTGATCTATACTAGCAGATTGCAGTGTGCCAACATGATTTCAACGTAAAACTATAACGTGCTACCAGAGTTCGGAATTTCCACGGCAACACAAAAGACTGTCGCAATCTAGCAGGCTTAGAAATAGTGCATTACTACAGAGGACGGGAAGTAATAAAATAATCCGTAATCCCACTCCCAATACACCTACGTCTCATGACAACATAATTAAATGCCATTCTGCCCGCGACTCCGTCCGCGTGGAAGTCGTTTATATCGTAGCTCCATACATACTTTCACCCCCCACTTCATCCTCTTGGGGGATGATTTCCGGGATAAAAACTATCCTATGGTTGGTTCAGCGGTTTAAGCGTGAAGAGGTAACAGACAGACAGACACACTTTCGCATTTATAATATTAGTATGGATTGGCCGATAGTATGAAAATCCTTATTCCTTAAGGATTTTTAAACTTTCGGCCAATATTTTTTTCTTGCTCAGCACAACTTTCTCGACCTGCTGCCATGCATTTTATCATGTTGTCAAGAGACGTAGGTGTATTGTGAGTGGGCTTAGGGACTATAAGAGGTTGCTGGCCAAGTACCGTAAGTAAGTAAGTAAGTAAGGTATAGATAGAAAAATATGCGTTAGAAGTGGTGTTGTTTTGTTTTGACGCTTAGAGACCGTATACATCTCTAAGAACATTAGAATAATTACGAATTGTATTTGGACGCTCAGAGACCTTATACATCTCTGGAATACTTAATTAATATCATTAACTTCTAGTTAATGCTGATACAGGCCTTATATGGAATAATGGTCACATTTTGCAATTTTGTTTTGTTTTCATTTACTTAGTGGCATTTAGTTTGTTAACCTTTTATATCTTTCCTTAATCTGCAAGTTTTTAAATATTACAAGTTTTTATTTAGTTTCACCTTTTCCGTTGTCTGTCTGTCTTTCTGCCTGTAATCAAATCTTGCAAGGTTAATTTGAACCTCTTCCCGGTGACCGATTGAGCTGAAATTTTGGGTATAAGTATAGTTTGGATGACAATTCAATATTATGGTACCATCGAGCTGATCTGATGATGTAGACGGAAGGTGGCCATGGGAATTTAGTACTTAACCGACGTAACCCCGTTGAAATCTCAACGGCGCTCGTTAGAATCTTCTCAATTTATAGTTGATGATGGTATACAGAAAAGTACAGTCGGCAATAAAAGCTTGTACCAAGAATGACATTTTTGACAGAAACTTTTTATTGTGTAAGATTATTATTATTTTATTGTAAAATACCGTTTAACATTTAAAAGTGCCTTTGTGGCCTATTTGCAGAATAAATAAATGATTTTGATTCTGTTTTATCTAATACTTAATAAGAGAAGTAACTATACCACCTAATGGTTATTTACTCGTATTACAAAACGGATAAAATTTCACGTGCTGTACGTGTACTGATTTGGACTTCGGAAAAGAAATTGAACCTGTTTATAATTTTATATTAAATCTATAAGGATAGGAATCAAGTGAGATTATTATTTTATTTTGTGCAAAGCCGCGTGTTTCTTTTATTCTTCTAACTATCGATATCGATAGAGGGAAAATATAGATGGGTACAGACCGGTATCTATTATTCCGAGCGTCGCTAAAGTATTGGAAAACGGGCTGAGCTCTAGGTTAACTGCATTCCTTGACGAAACAAACGCACTATCCGATCGCCAGTACGCTTATAGATCTGGACGTTGTACTACTGATGTGACGCGAGAGGTTGTGCGCAGAGTCGTCGAGGCTCTGGAGGGTAAGCAGCAGGTTGCACTCATTTGCTGCAACCTATCCAAAGCGTTCGATGTCGCAGACCATACCGTAATTGCCACAAAACTTCGACACTACGGCATATGTGGCAATGCACACAGTCTCTTCACAGATATATTACGCGATCGATCGCAGGTTGTGGAAGGAGACGGAGTACAGGTCAGGTCGGACCCGATGACCACATCTATGGGCGTAGCTCAGGGGTCGCCGGTTTCCAACATCCTCTTCTCCCTGCTCCTGAACGATCTCTCGGAAGCAATTGTAGCGGCTGACATCCTAATGTATGCAGACGACGTCGCTGGTATTGTCTCTGCTCCAGATGTGGACTGTTTGGAGACCCGTCTCAACAATGCCGCAAATCAACTCACTCAGTGGTTCAGATTGAACGGTTTGGCGCTCAATTTGACAAAAACCCACTTCCTCCACTTCCACATCGGAGGCCGGGCGCCCAGGTTACTGAGGATTCATGCTGGCGGCGGGTACATAGAGCAAGTAAACACCAGCACTTTCCTAGGATTCGTGATCGACAGAAAACTGACTTGGTCGTCCCATATTGACAAGTTGTGTGCCAAGCTAAGCGGTGCTTGTTTCGCGCTGAGTCGCCAAACACGAATTGTGCCACGGCATGCAGTAAGAACCTGTTACTTCGCAACAGTTCACTCGCTGCTGCAGTACGGCGCAGAACTATGGGGACGCGCAGCAGACTGGCAGCGCGCATTCCGAATGCAAAAAAGAGCCGTGCGTTCTGTGATGCAGGTAGCCCAGGAAACCTCCGCAAAGTCGAGTTTTGCCGAGCTGGGGGTACTGACTCTTCCGTCTATAGTCATTCAACAGATCGCCGTCTACGTTTTCATCAATAGGAGCGGATACACAAAACGCGCGGACTTAGCGCGCCCACTACGGAACCCTAATTTGCTTCTACCGGTGAAGCGGAGACTAGCGAAATCTAATAAGCTGACACGCGTGATGGGCCCTACGGTATACAACAAGCTGCCGGAGCTAGTCACATCAGCCCCTTCGGTAGACTGCTTTAAAAAAAAGCTGAAAAACTGGCTTCTCGAGCACACATTTTATAGCTTCGAGGAATTCTTAAGTGTCAAACCGTAGCTCGTAGTTTGACATTTATAAATTTATTATTTTTACATTTCTTATTGATTTTCCTACTGACCTTAATGTTGTTATTGAATTGACTTTATTTTCACATCCTTCATCATATTTTTACATCCTATTTTGACATCAGATTATTATTATTTTCTTATGCACTATAATGACATGTGATATTATCAATATTGCGAATAAATGAATATGAATACGAATATCGAAAAATAAATGTTCCTAACCCTAGCCAGATTGCGACAGTCCTTTGTTTTGCCGTGAAAATTCCCACCTCTGAATATTACAAACCATCAATTCATTATTCGAAGTGTCACTATGAAAGCGAGACTAGAAGAAAGTGAGACTTTAAATTACATTCAGAAATTGACCTTTTTACACTGCATGCAATACTTACGTCGCAACACAAGATATTCGCCATCTATCCAACACGTGCAGAAACAGATATACAAAAAACGGAACAGATTAGATAACATAGTAGATGATTGACTTAAGGCCTAAGGCCAAATTTGTCACAACAACCAACAAAGATGCAGCTATAGTTGGAATGAGACGGCAATCAGTCAATTCATACTAAGTTGCATTGTGACGAATTGGCCTTTATGTAAAGTCGAAGTCAAAGATATGTAAGCAATTTGCGCCTTAACACAATGGAATAAGGTGCAAAGTGCAAACATATCTCTGTCGTCAACCATACGGTTGAAATAAACATAGTATAATACAGTCGCCAAAACACATACCGTAACAAACAAGGTGCACACAAACATCTGAACACCTCCGGCCCTCATTGTCAACACGTAAAACCCTGTTCTGATATTTTTGACCTTTTAAATCCATATCCATACTAATATTATAAATACGAAAGTGTGCCTGCCTGTCTTGTCTGTCTGTTACGATTGAGATGAAATTTGGTATGGAGATCCCAGGGAAGGACATAGGATAGTTTTTTATTCCGGAAATCAACCCGTATGGGGGTGAAAATTTTTATAGACCTACGACATAAACGACTTCAGCGCTGACGGAGTCGCGGGCAGAAGCTAGTACTACATAATGGCGACTGTACCTACTAGGAGAATGTTAGGAAGATGAGATAGATACTAGTGTGTGACTTATTTCGAAACGCATGCATGATCTAAACATAAACAAATAATCATGCGACAGAAAGTGTCTCTATAAGATTTATTACAAGTTATGTAGCCCGTTACATGCCGTACTAAGTCACTGTAAAACTGGAGGTGTTGGTAAGTTTAATAGTTTTTTCACTTATTCTCGTATAGTTGCACGTGTTGTTAGTTTTCATGCTGTGTATGTAAATAAAAAAAAAATGATGTGTACATAATTTTATGTACACATAAAATAAATGTGAGTGCTACCCTGTCGCACTTCATACATACATACATTCACGCCTTTATTCCCAAAAGGGGTAGGCAGAGCACATGAAACGTATGTTTCAGCGCCACTTTTAGCATATATGTGCGTATAAAAGATCGACAAAATGTGATATTGCAGTGATAGGTTGCCAGCCCATCTCCCACAACACACTTCAACCCAACTTCATAACATATTATATAACCATTTTGACATGCACAGACAGATACTATAGGTACTTAGATAGATCAATCCTCTCCTGCCGACGTTTTAGACCCTAATTTCGCTGAAAGCATTTCCCGTAGTGATCACATTGTTTTAGGTTTGCGGCAAATTTCGATTACAATGACGTTTTAATAATAAAAGCAAATATTTTGAGTGATTCCTGCATTTTATAGAGCTATGGTAGCCTAGTGGTTCAGGCAGGCAGCGGTCGGCGAAGCGCCAGAACCAAATCTATTTTATTTCTATACTTTTTAATATTTCATATATGTCTTAATAAATATTGTCTTAATATATTAGGTAAACGTTATAAGTATCTAATATCTTTTATATTATTAATGCAATGAAAGAAATGACGCTAATATTTGTTATTTTTTTATTTATCATTGAATTGTGCCTGTTTTGTGTACCTTCTAGCTACTCACGAGCAAAAAAGTAGTAACCATAGGTGGAAACTGATTTGGCTTCTGTGTTAACTAAGGTAAAAGTACGTTTCACCGGACGCTTAAGACCTGGATGTACGTTTATTTTTTTAATAAGGTCCACGAGTTTCATAGGGCTATGAACAAAAGTTCAATTGCAAGTTAGATAAATTTGTCATCATTTAAATGTATCTAGAAATTAATAACATACTTATAGATATGCTAAAAATATTTCTTAAGTTTTTTGGGTCGGTTTCCGTGGTTTGTACCATTTACCGGACTAAGAAAGCTGATTTGCTGTACTAAAGACATTGTTTCAAAATAAAATAAAAAAACCGTCCATAATTTGTATCGTACAAGTTTGTTCCAAGCTCCGTAGCTGGGCGCCAAATGTTTGGAACCGCTGGCCTTTACAAGAACGTTCGAAAAATAATACACATTAATATCGACATAGTTCGTAACGAAATAAGGTTAATATTTCAGTAAAATACTAAATAATAGCATGACTGTGGCAAACGTGGATTCGGTAGCAGGTACTATGGGTACGTTTCACCGGACGCCCGTCCGGTCAATTGGACAAGCAAATTATGTGGAACCTATCACACGAACATAATTTAAGAAATAGTGTTTATATTGTATTAATTATGTTATAATTACGAACCTTAAATTTTTACAAGGAATTAGAACTTATTGCGAAACCATAAATACATAAGGCTCTTGATACTATTGATGTAAAATAAGTGTAATGTTTTTTTTAAAATCGCCTTGCCAAATAGCTTATTTTAACGACAAAAAGTCTTGAAAATGATTCATTTCAAACACAGTTTAACATAAATCTATCTAGATTATCAATGTTCGGTAAATGCTCATAAATTTTGCTATACTTTTAGTTATTTGAAAAGCGAAATAGTTTATATAAATAGTTTATCCTATAAAAAATAATTAAAAAGCATATAGTTTCCCTGATTCCGGACGCTGTTCGGAGAAACCTTCAAGTCAAAACGAGGGTCGACCCATCACCGAATCCACGTTTTAGTTAAATTTTTCAAATATACACTAAATGAACTTGTTTGCACAAACAACTAAAACCAACTAAATAATGACTCCGCAAAACCCAATATCCATTCATAAATTTGCCTTTTAAACGGTCTATGGCCTTAAGAAGTTCACTCAATTTTAAATAACTATGGACATAAGTCAAACTACATAGTTAGGTACGCAATAAGACAGATCGGGATACTTCCGCGTGGATCGAACTATCTAACTATGTTTCAGTCACCGATTCGATTAGAGTACCTCAGTGTTTGTGAATTGAATAGATATTTTTTTGAATAATGCATTGAATTTAAATTTCAATTGAAGTTTCTTAGGGAAGTTCTTATATATAAGAGATATACGGTCCATTAATCCCTGCCACTATATCTCTATCTCTTTTTAACCCATGCATAAAGAGAGAGAGAGAAATATATGTGGACGCTGACTATTGAGCCGTATTTTATAGGGACCTCTTAGGTGGTGCAGTAGACTCACCGACGCTAGGTCTCGCGACGAGCCCCGAGAGTGCCAGGGCCACGCTGGCAGGGTGGCTCCGACTCGCTTCTAGAACCTTCTCAGGCAAGTCGTTGCTTAGCGCGCCGTCATCAACTAGAATATAAAACATATTATAAATGCGAAACTGCCTGTCTCGTTACCTTTTGACGCGTGCCCTGAACGCGTTATATCTAGTCTCCATATAGTTACCTGCGCGTCGACGCACGGGCGCGGCGTCGAAGAGAGCAGTCTGCGCGGCGCCCGCCGCCTGCCCCAGCAGCCGCGCGGCGCCCAGCTCCAGGCGGGCTGACGGGTCCTCCTGTTTGCCCACTGTGCCCTGAACGCGTTATATCTAGTCTCCATATAGTTACCTGCGCGTCGACGCACGGGCGCGGCGTCGAAGAGAGCAGTCTGCGCGGCGCCCGCCGCCTGCCCCAGCAGCCGCGCGGCGCCCAGCTCCAGGCGGGCTGACGGGTCCTCCTGTTTGCCCACTGTGCCCTGAACGCGTTATATCTAGTCTCCATATAGTTACCTGCGCGTCAACGCACGGGCGCGGCGTCGAAGAGAGCAGTCTGCGCGGCGCCCGCCGCCTGCCCCAGCAGCCGCGCGGCGCCCAGCTCCAGGCGGGCTGACGGGTCCTCCTGTTTGCCCACTGTGCCCTGAACGCGTTATATCTAGTCTCCATATAGTTACCTGCGCGTCGACGCACGGGCGCGGCGTCGAAGAGAGCAGTCTGCGCGGCGCCCGCCGCCTGCCCCAGCAGCCGCGCGGCGCCCAGCTCCAGGCGGGCTGACGGGTCCTCCTGTTTGCCCACTGTGCCCTGAACGCGTTATATCTAGTCTCCATATAGTTACCTGCGCGTCGACGCACGGGCGCAGCGTCGAAGAGAGCAGTCTGCGCGGCGCCCGCCGCCTGCCCCAGCAGCCGCGCGGCGCCCAGCTCCAGGCGGGCTGACGGGTCCTCCTGTTTGCCCACTGTGCCCTGAACGCGTTATATCTAGTCTCCATATAGTTACCTGCGCGTCGACGCACGGGCGCGGCGTCGAAGAGAGCAGTCTGCGCGGCGCCCGCCGCCTGCCCCAGCAGCCGCGCGGCGCCCAGCTCCAGGCGGGCTGACGGGTCCTCCTGTTTGCCCACTGTGCCCTGAACGCGTTATATCTAGTCTCCATATAGTTACCTGCGCGTCGACGCACGGGCGCGGCGTCGAAGAGAGCAGTCTGCGCGGCGCCCGCCGCCTGCCCCAGCAGCCGCGCGGCGCCCAGCTCCAGGCGGGCTGACGGGTCCTCCTGTTTGCCCACTGTGCCCTGAACGCGTTATATCTAGTCTCCATATAGTTACCTGCGCGTCGACGCACGGGCGCGGCGTCGAAGAGAGCAGTCTGCGCGGCGCCCGCCGCCTGCCCCAGCAGCCGCGCGGCGCCCAGCTCCAGGCGGGCTGACGGGTCCTCCTGTTTGCCCACTGTGCCCTGAACGCGTTATATCTAGTCTCCATATAGTTACCTGCGCGTCGACGCACGGGCGCGGCGTCGAAGAGAGCAGTCTGCGCGGCGCCCGCCGCCTGCCCCAGCAGCCGCGCGGCGCCCAGCTCCAGGCGGGCTGACGGGTCCTCCTGTTTGCCCACTGTGCCCTGAACGCGTTATATCTAGTCTCCATATAGTTACCTGCGCGTCGACGCACGGGCGCGGCGTCGAAGAGAGCAGTCTGCGCGGCGCCCGCCGCCTGCCCCAGCAGCCGCGCGGCGCCCAGCTCCAGGCGGGCTGACGGGTCCTCCTGTTTGCCCACTGTGCCCTGAACGCGTTATATCTAGTCTCCATATAGTTACCTGCGCGTCGACGCACGGGCGCGGCGTCGAAGAGAGCAGTCTGCGCGGCGCCCGCCGCCTGCCCCAGCAGCCGCGCGGCGCCCAGCTCCAGGCGGGCTGACGGGTCCTCCTGTTTGCCCACTGTGCCCTGAACGCGTTATATCTAGTCTCCATATAGTTACCTGCGCGTCGACGCACGGGCGCGGCGTCGAAGAGAGCAGTCTGCGCGGCGCCCGCCGCCTGCCCCAGCAGCCGCGCGGCGCCCAGCTCCAGGCGGGCTGACGGGTCCTCCTGTTTGCCCACTGTGCCCTGAACGCGTTATATCTAGTCTCCATATAGTTACCTGCGCGTCGACGCACGGGCGCGGCGTCGAAGAGAGCAGTCTGCGCGGCGCCCGCCGCCTGCCCCAGCAGCCGCGCGGCGCCCAGCTCCAGGCGGGCTGACGGGTCCTCCTGTTTGCCCACTGTGCCCTGAACGCGTTATATCTAGTCTCCATATAGTTACCTGCGCGTCGACGCACGGGCGCGGCGTCGAAGAGAGCAGTCTGCGCGGCGCCCGCCGCCTGCCCCAGCAGCCGCGCGGCGCCCAGCTCCAGGCGGGCTGACGGGTCCTCCTGTTTGCCCACTGTGCCCTGAACGCGTTATATCTAGTCTCCATATAGTTACCTGCGCGTCGACGCACGGGCGCGGCGTCGAAGAGAGCAGTCTGCGCGGCGCCCGCCGCCTGCCCCAGCAGCCGCGCGGCGCCCAGCTCCAGGCGGGCTGACGGGTCCTCCTGTTTGCCCACTGTGCCCTGAACGCGTTATATCTAGTCTCCATATAGTTACCTGCGCGTCGACGCACGGGCGCGGCGTCGAAGAGAGCAGTCTGCGCGGCGCCCGCCGCCTGCCCCAGCAGCCGCGCGGCGCCCAGCTCCAGGCGGGCTGACGGGTCCTCCTGTTTGCCCACTGTGCCCTGAACGCGTTATATCTAGTCTCCATATAGTTACCTGCGCGTCGACGCACGGGCGCGGCGTCGAAGAGAGCAGGCTGCGCGGCGCCCGCCGCCTGCCCCAGCAGCCGCGCGGCGCCCAGCTCCAGGCGGGCTGACGGGTCCTCCTGTTTGCCCACTGTGCCCTGAACGCGTTATATCTAGTCTCCATATAGTTACCTGCGCGTCGACGCACGGGCGCGGCGTCGAAGAGAGCAGTCTGCGCGGCGCCCGCCGCCTGCCCCAGCAGCCGCGCGGCGCCCAGCTCCAGGCGGGCTGACGGGTCCTCCTGTTTGCCCACTGTGCCCTGAACGCGTTATATCTAGTCTCCATATAGTTACCTGCGCGTCGACGCACGGGCGCGGCGTCGAAGAGAGCAGGCTGCGCGGCGCCCGCCGCCTGCCCCAGCAGCCGCGCGGCGCCCAGCTCCAGGCGGGCTGACGGGTCCTCCTGTTTGCCCACTGTGCCCTGAACGCGTTATATCTAGTCTCCATATAGTTACCTGCGCGTCGACGCACGGGCGCGGCGTCGAAGAGAGCAGTCTGCGCGGCGCCCGCCGCCTGCCCCAGCAGCCGCGCGGCGCCCAGCTCCAGGCGGGCTGACGGGTCCTCCTGTTTGCCCACTGTGCCCTGAACGCGTTATATCTAGTCTCCATATAGTTACCTGCGCGTCGACGCACGGGCGCGGCGTCGAAGAGAGCAGTCTGCGCGGCGCCCGCCGCCTGCCCCAGCAGCCGCGCGGCGCCCAGCTCCAGGCGGGCTGACGGGTCCTCCTGTTTGCCCACTGTGCCCTGAACGCGTTATATCTAGTCTCCATATAGTTACCTGCGCGTCGACGCACGGGCGCGGCGTCGAAGAGAGCAGTCTGCGCGGCGCCCGCCGCCTGCCCCAGCAGCCGCGCGGCGCCCAGCTCCAGGCGGGCTGACGGGTCCTCCTGTTTGCCCACTGTGCCCTGAACGCGTTATATCTAGTCTCCATATAGTTACCTGCGCGTCGACGCACGGGCGCGGCGTCGAAGAGAGCAGTCTGCGCGGCGCCCGCCGCCTGCCCCAGCAGCCGCGCGGCGCCCAGCTCCAGGCGGGCTGACGGGTCCTCCTGTTTGCCCACTGTGCCCTGAACGCGTTATATCTAGTCTCCATATAGTTACCTGCGCGTCAACGCACGGGCGCGGCGTCGAAGAGAGCAGTCTGCGCGGCGCCCGCCGCCTGCCCCAGCAGCCGCGCGGCGCCCAGCTCCAGGCGGGCTGACGGGTCCTCCTGTTTGCCCACTGTGCCCTGAACGCGTTATATCTAGTCTCCATATAGTTACCTGCGCGTCGACGCACGGGCGCGGCGTCGAAGAGAGCAGTCTGCGCGGCGCCCGCCGCCTGCCCCAGCAGCCGCGCGGCGCCCAGCTCCAGGCGGGCTGACGGGTCCTCCTGTTTGCCCACTGTGCCCTGAACGCGTTATATCTAGTCTCCATATAGTTACCTGCGCGTCGACGCACGGGCGCGGCGTCGAAGAGAGCAGTCTGCGCGGCGCCCGCCGCCTGCCCCAGCAGCCGCGCGGCGCCCAGCTCCAGGCGGGCTGACGGCTCCTCCTGTTTGCCCACTGTGCCCTGAACGCGTTATATCTAGTCTCCATATAGTTACCTGCGCGTCGACGCACGGGCGCGGCGTCGAAGAGAGCAGTCTGCGCGGCGCCCGCCGCCTGCCCCAGCAGCCGCGCGGCGCCCAGCTCCAGGCGGGCTGACGGGTCCTCCTGTTTGCCCACTGTGCCCTGAACGCGTTATATCTAGTCTCCATATAGTTACCTGCGCGTCGACGCACGGGCGCGGCGTCGAAGAGAGCAGTCTGCGCGGCGCCCGCCGCCTGCCCCAGCAGCCGCGCGGCGCCCAGCTCCAGGCGGGCTGACGGGTCCTCCTGTTTGCCCACTGTGCCCTGAACGCGTTATATCTAGTCTCCATATAGTTACCTGCGCGTCGACGCACGGGCGCGGCGTCGAAGAGAGCAGTCTGCGCGGCGCCCGCCGCCTGCCCCAGCAGCCGCGCGGCGCCCAGCTCCAGGCGGGCTGACGGGTCCTCCTGTTTGCCCACTGTGCCCTGAACGCGTTATATCTAGTCTCCATATAGTTACCTGCGCGTCGACGCACGGGCGCGGCGTCGAAGAGAGCAGTCTGCGCGGCGCCCGCCGCCTGCCCCAGCAGCCGCGCGGCGCCCAGCTCCAGGCGGGCTGACGGGTCCTCCTGTTTGCCCACTGTGCCCTGAACGCGTTATATCTAGTCTCCATATAGTTACCTGCGCGTCGACGCACGGGCGCGGCGTCGAAGAGAGCAGTCTGCGCGGCGCCCGCCGCCTGCCCCAGCAGCCGCGCGGCGCCCAGCTCCAGGCGGGCTGACGGGTCCTCCTGTTTGCCCACTGTGCCCTGAACGCGTTATATCTAGTCTCCATATAGTTACCTGCGCGTCGACGCACGGGCGCGGCGTCGAAGAGAGCAGTCTGCGCGGCGCCCGCCGCCTGCCCCAGCAGCCGCGCGGCGCCCAGCTCCAGGCGGGCTGACGGGTCCTCCTGTTTGCCCACTGTGCCCTGAACGCGTTATATCTAGTCTCCATATAGTTACCTGCGCGTCGACGCACGGGCGCGGCGTCGAAGAGAGCAGTCTGCGCGGCGCCCGCCGCCTGCCCCAGCAGCCGCGCGGCGCCCAGCTCCAGGCGGGCTGACGGGTCCTCCTGTTTGCCCACTGTGCCCTGAACGCGTTATATCTAGTCTCCATATAGTTACCTGCGCGTCGACGCACGGGCGCGGCGTCGAAGAGAGCAGTCTGCGCGGCGCCCGCCGCCTGCCCCAGCAGCCGCGCGGCGCCCAGCTCCAGGCGGGCTGACGGGTCCTCCTGTTTGCCCACTGTGCCCTGAACGCGTTATATCTAGTCTCCATATAGTTATCTGCGCGTCGACGCACGGGCGCGGCGTCGAAGAGAGCAGTCTGCGCGGCGCCCGCCGCCTGCCCCAGCAGCCGCGCGGCGCCCAGCTCCAGGCGGGCTGACGGGTCCTCCTGTTTGCCCACTGTGCCCTGAACGCGTTATATCTAGTCTCCATATAGTTACCTGCGCGTCGACGCACGAGCGCGGCGTCGAAGAGAGCAGTCTGCGCGGCGCCCGCCGCCTGCCCCAGCAGCCGCGCGGCGCCCAGCTCCAGGCGGGCTGACGGGTCCTCCTGTTTGCCCACTGTGCCCTGAACGC
Organism: Epinotia bilunana; assembly: GCA_947049275.1. Lineage (NCBI taxonomy): Eukaryota > Metazoa > Arthropoda > Insecta > Lepidoptera > Tortricidae > Epinotia > Epinotia bilunana. The sequence goes on from OX346263.1 coordinate 1,232,271, forward strand.
GTTATATCTACTAGTCTCCATATAGTTACCTGCGCGTCGACGCACGGGCGCGGCGTCGAAGAGAGCAGTCTGCGCGGCGCCCGCCGCCTGCCCCAGCAGCCGCGCGGCGCCCAGCTCCAGGCGGGCTGACGGGTCCTCCTGTTTGCCCACTGTGCCCTGAACGCGTTATATCTAGTCTCCATATAGTTACCTGCGCGTCGACGCACGGGCGCGGCGTCGAAGAGAGCAGTCTGCGCGGCGCCCGCCGCCTGCCCCAGCAGCCGCGCGGCGCCCAGCTCCAGGCGGGCTGACGGGTCCTCCTGTTTGCCCACTGTGCCCTGAACGCGTTATATCTACTAGTCTCCATATAGTTACCTGCGCGTCGACGCACGGGCGCGGCGTCGAAGAGAGCAGTCTGCGCGGCGCCCGCCGCCTGCCCCAGCAGCCGCGCGGCGCCCAGCTCCAGGCGGGCTGACGGGTCCTCCTGTTTGCCCACTGTGCCCTGAACGCGTTATATCTACTAGTCTCCATATAGTTACCTGCGCGTCGACGCACGGGCGCGGCGTCGAAGAGAGCAGTCTGCGCGGCGCCCGCCGCCTGCCCCAGCAGCCGCGCGGCGCCCAGCTCCAGGCGGGCTGACGGGTCCTCCTGTTTGCCCACTGTGCCCTGAACGCGTTATATCTACTAGTCTCCATATAGTTACCTGCGCGTCGACGCACGGGCGCGGCGTCGAAGAGAGCAGTCTGCGCGGCGCCCGCCGCCTGCCCCAGCAGCCGCGCGGCGCCCAGCTCCAGGCGGGCTGACGGGTCCTCCTGTTTGCCCACTGTGCCCTGAACGCGTTATATCTAGTCTCCATATAGTTATCTGCGCGTCGACGCACGAGCGCGGCGTCGAAGAGAGCAGTCTGCGCGGCGCCCGCCGCCTGCCCCAGCAGCCGCGCGGCGCCCAGCTCCAGGCGGGCTGACGGGTCCTCCTGTTTGCCCACTGTGCCCTGAACGCGTTATATCTAGTCTCCATATAGTTACCTGCGCGTCGACGCACGAGCGCGGCGTCGAAGAGAGCAGTCTGCGCGGCGCCCGCCGCCTGCCCCAGCAGCCGCGCGGCGCCCAGCTCCAGGCGGGCTGACGGGTCCTCCTGTTTGCCCACTGTGCCCTGAACGCGTTATATCTACTAGTCTCCATATAGTTACCTGCGCGTCGACGCACGGGCGCGGCGTCGAAGAGAGCAGTCTGCGCGGCGCCCGCCGCCTGCCCCAGCAGCCGCGCGGCGCCCAGCTCCAGGCGGGCTGACGGGTCCTCCTGTTTGCCCACTGTGCCCTGAACGCGTTATATCTAGTCTCCATATAGTTACCTGCGCGTCGACGCACGGGCGCGGCGTCGAAGAGAGCAGTCTGCGCGGCGCCCGCCGCCTGCCCCAGCAGCCGCGCGGCGCCCAGCTCCAGGCGGGCTGACGGGTCCTCCTGTTTGCCCACTGTGCCCTGAACGCGTTATATCTACTAGTCTCCATATAGTTACCTGCGCGTCGACGCACGGGCGCGGCGTCGAAGAGAGCAGTCTGCGCGGCGCCCGCCGCCTGCCCCAGCAGCCGCGCGGCGCCCAGCTCCAGGCGGGCTGACGGGTCCTCCTGTTTGCCCACTGTGCCCTGAACGCGTTATATCTACTAGTCTCCATATAGTTACCTGCGCGTCGACGCACGGGCGCGGCGTCGAAGAGAGCAGTCTGCGCGGCGCCCGCCGCCTGCCCCAGCAGCCGCGCGGCGCCCAGCTCCAGGCGGGCTGACGGGTCCTCCTGTTTGCCCACTGTGCCCTGAACGCGTTATATCTACTAGTCTCCATATAGTTACCTGCGCGTCGACGCACGGGCGCGGCGTCGAAGAGAGCAGTCTGCGCGGCGCCCGCCGCCTGCCCCAGCAGCCGCGCGGCGCCCAGCTCCAGGCGGGCTGACGGGTCCTCCTGTTTGCCCACTGTGCCCTGAACGCGTTATATCTACTAGTCTCCATATAGTTACCTGCGCGTCGACGCACGGGCGCGGCGTCGAAGAGAGCAGTCTGCGCGGCGCCCGCCGCCTGCCCCAGCAGCCGCGCGGCGCCCAGCTCCAGGCGGGCTGACGGGTCCTCCTGTTTGCACACTGTGCCCTGATAAAAAAACAACTGATAAAAAGAAAACTGGCTACGAAAATTCACTAATCTGTGAAATTTCAAGCGACTGTATAGGTATTACCGTTCCGAATAATATATAAAGTAGTAGTCCCTTGAAGGTTCTCGCACGAATAAAGCTTCCCTAAAGTAAAAAACTATCGGTAGTGCCAAGTTGATCCGTTCCACGTGCACGCACTCAGATGCGTGACAGTAATAGAAATCCCTTGGATAACAACCAACTCTAAAAGCTGTATAAGCCACTTCTGACACCAAACCCATGTGAAATGATGAGTTAAGATTTTCGTTAAGAAAAAAAAACGCATTTTAATTAACGGAGATTTGGAATGTCATATGAATAAAGCAAGATTCATACTCATTCTGACGTGATTCTTTCTGTTGCGCTGACACAAAAGGAGCCGTCTTGTCAGAGAGCACCAGAAGAGTGTGAATCTAACCGTACTATCGACAACACAGCTAACTGACCATCGGTGCACCTTAAGTACATTGTAATAAGGTTCTATATAAACACAGTATGGTCAGTTAACAGTGTTGTCGTTTGTACTAACAAACGTATGAAACCGATATCGTACTGTCGCTTCTCGATACGACACGTCAGAAAACTCGGCTAAAGGGGATTCATGTTCAAATCCTACTAATATTATAAATGCGAAAGTTTGGATGTTTGGATGTTTAGATGTTTGGATGTTTAGATGTTTGGATGTTTGTTACTCAATCACGCCTAAACGGCTTAACCGATTTGGATGAAGATTTGCACGAAGATAGTTTATAGTCTGGATTAAAATATAGGATAGTTTTTATCCCGGGCACACGCAGACGAAGTCGCGGGCGGAAGCTAGTAATATTATAAATGCGAAAGTTTAGATGTGTGGATGTTTAGATGTTTGGATGTTTGTTACTCAATCACGCTTAAACGGTTGAACCAATTTAGATAAAACTTTGCATGAAGATTGTTTATAGCCTGAATTAAAATATAGGATAGATTTTATCCCGGGTCCACGCCGACGAAGTCGCGGGCGGAAGCTAGGTCTTGTCATAAATCATTACGATAATGCATGTTACACCAACTACAATCTCCCAAAGAACATATTGACCGGTTGAACTTACCAGATAAGGCTCATAAAACTGCTTCATCGCGCGGCTGAAGTCCCCAATAACACTGTACGGGTTGCCGAGGATGTTCAGCCCGAGCACCAACACATAGAACTGCTGCACCAGCTGCGTCCAGTAGAACCGGGAGGCCGTGTCGATGAGTGATGCGGTGGTGATAGGCGCGTTTCGGATTTCTAGGTAGGCCATTCTGAAACGAGGACTCAAAATTTACCACTTTGATTTTTTTTATACAACGACGGTGGCAAACAAGCGTACGGCCCGCCTGATGGTATGCGGACACCGCAGCCTATAGACGCATGCAACTCCAAAGGAGTAACATGGGCGTTGCCGACCCTTGATATGTTTGAGGATTCGCCGTGTCGACAGCTGAAGGAACAAATTCCCTCGCTCTCAACACAACGCATCCACGGGAGTTCTGGCGACCTTGCTCACCACCAGGAACACAACACTACTACAGAGCAAGTAGGAGTGTTATTATGGCTTACCACCTTGTTCATAATAATTAACAATCTTCTTATAATTAAATGGGATTTATCTTTTTGTTTCTCTCTTTTCTTATTCAAAGGCTGCCTATAAATCATAGCTAAAGTAGATTTTTATCTTTCTCACAAACTGAAATGTCAAAGGAACGGCAAGAAACGAACTTGAAACCAAATTAAACTCAAATTGCTAGTTATACTTAATATACTGTGTTTACGATACCGCTCTTTAGAGGTACCTAAGGACGGCAGTTTTCAATTCAACTGTATTTTTCAGGTGTAATGAATTTCTTGTATTTTTTTTTCACAAAAATGCAATGTTATTGTTATTCAAATACCAACAAAGGACAGTAATCATTTCATACTCCGAATGTGCCACTTAAGACTGTTTAAGTTACATGTTAGCGCGTTACCTTTTAAAAATAAAGCATGTCGAACCGACAGACTAACGGTACGTTTATGTAATATAACGTAATGTAAGTTAGCACACTTGTTAAGGATGAACCTTTAAATTGTTCAGGTAAGAAAACATGCATGTTCATAATCATCACTTAGTCTTAGTTATGTAGGCATTATTTACATATTAAGTAAAGTAAGTATATGTACAGTGTGATATAAGCCTTACCTTAAAACCACATCCTTCATGTCACACAGCGAGGACCCCCACGAGTTAAACAGGTACTCCAGTAGGTCACTATTGAACAGTTTAGGTCGATTCTCCTTCTTACTACAAAACCGCGTTCTAGTCGGACTGTTCGGATCAGAATAACCTCGTGATGACAAACTTAGAACCAACTTAATCGGCGACAAATGCACAAACTCAAACACCATATTCCTTTGAGCACTAGTCTGGGACTTAAAAGCCATTATCGGTAAAGGCATGTGAACTAAAGCCAAATCCGCTCTAAGCCTCACAGCTGGTTTTTCCTCTAGCTTCCAATGGTTCAGTATATCGAACACGTAGTTCACAAAACCCCGGTCTAAGTTCACGTAATGCTCTTGTACAAGGACTTTTAAGTATTTGTACACGTCCTGGTTAAGTGTAGCTCTGTGCTGCTTTAAAGCTACCAGTTCTATGCTCGGTTTAAGACCACGATTCGAACGCACGTGACTTGGCAAAGGAGCAGGGTATAAGACACTAGGGAACACCGCGTCGCTCAGCTGATTGTCTATCTGTAATCTCTGCAACTTCAAGTGACAGTACGTCAAAGTATCGGACTTCCTCAATTGCAACCAAACTCCTGGATTATACGTCCTCCTCAATTCCGAAAAGAATGGTTTCGTCATCTGCATTTTCTCCAAGTCTATGTGTATGTATTCCTTCAACTGACACTTCTTCTGTTCAGATTGGTAATTATCCTCAATCCAGGCTGTTAAGTCAGGGGATAGCTGCTTCCATTTATGACTAACATTAACTTCCCAGCGCGGAAGCGAATCTGAGACGCTTAAATGTGCCAACTCCTTTATACCAAGTTTAGCATCGACGCAGACTGACAGACTGACTTCTGCTAAAGACAAGTAGACCTCATAGTCGCTCTTTTCCGAGTTGATTCTCATTTTGTACTGGTAAGCGATTCTCTCATCTTGGGCTAGAACGAAGACTCTTTGCAAGCCTTCCATGTAGGATATCCAGTAGACGATAACTTTGTCTTTTCTCATCTTCTTCTTATGTGTGTCTGGTTGTTCGCCGTCTGAGTCGTCGGAGCTGGAAGTGCAGGGTTCAGGGGATTTGGGGGTGAGTCGTTTGAGTGTGGAGGAGAGCTTGGAGGTGACGCTGCTGGTCGCGACCAGGGTTGAGTGCTTGACTGAGTGGAAGCTAACTTTCTCTTCACCGTTACTGAAAGTAATTTGAATGATTACAACAGACCTCGTTTTGTAAACTTTGGTTATGAGATAACACATGTTTATAAACAAAGTTCATAAGTCCATATCCGATGCGGCGAGGCGGTGATTGAATTTAAATTGCATATAACCGGAGATAAAACATTGACTACTTTACTGTAGTGCCCGCCTCGCTTCGTACGTCAAAACTTCATCTCATCAGAATTGACATAATAGATAAGTCCTATTCTCTAGTCTTACCAACGACCGCTTTAGCCTAGTTGGTAGTGACCCTGCCTACGAAGCAAGAGGTCCTGGGTTCGAATCCCGGTAAGGGCATTTATTTGTGTGATGAGCACGAATATGTTCCTGAGTCATGGATGTTTTCTATGTATTGAAGTATTTATTTATCTAAATAAGTATGTTTATCGTCGTCTATTTCCCATAGTACAAGCTTTGCTTAGTTTGGGACTAGGTCGATTTGTGTAAGATTGTCCCCTAATATTTATTTAATATTTACCCGTCCTGGCTGAAGTCGGCGAGGTATCCTTTGCCCTTATTGTTGTATATGTTCCACATTAACTGTCGTTCCTTGCTGGGGTCGTCCCAAGTATACAACATAGACTGGTAGGGACTTAACAATGCCACCTAAAAAAATATATATATATTTTTATAAAAATATCGGCCATAATATAGACGGTTTGAGTTCACCTGTCGTTTTAGGGAAAATACATCATCATAACAATCAAAATTGTTTGTCAGTTTATATTGTTCAGCTGTCGTAACATAATACTCATGTCATGTATCATGTCCTATGGCCATCCTGCCAGAACGAACCTGTCCCGAGTGTTGCTGATGCAGCTTGAGGAACAGGTCCTCGCACAAGTTGTCGATGCGCACGGGCGCGTCGCCCGCCGTGTACGGCTTGAACGTGATCGTAAACGGCCGGTCTGTGCCTCCTGTCACGTCCACTGTGATTGCAGACTGGAAGCAAAGGATTCAGTTACACTTATTCTTAGGTATCCAGACAGTATTGTTTACTAAACAGGACTTGCGACCAAGGGTATTGCAACACCTCTGACACGATGTAAATAAATATAATTATACGCGACTAAGTCCCGTTTAGCAAAAAATAGTAGGTACATAAACGATTTACCTTTACGTACTCTGTATGGTGCCAAGAGTAATAGTATCATCTTTTATTTATTTTTCATTTATCCATTTGCTAATTGATGTGTCTTTTATGGTTAAGGATTTATCACTTGTCATTAAATACGGCTATTCATTGCGTCTTTATGCCAATTGCGCCACTTTGTCAACCGACATAGTGGTACCTTTCACCAGAAAGCAATAAAATTATATTTTCAGAGACACACATAAAGCTAGTTCAATGACAAACATCATAGAACATGAAGTTCTATAAACTTTCTGATGGCATATACTTAACATACTGCGCGCTACTATTAAATGGGTCAACGTGGGGTCAACAAAGCTTATTAAAAGTAATATAGAGAACTTGAACACACAAAGCACAGTTCAAATTCACGGTACCTAATAAATACTAATAAATGAAAATCATTCTTATATTTCATCACTGTTTAGGAAGCTACACCATAGCACAACATAACTTCAAGTTACATAAATGCATCGTTCAGTCTCTAAAATATTACAACTTTGTCACTTTCACTCGTTAAACAATCTCGTTTGGCGCCAGCTACTAATGTTAAAGCGACAAAGTTGTACCATACCCGGTGACTTTAGAAGGTGGATGTGTTAATTCAATTTACACCACTTTCCTCTCAACTATTATAAGACCCGACGCAATTTCACTGAAGCTCAGTTTTCAGTTGAACGCACACGAGTTACGAAAAGGAAAGTAACTACATAAGTAACTTTAGTTTTATACCAAAAATGTTGTGGAATATACTTTCAGTGACAGTGTTATTTACATCATTATGTGCAGTCTACAGTGACGATGATTTTGTAAATGAAACTATCCACATAAGAGTGAAGCGTGGGAAATATTACTCCTACCCTTCGAGATTTTACCGGCGTCCTCCAATGATTTACACAACGAAGGGGGCGTATTCACATACCCCTCCTCCAGGATATATGACGGATGATGACGAACCCCCATACCTAGGAAGACCCGATCCAAGACCTAAGGTTAGTAAACGACCAAACGACGGTTTAAGAGACGAAGACATCAATAACCTTGTTAAATACTTAAGTAAACAAGATCTGGATAAGCTAATAGACTTCGCCAGCGATAAGGAGCGTATAAGAGATAATTCTGTTGATAGAAGACCGCATAAAAGAGACGAAAGCAGAGTCAAGGATAGTGTGCAAGAGTATTCGAATCCAGCGTTCTCTCATAACGGTCCTTATAAAACCCAGGATGAAAAATTCAGTGGCAACGGACACTGGCTATCACAAGAGCCTGAACCATCTTCCCACAGCTTGAGGTCACAAGAGTACACCTACAATGGGCCTTACAGATCTCAAAACTCAAAACAATATAGGCCTAAACCTCAAGAGACAGATCCAATTTACAACGGCCCGTTTGCGCAAACCGAAGACTTACTAAACCTCGTCGAAGACACACAATCCAAAGTAATCTACATAAAACAGGATAAAAACACAGGACAAACAGAAAATTCTCAAAACAAGCAGATTTCTTACTTAAACGCGTACATACATCATGAGATAAATGATCTGCCTAGTCCAGGAAACGTACTACCCGACACAGAAGAAGTGTTACCCAGACCTGTCAATTTAAGGGAAGATGACTTTGACATTTCTTACACGAATAATGTGCCCACAGTTGTGAAAGTACCGACCTATAAGGTGGAGAATTTCGGAGAATTGCCGCTGATGAGTAACGCTTACAAACTGGCTACTGTCAGTTCGTATAAAGTGCCTCATTATACTGTAAGTGATTTTTTTTAATTTGGCTTCCTGTTTTTCATTTTCACATAGGTCACTTGGTCTATACAGATTTAAAGAAGTTAGACCCGTGTGGGTATTCAGCTTTTATAAATATTATCAAGACTCGCCAATCGACATAATTCCGAGGCTACGTCGAAATCCCGTTTAACGTCACGTGCTGTAAAATCTAGGTTTAACTTAAATTTTTGATTAACATGCACTAAGAGATAATTCAGCTCAATCTAATTACCAGCATGCATTTTTTTATTGACAACTTACTTACATACAAACAGTGCGAAAAGATACATAGGTAACAAGTGAAATCAAAAGCTTTTTCGAAAAACCCAACTGCTTTTTTACAAATATTATAGCCTATGTCACTCGTACATATGTCGAAATCCGTCAAACGGGGCGGCAAAAGGCTGCAGGGCGTGCCAAAGAATAAAACATACACACACGCATACATACGCTCGAAAAACATAACCCTCCTCTCCTTCGGGAGTCAGGTAAAAAATAACACCCATTCTCCATCGTTACAGGTAACAACAAACTCAAAATACAGCCCGCCACCTTCACCCTATTCCTCATCAACATCCAACGTGCCACTAGAACCGGCACCGCCCGTGTCAGCAGCGAAGCAGCAGAGCGACGCGCACCTCAAAGCTGTTAAGATATGGACCCACCGGTCGCAGGGGGCCGCTTACACGTTGCATAACGATGGAACCCTGTCGCTCGAAAAGGGGAATCCAAAGTCGAAGTATGGGCCGTGAAAAATGAATTTAAGTAGTATTATTTTAAAGAAGCCTACCTTGAATACCATTAATTTATTTATTACGAAGGGATTTCAATAATGGTAGTTTATGATTTGTCATAAATATGCTGAGTAGTAAGGCAATGTATCATGTCGTCATGCGATATGATTCAATTTAGCGTTCATTCTAAATCCAGTTCGCTATGCCTAATTTCTCACTGTTTGGAGATTAAATTATTTTTAGTTATTTAGAGAATCTATTGTGTATTATATTTGATTCCTAGTATAAGATGTGTAAAATTGTAGGTGGTTTAATATAAAAAAACTATAAATACAGCACCGCCAAATATAATGTAAAATTTAAATGAACCTGTGAAACCTATTACGCTAAGTAAATAATACGTTTTCTTACTTCAACACGATCTATTACTTTCTTTCGTTTATTTAACTTTCTTCTTTTTATCTATGAAATAAAGTTCCTTATCCATTCGACAAGCGTTGGGATCAATAAAGGCAAAAAGGGTGATCTGTTCAACAGTTAGCCACTTGTACACAATCAACCACCGATGAAACCTGTGGTGGATGCTTTATCCGTGGAATGACGAAACCTGCGCTGTGGATCTTGATGGTATGTACTTAGTGGTTCAGTTTTATTCATTTTGTTTAATAAATTGGTTTAAGAGAGTATAAAAAAAAAAAAATACTATAGTATTACCTTGATTGTGTCGTAAAATAATGCATCGTTTGAGTAGGCTGAGTAAAAAAAGGAAAATACAGACCCATCAACCACCTCGCCTATATTTCGTAAAAGTGACGTTGCCATCTCGTGCACCCAACCGCGCGCAGTCAAATCAGCCCCGCCCTCATGTCCTCAGTTTGCAGTGAGCTTTTCCGGCGTCATTAAATATACACCTTTTTATACTTTAAAATTAAATTATGAGCCGAGTTATGAGCGAAAAATTAAAACATCTCTCACCCCCTTATCCATCCTTAGCACAGTAAAATGATTCTTCGTAATCGGGAAATGCTGACTCACGACCCCTGAATCCCTGTACTTGCAGTGCATGGCCATGGAGTCGGTTTGCGGCCAGAACGGCGTACATTGCTGCGGCGCTAGGTCTATCCACAAGTCCGCCGCTTCGTTCTCTTCCATGAAACGCAAGTAGCGCTTAGTGTCGTTATAGACGAGGAAGTAGGGTAGGAGGGTCACGATTTTGGTCAGTTGTGGGCAGAGTTCGGAGAGCGTTACCTGGGGATAGAAATTGAGGTTTTTTTAATACTAAGACAAACTAGCATATGAGTTATTTGAGCAAACACCGTAACCTATGGTCTTTTATGACTCCAGAAGATGATAACCGAGTTGATGACTCTTTATTGATTGGAGGTTTCGTTGTGTTTACAGCTAGAGGCGAAAGTGGGTCCCTCGCTCTGAACTCAGCCCATCCTCAAACCCACCAAAGCGTGTTGACACACCAGGCGGATATTGTACTTCTGGTCGGATCGAGGATGCCTTGATCCCTAGATAGCATATACGTCACGCATACAAGACCAACTTTTACGGACTAAGTGCGGAAAAATAAGTCCATAACCATAATCCACATCCACCAGAGTGATGGGTGAAAGGTGGATTGAACTATGTGCCGAAGTAGGGTATTCCGATGGTGAGTTAGCATAATGATGTATAACAAGCCAAGCACTAACGTTGAGCAGTATCCTGTAGTTGACCTGCCGCTCCGTGTGCGCGCACACGACGAGGCCGGGCGCGGCGGCCGCGGCGCGGCACGCGCGCGACCACGCCGACTGTAACCCGCCATTGTCAATCTTCTCTTATTATTGAACAAACTTTTCACAGAAATCAATTAATAGTGCATTACGTACCTAGGGCGGTTAATTCGTGAATGGCCCAGATCGCAGGTGTTTGTGGCCCGAACCGAAGGTGAGGGCCGTAAAATGCGATCTGGGGCTTTACGAATTACCGCCCGTGGTGTGTACACAATTTTACGTCTTCACCTGGCCACAATGCGAGTTTTACCGTACGCGCAGCGTGCAGTAAAACTCGCATTATGGCCAGGTGTGACGTAAAAATTATTATCTTGTTGTGTCTTTTCGTAATATAGTAAATTCGTGAATACGGCCGTTTACGTATTCATAAACGTTCTACGAGCCTATGTCAATTAAAATGGCGTTAAAATCCGTTTGTCCTTAACTGTCACTTTGATATTTGTGTTCGTAAAAAAGGAACAAAGCATATTTTATTTAGCAGAGGCATTTTAAGTTTTATGATTAAGGAGGATAATGTTTCAATGGTAAAGTTTTCGTGATAAAGTCTATTCGTGATAAAGTTTTCGTCGTATTTTAACGGACGTAATTTACCATTACCGACAATTAGAGACAACCCTACCTGGTGTGCTCGCAGCCGCAGCTTGTCCGCCTGCGGGTGCCGCCGCGCGGGCGCCCACAGGAGCGGCTCGTCTGTCACCTCGTACACGGTGTCGGAGTGGCTGCCCTGTGGAACATCATCTATTATTACTTACTACGTGCATACACGGCCGTGTTGCGAGAAGGGTTAGGCAGAGCACGTGAAATAAATTTTTCAGTGGCACTTCTTGCATTTGGGGGTATAAACGACACACAATAAGGACGGTAAATGTGATATTGAAGTGACACTACTTACTAGCATATAGCTCACAACACGCCTCGTAGTTGACTTTTTTTATATACGACGCTCATGGGAAGAAAGGGGATGTTATTCCAACCCGACACTAGACGGGGAATGATTAGTGTTCAAGACAGTCATTATTTAGTAAATCTCGTAGTCTTATTCCCATCTACTATTATAAAACATATGTAGTGGGTGAATGTGAATGGAAACATTTCGATCCGCCCACATGAGAAAAAAGCGTATTGAGCAAGCAGGCGCTCGATATTATGCATCTCGTTTTAATCACAAAACATATGTGGTGGGTAGATGTGAATAGGATTATTTCAATCCACCTACATTTGAAAAGAGCACTGAGCGAGCAGGCGCTTGATATCTTGCGTCTCGTTCTAATCATAAAACATGTGTGGTGGGTAGATGTGAATACACGCATGTATTGTAAAGGTGAGAACGAAATTTGGATTGACAAATTCATACTCATATTTGTTCGATTAAGCTACCTTGGTTAGCATATTTCTTGTGCTTACGTATTAAGGGGAGACTGTTCAAGGCAGCCGTCTGTAAGACAAATACATAACTTTGACTCTTTATTTTACCATCTCAACAGCTCTCTTTGGTTCATAGGTTTCGGACTTATGTCAAGATACTTTCTCCTACAGTTAACATCTTATATGAGCGGATTGGTTTAGTTTACTAACCATCCAAATATACCCGGACTTGACAATAACGTGTAGGTAAAAGCCTCCGTTAAGAGCTTTAAGCTCCAAACATAAATAGGTAAACGAAGTTGTACCATTTATAGAGGTCACACCTTTGGTAGGTGTGCCTCATGATTCGAATATTCCTCATTGATTGTGACTTTGGCATGGAGAATTCAGTAGAATCTGCATATAATTGCATTATTTGTAACCATAATTATATTCTAGATACATGAGTTGTTTACATACAATCTTGATAGTAAAGTTAATAACGTGCCTCTTTTTCTGTAATAAATTTGCATAAGCGGCACTATGCCACAGTAGGTAAAGCTCTTTAAGTTAATTAGAAGCATGTATTATAATCATTTCCTTTGCATAGCTCATATTATGGTAGTTTTCGCTTGCACTATGCTCATCATTCATAAATATTAGACAAGCCTTAAGCTTAATATAGTAAACTTTACTACATCATTAATCTACAGTAAGATATTAATCTAATGAAATAACTGAGAATAGTGCTTATGACCTCTGTTAGATATAACAAAGGAATCAAAAGTATTAATTTATATAAAACTACAAAAGTTTAGTGTTTAGATAGGTATTTCACCTAAACTATTTGAAATGTATTCATTTAGCCTATTAACAATTATGCACTAAGTAATTCTGTACAAGATTAACATAACTTAAGACCTAGATTTACCTAGATTAAGACGGTACTGGAATGCAAACGCTAAAACCTAAGATGAATTTGTGTAAAGAAATGATTGTTTTAATTGAAATAAAGATGTTTTTTTTGTTTCACTTTATGGTAATGCTGGAAGGTTTATATATAAGGTGGAGGGAGTATAAGCAAAACGTTCTCTCATAACAAGCTCAACTATCACTAGAGCAACATATACCCATCTCGCTCCAACCAACCAGCCGTGCCATCAAGCTTTCTCAAGAGTATCGGAGTTTTTATTTCCGCCTGTGGATCCCACTTGTGTGTGAGCGCGACGACAACTGAGCTCCCGTCACGCTCTCGCCGTGCCTCCGCTGCTGCAGTAAACAGTCGACGGCCACACATGCCAATTTGTGGGCGTGTCGACCCACTTCCGCGGTTCGGACCAGCGACCTCACTAGGTCAGCCCCCTTAGTCCGAGGCTATCGAAGCCAGGCACCAGACGTCGCAACCCTCTTCCCGTGATGTAACTACGGGGCACCGCGGCGTTCAATTAGTTAGTAATTGAAATTAAAAGTAATTAAATATTATTTGGGACCCTCAGCTTTACAAAGGATAGGTGAAAATGAAAATGAAAATTGAAAATGAAAATTGTTTATTTTTCCTTGAGGAACTGTACAGGAGGAACTGTACAGGCACTGTACATGTTAACATGTACAGTGCCTGCAGTGATTAGGACTTCCTTTTAGGTAAATAAACCTGTGTTAGGATGCCCCGCTCTTCCATAACTGGTAAGTAGGTAGGAAAATATTAACTAGCTTATTATATAGGTGCGTCGTAGCAACCACCAACATATTCCAGTGATACAATAGAAAGCTGTCTTTACGCTGAGCTACAATTAAATAAGGCGAAACTGGCAACACTGGTGGAAATGCCAGTCGTTATCGGTCAAGAGCCGCAGTGTTGGCAGTACGACTCGTAAATAAAAAAAATGGGTATCAGGTACCACTCTGCCATCTGACATTCCATCCAAAGGGGAAACCACACATTCATATTAGGCTTTTGTCAATTGGATCATCTTGACTGCTAGAAGTTTCTCAAGCCTCCAAACGGCCTCTAACTTGGCTTGGGTCTGCTGTCGCTTACCTTAAGCTGCAGCGGCAATGTGGTCTTGTTGATAATCCAATACGGCGCATGCAGGTGCAGCTGCCAGCAGTCCGCCCGCCGCAGCCAGGCGCGGACACCAAGCTGCTTGTTGCCGCCCTGGGTGTCGCACTCTGTGCTCATCGTTATGTTCTTTTCGGTCACGTCTGCAACAAAAAACTAGCTCAGATCCTATGGGTAGAAGCTCGGTGGAATTGAGAAAACTCCCCTGGAACTGCCAGATGTGAACTTCTTAGGTTCATAACTCTGCTGATATAGTATGCCACCACTATCTGTTTTTTCACTCGCTCACACCTATCACTTGAGCTTGCAGCTTACTTGTATGTATGTAAATACTTTATTGTAGGTACACAAGACGTTGGTAAAAATACAGACAAAATAGGTTAAGTAGGTACAAAGACGAACTTATTCCTGTACCGTAAAATGGGGTGAGTAGGGTTCACGGGGTCATGAATGGGGAGAGAAGGTATGAAAGGGAGGTGAGGTAGTTTTTAAGGCTACTGCTACAAAAATAATGTATTCCAATTTAAAATGGAGCTATAGTAATACTCATAATAAAAAAAAATCGATCCAACAATCTTTCAAAATCACTTTTGTATGAAAACCCATCTCACCCCAATTACGAGGGACTACGGGGTGAGGTGGGTTTTCCTGTTTATCGTCAAAGTTATGAAATGGAACTACCCAAAATAAAATAAAAACTAAAATACAAACGTCCGGAACACTTATTATATACACCATTCAGTTTGTATAAGTAAACATAAAATGTTATCGAGGTTTGAATGTCAGTTTTCACCCTACTCACCCCATTTTACGGTAAGGGATTTGTTCTTGAGCATCGTGATCGATGGCTCAAGATTTTGTTGATAGTGGTTAGATAGATATTATGATGATTTATGGTTAGTGAACATATGATAACGACGCCGATGAAGATGAGGACGACAATGAAGGTCATCAAACGGTAATGATAATGGTGATGGCGATAAAGAAGACCACTATGAGGAAAACGTTGATGACGATGATAATGATAATGAAGCCGACAATATGATGTTGATGCCTCACCCGGCGACAGCGTGAAGCTCCCCGTCCACGGCAGCCCGACGTACTGCAGCCGCACAGTGAGCCTGTGCGCGCGCGCCAGCTCGAGCGCGTGCGTGTGCGTGCGCTCGCCGGGCTCCACGCGCATGCGTGCGCTGGCGCTGGCGCCGGCGCCGGCGCAGGCGCAGGCGCAGGACAGCTCCAGCGCGTACGGCAGGCGGTTGTACACGGCCAGCGGCGGCAGCACGCGCACCAGGTACTTGGGGATGGAGCGCGTCACGCGGGGGGAGGGGCAGCCTGGACCAGGCCACAAGGGTTAGTGCCCACATTACCTCACTGTGACTCACGGCGGGTTGCATCCACTTAAGATTACAGGCCAATCGACGTTAAATAGCAGCTGATATTGCATCGAAACTTGTCGAACAACCCAACAGTCAGATTTTAAGGGACCGATGATTTGAATCAACCGACCTTTCGTCGGTAGTAACTTCTCCTACCAAGTCGTTTTTATATAACTAACACTTTCAGAAACACTATGGGAATATAAACGGAATATGGGGCTCATATTTTTGCCCGTGCCTTTTAAATGATATACACAATAGATAACTCTTATCTAAAACAAAATAGAGGTGGCTACCTATATATATTGCTAAACAAAGTGTCCTCAAACGGACTTTCACATAAAGTAAAAAATCAATTAAACAGTACTAAAATATTTTAAAAACTTGGTGCAGATTTCACCCCATAAAAGTAAGTAGGCACGGACTAAGTTGGTCCCATAGTAAAAGTTGTTCTGAATCATGGATAGATTCATATTAATTTATTTTAATTTAAGTATTATAAATAGTTAGAATTACCTTCGACAGTAAGGATTCTCATGGCAAAAATCTTGGAGTCTTCCTCAGCCTTGGCCGGACAAACTATGTCCCGAGGACTGCCCAGGTCTTTCGCCAGCTCCATCCACCAGATGCCCTGCGTCGACGTTTGGTAGTTCCTGGGAATAAGAGCATCATCATCCCTTTAAGTCAAGTACTAGCGTTGTTAACGCGACTACCATCTGATCCTGTAACTATAGACTTAAGTCAGATTCATACTTAACTGACGTGATTGTCTCCAATGCGCTCTGCCTGACACAAAAGAAACGGCTACGTCAAAGCGCATCAGATAAGTGTGAATCTAACTGTACGTTCTGTTGCGTCACGGCACGACACGACATAAAAACGTGCACGATAGGGAAGAGGCATTTCCAATTTTGCTTTCATTTGAAGAATCGTAAGTAGAATAGGCCACGAAAATATTTAAAAAAAAATACTATAATTTATAATCAAAAATTAATGTTACATACTGACAATTTGAACTTTCGCGCCTAAACGAATCTACAGTTCCTGTGACGTCACTCATACATACGTCATACGTCACTCGCCATATTTATGTGTCCGTGGTTCGTCCCTAGATATCATAGAGTTGCCTAAGTTTTGACTTTCGACAGGAGTGACGTCACCGACGCTGATTGTTGGATTAAAACACGTTTCACATTACTTCAAATCGTAATAATTGTTTGCAATTAGTATAAGCTAAAGTAAAAACGTTTCAGTAGCTATAATTTTGTTTTTCAACATTTTGGTCACAAATTAGTGGTAAACATTATAGCTGCATCTTCCCTATTTGTGACATGTCGTGAGATACAATGCGTAACGTGATATAACCCTACCCAGTCGATGTGAAAGCCACGCTATGGCTAGGTTATTGCACCGGTAAATCTAACAAATCCCAAAACCCGACCCACGAGCCTGAGAAGTCCTCAAGAACGAATCAGAAAAGCCTGAAGTTTAAGGTAAGTGGGTAGTATGAAGTAGGATATACCGCATCTTGTCGTCGAACGGGTTGCTCACGCGCCGATGGCTTGCAGGTCGGTCTTCCTACTTACTCTGTATGCACGGGCAGTAGGAACAGCTTGCAGTGGTACGCGATATACAGCGGGACATTGTACGTGTCTTGCGGCGCCACGCACGCCAGCCGCATCTTGTCGTCGAACGGGTTGCTCACGCGCCGATGGCTTGCAGGTCGGTCTTCCTACTTACTCTGTATGCACGGGCAGTAGGAACAGCTTGCAGTGGTACGCGATATACAGCGGGACATTGTACGTGTCTTGCGGCGCCACGCACGCCAGCCGCATCTTGTCGTCGAACGGGTTGCTCACGCGCCGATGGCTTGCAGGTCGGTCTTCCTACTTACTCTGTATGCACGGGCAGTAGGAACAGCTTGCAGTGGTACGCGATATACAGCGGGACATTGTACGTGTCTTGCGGCGCCACGCACGCCAGCCGCATCTTGTCGTCGAACGGGTTGCTCACGCGCCGATGGCTTGCAGGTCGGTCTTCCTACTTACTCTGTATGCACGGGCAGTAGGAACAGCTTGCAGTGGTACGCGATATACAGCGGGACATTGTACGTGTCTTGCGGCGCCACGCACGCCAGCCGCATCTTGTCGTCGAACGGGTTGCTCACGCGCCGATGGCTTGCAGGTCGGTCTTCCTACTTACTCTGTATGCACGGGCAGTAGGAACAGCTTGCAGTGGTACGCGATATACAGCGGGACATTGTACGTGTCTTGCGGCGCCACGCACGCCAGCCGCATCTTGTCGTCGAACGGGTTGCTCACGCGCCGATGGCTTGCAGGTCGGTCTTCCTACTTACTCTGTATGCACGGGCAGTAGGAACAGCTTGCAGTGGTACGCGATATACAGCGGGACATTGTACGTGTCTTGCGGCGCCACGCACGCCAGCCGCATCTTGTCGTCGAACGGGTTGCTCACGCGCCGATGGCTTGCAGGTCGGTCTTCCTACTTACTCTGTATGCACGGGCAGTAGGAACAGCTTGCAGTGGTACGCGATATACAGCGGGACATTGTACGTGTCTTGCGGCGCCACGCACGCCAGCCGCATCTTGTCGTCGAACGGGTTGCTCACGCGCCGATGGCTTGCAGGTCGGTCTTCCTACTTACTCTGTATGCACGGGCAGTAGGAACAGCTTGCAGTGGTACGCGATATACAGCGGGACATTGTACGTGTCTTGCGGCGCCACGCACGCCAGCCGCATCTTGTCGTCGAACGGGTTGCTCACGCGCCGATGGCTTGCAGGTCGGTCTTCCTACTTACTCTGTATGCACGGGCAGTAGGAACAGCTTGCAGTGGTACGCGATATACAGCGGGACATTGTACGTGTCTTGCGGCGCCACGCACGCCAGCCGCATCTTGTCGTCGAACGGGTTGCTCACGCGCCGATGGCTTGCAGGTCGGTCTTCCTACTTACTCTGTATGCACGGGCAGTAGGAACAGCTTGCAGTGGTACGCGATATACAGCGGGACATTGTACGTGTCTTGCGGCGCCACGCACGCCAGCCGCATCTTGTCGTCGAACGGGTTGCTCACGCGCCGATGGCTTGCAGGTCGGTCTTCCTACTTACTCTGTATGCACGGGCAGTAGGAACAGCTTGCAGTGGTACGCGATATACAGCGGGACATTGTACGTGTCTTGCGGCGCCACGCACGCCAGCCGCATCTTGTCGTCGAACGGGTTGCTCACGCGCCGATGGCTTGCAGGTCGGTCTTCCTACTTACTCTGTATGCACGGGCAGTAGGAACAGCTTGCAGTGGTACGCGATATACAGCGGGACATTGTACGTGTCTTGCGGCGCCACGCACGCCAGCCGCATCTTGTCGTCGAACGGGTTGCTCACGCGCCGATGGCTTGCAGGTCGGTCTTCCTACTTACTCTGTATGCACGGGCAGTAGGAACAGCTTGCAGTGGTACGCGATATACAGCGGGACATTGTACGTGTCTTGCGGCGCCACGCACGCCAGCCGCATCTTGTCGTCGAACGGGTTGCTCACGCGCCGATGGCTTGCAGGTCGGTCTTCCTACTTACTCTGTATGCACGGGCAGTAGGAACAGCTTGCAGTGGTACGCGATATACAGCGGGACATTGTACGTGTCTTGCGGCGCCACGCACGCCAGCCGCATCTTGTCGTCGAACGGGTTGCTCACGCGCCGATGGCTTGCAGGTCGGTCTTCCTACTTACTCTGTATGCACGGGCAGTAGGAACAGCTTGCAGTGGTACGCGATATACAGCGGGACATTGTACGTGTCTTGCGGCGCCACGCACGCCAGCCGCATCTTGTCGTCGAACGGGTTGCTCACGCGCCGATGGCTTGCAGGTCGGTCTTCCTACTTACTCTGTATGCACGGGCAGTAGGAACAGCTTGCAGTGGTACGCGATATACAGCGGGACATTGTACGTGTCTTGCGGCGCCACGCACGCCAGCCGCATCTTGTCGTCGAACGGGTTGCTCACGCGCCGATGGCTTGCAGGTCGGTCTTCCTACTTACTCTGTATGCACGGGCAGTAGGAACAGCTTGCAGTGGTACGCGATATACAGCGGGACATTGTACGTGTCTTGCGGCGCCACGCACGCCAGCCGCATCTTGTCGTCGAACGGGTTGCTCACGCGCCGATGGCTTGCAGGTCGGTCTTCCTACTTACTCTGTATGCACGGGCAGTAGGAACAGCTTGCAGTGGTACGCGATATACAGCGGGACATTGTACGTGTCTTGCGGCGCCACGCACGCCAGCCGCATCTTGTCGTCGAACGGGTTGCTCACGCGCCGATGGCTTGCAGGTCGGTCTTCCTACTTACTCTGTATGCACGGGCAGTAGGAACAGCTTGCAGTGGTACGCGATATACAGCGGGACATTGTACGTGTCTTGCGGCGCCACGCACGCCAGCCGCATCTTGTCGTCGAACGGGTTGCTCACGCGCCGATGGCTTGCAGGTCGGTCTTCCTACTTACTCTGTATGCACGGGCAGTAGGAACAGCTTGCAGTGGTACGCGATATACAGCGGGACATTGTACGTGTCTTGCGGCGCCACGCACGCCAGCCGCATCTTGTCGTCGAACGGGTTGCTCACGCGCCGATGGCTTGCAGGTCGGTCTTCCTACTTACTCTGTATGCACGGGCAGTAGGAACAGCTTGCAGTGGTACGCGATATACAGCGGGACATTGTACGTGTCTTGCGGCGCCACGCACGCCAGCCGCATCTTGTCGTCGAACGGGTTGCTCACGCGCCGATGGCTTGCAGGTCGGTCTTCCTACTTACTCTGTATGCACGGGCAGTAGGAACAGCTTGCAGTGGTACGCGATATACAGCGGGACATTGTACGTGTCTTGCGGCGCCACGCACGCCAGCCGCATCTTGTCGTCGAACGGGTTGCTCACGCGCCGATGGCTTGCAGGTCGGTCTTCCTACTTACTCTGTATGCACGGGCAGTAGGAACAGCTTGCAGTGGTACGCGATATACAGCGGGACATTGTACGTGTCTTGCGGCGCCACGCACGCCAGCCGCATCTTGTCGTCGAACGGGTTGCTCACGCGCCGATGGCTTGCAGGTCGGTCTTCCTACTTACTCTGTATGCACGGGCAGTAGGAACAGCTTGCAGTGGTACGCGATATACAGCGGGACATTGTACGTGTCTTGCGGCGCCACGCACGCCAGCCGCATCTTGTCGTCGAACGGGTTGCTCACGCGCCGATGGCTTGCAGGTCGGTCTTCCTACTTACTCTGTATGCACGGGCAGTAGGAACAGCTTGCAGTGGTACGCGATATACAGCGGGACATTGTACGTGTCTTGCGGCGCCACGCACGCCAGCCGCATCTTGTCGTCGAACGGGTTGCTCACGCGCCGATGGCTTGCAGGTCGGTCTTCCTACTTACTCTGTATGCACGGGCAGTAGGAACAGCTTGCAGTGGTACGCGATATACAGCGGGACATTGTACGTGTCTTGCGGCGCCACGCACGCCAGCCGCATCTTGTCGTCGAACGGGTTGCTCACGCGCCGATGGCTTGCAGGTCGGTCTTCCTACTTACTCTGTATGCACGGGCAGTAGGAACAGCTTGCAGTGGTACGCGATATACAGCGGGACATTGTACGTGTCTTGCGGCGCCACGCACGCCAGCCGCATCTTGTCGTCGAACGGGTTGCTCACGCGCCGATGGCTTGCAGGTCGGTCTTCCTACTTACTCTGTATGCACGGGCAGTAGGAACAGCTTGCAGTGGTACGCGATATACAGCGGGACATTGTACGTGTCTTGCGGCGCCACGCACGCCAGCCGCATCTTGTCGTCGAACGGGTTGCTCACGCGCCGATGGCTTGCAGGTCGGTCTTCCTACTTACTCTGTATGCACGGGCAGTAGGAACAGCTTGCAGTGGTACGCGATATACAGCGGGACATTGTACGTGTCTTGCGGCGCCACGCACGCCAGCCGCATCTTGTCGTCGAACGGGTTGCTCACGCGCCGATGGCTTGCAGGTCGGTCTTCCTACTTACTCTGTATGCACGGGCAGTAGGAACAGCTTGCAGTGGTACGCGATATACAGCGGGACATTGTACGTGTCTTGCGGCGCCACGCACGCCAGCCGCATCTTGTCGTCGAACGGGTTGCTCACGCGCCGATGGCTTGCAGGTCGGTCTTCCTACTTACTCTGTATGCACGGGCAGTAGGAACAGCTTGCAGTGGTACGCGATATACAGCGGGACATTGTACGTGTCTTGCGGCGCCACGCACGCCAGCCGCATCTTGTCGTCGAACGGGTTGCTCACGCGCCGATGGCTTGCAGGTCGGTCTTCCTACTTACTCTGTATGCACGGGCAGTAGGAACAGCTTGCAGTGGTACGCGATATACAGCGGGACATTGTACGTGTCTTGCGGCGCCACGCACGCCAGCCGCATCTTGTCGTCGAACGGGTTGCTCACGCGCCGATGGCTTGCAGGTCGGTCTTCCTACTTACTCTGTATGCACGGGCAGTAGGAACAGCTTGCAGTGGTACGCGATATACAGCGGGACATTGTACGTGTCTTGCGGCGCCACGCACGCCAGCCGCATCTTGTCGTCGAACGGGTTGCTCACGCGCCGATGGCTTGCAGGTCGGTCTTCCTACTTACTCTGTATGCACGGGCAGTAGGAACAGCTTGCAGTGGTACGCGATATACAGCGGGACATTGTACGTGTCTTGCGGCGCCACGCACGCCAGCCGCATCTTGTCGTCGAACGGGTTGCTCACGCGCCGATGGCTTGCAGGTCGGTCTTCCTACTTACTCTGTATGCACGGGCAGTAGGAACAGCTTGCAGTGGTACGCGATATACAGCGGGACATTGTACGTGTCTTGCGGCGCCACGCACGCCAGCCGCATCTTGTCGTCGAACGGGTTGCTCACGCGCCGATGGCTTGCAGGTCGGTCTTCCTACTTACTCTGTATGCACGGGCAGTAGGAACAGCTTGCAGTGGTACGCGATATACAGCGGGACATTGTACGTGTCTTGCGGCGCCACGCACGCCAGCCGCATCTTGTCGTCGAACGGGTTGCTCACGCGCCGATGGCTTGCAGGTCGGTCTTCCTACTTACTCTGTATGCACGGGCAGTAGGAACAGCTTGCAGTGGTACGCGATATACAGCGGGACATTGTACGTGTCTTGCGGCGCCACGCACGCCAGCCGCATCTTGTCGTCGAACGGGTTGCTCACGCGCCGATGGCTTGCAGGTCGGTCTTCCTACTTACTCTGTATGCACGGGCAGTAGGAACAGCTTGCAGTGGTACGCGATATACAGCGGGACATTGTACGTGTCTTGCGGCGCCACGCACGCCAGCCGCATCTTGTCGTCGAACGGGTTGCTCACGCGCCGATGGCTTGCAGGTCGGTCTTCCTACTTACTCTGTATGCACGGGCAGTAGGAACAGCTTGCAGTGGTACGCGATATACAGCGGGACATTGTACGTGTCTTGCGGCGCCACGCACGCCAGCCGCATCTTGTCGTCGAACGGGTTGCTCACGCGCCGATGGCTTGCAGGTCGGTCTTCCTACTTACTCTGTATGCACGGGCAGTAGGAACAGCTTGCAGTGGTACGCGATATACAGCGGGACATTGTACGTGTCTTGCGGCGCCACGCACGCCAGCCGCATCTTGTCGTCGAACGGGTTGCTCACGCGCCGATGGCTTGCAGGTCGGTCTTCCTACTTACTCTGTATGCACGGGCAGTAGGAACAGCTTGCAGTGGTACGCGATATACAGCGGGACATTGTACGTGTCTTGCGGCGCCACGCACGCCAGCCGCATCTTGTCGTCGAACGGGTTGCTCACGCGCCGATGGCTTGCAGGTCGGTCTTCCTACTTACTCTGTATGCACGGGCAGTAGGAACAGCTTGCAGTGGTACGCGATATACAGCGGGACATTGTACGTGTCTTGCGGCGCCACGCACGCCAGCCGCATCTTGTCGTCGAACGGGTTGCTCACGCGCCGATGGCTTGCAGGTCGGTCTTCCTACTTACTCTGTATGCACGGGCAGTAGGAACAGCTTGCAGTGGTACGCGATATACAGCGGGACATTGTACGTGTCTTGCGGCGCCACGCACGCCAGCCGCATCTTGTCGTCGAACGGGTTGCTCACGCGCCGATGGCTTGCAGGTCGGTCTTCCTACTTACTCTGTATGCACGGGCAGTAGGAACAGCTTGCAGTGGTACGCGATATACAGCGGGACATTGTACGTGTCTTGCGGCGCCACGCACGCCAGCCGCATCTTGTCGTCGAACGGGTTGCTCACGCGCCGATGGCTTGCAGGTCGGTCTTCCTACTTACTCTGTATGCACGGGCAGTAGGAACAGCTTGCAGTGGTACGCGATATACAGCGGGACATTGTACGTGTCTTGCGGCGCCACGCACGCCAGCCGCATCTTGTCGTCGAACGGGTTGCTCACGCGCCGATGGCTTGCAGGTCGGTCTTCCTACTTACTCTGTATGCACGGGCAGTAGGAACAGCTTGCAGTGGTACGCGATATACAGCGGGACATTGTACGTGTCTTGCGGCGCCACGCACGCCAGCCGCATCTTGTCGTCGAACGGGTTGCTCACGCGCCGATGGCTTGCAGGTCGGTCTTCCTACTTACTCTGTATGCACGGGCAGTAGGAACAGCTTGCAGTGGTACGCGATATACAGCGGGACATTGTACGTGTCTTGCGGCGCCACGCACGCCAGCCGCATCTTGTCGTCGAACGGGTTGCTCACGCGCCGATGGCTTGCAGGTCGGTCTTCCTACTTACTCTGTATGCACGGGCAGTAGGAACAGCTTGCAGTGGTACGCGATATACAGCGGGACATTGTACGTGTCTTGCGGCGCCACGCACGCCAGCCGCATCTTGTCGTCGAACGGGTTGCTCACGCGCCGATGGCTTGCAGGTCGGTCTTCCTACTTACTCTGTATGCACGGGCAGTAGGAACAGCTTGCAGTGGTACGCGATATACAGCGGGACATTGTACGTGTCTTGCGGCGCCACGCACGCCAGCCGCATCTTGTCGTCGAACGGGTTGCTCACGCGCCGATGGCTTGCAGGTCGGTCTTCCTACTTACTCTGTATGCACGGGCAGTAGGAACAGCTTGCAGTGGTACGCGATATACAGCGGGACATTGTACGTGTCTTGCGGCGCCACGCACGCCAGCCGCATCTTGTCGTCGAACGGGTTGCTCACGCGCCGATGGCTTGCAGGTCGGTCTTCCTACTTACTCTGTATGCACGGGCAGTAGGAACAGCTTGCAGTGGTACGCGATATACAGCGGGACATTGTACGTGTCTTGCGGCGCCACGCACGCCAGCCGCATCTTGTCGTCGAACGGGTTGCTCACGCGCCGATGGCTTGCAGGTCGGTCTTCCTACTTACTCTGTATGCACGGGCAGTAGGAACAGCTTGCAGTGGTACGCGATATACAGCGGGACATTGTACGTGTCTTGCGGCGCCACGCACGCCAGCCGCATCTTGTCGTCGAACGGGTTGCTCACGCGCCGATGGCTTGCAGGTCGGTCTTCCTACTTACTCTGTATGCACGGGCAGTAGGAACAGCTTGCAGTGGTACGCGATATACAGCGGGACATTGTACGTGTCTTGCGGCGCCACGCACGCCAGCCGCATCTTGTCGTCGAACGGGTTGCTCACGCGCCGATGGCTTGCAGGTCGGTCTTCCTACTTACTCTGTATGCACGGGCAGTAGGAACAGCTTGCAGTGGTACGCGATATACAGCGGGACATTGTACGTGTCTTGCGGCGCCACGCACGCCAGCCGCATCTTGTCGTCGAACGGGTTGCTCACGCGCCGATGGCTTGCAGGTCGGTCTTCCTACTTACTCTGTATGCACGGGCAGTAGGAACAGCTTGCAGTGGTACGCGATATACAGCGGGACATTGTACGTGTCTTGCGGCGCCACGCACGCCAGCCGCATCTTGTCGTCGAACGGGTTGCTCACGCGCCGATGGCTTGCAGGTCGGTCTTCCTACTTACTCTGTATGCACGGGCAGTAGGAACAGCTTGCAGTGGTACGCGATATACAGCGGGACATTGTACGTGTCTTGCGGCGCCACGCACGCCAGCCGCATCTTGTCGTCGAACGGGTTGCTCACGCGCCGATGGCTTGCAGGTCGGTCTTCCTACTTACTCTGTATGCACGGGCAGTAGGAACAGCTTGCAGTGGTACGCGATATACAGCGGGACATTGTACGTGTCTTGCGGCGCCACGCACGCCAGCCGCATCTTGTCGTCGAACGGGTTGCTCACGCGCCGATGGCTTGCAGGTCGGTCTTCCTACTTACTCTGTATGCACGGGCAGTAGGAACAGCTTGCAGTGGTACGCGATATACAGCGGGACATTGTACGTGTCTTGCGGCGCCACGCACGCCAGCCGCATCTTGTCGTCGAACGGGTTGCTCACGCGCCGATGGCTTGCAGGTCGGTCTTCCTACTTACTCTGTATGCACGGGCAGTAGGAACAGCTTGCAGTGGTACGCGATATACAGCGGGACATTGTACGTGTCTTGCGGCGCCACGCACGCCAGCCGCATCTTGTCGTCGAACGGGTTGCTCACGCGCCGATGGCTTGCAGGTCGGTCTTCCTACTTACTCTGTATGCACGGGCAGTAGGAACAGCTTGCAGTGGTACGCGATATACAGCGGGACATTGTACGTGTCTTGCGGCGCCACGCACGCCAGCCGCATCTTGTCGTCGAACGGGTTGCTCACGCGCCGATGGCTTGCAGGTCGGTCTTCCTACTTACTCTGTATGCACGGGCAGTAGGAACAGCTTGCAGTGGTACGCGATATACAGCGGGACATTGTACGTGTCTTGCGGCGCCACGCACGCCAGCCGCATCTTGTCGTCGAACGGGTTGCTCACGCGCCGATGGCTTGCAGGTCGGTCTTCCTACTTACTCTGTATGCACGGGCAGTAGGAACAGCTTGCAGTGGTACGCGATATACAGCGGGACATTGTACGTGTCTTGCGGCGCCACGCACGCCAGCCGCATCTTGTCGTCGAACGGGTTGCTCACGCGCCGATGGCTTGCAGGTCGGTCTTCCTACTTACTCTGTATGCACCGGCAGTAGGAACAGCTTGCAGTGGTACGCGATATACAGCGGGACATTGTACGTGTCTTGCGGCGCCACGCACGCCAGCCGCATCTTGTCGTCGAACGGGTTGCTCACGCGCCGATGGCTTGCAGGTCGGTCTTCCTACTTACTCTGTATGCACGGGCAGTAGGAACAGCTTGCAGTGGTACGCGATATACAGCGGGACATTGTACGTGTCTTGCGGCGCCACGCACGCCAGCCGCATCTTGTCGTCGAACGGGTTGCTCACGCGCCGATGGCTTGCAGGTCGGTCTTCCTACTTACTCTGTATGCACGGGCAGTAGGAACAGCTTGCAGTGGTACGCGATATACAGCGGGACATTGTACGTGTCTTGCGGCGCCACGCACGCCAGCCGCATCTTGTCGTCGAACGGGTTGCTCACGCGCCGATGGCTTGCAGGTCGGTCTTCCTACTTACTCTGTATGCACGGGCAGTAGGAACAGCTTGCAGTGGTACGCGATATACAGCGGGACATTGTACGTGTCTTGCGGCGCCACGCACGCCAGCCGCATCTTGTCGTCGAACGGGTTGCTCACGCGCCGATGGCTTGCAGGTCGGTCTTCCTACTTACTCTGTATGCACGGGCAGTAGGAACAGCTTGCAGTGGTACGCGATATACAGCGGGACATTGTACGTGTCTTGCGGCGCCACGCACGCCAGCCGCATCTTGTCGTCGAACGGGTTGCTCACGCGCCGATGGCTTGCAGGTCGGTCTTCCTACTTACTCTGTATGCACGGGCAGTAGGAACAGCTTGCAGTGGTACGCGATATACAGCGGGACATTGTACGTGTCTTGCGGCGCCACGCACGCCAGCCGCATCTTGTCGTCGAACGGGTTGCTCACGCGCCGATGGCTTGCAGGTCGGTCTTCCTACTTACTCTGTATGCACGGGCAGTAGGAACAGCTTGCAGTGGTACGCGATATACAGCGGGACATTGTACGTGTCTTGCGGCGCCACGCACGCCAGCCGCATCTTGTCGTCGAACGGGTTGCTCACGCGCCGATGGCTTGCAGGTCGGTCTTCCTACTTACTCTGTATGCACGGGCAGTAGGAACAGCTTGCAGTGGTACGCGATATACAGCGGGACATTGTACGTGTCTTGCGGCGCCACGCACGCCAGCCGCATCTTGTCGTCGAACGGGTTGCTCACGCGCCGATGGCTTGCAGGTCGGTCTTCCTACTTACTCTGTATGCACGGGCAGTAGGAACAGCTTGCAGTGGTACGCGATATACAGCGGGACATTGTACGTGTCTTGCGGCGCCACGCACGCCAGCCGCATCTTGTCGTCGAACGGGTTGCTCACGCGCCGATGGCTTGCAGGTCGGTCTTCCTACTTACTCTGTATGCACGGGCAGTAGGAACAGCTTGCAGTGGTACGCGATATACAGCGGGACATTGTACGTGTCTTGCGGCGCCACGCACGCCAGCCGCATCTTGTCGTCGAACGGGTTGCTCACGCGCCGATGGCTTCAGGTCGGTCTTCCTACTTACTCTGTATGCACGGGCAGTAGGAACAGCTTGCAGTGGTACGCGATATACAGCGGGACATTGTACGTGTCTTGCGGCGCCACGCACGCCAGCCGCATCTTGTCGTCGAACGGGTTGCTCACGGCGCCTATCAGCTCGGCGCCGATGGCTTGCAGGTCGGTCTTCTTGTAGAAGAGCTCGAGGGGGTACGAGGTTTCGTTGCGGAGCTGAAAGTGTTAAGACGAGTTACAGAAAACTAATTCTCGGGGCCTTTTTTTCGATGTCTTTTCTTTATTTGTAAATGTTTCTTTTCTGCTATTGTTTGTTAGTTTAGTTACGAATTTAAACATTTTTCTTTATTTTTCTTAGTTATTCTAAATAAGGTTTACTGAAACGTCTCAAAAAATGAAGATACTGACATGGTTAATCGCTATACTTGAAAGGTTTACGGCCATTCCCAATAATCAATCCACGGATATTCCTTACCAGCAGTTACATTTTGACAGATTATCCGTAGAAAATGTGTCAAAATGTAACTGCTGGTAAGGAAAACTATCCGTGGATTGATTATTGGGAATGGCCGTTAGGTAATTAACTAAATGTAAACAAAACAAATCACGTGACTTGGTCATTCAACCAATCATAGCAACCTTTTGTATCTATGGTATTATCTTATTGACTGAATGACCAAGTCACGTGGTTTGTTTTGTTTACATTTAGTTAATTACCTACCCCACCTTTCAAGTGTAGTAGACGATAAAAATAGAGGGCACTGCGATTGCTCGTAATGGTCTTTGTTACAAAGATTTGTCACATTTTACGTATGGGACGGTATCGTATTACCACAACGGAATTTAAATATATTTTTTTCACGCGCTTTAATCGAAAATGGAATTAAAGCACACAAATTAACAATTCCATCAATTTGGTACCATAATAGAAAAAGCATGAACAAAAATTATGGCTTTAAAGCCCAATACCTCCCAAACGAATCACTGATTTGAAAAATGGTTCTAGAAAACCCATCA
The DNA here is from genome assembly GCA_947049275.1 of Epinotia bilunana. Lineage (NCBI taxonomy): Eukaryota > Metazoa > Arthropoda > Insecta > Lepidoptera > Tortricidae > Epinotia > Epinotia bilunana. The sequence continues at coordinate 1,261,734 of OX346263.1, forward strand.
TATTTTTGAACGAGTTATCCAACGATACCCACCATGGGTTGAACGAGAAAAAATAATTATATCCCCGCTTTAGGTGGTACCCTAAAAATTTTTTTTTCTCTCAGCATGCCCTTCTCAATATTTAACACTACATCTTCAAGTGTTAAATATTGAGAAGGGCATGCTGAGATGGTTTTAACATGTAGAGGATGGATGAAAAAATATTAATTAAGAGAGTGTATGAGGGAAAAGTGGGCCGTAGAGTTGGAAGGGGACGACCTCGTGCAACTTCATCCGATGAAAAGTGGGCGGTAGAGCTGGAAGGGGACGACCTCGGGCAACTTCATCCGATGAAAAGTGGGCGGTAGAGTTGGAAGGTGACGACCTCGGGCAACTTCATCCGATGAAAAGTGGGCGGTAGATTTGGAAGGGGACGACCTCGGGCAACTTCATCCGATGAAAAGTGGGCGGTAGATTTAGAAGGGGACGACCTCGGGCAACTTCATCCGATGAAAAGTGGGCGGTAGAGTTGGAAGGGGACGACCTCGGGCAACTTCATCCCATGAAAAGTGTGCGGTAGATTTAGAAGGGGACGACCTCGGGCAACTTCATCCGATGAAAAGTGGGCGGTAGAGTTGGAAGAGGACGACCTCGAGCAACTTCATCCGATGAAATTGGAGAAATTCTAAAGAAAGGTCAGGTCAAGAGTACCGCGGTTAGTCCGTCATACCCGTCCTAAGGGGTGATTTTTGACTTTGGAGCGCTCGACTCTCACTCGAAAACTATCAAAAACGATTAAATGCTTCAGAAATGGCTATAGAAAATTTAAAAACGAATTATATTGACCACTAGGCGTTGGCGCCTGGCTGTGGTGCGACCTTTTTATATGGAAATGTCACCTTTTCGTTTATAATTTTTTTTTTTTTTTTGCTTTTCTTGACTATGGTCAGTTGTCACATTGCCTTTGCGACGTCGCTATATATTCCTTGTTCTGTGTTTTATATTTTAATAAATACCAGTGTTAAATACGTGTTTTCATCATCTGCCACCCATTATACAGTCCACTCCCATCCAGTTGTTATCACTAGAAAACAGAAATACGAAGAATCCAGGGTTGTGCTAGCAAAGAACTTACGTAATGACTTTTCAAATGCAAATCTGAGAATTGCCTAACACGCTAAACATAGCAATTTAACTTTTAAGTGTGATAACGTGAATTAAAATAATTACAATACAAAGTCAGTGTCACTTAGACACTTTCGTGAATTTATGGCAGAAACACTGATATCAAGGTTTCAATTCCACCCTCGTCGAGCATAGCGAGCCAGACAGTGTTGAATTAGAATTAGCACTCACGAGGTCTAGCCTTTAGTTTCGGACAAGCGGATTATTGATTATTTGTTAAAGAAACTTAATGTCTTTTCGTATAGTTAATTTTAATACGTACGCAATGGAAAACGCCCAATGGGCCGGCCCAGGTAGCGCTGGAGTGAAGAAGCCCTCAAAGATCAGACCACCCCTGCGGCATCCAACTGGCGTGAGGCGCAGAATAGGGAAGACTGGCGACCTCTTGTGTCAGAGGCCAAGATGCTCTGTTGGGTCCTCGAGCCAGCGTAGTAATTAAATAAGCAACAATCGTAGGACCTTGAAATTAGGTGTAATATAAAAGCCGTATAGCCAATAACCATCTTACAGACAATCAACATTATGCGATTTAGTATTTCATCTAGATGCGAATTTCTGCCCGGACACGTAAAATGTAGCCCTCTGAGAATGGGCGACTAGACGGCCAAAATTTTCACGCAGGTATGAGTCGTAAAACATGACCATAAGCATACATCATAATAGCTGGACAGGAGATCACATATTTAGTCATATCAAGTTACGTTAGATCCTCATACAACGTATTCCTCAATGGTTACCTGCAGAGGAGATCGCACGACGATCTTCTGGTGGTTGTAGCTGGAAGACCGCTCCACCACGATGTAGTAGCGGGTCCCGTGCCGGCCGGGGTGTAACACGTGCAGCTTGGACACCGAGCGCTGCGGACACGGGATCTGGGGGCAAAGGGGTAGGTTTACATTGTATTTAGGTACTGACCTATCATAATATATATTTTCATCACACTTGCTCGAAACGGGCTTCATAATGCGCAGACATACAGATCTGTAATAGCCTATGTTACGCCCACGGGCGTAATGGGTTTTTTCTTAAATTGTATCTGTCACTCATACGGCAGTTACAAAGCAAAGAGGTTTTATATCAAATACGATGTCTGAAAACGTATTTATAAATAAATTTAAACTTAAAAACACTACTAAAACATGTTTAACAGAATTATTTACAGATTTAATATGTAGTTATTTAGTGTCTATGTTTACATACATTTTAATGTTTTTAAGTGTTTTCAATCGTGGCTGTATACGGAAGGGTCTTTGCCATATGCGCCTCACGTCAAATTCAACAAAATGGACAACTGACATGTCGCAGTTTTTATTACGATTTGTATTAATTTCATCTAAAATGTATTTGTTTCCTCGCAAATGTGATGAAAAACATTGTGTATAACACGGGCGTAACAATATTGCAAACTCGAGTCATCAAAAGCCCTCCGCCTTCGGCGTCGGGCTTCTGATAGACTCTTGTTCGCAATATTCCACTTACGCCCCTCGTTAAACAATGTACTATTGTAGGGATGCAGATTGCTTAGTAGGCAATGTAATGCGACCCGCCCACATGCTGACGAAGTGAATGCCAATGCAGTAAGCGAGTCCGTGCTTGAGCGAACTTTGTAATGTTTAAATATGGAGTCAAATAGGGATTATCAAATAAGTTTATAATTTGACAGTATTTTTTTTTCTTTTTATAAAGGGGAGGATTACTGTAGGGATGTAGATTGCTTAGTAGGCATTTCGCGCATACGCCCGCCCCACAGTTAGTCTTGCCCGTCGCGCGCACCGAAAACTACGCAATAATAAATCATTTAAAGTTCTTCCGTCGTTTCGCTGTATCACATTCCACCAAGGGCACGTCCTTCACTACATATTCATATCTAGGCTACCGAGCCTAGATATGAATTCGGAAATGGGGTAGTAATTGATAGTCTACATTGGGGCTACAAAACCGTGATTGCACGTTGAATGAATAGGCAGGGAAATGAATTGTTGTACTATTGGTATAACCGACCACTCAGAGCAGCCCGCGTGCCCGCGTCAACGTCGTCCCGTCGCGCAGGAGGAGTTTCTTTAATTACTCTCGCCTTTCTATCCTCTACAACGGGGGTCGCCAAACTACGGCCCGCTCTTTTTTTTTCTATCCGGCTCGCGGAAAGAAAGCGGAGAGCCCGGCGCGCGATAGCGATGGGGTATTGCTGGTCATGACCGGCCATGAAACCAAATTTTTGGCCCGCACGAATTTATACTAAGTGCAGTGTGGCCCGTGAGTCAAAAAGTTTGAAGACCCCTGCTAGAGAACAATGTACTGTTTCTCGTACCGTGAGCTCGTCCAAGTCGTGCAGCTTGATGGTGAGCGACTTGTCGGTGAGGCGGCGCTGCAGGCGCGGCGCGTCGGGCGGCGGCGACAGCGGCGAGCGCCAGCGCCCGCCGCCGCCCCCGAGCCCGCCCCCGCCCCCGCCCCCGCCCCCGACCCCGCCCCATCCCGTCGCCGACGGAAACCCGCCCTCCAAACTGTGGGAATTAGAATGTCAAGCTGCACCGTGGGAACTTAGAATAGGGTATTTTCATCAATAAACATTAAATTATCAAAGTATTTTTTTATATAGTTTCTACGAGTACTATAAAAAATACGAATATAATACTATGTTGTTATAAAAATATAAGATTTATTTTTAATTTGAAAATTTGAATCGTAATCTCTAACGACCGCAGACCGCCATTTTGTCTTCTGTGGGTGACGTCAGAACAGCAAATGCAAAAATCAGAAGGCGTAGACAAGAAAGACATACACATTTGACGTTTCTGCGTTTCTGCACGTAGTATCTTCCTCGGAATAAGGATAAACATGGAAACCGCGCTAAAATAAGAACTTGGCAACAGCTACCTTATTCACTTGCGTATATCTATAGTTAGCGTGAAAGTGAATGAGACCACAATCCGTACTCGGTTTCACATTTTCGTAGGTTGTCACTAAAATGAAGTCGGGAAATGTCAAATGGATCTCTTTTGTATCTTTTTTAATCCAGCAAAATTAAATATGTCATCATTGTTTGGTAGTAAGTGTCATAACGTCACAACTTAACTTGTTCGCATTATAGTAGCTTTCATATTTGGTGTAAACAAACGGACCGTCTCGGAGAAAATTAATTATTTTGTGCATTGTTCCGCCATGAATGATTTAAATACAGTAAAATTTACGTTTTTTATAGTTTATTGTTGTAAATAAGCAAATGTCTTGTGCCATTTAAGGTTGCACGTCCCATACAGAACGAAAAGAAAATGTCCAGGAACGATTCAGCTTTCACCAGTAAGTTTCGATAGATTTTGATGTTATTAATGTAACGATCTAAGCTAAAATTAATAATCACTATTAGAAGTTTATGTAAATATCATCATGTTCAGCTAATCATGTAAATAAGACATTTTCTGTGGATTAAAGAGGTTATGTTTATTTACATAGTGATGTGTATTTTTATCGAACTGGGAACGATAACTTATCGACATTGACATGGATGTTTATCAGTATATAGAAAAATCTGTGACAACAAAATGGCTTTCTGGTTGTCCCATGTATTGAAGACAATTTACTGTTGCATTGATGTATTTGTCTAACAAATCTTGACTTTTTGATTTTAGTTTCCCAAAGGATGAAGATATAAAACAAAAATGATTAATGCATGTTAAAAAAAAGAAATTGGACAGAAAATTCATCGTCATGTCTGTTCAAGACACTTCACAGGACTGCCAAGGAAGGTCACAGAAAATCTAGTATAAAGTGACCTTGATTTGGTTGGAAGCCGTGCTTCCGACACGTATCCACATGTGCATGCAGGCCTGCCGATTTCGCTCGTGTAGCGTCTGCTTATGACAACAGTCTGGTATGATTTCTGGACGTATGCTACTTAAAATTATGCATTTTGCTTATATGACAACTGAAAGAAACCGTTTTTCACAGAGTGCATTATTTATAAAACTATAAATAACTAAGTACAGTTTAGTTTGGTTGTATAATTTATCGTTAAACAAGTCGACACAGTAACATCCCTAGCAAAGGACAAAACTTGTGACAACCTACACAATTGAGGAATAACAAATGCATGTACATCTCTTTCTAACGCGTTAGTACGGCGTAAGGAAGTAAAGTACGGTATACGTCTCTGCTACCTATTTTGGCGCTCCTCCCATGTTTATCCTTATTCCGAGGTATCTTTTAAGTTGTGGTCAGTTGCAGTTATGACATCACAATAATAGCGGCTGCGTTTTAGGCGCGAATATTTATATATAACGTAAGATAGATAGATAGATAAATCATTTATTTGTTTTGCTAAAATACATACACGTTACAATAGGAGAAAAAAAAATACAGAAAACACAAAACTTAAAAGAACATTAAAATAACATAAAACAATCAGTTTTTATGCGTAGAAATAAACTGTGTGCATTGCAGCAAGACAAAAAGACTCCAACTCAGTGCGTAGCTTTGCTCGCAATTGAACAAAAACACTGGTATTCTGTTGGAACCCAGAAAAATATATGAGTAGAAAATATATATGGAAGGACAAACATACATAAACAAATAGTAATTTTACTTATATAACTCAGACAACAAAAAAGTGGTACGACCAAAAGAAGAAAATAAAATAATCATCGCATAAAGCGATGTTATTTTGAGGAAATAAAAATACCAATCACACAAATATTTGCCCTTACCGGGATTCGAACCCAGGGCCTTCAGCTTCGAAGGCAGTGTCACTACCCACTAGGGTAACCGGTCGTCTAAATGATTCTATACCCGCGTAAAGACTTTCATGCGACAGATTTCACCAGATAAATAACATACAACTAAACTGTTTTCAGCAATGGTACAGTAAATATGTATTTGATTTAGATTTTGAGCAATAACACATTTTCCTAGTTCATAAACTTACCAGTCCCAATCATCGTTGGCATCCGATGTCTCCGGTCTGAGTTCAGCGGCGTCATCCAGCATATCAGCTGAAGATGTGTCACAGCCTGAAGAAGAAAAAACTATTTTCTCTCTTTTTTCTTTCTCATTTTTAGGAAAAGCACTCATTCCTATGAGTAGGCGATGGCATGTTATAAGCAGAACGCCCACCCAGTGGGGTCCTAGCACTAAAAATGTTATGACCTGCTACTAGCCTCACGAAAGGTGGTTAGCTCATAAAGTTGGATATATAATTAAAACGGCTCCAGCATTTTCGGGGATAACCCCGGCGATCACCAAAAATGCGCCGCCTAAAATGTTTTTCTTTCGTCGAAATCGATCAGGATAAAATAATAATGATGTGGGATAACTTTTCGAAAGAAAGTTCGTCCGTTTTCTTTCGAAGTCACCAGCGCAATGACTACATTTACTGAGAAAATGGTTCTCCTATTAATCTATTTGTTAATAGAAACATTAATTAATAAAAAAAAATGGCTGTATATTAATCTAAAGTAACAATGATCCCCATATAAATTACATGTGAAAATCCACTCATCATGATAGGTATTTGCGTCTATTTCAGACGATTTAAACACTGCTATGGAGACATCGTTTTTGGTGGCTGCAGAGACCAATACGAGACCGGCATGTTCTTTCACATTTCTGGCAGACGAAATTCATGCCAGGGGCTCTAGTTTCAGTTCGTTGTCTACGGAACCTTCTGTTAGCCAGTGTCGCACCAATGTTACAAGTTATTAATTCGACGAGTTCTTAACCGATTCGCCGGCGCAGGGACGTGCATATCCTGTCATTACTTTTCAACACACTGTTCAGCCCTACTTCCCCGAGTGCTAACCTTACTCTTGCTGTACCGTCTAAAAAGACGCGAACATACTCCAGATCTTTTACCGCGCGCGCTGTTAAGTTGTGGAATGAGTTGCCTTTGTCGCTGAGACAGTCGCGGTCTGTTGCGTCACTTAAGATGAATTTGAAGAAGTTGTGGCATTCCAATGACTTGTGAATTGGTTGAATGTAGTATTTATTTATTTATTGTATATTTGTGATATATATTACTTATGATAGTGTGTATTATATTTTATATTGTATTTTTATATATGTATTGGCATGTTTTTATTTGTCTAGAATGAATACCTATTAGGTTTTGTTTCCATTTTCTCTGTGTTTTTGTACACGGTATAAGTTTGCCTATCTCGTTCTACCTACCTTCCTCTCAATTGCTCAAATGTAAGCTGGAAGAGATCCCTTATAGGGATAAGTTCGCATTTGTACTTTGATCTATTGTGTGACATGTATAATCTTTAACCTGTTATTGTGTACAATAAAGTGCTTACATACATACATATATACATTAATAGCGTTACCTGGAGTACTGGGTCGGCTGCTGTCAACGTCATAGTCAGCTACAATGAGCACCCGGTCGTTGCCCGCCAGATCAGTCTCCGAGTGCGTCTTCAAGTGCACGGTAGACCCAGGTTCTGAGAAACACAAAAGATTTTTTTCATATTTAAACGCAGTAGGACCAATAGATGAAACATAAGCATTTTGATATCAAGTCGATATGAAGAGTCGGAAGCGTCAGACATTATGTGCAGGTGTCGAAACCTGGCTTGCACTATTCGGTAAAAAAAAGGCCGGGTTGCACTCCGGGAGTGCCGGCAGGAGTGAAAACTCAATGACATTGTAACAGTTTTTCGATTAGATCACGTAACTCTCGAAACTTACGGTCACGTGACCTGTGACGAGTTTAACAATTTTTCCCCATCACAAAAGTGCTCAGCGCCGCTGAAGAAGTTTTCACTTCAAAAAACTATGTACGTAATGTCATTTAATGATATTTAACAGTGGCTTTTCGGTGAGGGAGAACATCGTGAGGAAACCGGTCTAATTAGGTCTAGTTTTCTCTCTGGGTCGGAAGGTGATGGCAGCCACCATGGTTACGCCAAATCTTGGGATTAGGTGGCAAAGCGGACTGGAAAAAAACTCTAGGTGGATGACTTAGTCAGTCAGTCAAATGCTCATTACTGACTGAGAGTAGGCCATTAAAATATATTCTGCACGGTTATCACAAGACGCCCCGCAACTTATCTCGCGCGTTAAAAAGCGACATAAGACGCGACATAGCAAATTTTTCTCGCGGACCAATGTCAAATCGATAAAAAAATTGTTGCTGACAGTTCCTAGTCGAGTCGATGTCGTTTATCATTGGTGAGCGAGAGCTGCTGTGGCGGCGCTACAATGGTGCCCACGCAAGTAGCTATATCCACGCTGAGTTCGATATCGATATTCGAAGTCATCAGTCACTATCAATGTCGATAGTCAATACCGATACTCGAAGTCGTCAGTCAATATATAATCTATACCCAACATCGCCACCTAACCCCCTCTACATACAACTGTCCGTTCTTTTTTTTATATACTTGTTGTAAATATTAAAAAACTTTATATGTATGTAGTTAAATAAAGAGATGTTACAATAATATAATATAATATTAATAATGATTGACTGTAGATAATGACTCATTATCAAGGGTCAATAATTCACTCAAGTTTGATACATCCTTACTAATATTATAAATGCGAAAGTGTGCGTTTGTGTTTGTTTGTCCTTCTTTCACGTCGCAACGGAGCGTCGTATTAATGTGTTTTTTGTACGGAGATAGTTTAGAGGCTGGAGAGTGACATAGGCTACTTTTTCCAGCGGGAAAACATCTAATTCGCACGGTAAAATTCAATATGTTACATTTTCCTATAACCACGCGGGCGAAGCCGCGGGCATCAGCTAGTACATTATAGTCGATAACATAGTATAATAATAATAATAATAAAGCCTTTTTATTTCCCATATATCTTATACATAACTTACATCTATTTTTTTTTTTTTTTTTTTACTTAATTTATAGGGACCCCTGTTGTAGGGTATAGGCCTCCTCCAGATTCTTCCACCTCGTTCTGTCCTGGGCTACTGATAGCCAGTTTTTGCCGGTTACTTTAGTAATATCGTCCGCCCATCTTTGTCGTGGATGTCCGACTTTTCTTTTCCCAGTCGGACCGGCCCATTTGGTAGCGGCGAGGGTCCAGCGCTGGTCGGTGCATCTTGCTACGTGTCCGGCCCATCGCCATTTCAGTTTTAAGGAATGGTGTAATGCGTCTGTCAATTTTGTCCTTTTTCTAATTGTTCGACTTTTTATTTTATTTATTGTTCTTAGGTTTAGGATGCTTCGTTCCATGGCTCGTTGACAACTGATTATTTTGTTTTTAATGTTTTTTGTATAGGCCCAAATCTGGGACCCGTAGGTCAAGCAGGGTAGAATACAGGTATCCATCACAGTTTTTTTCATACTTAGATTGTAGTCACCTTTCAGTATGTCTTTGTGCGCCCAATATTTATTCCAACTACGGGTAATTCGCCGATTGACCTCCTCTTCGTTGCTCGTCTTGGAAAATGATACCTGTTTACCTAAGTATACGTAGCTGTCCACGTATTCTAATTCGACGTCATCTAATAAACTATAAAAATTATAGTATACGTTACATCAATGTCGTGTCGATGGTATACTCACGTATATCATTGGTGAGCGACAGCTGCTGTGGCGCTGCTACAATGGCGGCCACGCAAGTAGTCCGATCCACGCTGAGCGCCGCCATAGCTCGCTCCAGCGCCGCGTGCGCAGTCAGCCTCAGAGCCGAACGCGCTTCGATCACTATGTACGTGCAGAGACGCTCGACGCTTTCTGATTCCAGGCCAGAGTCCACGCTTTCTTGACGGATGGGGTCCTAGAAAATAGTATACTCATTTAAAAGTCCCCAGGAAGCAAGCTTCATACGAATGTAGTTTGGTATTTACGACACAACACGATTCCAATTTCAAAGCCATTTTTTATTGTATGCTGGGTCTTAGGAGGTAGAACTCCGAACTACGGGTCGAGTGGTATCTCTTAGAATTTCACGATTCTCACATATTATTTTTACTAAACGGGTCTTAAAACCGCACAGCAAGATTTTTATACCTGCTTGAGCCAGTCACGCGAGTCAGCGACCAAGGATGTTGTGACGCATTCGAAACGTTGGGAAACCTCAAAGAAGTATAAATAAATTAATTATAGGTACTAGAAAATTATGTTGGGGCAAATTGATACAGACCTCGTTCGGGAACTGTGAAACCGGTATTAACCTCCCGAGCCTCCGTGTTATATAGTTAGTACACAACTAATTATCTACTATATAGACACTTGATAAGGTTGTGATTCATTTTGTCAAATTTTGAAAGTAGCTCCCAACGCAATTTTGCATTTTTGGAGCAAGGGGCAGTGAATTAAATCATGTTAAAGAATTCACAACTCAACTTAAACATGCCGCAATTCACATATTACGATATCATTTCAACAGGGAAACGTAATTAGTACATTACATACCAAGCGCTGTAAAAGTAAGCTTCTTTTTTACTGCCCGTGGTGAGTAAACAATTTTACGTCTTCATCAGGCCACAATGAGAGTTTTACCGTACGTGCAGCGTGCGGTAAAACTCACATTATGGCCAGGTGTGACGTAATACTACACGTACCTAGGGCGGTGAAATCGTGAATGCCCCAGAGCATAGGTTTTTGTGGCCCAAACCGAAGGTGAGGGCCATAAATATGCGATCTGGGGCTTTACGAATTACCGCCCGTGGTGCGTACACAATTTTACGTCTTCTCCTGGGTGTAAAGTGAGATTTGCCGCTTACCGCCCAGAGTGACGTAAAAGAATATTGCATCGTAATCCATGTCTCGAGGAAAAAATCCAAGGATTATTTAGCAATTGCAGTGAACCCTTTCGCTTATGATTAGACACAGCATCGAAAACAGTCGTATAATAGGCGGTGAATTCGTGAATGGCCCAGATCGCAGGTGGTGATAAATATGCGATCTGGAGCTTTACGAATTACCACCCGCGGTAAGTACACAATTTTAAGTCTTCATCAGCGCAGCGTGCAGTAAAACTCGCATTATAGCCAGGTGTGACGTAAATAAACAAATGAGCCACTAACCTGAACCGTAACCGTCCTCCGTTTCCTTTCGCCGTCGATGAACGAGACGGTTTTATCACCTTCTTTTTCACTCCCTTCTACGTCGCTCTGTTCGGGGGCGGACGAGTCTGAATCGTTGCTCAACTCTTCTTCGGCACTTGAATCGCTGTGTTTGAAAGAGATAGTGGTTTCGTGTATTCTCAACAATCGTAAAAGTTAAGCTCTATGGGTAGATAAAGCTCACGGAACATTGTTTGTAATTTGGCTATGAAAATAAGCGCGATATTGCTAAAACATCAACAAATGTCGAATTTAACTCAAATGCGCTCGATTTTTCTCGCACTATACCTCTTGTTCTAAGTGTTCTAATAAGAGAGAGAGGGATAGTGCGAGAAAAATCGAGAGCTCGCGCGCCGTCGCGAGATAGCCGTGCTGATTGAGTCGGAATAACTTGGAGATGGCTTGCCTGGCCGGCGACAGGCGTTAGAATTAATTGTATTTACTTTGACATGTTTTTTTTTTTACTTTCACACATTTAGGACATTTGTATTCTTGACTTTCTAAGAAAGGGATAATATCGACCTGGGGCCCATTTCACAAAGGCTTGGTTGAGATTATTTTATGAGGCCGACTCTTTATAAACTGTCATCGGAATTGGAATCTTCTTCCTTGAAGGGTAGTTTCTTCTTGAACGGACTACCTCTATGCACTGTGGCCAACTAAAATAATTTAAAGTATTATACAACAGTAGATTGTATGATAAGAGTAAAATAAGCCATATTACCACGACATGGTAATTTACCCGAACGAAGTGAGGGGAAATAATTCGAGGGGTAATATATGACTTTTAGACCAGAGTTGTATGTACTCTACTTTTCGCTTCGACAGCGAGAAAATAGTAAAAACAAAGATATCCATCCACAATCGATAATAAATACCACGGCGAAAATATTGATCAATTTGGCGCCATTTTTTTTAATAAGCTGCTTTAACACAGATACGAAATATTGACACCACGAATAAACACCTCTGACCGTCTAATAGCCGCGTCCAAACGGCCGAGCGCGGCGGACAGCATACGGTGCATATGATAAAACGAGATAGATAGCGTCTACCCCGCTCAATCTCATAGCTTATGCGATGTATGCAGCCAACCACGCTTGAACGTTTGGACGCGGCTATAGACGGCCGAAGGTGTTTCTTTTTTTAATAATTGTGAATTCGGGAATAAAAAACGTCTAATAATATTTGAAATTTATTCCGTTTCCTGATTGGTTGATTATAATATGTAGCTGTATTCTGATTAGTTGATAGCCAATACAAATGGTTTTTTGAATAGTTGTGATTGGTGGATTTAATATGTTTTAAAATCATAAATATGTTTACATATTTTCCCTAGGGGCTAAATGTGCTACTTTAGCCCCGCTATCTAAGCCTAATATGACACACTTTTCGAGCATGAGAAGTGAAAAAGCTTAAACATATCTTTGACACCAACCGCAGGAACGGTTGTGATTAACTGAATACCTATATAAGACGCTATAAAAGGATAATATTGAACTTACTCAGTAAACAGATGTCCCATAGCCGTAGTCAGTTTGTCCATCAGTCCATTCTCGTTCTCGGAATCTGACTCGTCCATGTCCAATGCGCTCCAGAAGGACATGTTTCCGCTGTATTCCAGGTTGTCCTTCCTACTGCCCGCAGGGTTCTAAATATACGACAAAAAGTAATTTGTTGAGGTAGAATAGTAAAAATCATTTTGTAAGCTAAAACTAATTTACAACTGAAATTGGTGCAGTATGCGGCACAAGTAGCTACGCAGACAAATGGCTAAAGAAATGTGCTGGTAAAACAAATTACAGGGGCATATTAGATGAAGCTACAAGTTACAATTTTAGCTACACGAAACAAGCTACAAGTCTAACTAAATCAGCAACACTGGTCAAATCATCCCATACGCCAATGGCCTTCGATCTGAATCCCTATTTTCCGAGTTTTCTAAGGTTTTTTGTAGCTTATTATATTAACAACAACGGATTTAAACAATATAGTATCCCATATTTACTTCAAAGTTCATTGTTTTCGAGATACTTAGCATCAAAATTGAACAATTTTAGGCCCAAAATGGAGACAAAAGATTGAAGTACCGATAGCCGTTTGACTTATTCTATCTGTAGTGCAAAAGTAGGAGATACGATTCAAAACTTTTCAAAAATTGATGAAAACCTCGGGTATCCCCTTAAGCATCTATAAGAGGAAAGTCGTCTGCTGGAAGTGGAGCAGACTGTGCGTGTACCGGCGTTGGTGTTGTCGAATAGTCCAGTCGTAAGTGGTCAAGTGCCTCAGTGTTGCCTAATTTAGACAAGTCAAATTCTAGCTTCGGGAAATGGCCAGTACGCGGTCACGCGTAAGGACGCTGCCTCGACTTCGAGGTACAGCGGTGTGGGACAAACGTGCGAGCGAGAAGCCACGTTCCTATCACTTGCTCCCACGTATGGCCCACTGTTGCTGGTGTTGAAGTATTTATGTAATGTGGGGAGATAAAATTTTACTAATATTATAAATGCGAAAGTTTGGATGTTTGTTACTCAATCACGCCTAAACGGCTTAACCGATTTGGATGAAATTTTGCACGAAGATAGTTTATAGCCTGTATTAAAATATAGGATAGGTTTTATCCCGGGCCCACGCAGACGAAGTCGCGGGCGGAAGCTAGTACAATATACAAGGCGTTCCAGAGCTATGCGACATGAGGGGAAAGTATCTTAAATATTGTAGACAGGATATTTTGCTGAATGGAAACATTATTTTATTTTTCGAGTAACATTGCAACGAACCGACCAATGTGTGTCCAGCGGTAAACGTCTTTGATATGATAAGATGGCCTACCTTTATAAAGGTCATCTCGTTATCCGTATTGTCCTCGTCGGCGGACGTCTCGGACTCGAACTCCCTGCGCTTGCGCGCGCGTTTGGCGCCGTCCGCGACGCTCTCGGCCTCCGCGTCCTTCTGGGTGCTCGTGTCCAGCCGGGAGGACATGGGGTACGCTTTAGCCTGGGGAGGGAGCAGTTAAGGATATATTTATTTATTTATATACTGCGGGAAACGAACAGAACAAATTAACCGTTTTAAATTTAAATGTTTACCTTATATCAAAAATATCACCCCTCATCATTTCCAGAGGCTTCCGAAAGGAGCCCAGGATCGGTTTTGACCCCTAATTCCAAGATAGGCTCTGGTTGCCAAAAACTAGACCTTATGGTGTAGGGATTAGATCGGTTTCACATCGCAGAAGTAAGCTCAGACGTATACTCCAGGGTGCTGGAAACGAGACTTCCCGCCTGCAGACGAGACAGGTCTCACCTGGAATATGCTAGCGGTGAGCTCCCACGGGCGATAGACGTTCTCCTCGCAGACGACGGGCTCCAGGAGCGGCTCCCAGCAGTCCAGGCGGTCGTTGTAGCACGACGCATGCGCTGTGAGCGACGCTCCGCCGTGCAGAGCACGCGACCAATCGTGAAGCGTCAATTCGCCGGTTAACTGAAGAAGATAAAGCGCAATATTATAACATCATCATCATCATCATCATATCAGCCGAAAGACGTCCACTGCTGGACATAGGCCTCCCCCAATGAGTGCCACAATGACCGGGCCTGCGCCACCCGCATCCAGCGGACTCCCGCGACCTTTACCAGGTCATCAGTCCACCTTGTGGGGTTCCTACCCACGCTGCGCCTTCCGGTTCGTGGTCGCCACTCGAGAACCTTTCCGCCCCAACGGCCATTAGTTCTACGTGCAATGCGCCCCGCCCACTGCCACTTAAGTTTAGCGATTCGGAGGGCTGTATCGATTACCTTGGTTCTGCTGCGGATAGCCTCATTTTTGATGTGATCGCGCAGAGAAACTCCCAACATAGCCCTCTCCATTGCCCTTTGGGTGACTTTGAGCCTTCTTATGAAGCCCATAGTAAGCGACCACGTTTCCGTGCCATACGTCATACGTTTATAACATCAGTTTCCCGTAATCGCCCTCCGGTGACGGTTCTATGCCACTCATAATGGTCAGACATTGATATAAATCAACCTACCTTCAGCATCAGCACCGGTACACGAACAGTCTGCTCCACTTCCAGCAGGACTCGGACGCTCGGCACCACCATGTTGAAACTCTCCTGCACTTGCACTGCAGGGTATTTGGGCTGCAACAAAATTGCAAGTGTCACGCTCACAAAACAGACTAAGTGAATTTCCAGATTGTTTCGTTCAATCCACGCAGAAAGGCCACGAAAAAGAAGTTCATTCGTGTATGTCCCTCTCAGATGCACTTGCTAATTCGAGCGGCAGAGGGTCTCATTGTCTGTCCCTATCACAGAACAGTAAACCTATAGACGTCGCTTAGTCGGGCGACCCCCGCTGCCACACATACGGTGAATTCACCCTATATTTGAGACACGCCCCCTTTACTAAGTTCAGTCTGCGGACGGCGTTTGCGCAAGTAACATCGTTACAAAACGCATTATTATTGCGTAAAATTGTGTGGAAAAATCACTAAAACTTCAAGTGTGCAAAAAGACGGTCTATCATTTCACAGGTAAGCCGATTTTAAGAAAATTACATAATAAATAAGCGAGTTTTTATATAAAGTTCTGTGTAAAACGTGCTCGGGGCTCGTTGATGTCTTTTAACAGAAGTCTCTTTCTATCCAGCTGCACAGAATAGTCGCTCCTTCCTTGTCTAGTATTAGGCAAAGTAGGTAGTGATGTCCATAGTATGTATTCGTTTACTATCGATAAGATAATTAACGGAAGACGCAATACATCGTAAGTAATTTGAAAATAGCAAAATATTACATATCATATGCAAAATATTTGTGCACAGTTCACAGTTATTTATATACTTAATGTGGTAAATGATCTGGTGTTGTATAATAAAGTATTCAAAGCATGTTAGCTAAAATGTCCAACCATAAAGGAAATGTGGATTGACGCTACAAAACGACCACCTGATTGGTTGGTTTCCTTCCCCAAGCAGTGTCATATCACTTCATATGTTCTCGGTACTTTAAATCAGAATATTTTAAATTGCCGACATCTAATAATAGGCGACTAATATTTCCAAAAGCCGTGCCTACGCTTCACTTACGAACTGTGTTGAGTATTGTTGACGTGTATTTTTGATTATTCAACCAATTTTTTTTTATTTGATCTAACTAAGCTATGATATTATTAAACTTATCGTTAATTTATTAACGTGCTAAAAACTCTCGAGCGTCTAGCTTGAAATCAATGTTTTGAAAGTAAAATCTACCCTGTCTAAAATCTAAAATTGGGTTTGCGCAAATGTCCATCTATATAAATAAAAACGAACCACTATTTCTCTTGGTCACGCTATAATTTGAGAACGGCTTTACAGATTTGGCTAATTTTGGTCTTGAAATATTTGTAGTAGCTCAGGGAAGGTTTAAACGGTAAGAAAGTATGAAAAAAATCGAGTAATATATTAAAAAACGAAGATATTGTTCTCCCATACAAACTTTATTACTTCGAAAAAACAGTAAGCGCCGCAGTATTTTATACATCTTACGCTTCTTTGCGAGCAAAATTGGTACTTTATTTTATTCCAGCACTAAAGTCGTTAAGGCGATAGTTTCTTACAAATTGTTAATTATTATTTTTTATATTAGGGGACAATCTTACACAAATCGACCTAGTCCCACAAACTAAGCAAAGCTTGTACTATGGGTACCAGACGACGATAAACATACAGATATATAAACATATAGATAAATAAATACTTAAATACATAGAAAACATCCATGACTCAGGAACAAATATTCGTGCTCATCACACAAATAAATGCCCTTACCTCTTGCTTCGTAGGCAGGGTCACTACCAACTAGGCTAAAGCGGTCGTCAAAAAAAGCGCTAAAATAAATTAGCGCTTATTCCCTAAGATACGGCTGTCAAAATTTCTATTGTATGACAAGAGACACTGCTGAGTTGACATAATATTCGTGGAACGACAGATATTTACACTGGCCACTTAGCCATCATGTTAGCGTGTAACAACTCACTGTTGTCAATTTCATTGTAGCAGCTTATTGGAAAAAATACGCATACAGGTGATATTAAATAATAAATACAAAGAATACGTTTAACATAAGGGCAATGTTACTGTGCAATAAGTGGATAGAGCGTCAAGACAACCGAAGGGCATGTAAAAGTTGTGGCCAACATTTGTTGCGTTGCGACGAATACCAAACAATTATCGCAGACACATTCAAGTTTTGTGTTAAATGTGGACAAAACCTAACCCGAATCAAAAGAATATATAGGGCTTCAATGCAAAGAAATAGAGTT
Organism: Epinotia bilunana; assembly: GCA_947049275.1. Lineage (NCBI taxonomy): Eukaryota > Metazoa > Arthropoda > Insecta > Lepidoptera > Tortricidae > Epinotia > Epinotia bilunana. The sequence continues at coordinate 1,279,220 of OX346263.1, forward strand.
ATAATACAATTTGCAGCTAAAAATAAATTAATCACAAGTGAAACCACACCGAAGACTGACGAAAGTTTTCCAGAATTGGATATATCCGCCGAAGAGTTGACGGATTTGGAAATAATTGAATTGGCCTCCAAGAGGAAACGATGAGCGATGTTCATTTAAGCCCAAACTCGCCGGAGTCATCAAGGCCGGACCCTTCTGCCACTTTGTCGCATCCCGAGGAGCAAAGTTGTAGTCCGCCTTTGTTGTCAGAAGATTCATTGAGTTCATATTGACTTTCATATTTTTTCAAATACGCCAACAATTCAGCGGATATAAAGATATATATTTAGAACACAAGCACAGCACAAATATATGTAGTTTCAAGTTCGTTTATTTTTTATTTTCAGTAGGAAATTTTGATATAAAAATGCCAAGAAGTAGACGTACTAATTTAGGTCGCAGAACTCGCAATGCCGCAAATCAAAGATATTTAAGAGAGCGACAAAACGATGAGCAACGTGAAGCGCGAAATGAACTTGAACGGAATCGACATCAAGAAAATAGAAATGTTGCATTTGATCCACATCGAGCGGCGTTCAATTATAATGTGTCAATTGATTACAGTTCACAGAAGATCGTTGCTATTGGATCTATGAATATTGTATGTTCACATTGCAAGGCATTGAAATTCAAAAATGAAGCTCCTGGTTTGTGTTGCGCCAGCGGCCAGGTCAAATTAATCCCATTGGAAGCGCCTCCAGAACCACTAAAATCGTTGGTTTCTGGAAATGGGCCAGATTCCATTCATTATTTGACTCATGTCCAGCAATACAATAATTGTTTTCAAATGACTTCATTTGGTGCAACGAAAATTATTCGGCATAATTTTATGCCCACTTTCAAGGTAAATGTAAGTTTGTGCAGCAATTTTATTATTACCTATTTCACATTACATCTTTAAACTTGCAGATTCAGGGTCAAATATATCATCAAACCGGTTCCTTATTGCCAACTCTGGACAATGACTACAAATTTTTGCAAATTTATTTTATGGGAAATTCAGCAAGCCAAGTTCACCAGCGTTGTGCACATAATAATTCAAAAGACCAATTGAGGAACAACTCCAAGTATTTTTCCATCAACACAACGAATTGGTGGCATTATTCAAGACAGCATTAGACCGCATGCCATCTGATAACCACAAAATTGTCATCAGAGCCGATAAGACGCCTATAGGCCAACACGCAAGACGTTTTAATGCGCCGACAATTGATGAAGTCGCTATTGTTGTCGTGGGGGAAGATTTAAAAAATCGACATATTGTTTCACATCGTCGATATGAACAACTACAGCGTGTATCCGAAACACATCGATCATATGATGCGTTACAATATCCTATCTTATTTTGGCAAGGTGAAGATGGGTATGATTTTTCAATGAAGATGATAAATCCAATTTTACAGGTAAATACACAATCTACGTTTTCTTATCACAACGATAATAATAATTTATCTTAATAACACGAGAACATTGTTACAGGCGCCGAAACAAATAAAAAAGTTAGTTCAATGAATTATTATTCATACCGACTGATGGTTCGGGAAAATGAAGACAATCACATCTTAAAATGTCGGCGTCTATTTCACCAATATGTTGTGGATATGTACGTGAAAATAGAGACAGAGCGTTTGATATATATCAGGTTAAACCAGGCAAAACTCCGTTCTGAGGAATACGTTCATCTACGAGATGCCATTAATGCTGACGGGAATGCACAAAATGTCGGCAGAACAACTATCCTCCCAGCAACATACATCGGCAGTCCTCGGCATATGCATGAATACGCTCAAGATGCTATATCGTATGTTCGTCATTATGGCACAGCAGATTTGTTTATCACTTTCACGTGCAATCCACAGTGGACAGAAATCCAGCAAGAATTATTACCCGGCCCATTGATCGCCACGACATCACTGCAAGGGTTTTCAAAAGAAAATTAAAATCACTCGTGGATTTTATTGTAAAACATCGCGTGTTTGGTGAGACGCGTTGTTGGATGTATTCAGTCCAGTGGCAAAAGCGCGGATTGCCGCATGCACATATCCTCATTTGGTTGGTTGAGAGGATAAGGCCGAATGAAATCGATGATGTAATATCAGCAGAAATTCCCGATAGAGATGAAGATCCACTGTTACATGAGGTGATTACAAAAAATATGATTCATGGTCCCTGCGGAATATTAAATCCTAATTCTCCCTGTATGGTTGAAGGGAAATGTTCGAAACGCTACCCAAGACAATTAGTGTCAGAAACAATTACTGGAAATTATGGTTACCCACTATATCACCGCAGATCCACAGATGACAATGGAAGATCAACAATAGTCAAAGTGAATCAACGGGACATTGAAATTGATAATCGTTGGATTGTTCCCTTTTCGCCGTTACTTTCAAAAACATTTATAGCACACATAAATGTCGAATTTTGCCAGTCCGTGAAATCTATTAAGTACATTTGCAAATACGTGAAGAAAGGAAGTGACATGGCTGTGTTCGGAGTTACTACCGAAAATTTAAACGATGAAGTCAGTCAATTTCAAATGGGCCGCTATATTAGCAGTAACGAAGCGATGTGGTGTATTTTTTCATTTGCAATACATGAAAGACACCCCACAGTTCTTCACTTGGCCGTACATTTGGAAACTGGTCAAAGAGTGTATTTTACAACGGATAATGTATTACAACGCGTTGACAGGCCGCCATCGACAACATTGACCAGCTTCTTTGAAATGTGCCAGAATGATGACTTTGCCAGAAAATTGCTTTACTCGGAAATGCCAAGATATTACACCTGGAACCAATCATCAAAGACATTTCAACGACGGAAACAAGGAAAACCAGTTCCAGGTCACGCACAAATATTTTCCGCCGATGCACTAGGACGTCTTTACACAGTCCATCCCAGTCAAGAAGAGTGTTTTTATTTACGTTTACTGTTAGTCAATAAGCGTGGCCCAACATCATTCCAACATCTGAGAACAGTTAATGGCGTATTGTGCGGCACATATAGAGAAGCCTGCCAACATTTGGGATTGCTAGAGAATGACGCTCATTGGGAGCACACACTGGAAGATGCTATAATATCGTCAAATGCTAAACAAATACGAACATTATTTGCTATAATTTTGTGCACATGCTTCCCATCCACACCGATTGATCTTTGGAATAAATATAAAGATTACATGGCCGAAGATATATTGCATCAGATGCGTCTTAGAACATTGAATGCAGATTTACAACCAAATGAAGAAATTCACAATGAAGCATTAATTTTACTTGAGGATAAGTGCTTGATGCTTACCAACAAAACATTATTACAATTAGGAATGACAGCGTCCAATCGCCCAATGCACGACGCATTCAATCAAGAGTTGAGACGCGAAACCCAATACAATTGCGAAATATTAAGAGAAACCATTCAAAGACACGTACCCCATCAAAATCAGCAACAAAAATATGCCTACGATACACTCATGCAAGTAGTGAAAAATGGAACTGACGGAATTTTTTTTTTTAGACGCGCCCGGTGGAACTGGGAAAACATTCTTAATATCGTTGATTTTGGCGACAATTAGATCGCAAAACGGTATTGCACTTGCACTTGCATCTTCAGGAATTGCTGCAACGTTGTTAGAAGGCGGTCGAACAGCTCATTCAGCACTTAAATTGCCGTTGAACATGCAAGTTAATGAAACTCCAACTTGCAACCTTTCGAGGAATTCTGCGATGGCCAAAGTGTTGCAGCAAAGCAGTTTAATCGTTTGGGATGAATGCACAATGGCACACGAACAATCTTTGGAGGCCTTAGATCGCACCATGAAAGATTTACGAAACAATCAAAATCTGTTTGGTGGAGCGATGATTCTATTGGCAGGTGATTTTCGACAAACATTGCCTGTAATGCCTCGATCAACGCCAGCCGACGAACTTAATGCATGTTTAAAGTCGTCTATTCTATGGAAATACGTCAAGAGACTCAAATTAAGTATTAATATGCGAGTCGTATTGCAAAATGACGAATCTGGTGAAGTATTTTCCAAACAATTGCTCGATATATTGGTAATGGCGAAATTCCTGTTGATACATCATGTGGATACATTACATTCCCTCCAAATTTTTGTCACTTCACTGAATCAAAGACCGAACTCATTGAGATGGTTTTCCCAAACATTGCTGAAAATTACAAAAATCATGTTTGGTTAACTGAACGTGTTATATTGGCTGCAAAAAACGTTGATGTCAACGAAATGAATTTTCAAATTCAAAGTAAGATGGCTGGCGATTTAATTACATACAAATCGGTTGATTCCGTTACTAACCAGGATGATGTTGTCAACTATGCAACGGAATTTTTAAACTCCCTGGAATTGCCCGGATTACCACCTCTTAATTTGCAACTAAAAATCGGATCAGTAATCATAATGTTACGTAACATAAACCAGCCACGTCTTTGTAATGGCACCCGGCTCGCGGTGAAGAAATTAATGAACATCGTCATTGAAGCCACAATTTTAAAAGAGAAGTATAAAGGCGAAGACGTTTTGATTCCACGCATCCCAATGATCCCGAATGACATGCCATTCGACTTTAAAAGGTTACAATTTCCAGTGCGGCTTGCATTTGCAATGTCAATAAATAAATCACAAGGGCAGTCGTTAAGTGTTTGTGGGATTAACATTGAAAATCCATGTTTTTCACATGGTCAACTGTATGTCGCCTGCTCCCGTGTCGGATAACCGTCAGGATTATTTATTTACGCGCCAGGAAAGAAAACTAATAATGTTGTGTATCAACAAGCATTACAATAAAAAAAAAGTTATGGAGGTAATAAAAAAATTAAATGTATTGTTATAAGGTTATTTATTTAACTTTTTTACTTTGGTCTCAATAAAAAAGAAGTTTTACCCAACAGCCAATGGCATACCATACATCTGTTACAAGCAATTAGTCTTTGTCTGGACAGGACGACGTCTGCCGGGTCCGCTAGTTGAAAATATAAATTCTTCTAGGTCTTATGTAAAGATAGTGGTGTTTCGGAAAGTCCACATACTGTTATTCTATTGGTAACGAATGCAGCACTGTCTATACCAACAACAGAAGTAAGTTTATCTTACACTGCTATGCTAGTGAGTTTCTGAGTAAACATGTTCAGTTATTAATTGAAATGATTAATTCTTATAGGTCTCGCGTACAGATAATAAATCGGAAATTTAAAACCAGAAATAAAACTGTTATCTTATAAGATTAACATTTCTTTTTGTTTCACGCCCTACTTTGTACAACGTATTCTTTAATAAATGCAAAATTAGAATGTATTTATATATTATTTCAGAATCGAGAGTGTAATCAATGGATTACACTCTCGATGCTATTTGCTTCTATTTCAACATAAGTATGTCAGATAAAGATAATTTATGAGTAAAAAATTAATGTCCTAAACGTACTAATAAATAAAAACAAACATTTATGTTTGCTTTACATTTTGTCTTTCAATATAGTATTGTATTTTAACGCGTGATAACACGACTGCTGAATATATTTTTGATTATTATACAGTATTAATTGTTATAATGACCACCTACATATACTTACCATGTTTAAGCAAATAAATATTCTATTCTATTCTATAATCATTCTAATTATTATTACTAGTACTACTTTATAAAATCAGATAAAGTATCGCATGTGTCCCATCACTAGAGGCAGGCACGTGTTACGCGCGGCCTTGAATGCACCAATCACAGCGCACTAGTCGTCCCCCGCGCTTCGCAAGCTTAGCAGCTTTGTTTATAAGTAAAAAATAGGCTAAGCGGGGTCTTTAGGATATATGGTCTGTGGTCCCTATATATGCTTAGATCTTTAAAACTACGCAACGGATTTTGATGCGGTTTGATGCGGGGCCGGTCGCTAGTAATAGATAAATCACAAACTATAGTTCGCAATGAGGGAGGTGGACGCTTCATCATGGATTGAACGTTCTGTACATTGCTACTCTCACATTTGAGTGGCCGACATTGGCGTGTTCTACTACAACTATTGCTTAAATTACTCAGTTCTCGAAGGAACATTCAAGGGACTCACAGCTCTGCCACCACTTTCACGGCGACCAAGTGAGGGACCGGAGCATGAAATGACTTGATAAGATCTTCATGGCTCATTCAGCTCTTACATGCTCGTAATGAGAATAGTTATGGCATTTAATGAATGGAATGACATAATTACGATTTGTGACATTTTTACCAGTGAATGTTTATCTTTTTTTGTTATTTTAGCATGTAAGCGATTTGGTGTTTATACTGTAAGCTTGCATTGTATTATTTTGAATACATAACTAAATAGCCTCAGCCACACTACGGTCCCCGCGCTGCTCACCGGCCTACTCCTCGCTGCCGCGGTGTCGCCCTGTCTGGCCACACACTGCTCTACTCGCGCGATTAATCGCGACGCTCCGCACGAGTAACGTTGCCACACTAAGTATATGTCTGCCTCCTTTCCTCGCTATTTCCCAGGTCAGTCGACGCGTGTGTGGCAGGCGCATACGGTATTCTGGTTACCTGGACGTAGCTGTCCTCAGGGTTGAGCAGCACGCACGGCGCGATCTTCTTGGGCGCCCAGAGCTCGTCGTCCGGCCGCTCGAACTTGGGGTTGGCGGAGAAGTTGAACGGCTCGCAGTCGGGGATCGACAGCTCTGATTGGATCTCTTCCATTATATCTAGACAGACATCATTTGATATTTCAATGTAACTTTCCGCTCAAGGCAAACATCGTGGTCAGCAAACAGTCTAATTGGGTACTTTTCTGGGTAAAAAAATATAATTCTATATGGTACACTTTTTAGCATGATGTGATGTCACGCGGAACTTTGACGGGCTATATCTTCATCATTTTTAGTTTGATTTACAATATAAAAAATACGTATTTAATATTTATTGATAATCTGACGGACTTAATATTTTTTTTGGGAAGTAGCTAATTCCAGTAAGGTCTAACTTTCCCTTTGGGTTGGAAGGACAGACGGCAATAGCTGTCGTAAAACTAGTGCCTACGCCAAATTTTGATGATGATGAATTGCGGTCTTCTGGGACATATTATTTAACAGCGTCTCGTAAGTTTTCATATATTGACTTATAAAGAAAGTGAGTGGCATCAGCTGACAGCTGCTGAAAAATCCTGAAATATTGTAATAACGAAAATTTCGTCTACTCAACATTTTTACTTTTTACATATATACATACATACATTCACGCCTTTATTCCCAAAAGGGGTAGGCAGAGCACATGAAACATATGTTCCAGCGCCACTTTTAGCATAAATGTGGGTATAAAAGATCGACAAAATGTGATATTGCAGTGATAGGTTGCTAGCCCATCGCCCACAACACACTTCAACCCTGGTCCCTTAGTCGACTTTTACGACACCCACGGGAAGAAAGGGGGTGGTGAAATTCTAACCCGACACCACACGGTTCACTTTTTATGTCTGAATTTTTTTTTTCCATAACCGGTTTCAAAGGGATTTTTAACTACACTACGCGACAGTATCCAAACTCACCTATAACAGTATGCACAGTGGTCGCCGCTAGATGCACCTCTATCTCCGACACCTTCACATTGACCTTCACACCTTCCTCTATATTTTTGAAACTCTTGGAGAATTCAAGGTCACACGGCTTTAGTACCAATTGCGGTGGCAGGTTCTTTAGCTTTGATTGCAGTTTCGACATTATCTGAAGACCTGAAAATACCATTTCGTAAATATAATAACGCATTGCGTATACAGATCTTTTGATTCGCAAAGAAGCGCCACCTTCCCATCCTTTATATTTATACCATGCCGGTGCACAAGCAAACGGCCTAACGGCCTAATGGTAAGCAGACACCATAGCCTTTGGACGCTTACGATTCCAGTAGAATCACAAGCGCATTGCCGACTCTTTATCCATAGAAGGATTGGTTTTGTTGACAACTACAGGTCCCTCACTCTCGACCCATCCTCAGAAGCTCTGGCGACCTTACTCAGAAATCCAACACGACATACTTACCCCCTTATTCATAAAACTTAAAATGCCTCTGCTAAATAAAATGTGCTTTGTCCCTTTCTTACGAACACAAATGTCAAAGTGACAGATAAGGACAAACTAATTTTAACGCCATTTTAGTTAAAACAGGCTTGTAGGACGTTTATGAATACGGCCGCTAGAGAGTAAGTCGTGGTTTTATGATATTTTGCTCCAAATACGAGCGATATATTACGCTGTGCCCTACATATAACTTTATTCTGAATAGATAATTGTAAATGCCTAAAACACACCTGCCAGAGACACCACGAAGTTCTCAGTACTGGAATGGCTGGAGTAGTCGATCAGCAACTCCGTTCGCAGCAGCAACGCGTGCCCTTCAGACTTGCCCTGGTCCGTGAAGAACATCAGCTCCGGCTGACGGAACTGAATGGAGATGGACAGCCCGGGAGATTCTTCGGGTACTGATGTCGCTGGAAGATAAAAGAAGGAATTTTCTCTGAATATGACGAATTGGTGTCGATTGGAACTTAGCTTAGTAGGTCAGATGGCTCCTTCGTAAAACTTACGTGTACGTTAAGGGGATGCCTTGGTTCGAGTCGAACACGCCCTCTAGACAAAGATACGCTTATGCCTCCCGCGCACGAGAAAAAGAGATGGAACACTCTTCGGGAATGCCTTTTTTGGTCAAATTTTTTAACTTAGAGAAGTTTTATTTAAATTTCATAATGTGAGATTTTAGATGAGATAAAATACTATAGTATTGATTGTGTCGTAAAATAATGTATCGTTTGAGTAGGCTGAGTAAAAAAAGGAAAATACAGACCCAACTTTGGTTTTTTTTTCTATAGAGGACATTTTAAGCAATCATGTATCGGTAAAATCAGAAAAACCTTCATATAGACAGAGGGCCAGGCCCTCTTAATATTGATGATGAAAGACAAGAATCATATATCTGAAAATCAGACCTTATTGTTTCTTAATGTAGTCAGAACGGCGTTTCAAAGCACGCGATAATTTCCAATGGACTGCCTTAAGTGCCTTTAGGTTAGTTAACTAGTTAGTTGTACTGGGCTCTTTTCCGCAAGTCGACATCCAGTGTGCCTATTTTGCGTGAAATGGTAGGGTAACGCTACTCTAACCACCCCAGCTCCTCTAGAAAGTTGGTGAGTGCCTTTGTGTTCCTGACTGCGTTCCGTAGTGTGTCTGGAGACCCTAGGTGCTTTTTCCTGTATACTTCTACCTGCTTGCAGTCCAGTAGAATATGTTTGGTCGTTTCCTCCGCCTCCATGCAGGCTCTGCACATGGGGCTGTCTGTGATACCCATGTTGTACAGGTGTCTGTTCAGGGTGTTATGTCCTGTTATTATGTGCTGTTGTTATGTGCCTTTAGGTTACAATCAAGAAAGCCCTAGGAGGTTGATGATGAATTAGTGTCGATTCCCATAAGCAAGATGTGGCATAAGCAAGACTTGGAGATTATAATAAAACAAGCATAAATTACGAAATGCGAACTAAAACTTTCATCCCCTGGGGCATCTGCGTGCTTGCCATGGTATCCAGATTAAAGGACTAAGCTTGTAGTCAGCCATTGTATGTCGATACGAAGTATACGGAGTCAGCTAGTCTGAAATCCTACTAATATTATAAATGCGAAAGTTTAGATGTTTGGATGTTTGTTACTCAATCACGCTTAAACGGCTGAGCCGATTTGAATGAAATTTTGCACGAAGATAGTTTATAGCCTGGATTGAAATATAGGATAGTTTTTATCCCGGGTCCACGCGGACGAAGTCGCGGGCGGAAGCTAGTTAGTAATAAAGTTATAATTACCTGCAGAATAATATCCGCTGGTGGAATCACTAGAGCTAGGGAATCGAGCGGGACGGTTGTTGTTGCCTTTCGCGTGTTCACCGACGTAGCCGTGGTTGACAACTCCTCCCTCTAGGCTGCGCTCTCCTGGTCAAAACAACATCATGTCATGGCAGACGAACAAATTGCTAGTGGTAGGTTTACACATTCACAAGCATTTAGGTAAAAGATACTAGCAGAAACATTGTCTATCACAACACAGTTTAATCTTCTTCTTGACCCCTGCTAAGGATTGCGACTATTCAAGATCTCGTCTACCGGTTTTCGGTCGACGCTGACAGTAATAAGTATTAAGCAGTTGGGATATCTGATCTGACCATCGAATGAGACTTCAGCCTTCGCCCTCGTACTCTATTACCCTCTGTCACCATCAGTCTCTAGGATTTACTACTTGAGATACTCGTAAGCTAACTTCTAACAATGTTTCAAACAGTGCTTACTGAAACAGCAAATTCATCACAGAAAAAAACAGCACCTCGGAAATTACACCTAGTGTTTATAAAACAAAAAGAGAAAACTACCTGGCGCCGCTTCCAACAGCGCGCGGCACAGCGCGAGTAAGAACGGGACAGACAGGTTGATCCTCGTCCTGTCGACTCTGACGTCACAGCTGATGGCTCTAGCTCCCGTCACGCGCACGGTGGCGTCGATGAGCGGTGGACGGTAGACGGAGATGCCGGCGGAGGCGCTCGTGTAGCATTGCGATTGGAAAATTCTAGAAAGTAAAAAAGTCAGTCATAATCAGCTTCAGATAGTATGGCGCTTACCGACTAAGATCTAGGGTGAAGTCGAAGAAATCTAGTATCGTCAATACTGGGATATATTAATTACAAAAGCAACATTCTCTCTTATTTTTTTTAGAATTAGATACTTTTCTCGGGTCCTACGCGATATGTTATTACCTTTATTTCCGACGTTTCAACGCGGCTGACACCGGCTGTCACATGACTCATAATGATATCAATCAGTTCAGGTCTCTTCATCAAAGTTGCTCATATCTTTACACTTACTTCTCTATAACGATGTTAGGATCAGGTCTTATGTCTTCAACCAGCAAACTCTGTAGACTCGCCCTCATCTCCGTACTGCTGTCGGAAAAGAAGTCAAGTTGGACGGAGGCCTCCCCAGCTGTCAGTTTGGCGAGACCGTGGTTCAGGTCTCGGACTGGAGAGCTGAGTACTTCGTCCATGTCGGAGAACAGCTTCAATTCGATGCCGTCTAGGGTGAATCTGGTGACAGATAAAGGACAGTAGCAGAAAAAGAGGAGGGAGTAGGATGATAACTGCTTTCAAATTCAGTTGCAAAATATAAAGCTTGTAAAGTAATTGTAGTTAGTGTCGTATCAGGAAAGAGAGACATCGAAATTTTTCAACGGACAATTGATCGAAATGCTACTACTAGTATCTAGAAGTTATGTATTTGTTATACAATTACAACGCTGGTCATTCTTTGGGTAACGTGGAAAGCAGAAGAAAAAGCATTCGATTACTTTGTACTTATTATGCACTATACTATTATCAAACGCTCGCGCGGGGCTATAAAATGTGTGAACGGAACACCTCTGTTGCGCTCTCTGTCGCATCAATCCTGACAGGTAAGTACCACGGAGAGCGCAATGAGAGGTTTCCCGTTCCTAGAATCGTCGTTCCTTTGATAATAGTATTCAGTGAGATCATAATGTTGCTGCAAGAAAGTGTCACAGTGACATGGTTGAAGCATCAAACTACGGATGGGGATATACGGTTTATATTCCTACGAACCTGACGATAGCTTCCTTCCGTATCGGCTCGCCCTGCGCGAAGAAAGCCTGCAGCCTCTTCACAGAGGCGTCACTTGGCTGTGTCTCTACTGGAGAGCTTGGGATGATGCAGTCTGTAACAAATAGCATACCACTATATTAATACTGTACCCTGACCCCGTACCTACGTCAGGTACTGATCGATGAGTCTTAGGAAGCCGACGGAATTTCAAGGCATGCGAAAGCAGTGATGTTTTTGAGTTGATAATACGCACTTAATCTTAGTTAAAGAAGGGCTAGATGATTCACTTTGTGTTTCTTCTATTGCTGAATAATAGTGCATGTTGTTAGGGGTTTCCGTCGAGCATATACTTCACTTTCGGATACCATTGGCATCTTCTAGTATGTTGTTAGGCATGTCTCCTGGCTCCCAAAACTGCCGGGAGACAATCTCTAAGCTAAGGAGGCGGTTTCCTCTAGTAATGACGTCATCAAAATCGCCGCGGCCGCGTTTGGAAATACATCCAAACTATAACGCGTCCAAGTCATGTCCGCTTTCCGTGTGAGGCAAATCTTGCGGCAAGCACAAGGAATCGTAGAATCCACAAGGAAGTTCCACTCTTTCTCGTGCGTACTAGGAGGAAAGTAGAAGTTGGTGAACTTTTCTTGATGTTTTTTGACTGACATGACCGGTCAAATAATGATGTTACTAGTGTTCAAGTTACCAATGTATCTCGCTTCGCTCAAATTGTCGGTCCACACGGCCCGCAGCGCGGCCAGGTCCTTGTGCCCCAGGCTGAGCGCCAGCGCGCCCACGCCGGCGTGCGCGTCCACCAGCAGCAGCTCGCGGTGCGCCGCGCACTGCTGCTGGTAGGACACCGCGCGCTTCAGGTCGCAGCGGAGAGACACTGGCTCGAGAATTGGTTCCTGGAGATGATTAATTCATTCTAAATCTGATGAGCAATCAAAGAGTTGCAGGAAAAGTTCACGTGTCTTATGTGAATCGTTACTCAATTCAACCTCAAAAACGTTCAACTCTTGATTTGTAAGAAATATTTAGTGCAATAAAACATCTGTTCCGGCAGATGTTATGTCAGGGAACCTAAATTTAATTTTGTTTTGATTGGATGTGTGCGACGTTTGAATTTATTATGCTATGGTGTGTTGAACGAAATTTGAGCATCAACTGTCATAGGTCATAGCTGCGCAATGCATCTGTCGACAAATACCTATGGTTTTAAGCGGAGAGCGAGTTGAGGTTTCCAATACAATTTCATGACAATAAGCAATTAAACATTTATTAACATTGATTGACAAAGTTTGGGGTTTTTAACCTTCGATTTTGGTAGGGACTCAGATCGAGCTGGCTTTTTGAGGGGGGCTTGAGCCTGGATGGATACCTACATTTGAAAATTAAATTTAATTCCTAAATGGAACTACCTAATCACAATAGAAGGGTCATTAAGCGATCACGTCAGTCTGAATAGGGTATTAATATTAGGAATCCTTATTTTCCTTTTTAGGTTTATGGTCTCGAAAAGTCAAATTGTATAGTAGTATATATAGACTACCAATAATATGTATACAAATACTAAGTATAAAATACCGTCCTAAAACATTATTATACACTAGCTTCTGCCCGCGACTGCGTCCGCGTGGAACTCGTTTATATCGTAGCACCATACAAACTTTCATCCCCAATTTCACCCCCTCCGGGATTTGTTTCCGGGATAAAAACTATCCTATGTCCTTCCCCGGGATCCAAACTAAATATCTTCATACCAAATTTCATCTCTATCGGTTCAGCGGTTTAAGCGTGAAGAGGTAACAGACAGACAGACAGACACACTTTCACATTTATAATACTAGCTTCTGCCCGCGACTCCGTGAGTCCACGCTGGTGAGTCCCCTTTAGTAGCAACTAGCAAGCATCTATAGGCTTCGATATCTGCTTACCATCAGGCAAACCGTATGCTGATTGCAAACAACATTGTATAAAAAATATATCGAATACCTACTAAGTACCTATGTGCATAAATTCTTTGGTAATTATACTGAATGCCGTGCTTCCTGGATGGCCGATTGATTGAGATTCATGCTAAACACATATTTATTTTCTACGCATAAGATTACAAATTATATGCCATTTATATATAGGAACTATGTGTACGTATCACATACATACAAGTAAATACCTGAGTGATCGAGCTCTGAAAATAGAAAAATCTATATAATATAGGGGAGACCGGGGGCAATAGTACCAGTTTCTAAATAATGACCTACTCAGAATCAAAGGCCACCACGTAAAAATCGCTTAGGATATAACATTCTAGTCTAATTGGCTATAAATAATTTTAAGTTGATCTCATCAGAATAGTTCAAATTAAGTTTTTGTTCATGAAGTCCTTGTGTTATAATTCACCCCTAGTACGGGTCAATTGTACCAAAAAAACAAAGGTAAATAAAACCTAAAATAATGAACTAATAAATCAGTATTTATTGCTAATTTCTTAAGACGAATCAGTCTGCTACGTTACATCAATCTTAATTATAGAGACTCGTATTTAGACTAGACAAAGCAAGTATTACAGTTGAACTAAACGTATTATAATATTCTCCAAGTTTTTGACACATATTAGGTCGACTTATTATAAAAAACACTTAAGGGTGCTCATAGCATAGCTTTCCAGTAATAACAACATCTCAATACAACAAAAACATCGAAATAATTAACAATTACTAATCCCATATAGTTACAATTGACCCCTGGTACAATCAACTCCATCCTTCACAACAAATTATTTTTAAATAATACAGCAGCTAGTATTATCCGATTCAGAAGAAAGAGATAACATTGCGGGTATTATAATTTATATAGATCCCGAAGTATCGAAATGGATCGTCGGGATGAATCAAAGGTATAAATGAAAATGCCCAAGATGTAACTTGTTACAAAAATATTTTATACTTATTATTAGTATTTATTCAACCTCTTAATTATTTATTCAATAAAAATTTCGGCGCGCGGCGTCGGTGCAGCTTGATTTATACGTCTTTAAAAACAATATAAATTTACGGCAACGTAATTTGCTATAATATCATTTTTAGGGCAAAATATAAGTATAATTTGCAGTAAAAAATAATGTAATCCTGTTTTCACCAAAAATATATTAAGAAAACACGGAAAGTGTTTTATCATTTTTTTAAATGAATCTTTGATTTTCATTTTCAATCATGTCAGCCCCTCATAAAAGATTTGGTAATGTGAATTGTAATCATTCATGTACCAAATGATTCTTGTTTACTGCAAAATTGAGAACCGAGACGACACTTCTCACTGCAAAATTTGAAAAAGACTCCCAAGAAAACTCATTTTTTTTAGGTTTAGAAAGAGATTATGAAAATTTGAACGATGTTAGCCCCTAGTTTAAGAAATGATTATTTAAGTACGTTATCAGTTTTAATAAATACTAATAGTTACGTCGTAATCTTGAATGAAAAAGCAAGCATTTTGCAAAATACGCTCGTCTGTAGGCGTAAGGATCCTTAAGTCCTTTAATTTGATATTGTTACATTAAAAAAAAACTGAAGAACTGTGACAGCCGCCATATTGATTGTTTTAAAAAACTAGTCGGCCAATGCTAATCGGAATGAAATAAGAAGTCTAACGATGTCTCATACTTTAAACTCTGGTAAGGGTTCTAAAAGTTATGGTGCAACAAAGAAACTCACATACATGCACACGTGCAAGAACCTTGAAAAGATTACACTCATTTTTTTAGCAGTCGTGTAAAATCTCTGGGTCAATTGTAACGTTACAATTGACCCCGATTGTTGTGGTACAATCGTCCTTTTTTACTTGCACTCACTAAACTTCACATATCTCGATTTCTATATCTAACTGACCCCCGCACTGTGACACCTTACAAACCTTAATAACTAGAGAATCATACTTCAGTAAAACTTTCACACTACGACTATTAAATTATAAACACTAGTAAGTACAATACGTAAATCGTAAATGACCTTGGCCCACGACGCTAAAGACAAAGCCGATTTTCTTGGCAAACTCTTTGCGTCCAACTCGACTTTGGATGACGGGGGAAACGCGCCGCCGATCATCCCGCGGTGTGAGAGTTCTATGCCGGATGTCCGGTTCTGCCAAACCTCAGTGCGTAGAGCTCTTTTTTCCCTCGACATTCATAAGTCGAGTGGGCCTGATGGAATCCCCGCGATTGTGCTAAAGATGTGTGCTCCTGAATTAACACCGGTCCTAACGCAACTTTTTCGGCTCTCATATTCTTCTGGCGTAGTCCCGACTTCGTGGAAGTCAGCTTTGGTGCACCCGATCCCTAAAAAAGGCGACCGCTCAAATCCGTCCAACTACAGGCCAATAGCTATAACCTCCCTTTTCTCCAAGATAATGGAGGCCATTATCAATCGCCAGCTGCTTCGGTACCTAGAGGACCACCAGCTGCTCTGTGACCGACAGTACGGTTTCCGTGGGGGTCGCTCGGCTGGTGATCTTCTAGTTTACCTGACACATCGGTGGGCGCAGGCAATCGAGACAAAGGGTGAGGCATTGGCAGTTAGTTTGGACATAGCGAAGGCCTTTGATCGAGTTTGGCACAAAGCACTTCTAGCAAAACTTTCATCCTATGGGCTCCCAGAGAAATTATGCGAGTGGGTCAGCAGCTTTTTAGCAGACAGAAGCATAAAAGTCGTAGTCGACGGTGAATGCTCTGACTCCATGTCTGTAAATGCTGGTGTCCCCCAAGGCTGTGTGCTATCACCCACGCTGTTCCTCCTGCATATTAATGACATGTTGCAAATCAGCGGCATTCATTGTTATGCGGATGATAGTACGGGTGATGCCTTTTACACCGGCCGTGCCAATATTTCTCGGGAAAACGTCATTGAGAGTCGAAACAAACTTGTGTCTGAAATTGAGTCTTCCCTAAAAGAAGTCTCAGAATGGGGCCGACTTAATCTAGTCCGTTTTAACCCCACGAAGACACAAGTTTGTGCATTCACCGCAAAAAAGTTAGCGTTTCCGGCATCTCCACGATTTGAGAGCACTCCCCTAGCAGCCACAGCCAGCATCGGAATCCTTGGCGTCGACATTTCGAAAGAAGTCCAGTTCCGCGGCCACTTGGAGGGTAAGGCCAAATTAGCCTGGATGAAGCTCGGTGTGCTCAACAGATCGAGACAGTATTTCACGCCGGCTCACCGCCTACAGCTCTATAAGGCGCAAGTCCGTCCACATATGGAATACTGTTGTCATCTGTGGGCAGGGGCTCCTCAGTACCAACTCCTCCCTCTAGACCGCATTCAACGGAGAGCGATTCGAATTGTCGGCTGCCAGCGTGTTTCCGATCGGCTTGATCCCTTAGCACTGCGTAGAGATGTAGCCTCGCTTTACATTTTCTACCGCATGTACAATGGGGAGTGTTCCGATGAATTGTTCGGATTAATCCCCGCCGCTTCCTTCCGCCATCGCCCTACGCGACAGCTTTTCCATTCTCACCACGTAGATGGTTGGCAGTCCTCAACTGTGCGTTTCTCCCGAAACTTTCTGCCTCGCACAGCCAAACTCTGGAATGAACTGTCGCCTGCGGTATTTCCGGACCGTTATAACCTTCAAGCCTTCAAGAAAAGAGCGTACTCCCATCTTAAAGGCCGGCAACGCACCTACAACTCTTCTGGTGTTGTAAGTGTCCATGGGCGTCGATTATCGCTTACCATCAGGTGATTCGACTGCTCGTTTGCCTCCTATATCATAAAAAAAAAAATACCTTGGTCAGTAAAAAATACAAATCGTCTTCTAGCACGTGCGTCTCGCGCGGCAGCGAGTGGCCGACTAGTGAGCAGGTCGAGACTCGCTCAAGGCACACTCGTGTATACACACACATGCATATTTCGATGTAGTTGCAGTTATAGGCAACGGTACTATTAACCCCGGTCTACTCTTTTTTTTCTACTTATCACAAAGGAATAAGGTGCCAAACTGTAAAAATAAATCTAAAGTCGATTTTAGCTACATAATTGTATTTCTCATTGGCAAGTTCCGACACATCAATATTCTTCTAAAGCTAGGTTTAGACGAAGCCAGTACTGGCTCACTCGCTTGAAAAATAGGCCGGCGCTCTATTCCCGCCAGTGCTGGCAGCCAGTGCTTTACATACAATGACAAGCCAGCACTGGCTCCGTCTAAACCTGGCTTAACGGCCTGGTCGTGAGTTTCTGGCTAAGCAGCGAGCGGGGCGGCCGCAACGTTCTATTCTGGGTTGAGCAGTAGGCACCCCATCCCTAATTAGCTTGAAATCTTGCGAGTACGGTACGGAACCCTCGTTCACGAGTCCGACACACTTGACCAAGGAGCAAGCAGAGTATAAAAGCAGCATAATATAAATATATATGTCTGTTCTAGTGAATTCCTTAGCTTCAGAGTAGGTAAAGAAAATTAAATAATTACTACATTAGTAGGTGTATGTTTTATACCTACCACAATAATAACAAAGTACATCATTTTATGTCAATTACATCATACAGTGAAATCCAACTTCATTTTTTTGGTTATTAAATGATGTTAAAATACTTTACTGTTTAGGCGCATTTATATATTACAATTATTTGCTAGTTCTTCTTGTTCACTTGACTCTCAAACTCTCACTCAGGTCTGCCATAAACCCGCTTAGTGGCTGTAGGCAATTTCCGCTACATACGGGGAAGACCACGGGATTGGCAACAAGCGTAGCGAGTTCTCTATGCTTCTTGGCACTGAATGTGTTAAAAACTTGGGAGTTGAAGTGTAGTTAGGATGTATCTTGAAGAATAATATTCAATCGGGTGACACTATTTCGTCTTGATTTGACCACAATATCACATATAATATAAATTGCATCATTCTTGCAAGTCCGAGTTGAATATCAATATTCTGACACTTTCTTTCCACATTCAATTTGTTGATGCAGGGGATTTCACTGGACGGCATCATTATTATGGCGCCATCACAATATATTATCATAAGCGTTATAGTTCGTACACGATACGATGTTCATTGTAGTTATTTAACATTATTTTATTGAAAAATATAGATGTGCTGCCTAGGACAACATAAATGTCAAATGTCAAATCTTCCTATATGACGACGCGATTTATTGGCGGTGCCGGCAGCTCGCACTGTTTCACGCAGGAACTCGCCGCTGATCCGCGCTCTCTCACAACTCAATGCGCTCTTGGCATCAGCGCCGGGATGTGACTTACTTGCGTGACGATGGATGTATGTGTGCGGTGAATGTCTGAGCTTCTGTGAGGAGATGGATGACAGGCAATCAACTGTACCAATGTAATTATATGTGTTTATTTTTTGTCTCTTGTATATGTCGTTTCATGACGCATTGGTTATACACTGTAATGTCATGTTTACATGTTTTAATAAATAAATGAATAAATAAAAAATAAAAAAATGACAGATAGTATGATATATACACACACACATACACCTTACTAGACGATGTGACCTGTGTTATAAAAAAATACTCCACGTACTAAAGAAACGTATCCGAACCTTTTTCATTAAGAACGGTCTGCAAGAGGAAAAATCGGGTTGTAATGGCCTACCATACCCTAGTTTGTCAACGAAATGTTGTGTTTTATATTAGCACAAATTGTAAATGTGCCCGAAAATCTATTTTGAACATTTATCCAACCACATGACATCCTATTAATTCTCCCTGAAAATGTATTATTAACAAATAGCTGGTATTAAATTAGTGAAATATACAATTGTCAAAATGAAAAAATTGCGACAGACGTCCTTCCAGCCCGAGGCCGCACGGCCATCTGCCTACTGAAATTCAAACGAAATGACTTACTCTCAACCGATTTCAGCGAGATTTTGTATTTATGTGCTTAATTTCACTAATTAACGATAATTAAAAATAAAATGAGCCCACTTGTTTGTCACAAATATAATAAGGAATAAAAGGATACAAAAATAAATACTGAACATTGACTAGGAAAAAAATGGTTTAGGTTTTTAGTCAACTCGACCTACCAAAAAACGCAAAATCAGACCTAATTTTGCGATCCTAATCTATCGAGGCAAATGAATCAAATCGTGTTTCGGGCCTCATATAATTGTATCAAATATCTTCAATTATGACTTAAAGAAGAAACTGTCACAGTTTATGTAGTTTTCGCGTAATAAAGTAGGAAATTCGAAGCCCCATTTTACGCTCTTGTGGTAATTTCCTCAAGATGCCTCACCTTAATAGCCGCTTAATTTTGTTGCGACCGTATTTTGGTTCGCGCTTCTCAATGCCAACGATTCGTGTCCAACGTTCAAACCGCCATTGTGACGGCGTTACCTGCACTTCCAGCGTCCCAGCCAGTGTCATGACGGCACGGGACAGCGTCACGTTAGACAGTGTCACCAGGATATTGTCAACAACCGGGCTCTGCACCGGACTCGACGCATCACGGGTCACTTGCTTGAAGAAGTTCTCTATCAGAAGGTCACCTGGAAACATTTGTGTTATGTTTAACGGGTCCGAAAAAACATGTAGTTGTTCTTGAAGATAATGCTACACTTTGTCTTACCCATGTTTAGTACGAGTAAGTTTGGCGAGGATGGTTTCTGGGGCAGCAACAATACGGGAGCATGAAGCTGGAACATTAACGATGTAATTATTAATATGTTACAGAGGCGGAGCGCCCTACAAGCCGATTCCAACCGGCTAAAATTCCTTTTTACGTAAACCTATAGTTATATGCCCTAAACTCTTTCATACATTTTTTGTTTCGGGTTGTCCATCGAACATTTTCACGCACCGCCACTGATAGGTTATATGAGTAAGCGACCCGTAAACCGTGCTATACGATTAAATAATATAGCGACGTAGTTAATTTCATTGAAATCAAAAGTTATATTGAAATCCATGACACCTAGTCTAAAGTGTTTCCTAGAGAGTTTAGCAAAGGTCCCAGTCTAAAATTCCAATATTTTTGTACGTACTTTTGGAGTCTGTATTTTCTTTGCATCGTCAGTTGCTGGTCTATGACCGACACTACGGTGTGAAGGGCAAGCTTAGAGTATCTAATTGCCCATTAGCCTGACCAGCGATGTGACTAGTCCGACCATCATGACCGTTCCACTATTTTTCATCATCCTTCTCCGAGCGTTATTCCCAGTTGTGCCCTTAACGTGCCCGGGGTCCACTTTGACACCTAATCCCAAGATTTGGCATAGGCACTAGTTTTACGAAAGCGACTGCCATCTGACCTTCCAACCCAGAGGGAAAACTAGACCTTAACGGGAGTAGACCAGTTTCCTCGCGATGTTTACCTTCACCGAGAAGCTAACGGTAAATATTCCGTACATAAAATCCGAGAAACTCATTGGTACGAGCCGGAATTCGAACCCACGACCGCCGCTTGACAGCCGCATGCCTGAAACCACTACGCCACCGTAGCTTCTCGTTCGACTATTTGTAACGAGGCAAAAAGACTCCATCCACAAAATCAAAGATGAAATTACCTCTATGACGAGATTGAGTCTCGCGCTCCAAGTCCTAAAGCCTCTTGCTTGTCGCTCGGCTGCCTTCTCCGCCGCCACGGCCGCCTCCGAGGCAACACTGGACGGTATCAGTGGCTCCAGGAATTGCTGGAGACAACAAATGTAGGTACAGTGCTACATTAGAGAAATTCAGTTAAGTCTGAACGAAATAAACTTTTATTTCACATCTACTGAGATAAGCACTGCAGAGGGTTGAGCATCATCCTTTGCAAAAATGAGGTGCGTTAGAAGGCTGGACGTGGACTACAAAATACTGTTAACGATTTAGTTTCTAGAATTTTCTGCAGATTTTTGTTGGGTACCTAGTTTACGTCTTTCAGATATTTACGGATGGACAAGTTTTGCTTTATTCATTAACACCACCAAGGTAGTATACAAACAAACCGACCAAGTGCGAGTCGGACTCGCGCACGAAGGGTTCCGTACCATTATCCATAATAACGGCAAAAAAGCACGTTGTTGTATGGGATCCCCCTTAAATATTTATTTTGTTCTGTTTTTTAGTATTTGTTGTTATAGCGGCCACAGAAATACATCATCTGTGAAAATTTCAACTGTTTATCACGGTTCATGAGACAGACGGACGGACGGACAGCGGAGTCTTAGTAATAGGGTCCCGTTTCTACCCTTTGGGTACGGAACCCTACAGCTATCTGAAAGAAAAGTGATAGATAGAATTCTAATATCTGAAAAAAATACCTGCAATTGATGTATCGCGCAGTTCAGCACAACCAGCTGCACCCTTCCTAGGTGTATCTTGAGCTCGCCGTGAGACTTGAGCTCCTGGCGTCCGTAGTAGCGAGGTGCCGCGCGGACGTATTTCAGTTCTAACACTCGGTCTTCGTCCGGCCACATCAGCTGCAATTGCAATCAGATTAGGTTAGAAACATAAAGACGTGTTGGAAATCTCTTCCCGACATTCAACCCGGGTAGAAAAGTATGCCGTCAACACGTTAATCCTAGTAAACTAAATATGAATGTATGGACATTTATTACTCAACCAGGCCAAAACCGGCTGAACGGATTAGAATGAAATTTGGTACAGAGATGGTGACTAAACCGGAATAAAACATATAATGCTAAGCTTTACAAATTATTTTGCTGGCAATCTCGATCCCAAGATGGCCGCGATTATTAATGTTGCCGCCGCCAGCCGAGTAGCGAGTTAAATTTATACCCCTAATAATCTACTGGCGCGAAGTCTCCTAGCATTTGACACCTATCTTGCTTGACCGCTAATAGTCCCGATATAGTTCTGTGGCTAACAGTCACTTGTATGGCATCATTGGCAACACATTTTAGCACATCTCTGGTAGCCTGTAGCCTGAGGGGATGATATTTGGATTGAAAGGACGAAGTAAAAATCTAGTATTTTATAAGCCGTGTACGCTGTAAAAAAAGGAAATATAATAACTAGTGGCTCTATGTGTGTGTGTGTGTGTGCTAATGTTAGACCAAACAACTTTTGGCCAAATGTTTCATTTGAAAATAGTTTCATTTGACCTAATACATTTTTTTCTTAAATAGAAAGCTTTATAGGATTATTATAAAACAAACCTAACCTAATCTAATGACTTCTATATATTTGATGATATTCAAAGAATACCCGAAAATACCACTGTTTTGACGAAAAATGCATTAGGTCAAAAGAAACAGTTGTCAAATTATACATTTGGCTAAAAGTTGTTTGGTCAAGAGACAGGACCCCTTTCAACCCATATCTCCAAATTTTTTCAAAATTTCGAAAAACTGACTGGACAAAAAAATTCTGTATACTTACCGAACCTACTCACAAAATTTCATAAGAATCGGTTGAGAAATGTGAGCTCTAGGCGAGAACGGGGAAATCCAAACATCCGGACATGAGGAAAACGATTTTTCGTCCAAGCTGAAGCATAAACGCTTCGCTCGCTTGGTCGATAATAAGATATCACTCACCTTAGGATACAGCGTAGCCCCAGCCAAGTCGTCAAGATGTGCCGAAGCGAGATACAGCTTGAAGATCATGCGGTCGTTAGCCCGGAACACGCAGTCGCTCTCCAGGCCACACACACGCAGTTCCAGGAGTGCCCCGTGCTGGTGGCTGAGCTTTATGGAGGCTGAAGATAGCCTGCCGAAAGTATGAAAGATTATGAATTAATGACGCAAATAAGATTTACAACATACACTGACAACGGAACCAATTTTGTTGGTGTCAATTTGTACATGCAGGGAATGTATTTTGATAAACACTGTTCGTAAAGCCTGTTGCAGGCTCTATGTATGGATAACGAGACACGCTGGCAGAAAGTTGCTCCAAACCGGGACGAGCGGAAGTCAAGAGTTGAAGCATTTTTCCAGTAGTGGGTCATCATCATCATATCAGCCGAAAGACGTTCACTGCTGGACATAGGCTTCCCCCAAAGAGGGACATAATAGGCTTTCAAAATATTATATTCTTGTATGCATAGGAACAAAGTTCATTCATTAATTCAGCTGTATTTCGTAATACAGCTAATTCAGATTTCATTGTATTTTTTTCTTGAATGGAGGGCGGGTAAAGGTTAGGCTAGGACTTAAGACTTCTATATGCAGGCATTAAGCTAAAAAGATATATTTTTTTTTAGTTCGGTGAGAGGTTAATGACGTAATGTAGTTGTTAGGTTTACCTGACAGAGTAGCTGAATTTGGTGGCGCCGGATGGCACGGGAGGATCGGCTTCGGGCCGCATCAGATAGTCCCACAGGTTCTTGGTCTTCGGTAGGAGCGCTTTCTTCAGATTCAAGTCGTGACGAGTTTGTATCCTGGGTGAGACACAATATCTTTGAAAATAAGCCCTTGATATTATGATTGTTACTAAAACGTATAGATCGGAATGTTTGAAAACAAGAAATAAGTTCTCAATTCTTGTTTCACTGACTAAAAGTTCACATCGAAACACAAATTGAAACAGGCTAAAAACCTAAAAACCTGAAAATGTTTTTCAACTATGGTCAGAAGCAGTAAGTAGTACTTGGCAAGGCAAGTGTTTGGGACAGAACTGACATATTATTGTAGTTTGAAAATAGTTTCTGCTTAAAATAATGTTTTATAGTACAATATGAACTTACTCCAAATCAATTGACACTAATACCAAATTCTAAAATAAATCGCCCCTTTCCGTTCTCGTGCAAAAATGTCCATAATAATGGCGGCATTTCCAAGTTGGACAGCCATGTAAAATCTTTGCAGAAGGACGTCTCAGAGCGGGGCCCTTTTGTCAATTGTTTATTCTACTTCAATAAATACTCACTCGTCGTAAATGCAATGTAAGTAGTGCACCAACGATTTAAGACCCTGAGCATTGAGGGACATGGCCACAGGTCCCGTGTCACCAACCAAACTTTGCTCCACGCTGTGGAAGTGGGTGCGGAAGTCCGGGCAGTCCGCACGGACCTGGACAGAAAAACAAGTAGATAATAAATCATCAATGCAGGATAGGACAGACAAATATTGTACAGGCCACATGATGCACGAATAGTTCTTTGTGTAGATCATGGAGGCCGAAGAAAGCATACTGGTTGAATCAGAGCCACGTCCAGAGAGACCTTGCTTAGATAGATCAGGATACTTATATGAATCTTCTGGTAGAACTACAGTCCATCCCCTCCAGGTAATGGAACAACTGAGTTTAGCCGTATATGCCGTACGCAGATGATCTTTGAATCAAAGACTTTGATCATGATGAATAATGACAGCATTATCAATTCCATCTCGCGTCGAGATTCTCTAAACTAAGTCAATACGAAGTTTACCACGTCTCTTTCAGTTCCCCAAGTCCATCAGGGACCCTACGGCCCTTTTCATGAGGCTTCCTAGGAGCAGGCCCGTGCTTCGCAGTTTAGAACGTGTATTGCTTGATGATGATAACATACCATCCCGTGATTGAGGAGCACTTGACATTGCTGAGCAGCAATCTATAGTCGACTACCCCCCGTCTAAGGAGTCTGACTATTAATGATGATAGTTAACTGTGTTGTTACCTTTTTTATTTATTTATTTATTTAATGAAGAAACAAACAGTCGTTTACAGAAATTAATTCTTAAACTATCGCTTACATCTTAGACCTGGAGTTTCCTTATTTTATAAACATAAGCATATTACCAACATACATTATCAACAAACTTAAGTATCAGCTTCATGATAATAAATGACTTAAAAGTTTAACTTGCTGTTGTAACTAAGTAATGAAATTCTAATATTTAATATGACAGCTTACAGTCAGATTGTGATAAACCCATTCGTAAGTATATGTACACAGTCAAGTGATTGATCATATTATTATATAGACCATGGTTACTGGAAAGCATGTTTTAATGACTTAATAGAACAATTAAACAGATCAATGTCTTTAAGTCTTTCATCATGGTTAAACAGTTTACATACACGTCTTATAAACAGCATATTTTGTGCATAACAAGTTCGATTGCGGGGAATCGAAAATAAGAATTTCTTTTGACATTGGCGCTGACGTCTACAAGGTACCCTTAAATTGATTTGATGTAATAGTGAGGGGACATCCAACATATTAGATATGATTTTATATAATAAAAAAGAGTCTACACAATCTCTGCGGGCACGGAGTGTTTGTAATTTATGGTGAGTTAGTGAATCAGTGTAACTAGTGTACTCATAGCCAGTTCTGAAATTAAGGGCTTTAACAAATTTTTTTTGTATCCTTTCCACTCTCTCGATGTGAATATTATGATAGGGTTTCCAGACTGTACAAGCGAATTCGAGATTGCTGCGAACAAAACTATTATACAGAATTTTATAGGTGCTAGGATTTTTGAAAGCTTTCCCTACGCGTAGAATGAAGCCCAGTTGTTTGTATCCTTTTTTTATTATTAGGTCCAAATGAGGTTTGAAAGAAAGTTCCGAGTCCATTAGCACACCAAGATCGCGTATTTGTGTTACCCTATTTATTTGATTATTGCATAGGCTATAATTAAAGTTGATTTTATGTTTTTTCTTAGAGAAATTTATTATGAAACATTTATCAAGATTTAAAAATAATTTATTGTCTTTACAGTATGTCTCAAAATGAATTAAATCCTCTTGCAACATATTACAATCCTCTATCGAATTTATTATTTTGAAAATTTTTGTATCATCTGCATAGAGTAACACATTAGAGTTTTTAATATATTTGCCTATGTCATTAATAAAAAGTGTAAACAACAAGGGCCCTAAATGCGATCCCTGCGGTACACCGGAACTAATAGACCTCCATTGTGAGGAGTAACCAGACAAGACAACACACTGACTCCGATTCTCAATGTATGATTTAATCCATCGGAACAAATCACCGTGTATACCGAGGTGCCAAAGCTTGAGGAGAAGCGTATTATGACAGATTTTATCGAAAGCTTTGGCGAAATCGGTATACACGGCCTCCACACTAGACCCTTTATCCATTGCATTGAGAACCTCACTACTGAAAGTTAATAGGTTGGTATCCACAGAGCGACCTTTAAAGAACCCATGCTGGTGCGGGCTAATGTGATGTTTAACTAATTGAGATAGTTGCTCTGTAACAATTTTTTCAAAAATTTTGTTAAATTGACACAATTTTGAGATGGGCCTGAATTGTTCAATGTTATGACTAATTTTACCCTTGGGGATAGGAGTGATGAAAGCTTTTTTCCATATTTCGGGGACATGACCAGATTTTATTGACTGCTGGAACAGCATTGTAAGCGGGGTTGCTAAGTTTGATGAACATTTTTTAATTAAGATCGGATGAATACCATCTGGGCCAGCCCCCTTATGGACATTTATTGAATTTAGCAGCTTGAGGACAATGGTACGGTTAATTGCTATAGTATTTATGTCAATTAAGGGTTCACAAGGTGGTGTTAAACTGTCAATGAGAGAATTGTCAGATTTCTCAAAAACGGAGTTAAAATGATGATTAAAGAGGTTACAAATTTCTTCCCCATCGGAAGTGACATGACCTTTATAACTCATGGTCAGTGGTAAATTATTTTTAAAGTTTATTGATTTTATGTAAGACCAAAAATAGTTTGGACATGATTTTATTTTTTGTTCAGCGTAAGTTATGTAATTATTATAGCACTGTGTTTCCATTTTTTCTGCACGTTTTCGCAATAATTTAAATGTATCATAGTCAAGAGGGTTATTATACTTTTTCCATAACCTATGGAACTTACGTTTCTCATTGAGTACCCTTCTCAACGGTCGAGTGTACCACACAGGGACAGACGCAGATGCATAAACCCTACGTTTCGGGATGTAATCACTAATCAGCCCATTTAATAGATTGTAGAATTTTGTGATACAAGTCGGCAGGTCACAATTTTCAAAAAATGAATGCCAACTTATTTCAGATAATTCTAAATTTATCTTATCATAGTCACCAGAATTAAAATTAAAAATTAAATTAGGGGCTGGTTTAAGGGATGGTTCGAAATTTAAGTCTATATCTACAATAAGGGATTTATGGTGAACGTCTTCCGGTGTTAGCGGATAATCACAAGCAGTTACAGTACATTTAGCACTACACATTATTAAATCAAGGACTCGTTTGTTTAGGTTATAAATATAATTAAATTGTTTCAATTCAGTAAAGGATAAAAAATCTTGTAATGCTTGAGTTCCATAACTGTTGTTAGATAGTAAAACCATTCCCGGGGACGAGTGAGTCACCCACTCGGCCTCAGGTATATTGAAGTCTCCCGTCAGCAAAAAATAATCATTCGGCAATTCAATAATAATTTGACTAGCGATTTCAAAGAAAGAATCCAATGATTCCTTATGTCCAATGCCCTGAGGGATGTAAATACAAGCTATATTGAGAGAAAACTGCTGGTGTGGACTAAGAGTGTTCCGTCCAGGGTCAAGTGGAACAGATACCCAGACACAATCACAATGAGCGCGCGGCGGCACGGGCCAGTCGCGGCGCATGGGCTGGCGGCGCGTGCGCACCGCCACGGCCGCGCCGCCGCCGCGCGCCGCGCCGCTCTCCGCCGCCGACCGGTCACAGCGAAATACACTAAAGCTGGGATCAAAGAACTCTCCATCATAAAAGTCAGAAGTTAACCATGTTTCGGTCAGACAAATAAAATCATAATCCGATTTAGCTACTCTAGAAAAAAACTGACTAGCTTTTGTTCGCAGTCCCCTCACATTTTGGTAATAACCATTCAAAGCGTTATTAGCCATTTCCAAGGATGAAATAATAACAAAACTTTTAAAACAATGATCACATACGTGGCGCCAAAGAAAAACGAGAAGTTAGCATTTAAGTTAGTTGCATCAACGAGCAGGAAAAAAATAATAATTGTTTGTTCATTGATATGTGTAATAAAAGACGTGCATGTGTAATATTCAAACAATTCTAAACAAGAAATAAATTCGTAGTCAGAATATAAGAAGTAGACATTGACATATTCACAGCTTCTCCCGCCAAACAATGTACATACATGTAGTTTATCATGTTTCAATAAAGAAGGTTTATTCATGAACAAAAGAAATGCACAAACAAACAGATAATCGGCAAAGGACAAGTATAAATTGAAGTTCCTTAAAGCATTCACAGCAACCAAAGAATGTAAAAATGTTGATATAACGAAATCAAATAATGATCTCCACAATCGTCACTTTAATTTATCTAGATCAGCATGACTATTGATGTAAAGTACCTTACTGCTATCACTTTTGCGCATTTGGATTTTACAGTCACGTACCCATAAGTACGAGTATTGAAGGTCAATTTTAATTTGCCTGGCCCGTTTTAGGAGAAGTTTGTTGCTAGGTGTCAGGTGATCGCCGACGTACACGTTAGAAGCCGGCCCAAGAAGCCCAAGGTCAGCAGTGGTGATTCCGCGTCTAGCTCGAACAGCTGATAACAATTCATCCTTTCGTTTTCGCTGGGTAAAACGAACGATAATTGCCGGCGGACGAGTATTTTGCTGTGTATTTTTTCCCACGTTTTGGTATCGGCGCACGCGCTGAATCATATCAACATCGCTGTCTTGTAGTGCAAAACCAACCTTAAGACATAACTCGCGTAAGATCGATAATAAGTTTTCACCTTTGTTGTAGGTTATACCCGAGATTTCGATGTTGTTAATCATTGAGAATTGTTTAGAGTTGTTATTTTCTTTTAAAAGGTGTTGTATAGTTTCATTAGCCTCACTTAAACTCTTCGGAACCATGGATAATGCAGCATGATTGTCTTCAACCAATGAAATTCTCTCTTTAACCTCCAACAATTCCGCTTTGAGTTGGTTTTGTTCCTCGATCATCCTTTGTGACAACGAGCTGACAACGCTAATTTGTTCCTTTATGTCTGATGTGATTTCCTGTCGCATCTTGTCCAAATTTTCGTTTTGTCGGTTGCTGAATGATGTCAAAAAAGACATCATTTCGTTACGAAAATCATTTAATTGTTGTTTGACGTCATGATCCTCCTCTGGCTTCTTTCTTTTCCTCAAGGTAACATTAAGTGGATCTAACTGCAAACCATCTGATGCAGGTACTGAAGAAAGTTCAGGGTTTGAACCGTGCATTTTTTACTAATAATCACTTCACTGATTTACCTACTTATAAGTTGGCACAGCCAGTAATCGGAATAAACAACTATTTCTTAACCTGAACACGGCACACGAAACTGAAACTTATTGTAAGTGCGTAAGATCTATACTACTTGGCAGCTATTAGATTGATAATATATCGCTGGTAAACAACTTCGTCGCACGGGTGGCGAGCACAGACTCCTTTACCTTCCTGTACAGCAAATTCAGCAGCTCCCCAGAACTGCTAAGCAGCAGCACATCTCCCGCATCGGTGTGTTCCAGTAGAGACGCCTGGGTTATGCACAGCTGTACGGCGGGCCCGTACTGCATCAGGGCCACGTCCAGGCAGACCTTGCTGACGCTGAGCAGGATGTACGGACGGTCCTTCTTGTCGTGGGAGCGGGAGAGGTTTATTACGACCTCGCCTGGAAGAAACAACGACTATAGCCTCCTGAGTCACAGGGGTTTTATAGAAAAAACAAAATGGGTCAATGTAATATGAGTAAAGTTTTAAGGAAACAGAGTTGCATTTGTTTTAGTCGTTTGATTTAAATTAATTATTGCCCGGACAACGGTCGAAATTTCACAGTAATTTCTTTGCATGCGGTCTCAGGAGGATAGATATGAAAGTGAGAAGACAGCATCGGTGGATGCGGACTCAATTGGGGAATTCATGAAGGCATAAGATCGCTTGTGGCCTCAAGAATTACAGTAAATCACCGAGATTTAATTCTCAGAAGTGGGAGGCGATTATCTGATTATAATCAAAGTAATTCCGACGGCCGCCTTGTTGATGCATTCTTTGGTAAGAAATGTTGAAAGGACGTTCGTGAATGTATGCGACATAAAGTGACATAAACACAAATTGTAGTGGATTCCTGTCTTCACTCATTATCTCCTACCCAATAAGGTCTTCGGTCAACTTACCAATAACAAACCTCAGCAGCGTGTTTATAGTATTACTCGGCGACACATTGTCATCGAAGCCCGGCAGGTCCACCGAACGCGCGTACACCTCCATATCCTCGTCGCTGTGCTCTGATGATATGAACACTTGGTTCGACTCTTGGAAGCCGAGCTTCGCGCCCGCGCGGTCGAAGGTTGATTCCGCTGCCCTGGTAATACAAGAGATGATTAAAACCGGGTAATGAATTTGGCTCAGAATTCATTTTCATGAAATCAAAGAGTGAAGCTCCTTTGCTGTTGCATTTTGTATTATATTCCGGAATCTTCCAAGACAATCGAACAAAAGTGATAAGCTTTTCACTAGCGTGTGGCTTCAAGGAGGATAAAAGGCTCACCAATGCATCCGAGTCTACACCAAAATCTAAACTCAGCGGGGTCAAGCAAACGACGGTGTTAACCTCCCTCCACCCTCCACCCGAACATTGGCCCAAATTCCCAGGCATCACGCGCAAGTGTTTATAAAAGAATAGTCTTGAAAGAAACGGATGTGGTTGGTTAACAATAAGAAGGTATGCAGGCATGAGAATAGACTCTTACTTGTTTCGACTCAAATATGCGGCTACTATCTTCTGTCGCAACTTCACCAGCTCTCCGTGCCCGGGATCGCACGGCACCTGAAAATATAGATATTCAAAACTACATATGAATGACGGCTACGTCAACAGATGTATTTTACGGAGAATCACGTCAGTTATTTTACAATTAACCAAGACTACCGTTCGGTCTACTGAATGCTGCGTATACAAGAGTCTGATTAGTGGCAGCAATAGACACTGTTCGTCGAGGAAGGGTTCGTGTTTCGGCACCCAAGCTGGCAATACTAAGACCGAATGATGACGCTTTCCCCTTGTTACCTTATCCTTCAACATGGCCGTCATCTCCGGCTCCTCAAGTTCCACGTAGTCTCCAGAGTCCATGAATGAGACGGGGACAGTGTTCGGGACCGGAACTGGCAGGTTGTCCAGGAAATCGAGCAGCGACGCGATGGTGCTCTGAGAAAGGTTGAGTTTCACGCTCGACAGGGATATGTTAAGTTTGTATCTGTGGACAATAACGCCGAAGTTATTGTGTGGTTTGGGGTAAAAATGCAAAATAAGGCACTCTTGATTGACTTTTGAGGAGACCTTTTGCCACACAGTGGTATGTGGTTGATGATATTAAGATATTTTGATGAAGAAGCAGAGAGGAGTCTGGACTTATTGGAAATCCACACACAGTGAGAGACTCGGCAGTAGTGTGGTATCTCTGGACTCTTGTACCATTGCTATAAGGTTTACAAATAGCTTCACGTGGTTGGTACTAATAATAAGTAGCAATACCGCACGATGGGAGGCAACGACGTGGCAGGCCGAGACTGAGATGGTGGGACGACCTGGATGCATTTCGCAACGATTGGCCAGAGATTTCTCAGCGCTGGCACGACTGGAAATCGAGAGGGGAAGCCTTTGCCCAGCGTTGGGACGTTTTATAGGCTTGGAAAAAAAATACCTTGGCAGCAGTTTGTAGTCCTTCTTGATGCTGTTAGAGAAGACGACCTGTGCCTTCATTCGAGGCACGAGGTGTAGTTCGGAGTCCGGGTGCCGTCGTGCCTCGCGCCACGCTTCTGAGCCCTCGCAGAACAGCACCTAACCATAGCAGGAAAACGAGAGTTAACTTAGTACAGTACTCACTTCGGGCGGTAAAACAAAGAATGTCTCTGATCGCAGCATATTAGAAAGGGTGATAAATATGCGATCTGAGGCTCTAGTGCCCGTGTGGCAACCTTTTAAGTCTCCTATTGGAAGAAAGTGGGTTTTTTCTGGTCGCGTACTTGGTAACTAGTTTACCTATAAGATTACAGAAGCCAGTTTAGTGCATAGAGGTTCTGTTTTGTATAAGAGATTCCATAATTCCTCCTAGCGTTATTCCCGGTAGTGCCTTAAAGGAGCCCGAGGTCCGCTTTGACACCTAATTCCAACACAAGTTTCGAAAAAATAATTGGTACGAGCCGGGATTCGAACCCACGACCGCCGCTTGACAGCCGTAGTGCCTGAACCACTAGGCTACCGACGCTACCGTAGCCTGCGTACTTAAATAAGAGATTATTATATATAATTTATTTAGAACAGTCGACTGCCAAAAAAATTACTAGGTGAATATAATGGTGAATAATGTATGGACTTCGACTGTTCAGTCTTAATACTATCAGTGTAAGGCAAATCTTTCGGTTCGTTAATTCTTTCAAATATCAATCGGTAACATTCAGTTGCCAAACAAACATGCTCATGCGTGTGAGGCAGCAGAGCGGTGTGGCAGGAAAAAACCACCAATACGAAGGGACGAGGAAAAATCCCACAATAGCATTGCTAGCCTAGCAATGCTATTGTGGGATTTTTCCTCGCACACCGAACCGTTACCTCGCACAGCACTGGTGGATCCTCACCCTAATCGTGTACTTACCTGACAAGAGCACTCGGCATGCAGCCGGTCATACAGCCTCTCCTCCAGCTCCATACAGGTGGCGTCCTCTAGCGCCAAGTTCGAAGGTTGAAGGTCGGACTTGATGATGATGCGGCTGATGTCTACCACCATCATCTTGCCGGTCCTGGAAGCAACAAGTTACAAATAAAACTAGTGCAAGCTTTTGTGCCGAATGTTTTCAACTATCAGTCATCAAATATTCGTTTGAAGAGTTCAAATTAGCCCGAATAGGACAAGATTATCTTGTGTAGTTTAGGAGATGCTATGCCCACCATCCGTCTCCGTCGTCGCATAAGCTCGCTGGCGCCATAATATTGCGTTGTATGCCAAATAGGATACAGACAAAGTGGCTGACAAATGGGTTGCTGGAACGACCACCTTATGTAAATATGTACTTACACATTGTGAAGCCGGCGTCAGATCTTGCAGGTCACCCTGACGAGACTAGTTATTAGTACCACTTACTTGCTAGCTGACCTGTACTATCGTCAGTTAACAGTGTTGTCGGTTGTACTTATTCCGGAACAATAACTCACTGGTTCTCTTCCAACAGGTCTTCTGGCGTCATTGAGTGAGAGTGGTAGTTAATTCAGCCACAAATCGTGATGCGCAGTAAGATCACGATTTTAGACCTACCTGATCTTTCCAGTCGGCCACTTATGACAGAATGGTTTTCATGAAGAAAGTGGTTTCTTGTCGCTGCTGTCACGCTCCTTGGTCATGTCCGTTACAGCGAGTAGTGTTAGTTCTTCAATAGAATCTGTCCAGGAAATTTGTGTTTAACCAGACGAAACGCTTCAGTTTTGTACTAACTTGCTGGCAGACCCGTATTCCGGAACAATGACGCAGGGCCCCTTGACGTCCACGTTGACGTGGAACATCTTCTTCCTGCTGACCGCGTAGGCCAGCACCGCGCGGCCCGTCACCGCCGCCTTGTCCGCGCAGTGGTTCAACTCTTCCAACAGGTCCTCTGACGTCATCGAGTGGGTTTGGAAGAAGTTTATCAGCTCTGTGAACGCGTGCTGAAAATGTCCTTATATTTTAATTGTAGTCGAGTGGTGTATCACCGGTCCCTAGTTTATTTGATTAAAGGACTACCAGAAGCGTAGGATCCTCTCAGTATCGATTAAAGGAGGCAAAAAAATATGCCTAGTGACGAAAATCCCACTCGAATATCTCAATGAATAACGAAGCTACAACCGTTTTAATAATGCTTGTTAGAGAGAGAAAACGCAAACAGTGTGTGACGTCACGTTAAGGGATGCTGCCGGGGGGGCCGCGTCGAATACGACGGGGTGCGGCACGTTGCCGTCTATTAGTGTGACGTCACAATCTTCCAGCGTCATCGTTTCATATGAAGTTGCGTTTTGCGAAAAAGGGACAGAACATATTATTACCCCTTCTTAAAACTTTGGACACTTCTAATTTTGTGAATATTTAACCTTTCGCATAGATTTTTTCACCCTTTGACTACATTTTTAATCCTTTTTCGAGAAAATATGACATTATTAATCAATAATGTCATATTTTATTTAGTGACTACACCCCTAATATTGTCAGAAAGGCCATAGTCGGGTTTCCATAGTAAGTCGGCCCCTATATATCAAATGGGTTCGGGTTTTTTTTGTGAGTATCTCTTACAGTAAAGAATATTTATGGTGAGTGTGAACATAACACGTAGAATCGATGGCCGTTGGGGCGGAAAGATTCTCGAGTGGCGACCACGTACCGGAAGGCGCGGCGTGGGTATTTAGACCCCCCACAAGGTGGACTGATGACCTGGTAAAGGTCGCGGAGGTCCGACGGATGGGGGTGGCGCAGGACCGGTCACTTTGGCACTCTTTGGGGGAGGCCTATGTCCAGCAGTGGACGTATTTCGGCTAATATGATGAACATCCTTCCTACTTGTAGCAGTTTTGAACTTTGTTTTACGAGTTAGTTTTTTATAACACGAACTAATTCCAGTAGCCACGGGCAACACCGCGGCGCGCGTCCAATAACAACTGGGCATCTGTCCAGTGTTCCAGGTGTACGAGTATAATAGGGATGATAACTAAGGTTTTTTATGATGTCATTCAAACCAGTTTATGGAGAGGAACATATGTTTGTATGGGAGCAACTACAATTAAAGAACATAAATACCCAAAAAATTGAGACAATGATTGACCTCGCTGGCGGCAGCGCAAAACGCTTCATACTGATTGACACACAGGTATGACGTCACAACTGACATTTGTACTAATCGTCGTATAAATACTGCGTTTAAGTACATAGTTGTCATACAATTTCGTTTCTATAAAAGCTTAAGGATTCTATTGGTAGCTTTAAATTTACTCTTGGACAATAAAAAATGCATATATTTTCTAAACTTTCAAGGTAATCTTTTTATGATTTTAATTATATTTTATAATTTATACTTTATTACGATAATTTGATGGTTTCCTATCCATTTAGCATCACTAAAACTGTTAACTGTGTGCCAAAGGCAATATCAAATTTACAGTGACCCAGGAGACAACTCCCTATACAACATAACTGTGTCGACAAACACTCACCTCCACATACATCAGTTCCACCGGCTCCAACAAACAACACAACCCATAATCCGCCTCGCTGCTCGCCGGATTCTTCTCTATATCCAGCGCCAGCAGATTGGCACTGGTGGGGGACCCTCGCTCCGCGGTCAGGAGCGGCACCAACTCTCCGTCGGAGGACAGTCCTTCCATCACTATGCTTTCTGCTCGGGCTGATAGCTGGAAGGAATTTAGACCTTGAGAGCGTGGGGAAAAGTATACTCCAGCTTGAGTAAGTTACTCTCAGCTGCCAGCAGCAGGAGCCTGACTTAGTTTAAAACTATTCTGTAAGCAATATAGACCTTTAGGGGAAAAGGGCTATGATTAAGCAATTTTTTGTGGATTAAGTAAGAGGTGGATTCAAATATAAGATTTCAATTGTTAATGAAGACCATATAAGACTATGCTTTAATCAATTGTTTACCTTATAAGCTTTAGCTGAAGGTCTGGTTTCCAACGACGCGAGGAACTGTGTGATTGTCACGCCCAAAACCTCCTTGTTTCTATTCATGAGAGTCAACGAACAGTTTGCTAAAGTTAGGTTCAATTTGTGCTCTGAAACGAAGCAACAATGAATTCAGAATCAAATAAATAGGTATACAGTGCAAAAGAAAATTAACTGTATTTTTTTTAGGTGCTCGTATTCATTCCGTAAATATGGTATTGAATATATTCTTATAACTGAGACAGCGCTAGAGGAGAGCCGATGTCCCCCCCCTGTGTCCCCCCCCCCCCAGCGAGTGTCTCGTCATAGCCACCGTCTCAGTTAACCGGTATTACACCTGTATAAAATCTTTGCTGATACTCACCTATGTATTGTTTGGATTTGTCCTTTGGAGCCCCCTCAACGTAACCGATTAGCTCGCAAACCTGTATAGTACACCAAAGTATATAGTTAGAGTCCCGTACAAATTGTGAAAAATATCAAATATTGGGCCAACACAGGCGTCAACGATGTCACGCGGAGTGATGAAAGTCATCTGACAAGAACGGTAATTAGGCATACCTAATTACCTTTATGAGAAGAGGCAGGCCAAGGAAAAGGATGGACTTCATGAGAGAGGATAGCCACAGGAAGGATGTGAGTGATGTGATGAGACGGGCGATAGAAAAGTATCGAAGATAAAGACATCCTGCGCCAACCCCAAGTAATATACAGAATGATGGTAATACTGTGAGCTAGCTGTCAACACAACGAATACACAAATCAATAAAGGGTCGGCAACACGCTTGTGATTCTTCTGAAGTCGTAAGCGTCCATAGGATTGGAGGATGTTAGGTTTCCATCAAAAAGGCCGTAAGATTGTCACCGTAGTAATACATATATAACAACAACAATTTCTTAAGAGGTGTACCTTAACTAATAACCTATCTGTCCGAGATCCACTCGCATGCCGTTTAATGGAATTCCTTGTAATTAGTGCCAAGCAAAAACCGCTGGATACGTTCTACGTGTATTTCGTTAAACTTTAATATTTATGATACTCTTTAAATGATGAAGAAAAATTATTAATGTACCTACTAGTCTGGCAAAAAAAAGTCTAGAAAATAATAGAGGCGCCACTATCACGAATAGTACGACCTACAGATTTTGATACTCTACTTTTTACTAACACATTATTTTTATTTGGTTCCCAATTTAGAAAAATTACAATTAGATACATATTGGTATAGATATAGTTACACATTTACTCTAGCTACAACATTACCTCCATATAACATGTATGTAGACAGAGTGCTAGTAATTTAAATACCAGTTTTGTTTACCAATTTATAATACCAACTAATACAGTTTCTTCTTCCTCCAAATATTCCGCTTTGGTCACAATTACACTAAAATGCACTATGTAAACAAGGCCAAAAATATTAATTTACTGTAATTGTAGCGTTAGGAATAAATAAATTAATATAGCCATTAATAATTTAACACTTTGAGACAACTAAAATGAAATTGACCAATCACGTGGCGCCTTTACTGAACTATAATATATTTGACCAATAGGACGCCGTCATGAGAAAGTCAAAAGGTAAACACACCAACCAACGCACAAAAAAGAAAAAGCCGTTGATTGCATTTCGTTTCAATAGATACCAATTAGTTCAGTTGACTCGTAGAAAAAGTATTTTATACAATAGTTATATGATTAGCTTTTTAAGTCTCGTACCTTAATAAGGCCACTCAGCAAGCTTCGTGGCCTAAACGTGGTACTCGACTGAAAAAGCATATATTATATAACGATTACCTATCCGTCAATTAAATTACTGACAGCGATATCTAAATCAACTTCATTTGAGTTGGGCTCATAAGATGACTGCTAGCAGTCATCTTATGAATATAATATAACTGTATACAGAACTAAGAGGAATTTTGACCAATTACGAGGCTCGATTTCCAGAAGACATCAACGCGCAAAAATAAAAAAGCGGCTGGCTGCACTTCTTTTCAGCCGGTTGATTTGCAATAGCAAGTTTGTTTAATAAACTATTATTTCCGTTAACTCGTAGAAAAAGTATTGTATGCGATAGTTATATAATTAGCTTTTTAACTCTCGTACCTTAATTAGGCCACTCAGCAAGCTTCGTAGCCTAAACGTGGTACTCGACTTAAAAAGCATACATTATATAACGATTGCATAAACTACTATTTGAACATACCTTTTTCCGCTCAGGGCTGGAGAGATGGCTCCAAAGCGTCTTCCGCTCAGTCTTGACGCATAGCTCAACCTGCGGTTCCTCCTCTTCGCTCCACCACCAGTCAAACTCTGATTCAACTACTTCAATGCGGTCAGGCTCTTGGGAAAGTAACTGGAAGATAATAAATGTCAAGTACATTCACGATCCCAGGAAGCTTAGCACAACTAACTAGTTAGTTGCGAAACATAATGTTATCATCACACATATAATTTGAATACACGGAAATAATTAAAACAAAACATTAAAGATATGAAATATCTCTTCGAACTAGATATGTACTGGAAATTGTTATTGACAAAATCTGTTTCAAAGGAAGTTCCGATACTTGTAACTATATTCCGTTCATAAGTTCCGAAAAACTCATGAGTACTAGACAGGATTCGAATCCGCGACCGCTGTTTGAATATACCCTATAGGTACTGCTTGGTATACTAACCTCATATTTCGCGTGTTCTCTAGCTATAACCACCGACACAATCGGCAGGCTGTCCTCACACTGCTGCAGGTCCAACTTCAGCTCCGTATCATGAGGACTCCTCAGTGTGCTCTTATACGTCTGTTTGTAACTGTTGTAGTTGGCCCTGTGCCGCTGGATGGCGGCCCAGGTGTAGGGGCGGACTCGTTGGTCGACGACCACCTTGTAGGCGTAGCGCCACCATTTCTTTATATCCTTGGTTAGGGGGACACCGGGATGGAGGTGGCGGTATTTTCTGGGGATACAATTATGATGTGAACAGTTGTTGGATCCAAGAGTAAGCACACCAAACACAACGGAAAACACAAGTTTATTCAACAAATAGATAATAGACGACCATCTTCTTCTCTCAAAGAATGTCTTGATTTTTTTAGAGAGTTTTCTTTGATGTAGGTATAGCAATTAAATAGGTAATCGTAATATACTAGAGCATATGCCACCAAATCATAGCAAAATAATATTATTTTGCTATGATTTGGTGTTCAAATATAACGTTTAACATCGGTTACACAAGGCGACTTCTCGCAGCGATACAAACGTGCGTTATAGGAACTCGCGACTGTCAAGCGACACTACCTCATCTGTCAAAATAGCGTTTGAATCGCATTAGTAGCGCTGCAAAATATCGCCACTAAAAATTCAAGTTTTCCATACCATACTCCATGATGATTATGTAACTGATCCTAAACATAACCTGAAAAGAAACAACTTTAACCACTCGTTTCACTGTCACCTATTCAGCTGGATCCTGAGGAAGGAGGACAGTAGGTTGTCAATGGAGAGGAACTGCCGTCGGGACAGCTGGAGCGCGCTGTCTTGCAGCATTGCGTCCAGAAGTAAACGAGGGACGCGCGCCTCGCTGGATCGGTTGATGAGGACCTTTACTTTGCAGGTCACTGGTTTTAGCACTGAAATACCAACATAATCAATACTAATATTACAAATGCGAAAGTTACTGTCTGTCACTTTTTACGCTTCAACCGCTGAACCGATTTAGATGAAATTTGGTAAGGAGACAGTTTGAGATCCTGGAAAGGACATAGCATAGTCCAAAATGGGTAAAAGGGGAGTGGAAGTTTCTATGGGAGTGCGATTATTGTTGCTGCGCCTGTAAAAAATCTAAGCAAAGGTCAAGTTTCTAAATGAAAACGTTTTTTAGTACATTCCGTGACACTTCTATTTACACTACATGAGAATGATCCCGATACTAACCATCCTAAGCTTGATACTAACTGAAAAGATCATACTTCAGCAGCAATAGATATGTAAAAAAATACTCACAAAACTCAAAGTCCTCATGGTGCATAGAGAACTTATCCAAACCGGTCATCATATAATGCTTCCAATTATAGTACTGCATGGGCGTGATGTTGGCTATCTCCGCGTCGTCCAACGCCGTGGCTGTGGGGTTCCAGTACAGCGAGAGGGATTCTATACGCATCATCTGGTACACTGTTGATGCGTTCGCTGGTGTCACTGAGGGTTTCCATTTGCTGAAAAAACAAGGAGTTTCACAGGTAAAAATTCTAGCCACAAAATCTGAAAACATTCGGAACTTGAGAATAAAGAAGCGCAAGATTAGACTTGACGGATCGTTGCAGTGCTATAATCGTAGTTCAGTCCTATGTCGAAATAAGGGTAAAGGCTCGCTTATTAAACAGGTATCAAGAACAAATGACTCATCATGGTCGAGTTTATCAAGAAACGATAAAGCACGATATCTTTCGACACAGATGGATGTAACTATCCCGTTTCATCTCGCGGTATTAATAAGTCGATGTAAACATTAACATATTTTTTTTTTAAATGATATTGGAGGCAAACGAGCAGTCGAATCACCTGATGGTAAGCGATAATCGACGCCCATGGACACTTACAACACCAGAAGAGTTGTAGGTGCGTTGCCGACCTTTAAGATGGGAGTACGCTCTTTTTGACATTAAATAACGAAACAAAATGTCTCAATCTCTTTCCGATATTGATTTAGCTGTGGCCCACAGGGTGTCAAGTGTAATCTTTATATATGTTTAATAGAATGAGAAACAGCGTGCAATAAATAAATACATATGAATATGAAATAATATACTAAACCACTAACCAGTTAGTAGTTTCAATAGACAAGCCCTGCAGACAAAGCCCACAGGCCAGCGGACCGTCCTTCGAGCTGATCGAGTCCTCATACCTCACGTGCACGTTCCTCACATAAATCTGCAGATTATTCACAATAGCCGTGAACAACGTCTCAAAGAAATTCTGCGGCCCTTTCAGGAGCTCGCTCTCTGCTTCCAAATCCTGGAGGATTTTTCTCTTGGCAGCTCTAGTGAGACGCTTTTCCCGTTCAGGGTCGAAGTGGCTGTTGGAGATGGCTGGACCGACTAGTACCAGGACATCTTCGATGTTGACTGTGACGGGTTGGGTGTAGAGACCAGACCAGGGGATCTGGAGGTTGATGCGGCCGATGGTGCCGATTTTGACATCGATTGGGAGGTCGAGCTCGTACTGGAATCAAATGCAGATTTGGTCATGTAACAGCATACCAAAGAGACTATTTCAGCTTGTAAGGCTCGGTTGTTTCACGTCGGTAATCGTTAGTTACATTATGGGAAGTTTGACAGTTTTCTACAGGGTGACAGGCTAAAGTGTGGTCCACGCAACCCGCCCTGAATATTCAACTTCCTATGAGTTAGTGAACGACTGTTTGTTTATTTAACGCGACGGTGGGAGGTGGGCTCGTGCTATGGACTAGTAAAATATTCTAACCTTGAGATGTTTCGCGTCTTGAAAGGTCTTACAAAAATTTAGGTCCGCGACTTTCCTATGGACATTGTAAAAGTTAAGGGCTACAAAGCCTTATTTTTAGTTAGACTTTGACCCGCATAAACGGCGCCTCCTCTTATATTATATGGAAAAGATAATTTATACTTATGCACGTAATATCTTAACTAGTGACCATAGGAAAGATTTTTGTGTTTTAAACACTCGCATAATGACCCTGAAATTAAAACGAAATACTAAACGTTTTTAAACTTTAAGAGGTAGAGATGAGGTAATCTTGGGGTTAGGTGTCAAAGCGGACTCCGGGCTCATTTAGGGCACAACCGGGAATAATGCTAGGAGGATGATGGAGAGAGGCCGAATGGTAAACCAATAGGGTAATTTGTCAATCCACAAACAGGATTTCAAGATTGGATTGAAGATGCTCTGTGAGGCCTCCATGCTAGTCACTTCAGATAATTTTGGCGTTGCTAATGAGATCTTGATGGGGGGCTTTAAGTTAAGAACTAGATTATATAATCCAGGATTTATATATATCCTGGATGTACTTACCCAGAGGGAGTTCCAGACTTACCAGAGCCTCTGGCTTCAACTTGAGATCAGTAAGGTTGACGTGGCCGGAAAAAATGCCCACATTCAGGTTCTCCGTGTCCAGGTCCTGGACGTACTTGCCCAGCAGCCGGTTGAGGATGCCGGCCACCGCGCCCTCGAACATGTTGGCGGATTAGTTGGCTGAAACAAAACAGCATCGTACGTAAGCACTTATTCACTGGAATAGATGTCAGTTCTTATAAACTTTGACGTATTTATACAGGGAACACAGGGAAGTGTACTAGGACCCACTTTATTCTTGGTTTACATAAATGATCTGCGAATTCCAAATGCGAAACTTTTCTCATATGCCGATGACACTGCAATAATATTTACTGGCAAATCTTGGAATGAGGTAAAGATCTATGCTGAAAAGGGTTTAGCACACATAGACAACTGGCTTAAGATGAACCTACTTACACTGAACACGAAAAAGACAAATTACATATGCTTCAGCATCTCGGATGGTACACAGCCCAAAAATTATATGTCGATTATGTGAGAATCACTCATGCCTATCTCCAACCTCGCCTACATGTGGCTGTCCAACAATAGACAAGGTTGCTCAAACCAAATACTTAGGAGTTATACTCGATCAACATCTTAACTGGTATCCCCAACTTGAACAAGTCATAGGTAGAGTCAGGAAACTAACTTGGATCTTTAGGGCGCTGAGGAACATTGTACCAGGGAAGAACATTCAGTGAAACTCGCGTAGTATCATAAATGAAATCTATATATCTTTGGTCCCATCTGTTCTAGTGTACTGTATCTCCGTCTGGGGAGGGTCAGCAAAGAGTCGTTTTATTGATCTGGAACGAGCTCAACGTGCACTAATTAAGGTCATGTATTTAAAAAAAAATTGGTTCCCTACTGACCAACTGTATGTTATCAGCGGTCTTCTATCAGTCAGAAAATTATATATCTAGCATATTACATAAAAAAAAACATAAAATATTACTCTATTTAATACAAGTTATAAAAAGAAAAGAAATAAAACCGTTGTAGCAGAATATGCAAAAACAAGAACTACTTTTGCTCGCAGACAGTTTAACTCGAAATCTCCACACGTTTACAATAAATTGAACAAGCAACTTGACATTTACTCGAAACTTTACCATGACTGCAAGAAAGTAATTACTTATTGGCTTAAGACCATAACTTATGATGAGACAGAGAATTTATTACAATAATCTTAT
This sequence comes from Epinotia bilunana, assembly GCA_947049275.1. Taxonomy (NCBI): domain Eukaryota; kingdom Metazoa; phylum Arthropoda; class Insecta; order Lepidoptera; family Tortricidae; genus Epinotia; species Epinotia bilunana. The sequence continues at coordinate 1,322,756 of OX346263.1, forward strand.
CTACATGCACGTACACACACACGCACACACACGCGCACACGCACGCACACACACACGCACACGCACGCACGCACACACACACACACACACACACACACACACACACACACACGCACACGCACGCACACGCACGCACACACACGCACGCACGCACACGCACGCGCGCACACACACACACACACACACACACACACACACACACACACACACACACACACACACACACACACACACACACACACACACACACACACACACACACACACACGCACACGCACGCGCACGCGCACACACACACACACACACACACACTAACACTCGCTTGGTTCCATGAACTTCATGCTCAATTTCATTAAATTAATCATAACAAACATTTTATTATTTTAACTTTAACTTTTTAATACAATACGGCAATAAATAGAAGCACTTAGTTAAGAGTAAAATCATAAAACGTAAACAAATGAAACGACACGAACACCTACCTACTTTAATTCGGTTAGGTATTTAATGGTTCAGTACAAGGTTGTGTTATGGTTCATAAAAGTCCACCGTTAGATATTCTTGTTACGACCTTACCCCAAGTACTAAGTAAGGTACCACTACTTACTAAGGGGAATAAGTATTAAGAAACCAATACTACTTAATGTACAGCCCTTAGTCCTTAGTCCGACTTCGGACATAAAATAAATACCTGTTACTGAGTTTGGGCGCCTATCGATCAGACGGTGTCTGGCCAGCCTACGTGCTAAAACATTTGTTACCAGCATTCCTAGATCTATCTTTACCAATTTTAAAAACAGGAATAGTCTGTGATGTAGCTTTGTAATTGTGTAAGTAGAGGGGAATTACACATCTCATTGTATTTTTTGACCTGTGTATAGATGGGACTTTATATGCGAATTTGTGTCTGTCTGTCTATCTGGCCTCACGCTGAGCCGATTTAGGTGAAATTTGGTATAGAGAGGTCAAGTCTCGGTCCTACGGACGGTCCCGTGTTGGCACGGAGGGAGGGTGAGCGCATTAAACGCATGTAAAAATACGCAAATAGGTCATCATCATCATATCAGCCGAAAGATAAGATAATAACAAGGGAATGTAATAATATTAATTTAATGTAAACTGAACACCTAATATTTATGAACTGTGTATTTAAAATGTGACCTATAAATTATTTTTATACTATTTATGAATAAATGATCTGAATCTGAAATATAAGATAAGATAAGATAAGATAATTCTTTATTAACGCCACAATAAACGATTACACAAAACATATCAATGCAACAACAAGCGACGCTAAAAGGAGCCCCACTCAGCATTTTGCCACGACAAGCCGTGGCGCTGATTTTCAGTAGGGCCCTAGCTTAAAAACTACTATACTATAATTAAATCTAAAACTAGACGGATGACGAATCAACTAAACGATTAACCAAACTTTTCAAACATACCGTCATGTTGCTAGTTTCCGACCGCTACCCAACCAATTACACGGGAAGAAAAGGATCAAAAAGTACAAAGAAAGACGTCCACTGCTGTACATAGGCTTCCCCCAAAGAGTGCCTAAGTGACCGGTCCTACGTCACCCGCATCCGGTGGACTCCCGCAACTTTTACCAGGTCATCAGTCCACCTTGTGGGGGGTCTACCCACGCTGCGTCTTCCGGTACTTGGTGGCCACTCGAGAACCTTTCCGCCCCAATGGCTATCGGTTCTACGTGCTATGTGCCCCGCCCAGTGCCACTTATGTTTAGTTTAGTTTTTTAAGGAATAGCAAAGGATTGTTGTTGAAATTGGCCCATTATTCTGGTTCAATAACAGCCTTGGTGGCTTATTAATCCAATATGGAGTTTGTAAACAATTTTATATATTTCGTGAGACAAGTGGGAAAACATAGTAAGTACCTACCATAAAAGTTGATTCACCCACAGAAATACTCGCATTATACGACACTCAAGTCAGAGCCATGGAAAACAAAATAATTCCCCTGCGAATCAAAGCAGGTGCAGTCGGTGTATATTTCATTTCCCCTCGCCATGCCCTCGATATTGACTCCTTACCCTCCACGGCATTTGTTTACGTAGTCTGTCTATCCCATTATCTATGGCTAGTACCGCTACCTATGAATCTGACCTGTCTAGGAATGTGTTAACCCTGGAATAAATGGGGTTTATTTGGCTTGACATGTGTTGATTTCTTTTTCATCATCATCATATCAGCCGTCGAAAGACGTCCACTGCTGGACATAGGCCTCCCTCAAAGAGTGCCACAATGACCGGTCCTGCAACACCCGCATCCAGCGGACTCCCGGGACCTTCACCAGGTCATCAATCCACCTTGTAGTGAGATCTACCCACGCTGCGCCATTTCTTCTTCTTTTGATTTCATTGTAAGGGGGACATTCATTTAACTTGCAAACTTAACTTAAGCTGTCGAAAGGAAGTTCTTTGGAAAATTGTTTTTTTTAAAGACAGACTCGCGAGCTTACAGAAATATCCGTCTTTAAATAACATCGGTCAAAAACTTTATATAACATTTGTCGGTAGCAAAGTCAAACGGTTGCTTTTGTTACTTAATGTACCTGTCTGACATTGATCGTGAGTTTTGAGACGGCCATTAACTACCGTGAACTAATTAATGATTCAATGAATAACCCCGTTTAGAGAAGGAAAAGTCAGTTAGACTGTAGCAGTAAGTCTAAATATAGGGGGAAAACTCCAGAACCACTTTTCCGATTTAACAAAAATTTTCACCCGTGTATATATACATAGAATGGAATTTCCGGGTGTATTTACCCGATATTAGATATAAATATTTTTTCAACACAATTGCTCGTAACGTACCTCTTATTGTGACGCTTTTAGGCTCATAATCCTGGATATTAAACACGCGTGTTTTATAACATTACGACACTTGTGTGTTTATGGTTATATCCCGATTAAGTCAGGTTGGCGCCTTGCAGCAAGATGTATGCGTGCACACGGCGCATTCTTAAATTAACCGGGTTGTACAGATTGTACAGCTTTTTTTTAAACTCTCGGCAAATGGATTCTTACTCGACTAAACAAATTAAATCCGATTTGTTAATTAATTGACTATTTCTTTTTGGATGTGATATAGAAACGTTTAATTTAGTAAAACTATTCACTTTTGATAACATCTTAACATGAATTAATAAAGATAACATTTTAAAACGAAAATATTTATTCAATTTTATATTGGCTGTTTAGAGATTTCATCTCATGCGTGCGCACTGCGCAAACTTCACGAAAAAAAACTGTTGCGCGCCATTTGAGGTTATTTCACAGATATTTGTAAACATTGTTAATGAGTGTTTGGTTATTAACAAAAATGTTGACTTGGGGTGAATAGAAAAGTGATAAAAATAATGGACGCCACTGGAAATTCTTGGCGATGTATACAACATGTGAGTAAAAACCTGTTGACATCAATAAGTAAAGAAAATAACTTGGCAGGCCTATAAAAATTTCATCTTATGAAAAGGATTTTTTTCCTCGCAAAATGTGTTGAAAAACGTCGTATGAAACGCGTGAGCTTTGATAATTCCGCCTCTGATGTAATTATCAACATACCTCACTTGTATCACAATGTACTATTACCTCACGGGTTTGCACGCGTTCTTTACAATCGGGCGCCACCGCGCGGGTAGCTAAAGCTAGATTTTTTTTATTAGCCTATATTGTGTCCCACTGCTGGGCGAAGGCCTCGCCTTGCCGTATGATATAAGGGAATGTAACACATTTAGAATGTTTAAAGTTAAAGTGAAGGAGTTTTTCTTAGAAAAATAATATCTAAATTGGAAATGTAGTCTAAGTAAAGTAATCAAGTGAGGTGTAGGTACCATTAGAAAACAAAACTATGTAACTAAAGTAACTAGCTAATAGCAAAGCCTACCCATCTATTTTTTTGTAAGGGAGTCCCTCTGCCAACAAACTGTCTGTCCTGCAGTTTGGCAGAAGAAAGTGCTGTAAAACAAGGGTTGTTTACTACTACTACTACTAATACTCCTCTGGCGCAGTGACTCAAAGTGGGTATTGGCCTCCAACACGACTGCTCGCCACTGATCCCGGTCCTGTGCAGTCTCCCGCCAGTCGCCAGCTTGGAGCTCGCGCAGATCCGCATTCACCACATCCGCCCATCGATATCTAGGCCGACCGACCGGGAGGCGTCCTGTTGGTTTTCCCTCGTAAGCCCTTTTCATCGCCCGTTCGCCTCCCATCCGCTCAAGATGACCGAGCCACCGTAGCCTTTGCGCCTTTGTCACGCCAATGATATTAGGTTCAGCTACTATCTCTTCAATTTCGGTGTTTTTGTGGATCCTCCAGATGCCATCGGGTCTCTGCGTTGATCTTTCTCTCAGCCACCAAAAGCTTATTCTCTTCCCTTAAATTGAGTGTCCAGGCTTCACATCGTACTACGGTCTTTTAGATTCGGATCTTGGTTTTTCTACTGAGAAGCCTGGACACCAGGACTTTATGCAAAGCTGCACCGCGTCGCAAGGCATTTTGAATGCGAATATCGATTTCCTCGTCACGGGTATTGTTGTCATTAATAGTACAACCTAGGTATTTAAATTTGGCCACCCCTTTGAACAAAGTATCTCCAACCTGCAGATCTGCAGGTCTACCTCGAACCGTCTTATACCGTCGCACGTGGAGATCTCAGTTTTGTCGTGGTTTATACGTAGGCCTATTCTCAAGGCTTCAGTCTCAAGGGTCTTAGTCGCCACCTGAACCTCTGCTCTACTAATACCCAATAGCGCCAGGTCATCTGTATACCCTACTACCATATGCTTTCCATCTAGCTCTAGTCCGGCTTCCAAGGCTAGAACTTTTCTGATGACATGCTCTAGCACCAAATTGAAAAGCATTGGCGATAGGGCATCGCCCTGTTTTAACCCCGTAACAACTGAAAAACCCTTCGTCAGATCGCCTTGCACCCGTACTTTTATATTACTGTCCCTCGTAGCAGCCTAAACCATGGTGACTAACTTGTTAGGGATGTTAAAGTTCCTCAGTAGGTATGGCGTATAGAGAGTCCCTATCTATGCTGTCGTATGCCTTAGCGAAGTCTACGAACACCACGTGAACACACTGCGCATATTCCCATCTCTTCTCCATGATCTGCTTGAGGAGGAAGATTTGGTCAACCGTACTGCGATTCCGACGGAACCTACACTGATAATCACTGAGGATTTTTTCCGCGTACGGTTCCAGTCTTTTGAGGAGTACATACGATAATACTTTGTATGCAGTTGGAAGCAGTGCTATACCCCGGTAGTTCGTACCTACAGTTCTTCTTGCATCCTTTCTTGTGAACGGGACAGATGACTCCCGTGTTCCACTCAAGCGGTTGGGTCCCCTCTTCACAAACTCTTTGCAATAACTCATATAGCTTGGTCTGCACTGTCCCTCCTCTATGCTTCCACAATTCTGAGGGCAGACCGTCGGCCCCTGGCGCTTTGTTATTCTTGAGTCTCATTATTGCCTGTCTGACCTCATCAAAGCTCAGGTGTTCCACTATCTCAACCTCATTACCCCCTGTGGTTGGGGGAATAAGCTCGACGATTGGAGGGCAGTTCAGCAGTGTTTGGAAGTAGTTACGCCAGCAGGTTTTTATTTCATCGCTATCTGTAACCGGATTGCCCTCTTCACTAGCACTTGAGTTGTGGGTTGATAAACCTTCTTACAGGATCTTACCTCCCTATAAAACTGCCTTGACTCGTTGGCTCTGATCAGAGTCTCCATTTCCCGAACTATATTTTCTAAATGCATCCATTTCGCTCTCCTAATAACTTTCCTGGCTTCTACTCGCACTTCCTCGTATTTACCTTTCCACAACTCGTCCTGCTCAGATAGAATTTTGTACCTTGTCTTTTCCTTCACAATATTGTCACAATCTTGGTTCCACCACTTCCTTTTCTTTCTCCTCTTTTTCCGGCCTAGAACCCTCACTGCCGCGCTCTTTACAGTATCCCTTATACGTTCCCATTTTCCATCAATACTGTCTTCCAATGCTAACCCATCAAAACTATTTCTCAGTTCAAGTTGGAAAGTACTTATAATCTGTTTATCTTTAAGACTATCTACAATGTAGACGACCCTATTCATGTAGATTCTACATTAATAGGGTCTTCACTTTTGTTGTGTTTTATTCTGTCGACCTTTATTTTAACTTTAATTTTGACACCTAGTAAGTATTGGTCACTGCCGTAGTCGGCTCCTCGAAAAGCTCGCACATCCAATATAGTGCTCTTATGATGATCGTCTATTAATACGTCGAAGGGTTGTTTAAGTGAATATTTTTTCTTATTCTTATTATTTTTCCCGCCACTCGTCTCAGTCCTGTGCTAGTGTTTGCCAATCTGTACAAAACGTATTAAGGTCGTCCCGCCATCTCTTTTTCGGTCTTTCAAGATACTATGTTACTTAAGAAGAAATATTATTTTTTGTCTATTCTTTCGATTGGCATCATAAAAAACCAAAATATTTTTTTTTCTCCTTTAAGTCGGGTCGATTCCCAGACGAAGCAAGTTATTTTTGGAATATTTTTGAATGCAGTAATACTAACTCTTACAAATAACATAATGTCTTCTTTCAGCAAAATATCCTATCTACGATATTGAAGGTACTTTCCCTTGATGTCCCATAGGCTTGGGACGCCCTGTATATAAATATATAACGAATTCACGCCAATGTGCTTAAGTTACACTGTATAGAATACGCCTGTCGTAAACCCATTTTTACACTCACTCGGGCGTTTTATTGTTACATTACTCGATTAACAAAATCTTTGTTTACCTATCACCGCAAGAAAGCATACCTACGACGGGTTGTTTTGACTAATCTTGACAGTTAAGAACTTGGGAACAGTTAAAAGTCTACGTTTTGTGTCAGACTAAAATTACCTTGAAAGCTATACGCTTGAAGCTTTCGAAGCTTCAGGCACCTTAAGTTTCGGAGATACGGAAACATGAGAAGCTAGTTTTATATCTCAATATCCAGAACTTGCATAAAAAGAACTAGGTAAGTATGTAAACTTTTACTTTGATACTAAATTGAGCGCAACCATTTTCTCGTCATTACTAAATTCCTAACCTCAGAATGCATACTTTATATTATAAGTATTATAATTTATAACTGACCGTCACGAAGGTAGCGCAATGTTCTACTGGTGTATTTATTTATATACTAGCTAGAACCTTTCCGCCCCAACGGCCATCGGTACTGCGTGCAATGTGCCCACCCTTATTAACCCCTTAGTGGTAGTCAGTGTGGGGCAAAAAGTTATTGCATTACAAATTACATTTTGTAATCTGTAATGCGATTACAAATTACATTTTGTAATTTTTATTTTAATGCATTACTTCGTAAAATTACAAATTACTTTGATTTAATAGAACATTTTTCATTATTAACCGATTGAAAGAAGCGAGCAGAGCGTCTCCGTTTCAGCTGGGGGAAAAATACTTTAGTACGTCCGTTTGTCTAGATTTCCGGCTATTCTCGAGCACAGGTCGCATTTCTCAACCAATTCTCGTAAAATTTTGTGAGCGGTTCGTTAATTACCTATATAAAATATTTTTGCCGTTTTTCGAAAAAAAAAAGACGCAAATATGAGTTGATAAAAACAGACATTTCGAAAACTCACTAGGACTACAGCTCACAGAGCTACTGGTTTTTACAAGATTGCAATGTTTGTTCTGGGTTTGTGGCTGATTGCATTGACAGATTGCAATTTTCACCAAATATAAATAGGTACGTACTTGCTCCTTTTCAGTTTACTAAAAAAAGTTTACTTAAAGTTATTAATAATTGAATTACCAATTAATGTAATTTCAATTACAAATTAATTCAAATTACACAATGGGCGTAATGCAAATGTAATGAATTACGCCCAACACTTGTGGTAGTTAATAATGCCCTTAGTTAACAATAAAGTCGTGTTCACATATAAAAAACCGGATAAGTGCGAGTCGGACTCGAATATAATTTTAATAGATACCTACCTCAGAATCGCGTTCCGGTAGTAGGTCCTTGTAAATAAACACACATAACACTAACCATACTGCACACTATCTGATTTAAGCGAGTAAAAATTAATCTGTGTATCTTTTTCAAGCAATATCAATAACTTAGCAACTTCTAATAACATTTGATATTATATTTGCACAACATAAACACAATTTCACAACCCCGAAGATTGTAAACAATAGCGCGCATGACAAAGTAATATTCTTTATTAGAGCGATATCTTATCTTATCTCTCAATGGAGGACCATATCGAATTTGTGTCGATACCACCTGTAATCTACGTAAAATGTATGTACGCACAACCGATTTGTGGATTACCTATGTTTTGCCTAACAATGTTTTGCCTAATTTCGGTTTGCCGGGTAATTTTATGTAGACTAATCTTGTTTCGTATAATAACTCATTTTGCCTAATTTTTATTTGAGTGAAAATAATTTCGTTTATTTTTCACTTCACCTAATTTTATTTAACCTAAATAAATTTTTCATAATTTTTAGTTTGTATAATGTTTACTGTTTGACTGACACTATACATTTATGTCTAACGTACATTTCGCATAATTTCACTTTGTCTAATCACTTGTACCGTATAGAACCTTGTCTTAAACATTTTGTGTGGTAAAATCGAACTAGCTCCATACTGCGAATGAAATAACCACTTCTAGTCTAAGTAGCGCCGCAAATGGTCCCCACAGAATGGGTGCCATTGCCATTATGCGGGGTTAGGGGCGGGGTGTCAAAACGATGCCAGGCAGCCGTTTAGTTAGAACATGCGCATACCGGGTTTTTGGCACTTGTTTGGGTAGACATTTGGTTTTTTCGTTCGCTGGTCTGGCTGGTAGTCAGCACAATAAGATTCTTGTGTAATAGGTACCTACTGGACATCTATATATTTAATAGATTATACTTAATAATAAATGCTTAATTACCTTACCTACATAGATAACATCCGAGACTCGGACCCAAATATTCAGTATTCACACATAAATATTTGCCCTTACCGGGAATCAAACCCCAGGACCATCAAATTCGTAGGCGGGGCACTACTGACTATTTATTTATTTTATTCATAACATAGAAAGCTTACCCCCTTATGACATTTACCTGAATATTGCGTTAAATATCTATCTAATAATATTCGCCTAACTCTAACTTAAAACTTAAATACCTAATTTGAATGCATCTTTAACTTTATTTTTAAACGAGGGTAACCGTAACCTACTAGTGTGAGCCGGTAGTGAAATTGTGTGAATGGCTAGAAGGACTACGACAAAATCATTCTTACACACTAATGGCCTGTATTCACTTTGATTAGTGATTAGTGCGAGTTCATACAAAAGCTACTCATAATGTATAGTGCCTAACTATGATCTAACTCATAGCATAAGGGAAATCAATCAAGATTATAAAATAAAAGTGGTTGTGGTGTGGTAAAACTATTGAAAAAAGAAGGGGAAATAGCACTAACTACTACACTAATATTGGGGCACCTGATACGACATGACAATTACATAAAAACTAAAATTAAAGGAAAGATAGAAGAAAGGAGAGGCAGGGGAAGAAAAAGACGTGAGTTTATGGACCAAGCTAAAGAGAAAGTTAATGTAATGTCGTACCAAGAGCTCAAAACAGTGGCAGAGAGAAGAACAGAGTGGCGACTACTCCACCGACAAGAGCCCGGCTCTTAAGTTTATGATGATGATACATAAAAATAATCTTAAGAAATTAACCCTAACTTAAGCCAATGTACCTATATGCAGTTCTTACAATAAACTGGCCGGAAAAATACAGCTTTTGAAATATATTACCTACCTAGAGGTTGTAAAGAATGTTGACTTAGGTTTTACATCTGTAAAATACCCAGGACGAGTGCCATATACGAAGACCCACGAAACGAGGTTTTCTTATCACCAAAAGTCTTCCACGAAATTACCAAGAAATGTTTTCTTTCATAGACTTGATCAGTGAATTGCCTTTATGTAAGACATGGCCATGAAAAGGGAAGAACGCAATTGCAAAAGTAGGACAAAGATAAATAAAAACACAATCATCAATTAAAATAAACGCCGACAATTTACCAATTTAGGTACCCCACATCAATTTTGCTGTTAGAGTCACTTAGTACTGAAAACGATACGCAACAACAGTTTAGGACCACTGGAATCAAGATTAACACAGGCAAGCGCGCTATTAGATGTTAGGTAATTGATGACAGCAACATCCATCTCTGAGCTATAAATAGACACAATATCAAGGGCAAACGACAATCGAAAACCAATAACGAAACGCGATTAAAAATTTAGAAAAACCGTTAAAAATCCTCCAATCCGGCGGAGCTGCATTCGAAAAACGAAGGGTTAGCATCGAAACATATGTTTTTTGGAAATTCTAAATTTGAATTAGAACGCCTTTAGGTGCAATAAAAGACAACCGACGGTAACTACTTGAAAATGGAAGATTTACCTTCTAAATCACATTGTTTGCCAGCAGTGCAGCTGTAGATTGTGTTAGAACTTTAGATTTTATGACGTCAAACGGTGTAGCGGAGGGTTCGCCTTTTCACTGACTGGATGTATTTGACAGATGTCACGCTCAGCGCATGTGTAGGGTGCGGCGCATGCGTGGAACGATCAGGGTGAGAGTAAAATTAATTTTATTTTGCGGAAGCGGTCTGGAGTGGCGTGGGTGTAGCTCAATATGCGCTGTTCACGCAACTTGAGGGAATGCCGTAAGTAACTCTAAAGCGAATGGAGATACGACTTCTTGGTATGGTAAACTTGTTCTGCGTCACAGGACGTGGGTGGCAAGTGCAACACGTTGCAGCGGAAAATGCGATTTGCTTCACTAGATAATTGCGTTTATAGAATAACTTAATAGGGGATATTTCGGGCGCTGCCATTTATGAAAAATCGATTCAAATATTGCTTACATAGAAACGGAGAGCTGTTCGTACAACGACAAACACAAGAGTGATGGCCGATGGGTAGGTGTGGTTCATGAGAGGATATATTATGGATTTGTGTGGGACAAATTTGATTTTTATCCTACGTTACCTATGGTAATAGAGTAGGTATACCGTCCATAGTATATTTAAAGCGGCGGCAACGGACATCCATAAGTTAATGCAAAAAAACATGTACATACTATCGTTGAAAATACCTATAGTTACGATTCGTAACGATTTCTATCAGTTTTTGCAGTAGGAGGTAAATGTATTTTCCACCTTCTAAAAGAGAAGGTAAAGGTTCTCGTGAACGTAGCAGCATTTTATTTTATCTTAACCAGATAGGAAAGTTTGTACAGCGGAGTTCAAATATTGTGATACGACTTACTGTATTGACTGTCCATAATTGACCCGTTTATTGCATGCGTCGATTAAGAAACTTTCTATTGGAAAATTCACTGTATTCTATAAGTGAATTTTTTGACATAACCGCATCATTTTTATTTATTGTTTTTGATATAATTAAATTATTGTAATATTATGTACTGACTATCCTTTTAGGTGAACTTTGATAACTATGACATAAATTTAAATCAAGTGGACATAGTTATATTTCAATTGAAAGCTATTATTCTTCTAATTATTTTTATTGAATGTTATAGTATGTTATTGACGATCACAATAGGGATTCTTTGAAATTGACATTTAATTTATAATGTTATCTTATATTGTGAGTAAATGAATCTGAATCTGTCTGAATATTTTACTCAATAGGTACCGCCGTCCTACCCGCTGGTAAGCAGACACTGTAGCCTATGGACCATTGCGACTGTAGAGGAGCCACAAGATCGTTTCCGACCCTCTATGTAATTGAGGATTCGTTGTGCCGACTGCTAGAAACAAATTCAGGCTCCTCATTCTCAACACACCGTATCCATAGAGCTCTGACACCTTACACACTATAAGGAATAATAAATAATGGTTATTTAATAGACAAACTACATACACAAAAACATGACAAGGCAAAGCGGCCGTAAATATAACTGGAGGCGACCGGATGGGTCGGAAAGAATTACGCATTGACAAAAGAAAGCGTCGACTTCTCCGTGTGATTCACTCGGTTCACTCCACATTACTTACCCAAGCTTTTATCTATGAACAATATCTTTCATACGATTTTATATAGATGTCGAACAATCAGAACAAAGTTCCTCCAGCCTAAATTAACTAACGAAGGAGCGGGATATTGACGTTTTCAATAGCAACATCACCACTATAAGACGGATTTTAACAGACGAGTTTTTTAAGTGAGCGAGTCAGCATGTTACTGTAACGGTTGACTTATATCACTTAATAAATAATACGTTTTCTTTTTTTTCTTACATAGGTATTCATTGTATGGTTGTGGGTAATACGTTGTAAAATTTAGTGCTAACCACCAATTGTTTATTAACCTGTTGCTACTGGTGGGAACCTTTAATTTGCTTTCTGTTACTTAAGTTATATAACTAGCTTATATTATTATTTTAAATTGTTAGCTGTTGGTTCTCCGAATAATAAATAAATAAATATATTTAAAAATAATAAATTTATTTTTCTCGTTTCCAAGTGATTATTGAGTTACCTATTTCAGTTTCAGATTAAAATATACTGACCACTTGGATTACTCAACCTGTATATCGGACACATAATATTTAAAATTTCGAAGTAAAACACGTCACATCTAAAAGACAATTTGAATTTTACCGACTCCCATTCGGACTTACAACCGCACCATTTGCTACTACCTGCCTAAGAATGTAATAAACAAATCGTTGACATCAGGATCGAACCGGACAATCTAAACTAATATTATAAAGTTAAAGTGTGTCTACATGTCTAATCTAGGTAGGTACGTTTGTGTGTATGGTAGTCAAAACATAACTCATAAGGTATTTTTATCTACGTATACTTCCTTGTTCCATATTAGAATTGCAACGGCCGAATTCGGTTACTTTCTTCGTTTATCTAGGATATCTGGGGCAAATATATATATTATAATCATGGTTAGTCATGGTTTAAATCAGATAACAAAGGAATTAGATATTGACATATTTAATTGTAAAATCCCATTTGTGAGGCGAGATATCGAGGCGAGGTATTTTCATTAAGTGCTCTGTGCTCATGCTACCTCTTATCATCATACGAATTTAATTTTGCTTAGGCGCAATTGGCGTATTATTTCATAGTTATTGATAGCAGTGTATCATCATTTAGTAATTTCCTTTATTCCTTTCCTTTATTCTTGTTCTGTTTGCTCGTGTAATTTTGTATGAGTAAGTTCACACTTTGTTAAGTATTCTCATATTCTAGCGTTATGTATGAGATCCTGTAATTGGCTTTTTTGTTAATATTCATGTTAGTTATGTTTTATAGCTATTGGATCTCCTTAAAATAAATAAGCAAAAAACATATTTTTCAAGAAATCCCTTGAATGATTACCTCAACGTTGTCTAAAAATAAGTATTATTTGATTTGATTTTCTGGTAACCGTTAAACTATGTCAGATGAAATTTTATATAAAGATAGATGGAGTCCAACAGTCAGCATGATAATTGATAACCAATAGAGAGATCTCCCGGATAAGAACATAGTTTTGTTGTATTTTATTAGTCAAGTAACACGTAAGCGAGTAAAATGGGCGATAAACTTCCAGTTTCACCCGCTTGGAATTGCAATTAACATTTTCTACGCAAACAGAGCCACGGGGACAACTAGTTCATTATAAAATTGACCTTCTGAGATAACCTGTTCGTATATACATATACGACAAACATAGGATACATATGATTACGCACGGGTCATCTTAATAGTGATTATTCGTTGAGACGCGCGGCCGACTCGAGACGTGTACACAATGTTGAAAATTGTTGTTTTGTTTGCGCTCAGTGCGGTAAGTCAACAATTGAATAATTTTTATGTTAGGGTGTGGTATTTCATAGTATAACCCGTTAGGGATTACCCTATATTTTGTAGGTTGTACATCAGTACACATATTAATGTGTACTGATGTACAACCTACAAAATATATTATGGCAAAGATTTATCGAAATTCGGTAGATTTTGCATGAAAGACTAAAAAGCGTCCTAACATTCTCAAAAACTTACGCTTTCATAATAATATTAGTTTAGTACCTAGGATAAGTGTGCTTCTAACTAGATATTTATCTAAGTAATAGGTTAATTACTACTACATAATATGAAGCGCAATAAATATCATTCTTATGAAAACAATTATATTTACCGGCTTTAAAAAAAGGAGGATGTTCTATGATCCACTGATTTTTTTTATTTAATCTAATATTAATCGAATACTCTGTCAATTGTAGACCTATTTTCAAAATTCTCTTTTTATTCGAAAGGGTATACTCCTGAGTAATCCCATTGTTACCAAGTCAGGATCTGAAGATGGGATCCCAGGGAAATTAAGGGCAACCCTCAAATTGTATAGGCACGCCACGCGTGTAGTGATTTCGGTTTTTTTACAACAACTCGTGTATTTACCCTTGGAAATCGCAAGTTTGGGAACTGACTATGATGACTTATGTCACTCCTCAATGGCGTAAGTGCGACGAAACTCCTCAAATATTATCGGCCCACATATAGCAACTTGGGTTGTTTTCTCTAATAATCAATGAATTGCTCTCGGAAAGCAGTTCATGTGGTAAAGTGGAAAGAAAATGTGGAAATGTTCATGTGTGTGGCTTGGCGAAGTACTGGATTGAAATCGGTTTAAACTTTGTTTGGAAAGTAAATTATTGTGTCATCGTCACTGTAGTTAGATATAGTGTATTGACTTTGTTTTATCTATTCTAGCACCTTTTGTATTTTTACCCGATGAGAACATACGTTACATGTATACAGTATACATACATACTATGTTATTAGGTACATAGATACATTAATTTGTTTTCAGCTATGCCAAGCCGACCTTCCCGTGACTCCTCCTCCGGTGAAATGTGGATATATGCCTATAAAAGTAAGTCAACAAAGCAAAACTTTTTCGCACATGTTATTCAGAAAAGATTTATTGTTGCCCTCAAATAAAGTATCAAAGTTGTACCTTTCTTCCCTGTGTTTTCTATTCAGAAAAGACTCATTGTAATGCCGCCAAATGAGGGATTTCAATTTACCTCATAAGACTGTGTGAAAAGCTGTAGGTATGTGCCAATCAATATGAAAATTATTTCCATCTTGGGCGTAAACACTTGAATCCTACGCTACGCTCAGGATTCTATTGTAGAATCTTTCCCTTCATTCAAGATTGAATGAACCGCCCTCGCCGTAAATACTATAATAACGTAACTAAAACCATTTCAGATCCTCGGATGCATCGGAAGCCCAAATCTGGTGACCAGGGATGTGACCGCGCAGTGTACCTCCAAGTCAAATGAGGTTGCGATTCTAGTTTTTTTGCTATTACAATTTAAGGTGGCTTTCAGAACAAACGAACAGCCTGATGAAATGAATGTAGCTTAGATGCTCAGAATTCTCGAATTATGTTTAGTTTTTTTGCGACCGAGCACAATCTGCCACCGAGCTTTCTTTCTTATTCTGTTTAGATCTATCAGATTCTAATTAATTATAAGAATTGACGACGTGATCCGTTTTACGAAACTACAACTTACGATTGAACAAGTCTACACTAGCAGCACTGTCGCTTGACTAATGGCCGCGGAGTAAAACATATTTATATCTCGTTCTACCGCATAGCCGCGTCCTGTATGATGGGTCAGGATGGGCCATTGTGTGGAGCGGCCATAATAACGACTGACCATTCGACCTGTGTTGCATGGTTAAATAAATAAAATATGTAGGATTATTAAACCCAAATTTAAATGATGTAGGTAGGTAAGTATAAAGCGCAACAAACGATAAAATATCTCACAGCAACTTGCTATAGTTATAATGAAAGGTACCATGTATTGCTGGCTCATTCCAACTAGCGAGTTGTTGTGACAAATTGCTAGGTGTGTTATTGCCAATAAATGAAATAAGTTTGTATGTCCATAGTGCGAGAAGATGAAGTGCATCTTTAAGAAGTCTGATTGGATGAACGGAGACGCCGTTGATCACGCCAAGTTGAACGCCTACTTCGAGCAATTCGCGAAGGACCACCCCGCGTGGACGCCGGCCGTCAACCAACTCAAGGTACAACAGAATATCACTTAGGGAGGTCACACAAGGTGACTTTTTGCAGCGATGCAGTCGCCAAAAGGCCGCGATGGTCATATACCTTCGCAAACACGTAAATACGATTACGCATCGCTACTATCGCGATACAGAATCGCTACAATCGCAATACAGTCGTCGTCAGTCGTGGGCTCCTGCCCCTATTTTTCCTATTTAGATACCCGATATACTGAATAAGTACAGTCGCGCGTTTGCATCGATGCAGAAGCGATTCTGAATTAAAACAGCGCGACTGCATCGCGACAGCCAAGCGCTTGTATCACTACTGCATCGCTTTTGTCGTGCGTTGCGACAAGGGGCCACATGCCGCGATGCAGTCGTCGTGCGTTCACGAAACGCGCGACTGTATCGCCGCAAAAAGTCCCCGTGTGCGGCCTCCGTTAATCGTTATATCACTATTTGCAGGGGAGATATCGATGTATGTATGTAAGTAAATACTTTCATAGTCATAGTCATAGTGATATCATTTATTGCATCCATTGCTGTACAGTTACAGTTAGTAATAGGTACATATGTTCCATATGGGCCCTGTTAGGGCGTAGCAATTTAATAAATAGGTGTTAAATTATAATATAGAAGCGATATTCGATGTCAATTCGTTTTTATTGTACACAAGAATACTTCATTAAATCACGTTAAATCGGCGGCAAAGGTGATGCTGAGTATTTTCGTTTCGCCGAAGTCATTTGCCAATGTTTTATTAGTCCAAAAGCATTTCTTCTGATAGCAGTCTTTATAATTGACTATTCTAAACTTAAGAACATAGATATCCGAATCTGTGTAGTCCGAATGTGTTTTCAAACGCATATTATTTCGTATATTTCGGTTGGATATTCACTCTTACTCAGCCTCGTCCCTCAAAACCGGAAATAGTTAATTTGTTATACAAGGGTGCAAAGTTGTATTTTACCCGCGAGTGTGGAATTAAAACACGAGCAAGCGAAAGGGTGCTATAGTTGAACCACGAGCGAAGCGAGTGGTTCTAAAATAGAATCATGAGCGTAGCGAGTGTTTCAACACACGAGAGGTAAAATACATTTGCACCCGTGTGTCACTGTAGCGAGGAAAGTGGAACATGCAATACAACTTTATTTTATTTAAATAATAATAATTTTTATTTTTTTACAATAATAACGTTTAGTAATATCAAGTAGAATTTTGGTCAAGTGCGAGTCGGATTTTAGTTTTTTCCATACATTTTGAGACCCAGCGCCTGATGAAGGAAATAAGCAATTTTTTAAAGTTCTTAAATATTTATTTTATTATATTTTTTTAGTATTTGTTGTTATAGCGGCAACAGAAATACATCATCTGTGTTTTTTTTTGTATTATGAGGGTTTTGCGTTTTGTTATCTGTCAAAAGATACTTAAACTTAAACACGCTCCAAGGTAAAATCACTTTCCCCACTAGTGGATAAAATGCGTTTTTGCCCACTGGTTTTAAAGGATAAAAGACGGCTTTCCGAGGCAGTGAGGGGAAACAAACTATTCTTCCCTGAAATAAGACTAGTTAAACTAGCTAAATCGATTTCGCTCAGTTTCTCAGGTAGGTACCCACTTTTTATAATTTAATTTCCACCACAACTTTCTTCACTGCATTTATATTCCACACGCAAATAACTTGGCCTAATTACTTGAACATTTTGTCCGGTTTCCCAGACGGAGAAAAGTTGGCTAAGCAAGTTTAAATTGCCTGTTTCAAGTGCTTCTATGTATTTTGTTTATTTTGTTTACTAGGCCTCTTGCTTGGCGGGGAACCTGCCGACACAGGGCACGTACCTCAACTGTCCAGCATATGACATCATGCACTGCGTTCTAACTGTGTTCTTCAGGGTAAGACATTTGATTAAGACTAGGTAAAACACTCAAGTAAAAATATATTTATTTCATTCTTTCTTTAAAGCTCTTCTTGTACTATCGACAACACAGCTAACTGACCATCGGTGCACCTTAAGTGCATTGTAATAAGGTTCTATATAAACACAGGATGGTCAGTTAACAGTGTTGTCGTGTGTATATTGTTGTGACGGTTTCGAATAGGCATTTTGTGTGTTTAGTTTGTGTTACGAATACCTATGTAATGTCTATTCCAACAGATGGTAACATAACATAAACATTATTTTAATTATCTTGACAAATTCTGAACAGGTTTGTGTGTCATTCCCAGTGGTTTGTCTGGCGAGGCCTGTCCCGTAGAAGCCAGATTCCAACGAAGTTACCAAAATCAACCAAATATGAAGCTTATTGTTTAACAAGTATTAAGACAGAGGCGCTATATCTTAAATATGTTTTAGTAAGACTGACATTCGATTCTCATTTAGCAATTGCCGGCCTATGCTCAGAATTGGGAGGGTTGAACAAGTGGTGAGAGGCCTTTGCCCACCATTCGGACACTACATCAGGCTCATAACCATAATAGTCATAATAATTATAGGTACCTACCTTATTTTTTTACATTGGGGAAATGCGTCTACGCATCCCGTCCTATCCGGGGAGACAGGACAGTTAGTTATGACGGACTAACCGAAACTGGACTACCGTCTACTTAGTTACTCGTTTTAGTCTTTTGGACGCCAAGAACTCCTAAAGGAGTTGTGTTGTCGTGCGCTGTCGAAATCACCTTCATGCAACCTTATTACAAATAAATAAGGTTCAATTAACACTTTAATGGAAAATTATATTTATTGTATCGTCAACAGAGCGCCCAACCCTCGCAATGGTCGACCTCTGAAGAGTGCGTCTACCCTCGCCAGTTCGCTGCAGCCTGCCCCATTTGCCCTGAAGACTGTTTTGCGGCAGCCATCCCTTACGGCTCCTGCAATGCCTGCAGACTTTTACCCACTACCCCCTAAACAATATAGTTTTAAGGAATAATTTTAGTGACAAAAATATCAGTAGAATCCGGATGTAGCAGGCAAGGTAGGACCAGGTGAAATTATACCGTGCTAACAAAACGGACTGTGCATTGTATTAAAACTATTTGGTACCTAATGTTAGTTATTTTAATCGTAATAAAACTTAAGAAATTTACTTTAAAAACAAAGTTTTAACCGACTTCAATTTAGTACCCCGCCAAGCCACGAGAGCATATGCCACATTTCTTTTCCAATTTACCACATGAACTGATTTCCGAGAGGGATTAGGGAAAAAAACCGAATCGATGTATGTGGGCCGATAATATTTGAGGACTTCCGTCGATTCCACAAGGATCACCTTTGGCACTTCATTAGTTGCTATTTCAACGGAATTTTATCAGAATCTGTGACGTACTTTTGTACTTTTAAGTAGGTACATAATTGAGGAATTCCATAAGTCATCTGTGGTCTTCATCATCAATTCCACTCCACCAAATTTATGATTTCCGGGTGTAAATACACGAGATATAATAGAAAATACCAAAATCACTACACGCGTGGAAGCATATACTTACAAACAAAAAAATAATTTACGAATCCGCTCATAAATAGCTAAACTAAAAGTTCTGAGGTAACAAACATTGAAAAAAATATAACCGAATTGAGAACTTCCTCCTTTTTTTGAAGTCGGTAAAAAATAGGAGGGGTTTTTGGGCGACGAACAATATTGATTAATACGTTAATACTTAATGTTTTATGCTATGCTATAGATGCAATTTCAATGATATTGCTAAAAGTAAATTCCTTTTTAACTCATTGTGCGCCTCCAAAATATTATAAGATTTCCACAATAAACAACACATTTCGTTTCAGTATGTCTTTTATTTCATGATTAATCATAAGCCCACTGTGCAGGACAACACTGTTTTATTGATATTGAACACTGACTTAGAATAACCTGATTATCATAATACCAGAACCTACTCTTTATGGACAGCAAAGGACACTAATCTCTAAACCTTTCGAATGCCAATGACGCCTAAATGAGTCGTGTGCTTGTCGTGCTTACAGGATCAGCAGTTCTATCACATCTGATGCGACGAAATAATCTACTCTTCTCTTTCTTAATAGCGCGGTGCGAGTGAATTAGAATTCGCTGGGTCACGCCCGACGCGACTTAGTAGCAAGATGTGCTATCCCACGAACAACTAATCACAAACACTGCATAAAAATGAAATACAGGCAATTCTAGAAAGAAAATAGCGACGTACAGTAAGGAAATAAAGTGGTCTAGGTACTTACGGTCCACCACTTCGACTATTACTTATTCGTACACTGAGTTCAAAAGCTGTAGACTACTTTCTTGTCTTACTGTACGCGTTTATAACTATGATAGTACAGTCAGCATCAAAAGTAGCTGCGCAATCGAAGACGTCAAAAGCTCTTATTCCCTTTTGATAAGACTTTTGATGTCTTCGTTTGCGCAGTTACTTTTGATGCTGACTGTACGCACCTGTGCACGATCGCTGACCACTATAAGCGTTATTGGCAATTACAGGTTAACAGGGTTACATTTAGGTCTATAGAGAATACGTATAATGCGCGAGAGTTCAGAAAAGTTAAACTTAAGTATGTCAGTCGATTTATCGTTGTGGTCATAAATAAGTTCATAACACAAACCAAAACATGTAGGTACTTGTTGCGTTCTTTTTCTGACGTATTAGTGCGAGGGTGACGGATGTTTCATCCCCTCTACGATGGCTACGATAAAGGACACGAATAAGTCCATCAAAAGGCTGCTATAGACATGTTTAAAGACCTTTTAGAAGTGACATATTGGTCTCCAAATGTCACGTAACCTAACCTCTAACCACTCGCGCATTGTACCTAATGTAAATGCATATTGTAATATCTTATTGTCTAAAGAAATCGTCACGTACTTAAGCTCAACATTGTACCTTATTCCTTTATATTTTCACATGAAAATGATCTACGATTTTAAGCCAAAAATAGCTTAGGTACCGCCACAAGCATCCAAGTATGAAGCCGAAGTATTTGCAAGTTCATGTTCGCTTACTTTATAAGTACCATAATGGTGGTAAACATACGGACAGTCTGACTGTAAGCGGACACCTTAGCAACGCTAGAGGAGCCTTATGAGCATTGGCGATTCTTTATTGATTTATTTCGAGATCATTATAGGCAAGCTTTAGGCAACTTGTTTTCCTTAGGCTTGAAACTTTGCTAAGATATAAATCTAATAATGCATTGGCCTTCAGATTCTACAGCTCTACACAGCGACACGAGTAGGTATAACTATGGAATATGGATAGTATAGTGCACTGACCTCCATTTCTACAAGTTTTTTATTAGGGCTCTTACAGACGAGCGACAGCACGCCAGCGACCGCCCGAGTCAGCAATCGGCGATCACCGGCGACGGTCGCCGATGATCGCCGATTGCTGTCGTGGGCGGTCGATGGCGTGCTGTCGCTCGTCTGTAAGGGCCCTTACCTTACATGTTTCAAATTCTGCACCTCCATAATAGTGGAACGCAATAACACCCCTTAATAATTATGGAGATGATAAAAAGGCTGTCCGGACAGTTAGATCCCTAATATCACATTTATTACACATTATATTGAGTTCAGAAATTGGCATCCACTAGGATTCATTGACATATTAACCCTTTAGAACATCGAAATACTCTAAAATGAAGATCATATTTCATTGAAATGCCGCAATGCTTTAAAGAGGATTCGCATATGTGCAGTCCGCCAAGAAAGTGAACTACTTTTGAACCTTAATGTACCATTTTTTAACCCATTCGCCGCGACTTGAACTCAAGTTCGTCACTGTTCACCTAAAGCTGCGTACGAATTTGAGAGGCTCAGCCTGAGGCATGCTCGCCCCGCGCGGCGCGCTGCTCGCGAGCCAAATTGTTGCACATAAACATGCGCGGGCGAGGCAGCGTGCTCGCGGCGAGCCGACGTTGTGCGTCGTTCAAAATGGCGCCGGACACGATGATAGCCGCGGCTGCTTTTATCATATTTCACAGAATTATAGTAATAAATTTACGAACTAACTCGATTACACATACACGGGTAGTACACTTGCTCAAATTCATACGCGCCTTCCCCACAAACAAGTCAGAACGTGTCGCTCTGCCTGCGGCAAGCTCAGATACACGTCCAAATTACGCGAGGCACGCACACTGAGGCGCCTTAGAGCACGGGCAAAAGACCGCCTCTAGACGGCTCGCCGCGCGCCGCTCGCGGGCTGCTCACGCACTGCGCGTGAGCGCGTACGAATTTGAGCGAAATAGGTGAGCCGTGCGTGCCTCAACCCGAGGCTGCTCTGATTCGTACGCAGCTTAAAATCGAAAAGTGATAGACCACTTTCTTGGTACTGTGCACTTTGGTACCAACACTCATATCTATAGATTAGCAAACTGTAATTGATAGATCCAGCCAATAGATCCTAATGAATACAGGCCATTTAGACTATTTAACAGCTAAACACTTAGAAATCATAAGATGCCTAAGTCATAAGCATAATATTGTCAAGTCATATCGGTACCTGACGCTGCTGGCAGCGACCTTTGCCAAACTCTAAGATTCCTATCAGTATACTAGGCTTTGAAATTGTAGTCATCTCCGCGGGCGTAAGAGACTTAGGTACCAATTTAACACATTATGGCTGTAAATAGGACATCCGTCACCTTCTCACAAGTATGCGATTGTTAGAGTGACGGATCCACAACGGTAAGTGATAAAATTATTCGACATTTTCATACATTTCTAATGAATATAATGATACATTTTCCGCTATGCATTTCATCTTGGCATGATTAACACTCTGTCATCCACTTTACCCGCACTTTTTTCATAACGTTTTTAATTAAATGTCATGTGATTGTCTGTGATGTCCATATTTTTTATGCTTTAGGTTTCCGGAATGATCCTATCCTTCCCCAAAAACCGTCAAAATCATACCGAACATTCTCCTCGTGTGTAAATATGTCAACAAATTGCTCTAACAGCAAGGAGTAGCCATGATTTTTTAAAAAAAGTTTTGAAATAGCAACCATCTTAGGCCCACAAAAACCAACATTGAAATTACGACTTTATGTATCAGCGATTTAAACTGCTACCTGGATTGGATCCCGTTACACTAAAATACATCAATTGTACAAAACAGATTCATTGGAATGTGGATGAATGTAACGCAAAGTCGAAGTTTCTATGAAATTTAATACATTAATTATTCTGTAAAGTAGTTTTATCTTGAAGACAATCGATACTTGAGGCAGCTGATTCGAATATATATAGCAAGCTCGTAAGACAAGGTTGAACTATTGGATATCTTACCTAAACACAATATACATAGTCCTTATCTCAAATAGTACATTTACCAGCAGTTTGTAATAAAAGACTTTATTTGAATAGAGTCAAGATTGAGAGTCGAGTGAATTTTCATAATATTACTACAGGAATTGTATCTCATCTTTACTCAACTATTCATATTTTTTAAAAGCTATTCCATAACTGACAGTCAAGTTAATCTCAAGGGATAGACATTCTATATAATACAACATCAAAAAATAAGATATCTATCTATAGGTACTATATCACAATAAAGACGGTAGTCTACTGGTGACTGTGCCATATTTGTAAATTTAGTAATCATAACTAGATAAAGTATACATTTTCTACTCTATAAAACGCAACGCCAAAGCTCTACCGTTTAATTTGGATTGGTTTATGGATGTTAGGCGGTGCGGGAGCGGTAAATCTATGTGACGTTAGAGGTCAACCTAGCGCCATAGGCCTTTAAACTAACAAAAAAGTGTATGGAATGCGAACTATATAAGGGTAAAAAAAACCAGCAATATTGTGGCACATGTCACCAACAGACCCAAAAACAATCATTCACGCAGACTCATGTTGAAGAAATCCTGCTTCAGCACTGGCAATGACTCCTCATCCCTCATCCGAGGAGGCACGATATTATCAAAATGTGGATACTTCGGGTGCCACCAGTCAAAGACAAATATGGTTACTACAGTGTCAATAACCATGGTTTGCTCCGGAACAAGATTCCGGGATATGTTGTAGGCGCTTGTGCTGAAACCGAGGGTGATACGGTGGTGTCTGAATCCAGGGGAAAGAACCACGGCTAATGAGCTCAGCGTCATGCCCAGGATTGGTGGGACTTCGTGGAAACCGGTACAGGTTACCTGAAAATGGAGAAGTAGGTAGAAGAATGGAGAAGACCATTTTGCATCTTTACGACTTCAACAAGCAATTATAGAGGTTTATAGATAACGACTTCAACAAGCAATTATAGAGGTTTATAGATAAAGCCAAAGTCTACAAATAAAATAAGAACAAGACATAAAAAACATGAACTTATCTTTAATGTTTATTTGCTGATGATTTCATGAAATTTAATTTCTTATAATATATAAATTGAATAGATTATTTATATTTAAGTAAAAAAGTGAAAGTAGTTTTTTAGGAAATAAGCGTAAATCATAAATTGTATTATGTACTTATCAAAAAACGGAAACGGAGTTAATACATGGTGCCCCAGATAAATCAAAATAATTTTAACAGCATGATCCTGAAGCTTTATAACCTAGGATAAGATAAGAGAAAGCCCTAAAGAGTAAAAAAAAATACCCAACCACCAGTAATGTATGAAAATAAATTGAAAAGTGAACCGCCTTCCGGGGCACCAGGTATAAGCAGTTATCATATATGTTTTCAGGGCACCAGGTATAAGCAGTTATCATATATGTTTTGCAATGATGAAGATGAAGAATATAAATAGTTTAAACTAAGTTGCATTTTGTTGTTGTTTAATATTCATATACACCACACTAAGGCCATATGACAACTGCCTAAGAACAAAAAGCGTTATAAAATGGTTCATTAACTGTTTTTGTAGTTATTTGGTCCTGGTAAGCCAGACAATGAACAAACAGGAAAAGTGAGTTACTCAGAAAAATGATAAGCATGTAGATGAGATGGCCAACATAAAATGGGTTTACCATTGCCACAAAAACATATAGTGTATTTAAGGCAACAATAAATAGTTAACTAGCCCAAAAGTAAAATTTTGCCAAAATAAATAAGCCTTTTCTGACCTTACCTGTAACACTTGACAATCTTGTTCCGGGTTGGCATCAATCTTCCCCAGCTCCTCTAGCATGTTGCCGTTGTCGCCCGGTGGCCGCTGCACCGGCAGCTTCTTAAACTTGAAGTACACAAGCCAGTATATAGGCCCTTTATTGTACCAAACATTCACACATCGATGTTTAATCAGACGATGCGGCATACTATCCTGTACGGAATCCAGCTCAACCTTGTGCACAAAGACACTGTAAGTATGATACAAAGCACGTATTACCCTCTGCCGTAATCCATACACTTTGAAACTATTCTCAATCCTTAGTCTTTGTGGTAGACGAGGATGATTCTGGCAGTAGCGCTTGTACAATTTACGCCAGAATGACTCTCGTAGTGTACAGGAGTATGCAGCTTTGTTGATGCCAGCGAAGCTGCGAATCTGTTCTGGTTTGATGTATGCTGATATGAGATAAAATACAATCTCAGGGTACACTATACCTGGCCGGTTTTCAATGTCATCATCAACTTTTACGTTGTTCTTTTTCTTGTAAACCAGCCTTTTGCAGCCTTCTTCGTCTACCTCTTCGATCAGATCATAGTCGGCCATTTCGTCCCAAAGCATGTCTGCTGTTTCCGCCACGGCTGCTTTCTTCAGGCGTCTTACTGGTTTAGGCGCATTAGCGGAGTCGTTTAATGTGAAATCTGAAAGAACAGACCAAAGATCCTGTAATAGTAAATTTACGAACGGTTTGCAAATATTTAGACAACAAAGTAGTCACAACAGAAAGTCTAATAAGAAAAGTTACTTACTATTTATAATCCAAATATTTCAATACCTATGCAAAGAAGGGTGTCAATGTAAACACGTGTATCAATACAATAAAATTAGTAAGCGATTATAATTATTCTATAGTAGAGAAGAGTTTATATGTATATTATGTACCTGAATTTGTACACTTCCATGATCCTTTTTTCTTTGACATTGATTAAAAAGTGTTGTAGCACTAATCAAATTGATCTAGAAAACTGCGTAATCACAATAACTGTTAAATGTAGAGTGGCTAGAATGTACTGCTATTTAATTGATGTGATAGGTTGGGTTGAATGCTATGCTATGATATGAAGGAAGAAAATAATTATAAGCCCGCTCAACTTGTCTCCATTTTCGATTTGTCAATTTTGACATTGACTTTTCCTTATCTTATCGATTGCCATCGGGACCAACTCAAAACCATATCTTTATTAACATTGGTAACAATATATACATTTATACTGCTAAAAAATATGTCTTCCTTCTGTCTGAAACATAAATGAGCTGAAATAATATATAGTTAATATTTCGATCGTGCCTTGTAAATTGTAAATTCCTATAGCTATTTTAAACACATTTATGAAAAAAACCAATAAATAATCAGCGCTTGCCAGCATTTAGCAAAATAAAGAGGCGTTTACATAATCTACGTATTATAAAACAAGCTTTATTTATTCATAATTATTACTGAACTTTGATAATTTTTAAATTCCGGTTAGAGAATTTTGCGTTAAATGGAACGTAAGCAACAGCGCCCTCTGTACAAACTAAGCGGTGACTTAGTGACTTTGTCAAAGAGTTGTACATTTTCAGACCATGCAGAAAAAACATGTATTCATATTTATATTGCCAAGAAACTTACCAATTTTCGTCCAAATTCGGCCGACGCAACCGCAGCGCACGTCGATGTAACTAAGACAGACAGGCAACTACGGAACCCTACACTGCGCGTGGCCTGACACGCACTTGGCCGGTTTTTTAAAGCACCTTATGATATAAAATATTTTGTCCACAGCCACACAAGCTTTTAACTACAATTGTACAGATGTATTTTAATCAAAACTATTATAAAATTCAATTTTCTTTTGTTTTTTAATTAATTTGATCGTTCTTCAAGAAACAAGTGTGACTATATGAATGTATCCACCCGTGTAAATAAAAATAAATAAATAAATAAGTATTAGGGGACAATCTTACACAAATTGAACTATCTCCATGATTGTGTTTTGTTATTTAACAGATTTAAATACTTAAATACATAGAAAACATCCAATACTCAGAAACAAATATTCATGCTCTTGCTCATCACGCTAATATTTCCCCTTACCGGGTTTCGAACCTCCAGCTTCACAGGCTGCGTGACTACCCACTACCTAACCGGTCGTCAAACTGTAACATAAAGGGTCGAGTCTGCTATTCATCAGGAATCCCTGCCCCCCCGGGCTTCCCCTGGGATGCATGACTTAGTAAAAAATAAATATAATAATGAAACGGACTTACGTCGCCTACTGTATTTTATTTTACAATGCACTTTTTTTTTTTTTTGAACCTGACTGTTGCTATAATAGGACGAACCCAATATAGCGGTCGAATTGCGTGGTTGGAGGGTAGCCTGGGGAAAATCCAGGGGGAGCCTCCGGCACGACCACGCGGGAAGGTTTGTACACTGGAATACTCTACGAGTTTGCGCTCCAGTGAGATTGGTTGAACGGTATCAACCGAATCTGGGGTGTGAGTGGTGTCGAACTACTGGGAGTTTTATCGCTGGTTCGCTAAAACCTAGCCTAGCTGAGAAGAGTCCAGCAAGAAACTCAGCTAGGCCCGACTTGGGTCGGACTGACTCTACCCGGTATGCGGCGGTACCGGGACGAATAGGGACTGTATGTGTCTGTGTTGTCGCGATCTCGCGGTGGACGTCCCCGCCGGCGGGAATGCCGAAGTGTACGCGATGTGTTGGACGCCGAAAGCGCAGCGTTCCATCTTTCGATGGACGCTGTGATTTCGTCGTCCGGGTCCGTGAGTGTGTGCCTAGGACGCCGGACCGTGCGGCCCCTAATCAGTGAGCGCCGAGTAACGACAGAGGGGGGAGGGATGGGAATGTAATCAGCAGCCTTCCTAACTAACGGATTCCTATGGTGGGGAGCGTTCTCAAAATAACGTCTGGCAGCCTGCTTAAAGAAACCATACATGGTGCTAATCTCCATGTCGTGGTGCAGGCTGAGGTGCGATTGGTACCACGGGGCACCAGTCGCCCTACGGAGAAAACGATTCTGAATGACCTGAAGCGGCTTGAGTGATGACATAGGCACGTGAGCAAATGCTACACTTGCATATGTCATGATTGGACGAACACAAGTCTTGTAGAGTGTCAGCTTATTTCTAAGTGACATTTTACTAAACTTGTTGATCATCGGCCCAAGCCTTCCTAGTACGAACAACGCGCGGTTGCGAACCCTACGGATGTGGCTACGGAAAGTCAGTCTCCTGTCGAGGGTCACTCCAAGATATTTGGCCTCGTTGACCCAGGGGATGGGTCGGTCAAACAACTGGATCGGAGCCACCCGTCTTTCTGTACTAACGCAGTCAGACGGGTGGAAGACTATTGCAGTGCTTTTTTCCGGGTTGACTTCGATACGCCAAAGATTAAACCAACGACCTAGGTCGGTGATTGCCTCTTGGAGGTATCGCCGGATAGTAGCGTACTTACAATGGGTCGTAAAGAGCGCGGTGTCGTCCGCAAACAACCCCAGTTGCACCTTAGGGTGCCTGGGAATGTCGTTCGTGAACAACGAGTAGAGAGTGGGAGAGAGCACGGAGCCTTGCGGGACTCCGGCCCGGATGGGGTGTGGGTCCGAGTACGTTCCCTCCAATCGGTATCGAAAGCTTCGATCACTGAGAAAATCTCGTATGGTGAGTACGAGTCTGTCCGGTATACCGAGCTGGTATAACTTGTATACCAGCCCGTTATGCCAGACCTTATCGAAGGCTTTCGCCACGTCGAGAAAGATAGCACCGGTCTTGAGCCCCTGGAATCGAGAGAAACCGTCCAACACGTGCTCCGTGACGCGGTGCACCTGTTGGACGCATGAGTGTCCGGATCTAAAGCCGAACTGCTCGTCGATGAGGAGGTTATTCTCGGCCGTAAATCTGAGAATTCTCGAGAGTAGGATCCACTCATATAGCTTTCCAAGGGAGCTAAGTAAGCTGATCGGCCTATAAGAGGCAGGCGAGGTCCGGGGTTTACCGGGCTTCGCTATCCCTATGACCGTTGCACATTTCCACGCGGCTGGAAAGTGAGCATTGGTCAGCGCGGCATTGAAGATGCCAACCAAAAGGAGGAGGAGGGTTTCGGGGAGAAGTCTCAGGATGCGATTGGATACACCATCCGCACCCGGAGCCTTCCTAATACGGAGACGCCTGACATGGGCACTGACTTCCTCAACCGACACCGGTAAAATGGGTGAAGTTACGGGGAGATGCGATCTCCTGTCCACCTCGGAATCGACCCTTCTAATGTGGGCTTCGTCGGTGTGGAGGAGGTTGGGCGAACATTGGGACTCTAGGCTACTCGCAAGGCATTCGGCTTTCTCACTGTCCTCGAACGCGGGGGTTGAGTGATCCGGTCGATCCAAGGGAGGGATAGTCCAACAGGCATCGGATTTGAGAGATCTCGCTAGTTTCCAGTAAGCCAGATGACTAGGCGTTATCTCCCCCATCAGATCCCTGAACGAGTTCTCCCGAAATTCGGCAATTCGCTGTTTGGACTCGTTAGACAAGTCCCTCAGGATTTGCCGATTTTCGGCAGAAGGGTGGTTTGAATAGGTACGGATGGCGCGATTTTTCCTTGTTACCAACTCCCTCAGTTCCCTAGGTAGAGGTCGGTGTTGGATGTCCTCCGCCGACACCTCCCTTGAGGCCTCGCTTCGTACAGCGTTGAGGTAGTTGGTGAAAGAATCGATCGCTTGGTCTGTCTGTTCGGTTGTAGTTATATTGTCTGGGATGTCTCTAAGCAAGGGGGGATCTGTCTTTAAGAGACCTGTTTGCACCTTGTCCCAGTCCACGAGTGTCCTGGTACGAGGAGTACTATTGGGGTGAGGACCTAGTCTCAAGAGGACTGGCCTATGATCCGAGTCTAGTTCGTGTATCACTTCTATAGAACGCAGGGTTAACGCTACGTTCTTTAGCAGTGCTAAGTCGAGTATGTCAGGTCGGTGATCTACATTATGAGGGAAGTGAGTCGGTTCTAAGGGAGCAAGGAGATCGAAAGGGAGGCTATCGATCAAAAGGTGATGAAGCCGATTGCCGTTGGGATTGGTTGCTACGCAACCCCAGTTAGTATGCTTACTATTTAGGTCCCCGGCCACGATGACCGAAGGACCTAGGGAGGCTAGGGAGTTGAGGTCAGTCAAAAGTAAGTCTCGTTGAGGTGAAAGGTAGGTTGAAGCAATCGATATCGGGGGGTGACCCTCCATCGAGATGCGACAGACCGACACTTCCATATTTGTCAGGGGCGGGGGATTGAGTCTTATGCAATGCAAGTTACGTTTGTAGAAAATGAGCGTGCCCCCAAATGGCCTACCATCTTGCCTATCATCTCTAATCTGAGCGTATCCAGGGACGCGAAAGGCTCTAATGCTGGGACGATAAAAGGTCTCTTGGACCAGGAGTAAATCTACTGAGTGATCGCGAAGGAAGTTCATCACCTCGTCCTTCATACCTCTCAAGCCGTTGGCATTGTAAATGCCAATGGTAATCGAAGCAGGTTTAAGCTTTTGGGATGTACTATCCATACTAGTAGGCACCGTGAACCTGGATGCCGCTTGGTGCGGCGAGATACTGCGTCGTCGTTGCGAATATACGGGCAGTCAGGCCGCTCGCCACCTCCGGTGGGAGTACCTGAATTACCTGCATAAGCGCATAGAGGGGATCTATAGCGGGCCGGCCCGCTTGACTAGCGGCGGGCCCCCATGCAGAGGGGCCCGCCTGAGATTGGGGTGCAGAAGGCACCGGGCGGGGACCTGCGGCCGCAGAAGGCGGCGGGTTCCTAGGGGCACCTAGCCCTACAGCCGGAAGGGCGGGGTAGTGTTGCGGAGTGCTATGGGGAGCAGCACGGCCCGCGCCCAGCTTACGCCCAGAGGGAGGCGAGGACTTCGACTTTGCTCCGATGTCGCGACTCTTTGGGCGGCAAGGGCATCCCCCATAATTGGCAGTATGCCCATGGGGGAGCTTGCGAACCAAACAGTTGCAGCACCGTATGCCGTTCGGGTCCTTGCATCCTTTTGGGCGCTCGCAATCGCGAGTCGCGTGGTCCCCAGCGCACTTGACGCAACGGGGGGGAGAGTGACAGCCACGAGCGCCGTGGCCGAACCTCTGGCAATTATGGCACTGTGAGAGGTGGGTCCTCTTGTTGGGAGTCTCCACCCTCACAGCCATCTTGAGAACCTCCTTAAGGGAGTGAACTGCTTTACGCTGGTCCGGGTCGGTGACTACTAGTACGATATCGTACTTCCCTTTCTGCTTATTGTAGAGGCGATGAACCTCCCTGACGGCGATCCCCTTGCGTTTGAGATCCGCAGCTACCTCATCCTCCGGGATATCTTTGTGGATGCCCCGGAGGATGGCCCTGTAACCCTTCTCTTCGACGGTCAGCCTCCGGTTGTAGGCCATCGACAGCTCGTCGAAGAGACGGGTCAAGGCACGGTAGTCCTCGGGTCCCTGGACCGTGATGCGCATCCCTTCCAAGGGCGGCTTCAGAATCTCTGAGCCGACCACACGGATGCCACGCTGGCTGGCTATGGCCATGGCAGTGTGGTACCTATGTGTGTCGATCAGGACAC
The DNA here is from genome assembly GCA_947049275.1 of Epinotia bilunana. Classification (NCBI taxonomy): domain Eukaryota; kingdom Metazoa; phylum Arthropoda; class Insecta; order Lepidoptera; family Tortricidae; genus Epinotia; species Epinotia bilunana. Next base: position 1,354,617 of record OX346263.1, read on the forward strand.
ATGAGTCCGGCTTGTCCGGGTTTGCTAACGGAGTCGATCTGGGGGCCGAAGACCCGCCGTCCGTTGCCAAAGTGGCACTACTGGCCTGAGGGGCCTGCGCAGAAGGCGCGGGGGCGGCGGGAGTCCGAAGGGCTTTCTTCGCCGGCGAATGAGCCCTCGGAGACTTCGGCAACGCACGTTTTCCCTTACGGCTGCTGCCTACGGTAACCCATCCTGACGTGTCCATGTCGTCGTGGTCAGAATATAGGAGGTCGAGTGTCTCTTTGTCCGTTAGTAGGTCTCTGGAGGGACAGCGGGGGCGGGGGGAGCGGGGGTGTGGGACAACGCGTTCCTCTCGCAAGGAGGATCGCCCGCTAAGGGAGCGAGAACGCGACTGCCTCACATATGACTCCGCTGTGGGGAGGGCCTGAGGGGCCGGAGGGTTTGCTGGGGCAGACGCGGCTGCCTTTACTGCCTTATTTTTGCCCTGCTTGGGCGGTTTGGCCTTAGGGGCCTGGGACGGGGACAAGGGGATCGCAGCTGCCGCCGGCGGCGGTGGCGGTGGCGGTCCCATGATGGCCTTAGGGGCCTGGGCGGTCAGAATGGCCGTCGGAGTGGCCGGATGGGCCTGGTGGTGCGAGTCAGCGACCGCTGGGGTGGGAGCTCGCATGGGGGCCGCATGGGCCGGGTCTATGTCCTCGCCGTTGAGAGCCAACTTGAGCCGTTGATTCTCAGCGGCGAGGCGGTCGATTTCGGCCTGCATTGCCCGCATGGCTTCCTCCATCCTCGCGATCCTGTCTTGCATCTCCATCCTACTGGGTCGGTCGCCGCTAAAACTTTTCCTACGCCTAATGAGAACCGAAGGCTATCCTGATGTCGGTGTCGAGTCTTGTCCACTTGTCCGCCGTGTCAATGTCAACTATGTGTCCTAACACGAAGGGAAAGAGTCGGACTGATCGCAGTACTGGGCTTCGTGGTGGTATCCACCCCACACAGCGACTTCGTTGGCACCGTTAGGATCCGTCACTGTGCAGCCACTGCGAGCGTGGTCTTTCTAAGGGACAGAGACCCGGGTCTGACTTGAGAAAGTCTTAACTAACGGGTAGCCACAGAGTGTCTAGCCCACAGCTTCGAAAGACTGCGACCACTACGAGCGTGGATTTCCAGAGGGGCAGAGACACGCGGGTCGACTGGAGACTTAAGAAAGTCTTAACTAGCACACCCGATGCTTCCACGTGGTAATTGCGATAATCACCTCGCGGGGGAGCGATAAGAGCGAGCAGGTAGTCGGAGATGATATTCGGGCTACAACAACAATAGGGCAAGAGCGCACCGATAAGCACGACCTCACTCGACCGCTGCCGTAACCGGAATGACAATGCACTTGCTCTGAAAGTGCGCCTATATATGGGTCAACATGAACACGGAAAGTCCTTCATGCCCGCACGGCGGGGCGGGCTGAAGGGCGGCCGTGCAGGAATGGATTTCGGGATTTTAAGAACTATTGCCCGTCAAGGCACAGAATAAGTAATAATACAAGTACAGAAATTGCACTTCCTAGCAAAAACGGCGTTTAGGCATAAGAAACGTGCCTACTCTGTGCATATCTGTCTAACGTATAACTTGTATTCATTCACACACGGCACGTGTAGCGCTAGTCACGCCAAGAATACGTCAATGATGGCAAAAAATGTTCTAGCTCCCCAGATGTCGCTTAAGTAAAGTGAACCGATATTAATTTAGTACATGCTACTTCACATGTGTGTCACATAAAACTGATCAGCTACTTCTCTATTCTCTAATAAGTAGTTCGATTTACTTAACTTTTGAAATTTTAATTCGTAAGTTTTTTCACAAGTAAGTTCAAAAAGCATACGGTTTTATTAACATACTTACTCTGTTTAGTAGGTACTTTTTTAAAGAGCATATCTAGCTCAAAAACTTTGCGTTATCACCGCAAAAGTGTTCTTTACACAAAACTACGTGACTGCCATAATTTTTCTATGACTATACGTTTTTCTATATTGGAATTAGAAAGGTAGACATTATTTTGGTAAAGTGCTGCATATAGGTTAGGAAAGGATAGGATAGACAACGGACACACTTGTTAAATAAAAAATAATTATTACAAATTGTTGTACTTTAATATACCTTATGCTTTTTTTTTCGCTGTGGCCTTTTTTCGTTTTCATCGTGCTTTAAAACCTCGTAAATAATAAGACAAAAATAGATACGCGCGGTTCGTCGCGTTCAAGTCGGCGGCGGCGGCGGATCACAGCACGACGCACGTATGCTCGCTCGCGAGGTGCCGGCCTTGACTGACTGGCTGCCCGGGGCCTCGCGAGCGTTAGGTTTCTAACGCGCCCCGCCCCGCCCGCTGCAAGCCCCCTGGTCAAGGTTCCTTAGTTTCGTCACTGACACACTCAGTGACTTACCTACCCACTGATTGATGATCAACCTAATTCTAAGGTACTTCTAGCAAACCCACAAGCTCCAAATTTTAAGCTAAGCTAAAAATATTGCATTTTCAGTCACGTTAAATAGATATAAAAACTACATTAGTAAGTTTGGAATCTTATACAAATTGTATACGATTACAAAGTCACTTTAGCAGTTCCTTTACTGCAAATAGTAATAAGAAGGAAGGTACAGTGCACTATACAATGTATTTGCATATGATTAGTGTTAGAAACAGTGCACTATAAAAACTATACAAACGTTATTTGCGGTTGGTAAAGGAACATTTTCATACAAAGTCGATGGAAAAACATTATTCCCAGCTGCATTCATAATTTGTATTTATTGATAACACAATCACAATAACCTACAAAAATAATCCCATAAAAAATTTTTGATGAAAAATAGGCCAAGTCTCGAAACTCTTCCACCCTAAAAAGCTGTGAGAAATTTCGTAGAGCCAAGTCAGGCATTGTTATTAATCTTTATTTGCTTGCTAAATAAAATTCTGCAACTTGGGAATCACACAACTTTACTGCATTTATTAATTTTTGCATACCGTTTTCGGCTTATCGTCTACTTTTGGGACACATTGTATACTCATAGTTTTTAATACAACTTGATTTATTATATCTGTATAGTGTTTTTGAACATTTTTATCGCATATTGGTAAAATAAGTACGTAGACATGAACAAGATACCTACGTCTGTTTTCCTTGTTCTATACGAGGTGACACATCTATGTAAATACCTACTCTTTGATGTGATTGACGTTCCAATCCAAGATGGCAGACAGGCCGTTTGAGCCGTGATAGTACGGGATTGTAAGTGCAATTTCTAGGTGTGTCATTCTAAATATTGAACTAGAATGTCTCCCGAATTCTTGACTAAAATATTGTACGAATACTCTGACAATGTGAAACAACGCCCTCGCGTATCGTGCGCTAGTTTTAGGTAACGTTTGTGCCGGGACATATGTAAAACGGTGATCGAATTGTGTTCTTCGGTGTGTCGTGTACGCGATTTATTCTGGTTTGATGGTAAATTAAAATGTGGAATATGATGTGCGACGTGATGCCCACTATATCGGAAGACAGTATCAGCCAGAGGAGTTCGCAGTTCTCTGGTGAAGATGCGAACTTCGAGCAGCTTATGGTGTCTATGTTGGACGAGAGGGACAAGCTCGTGGAGAGCCTCAGGGAGACTCAGGAGCGGCTGGGGGACTCGGAGCTCCGCCTGAAGGAGGTGGAGAAGGAGCGCGACTCCCTGCATCGGCAGATCGCTGCTAACTTACCTCAGGTCAGTGACACCGAACACTCGTAACGCTAAGTTTCGCCGATATCCTTTTTTGAAGCCCTGTTATCTAATAAGGGCCTCGTTTATGGATTTGGAAAGTTTTAAATGTTTGGGAAACCATTTCAAATGAGCATAACCTATAAATATATATGGCAAAATACTAAAGCCACATTTATTTTGCTCATATTAGTCATTCATTATACACTAGCTGTAACTGTGATTTCACCTGCGTTCCAGGAAAAGATATTATATTTTAACCAGATAATAATATAAGTATGTTACTCCTGAAAGACCATCAAGGTACCCCCTGCTTCTAAACTAACAAACTATCTTATTATAGTGTAGATATACTATTTATTGTTAGGTATTTTCCAGCAACCCAATTATTACATTTCCTAAACCATGCTCTAAGGAAACACAATTTACAGGTATCTTGTATATTGTTAATTCTAAATATGCATTGCTGCACTTCCATTGGTGAATCACATCTCTTACATAAAGATTTAAATTAATATCAAGAAAAATAATAACAATAAACAGGTCAATATTTCCAGCTGACATCAACTTAGAATAAATTCTTACTCATTATTATCATTTTGCATAGATTGCCCAACCTGTTTAAAGGTACCTTAACCTAGATACTCATATCATGGCCTTCAGGTTCTGAAGCTCATTGAAATGCAGACTTAATTACTACCAGTAATTAACTGAAGGAAAATGGTATTGTTTTAAATTACTGTGTTACATAAGGGCTGGTTTTGTAAGACAGATGGACAATAGGGTAGTTTCCTTATGTTTAATTTGATAATATAGTGTTGCTATATGGATAAACTATCAAATTATTGCAAGAAAGTGTAAATTACAAAGTATAGTGAATTCAAAACTGGTACAAACGGCATAAAAAAGTTTTTTGGTTTGGCCAAAAGGTTGGGCCTTCCTAGTAGGTAAAAAATACCTGTGTCAGGAAGACCCGCTCCTCCATAATAAAACAGTTGTTTATTTAATGTAAGTACTTATTTATAACAAACAGAGACAAATTGGGTATCACAGGCACTCAGGCAGTGTCTTGAACCTAAAACTGTGTGTGTGTGTGTGTGTGTGTGTGTGTGTGTGTGTGTGTGTGTGTGTGTGTGTGTGTGTGTGTGTGTGTGTGTGTGTGTGTGCGTGCGTGCGTGCGTGCGCGCGTGTGTGTGTGTTTGTGTGTGTGTGTACGTGCAAGCTTGCGTGTTTTGGTGTAAGTTAGTGAGCATGTGTGAGTGTTGTGCAATAAAGTAGGTATATATTATAGCATTTCCCATTCTGTTTTGTTTTACTTATTATAATTAAATTAAATCTATATCAATACAAGATTAAGTAACAGTTCAGTATCTTTATAGCTAAGCATCTTCAGCCATTCCTTTAGAGACCTCTTACCATTATATTTTTTTGTTGGTATATATTCATGTTAACATTTATTTTATTATAAAGGTATGCTGAGCGGGTCTTATACTGTCTTTTAGCAAACAAAGATTTATATGCAGTTAGTGGGGCAACAGTGTTTTTATGTCTTCTTGTTAGAAGCGTAGGATTAAACTATTACTAGCAGTTTACTTGGAGAACCAATTGATATGTAAATAATCCCAATAATATAAACACAAAAGTATGTGAGGATGTAGGGGTGTTAGTCACTGTTCCACGATTGTATTGTAACTTTCTAGTAACAGAGTAAGGCTGGGCTCACACAGTCTGAATTCATGCACTAAATCATAATCTGAAAGACTTGCAAGCAAATAAAATGGTACACTGTGCAGAGACTGTAAGTACCTTATTTGAGCAACAGTGCATTCAAGTCGCAGGCTAAAGCTAGTAATTCAATAAATAAACATGTCGGCACACACATTGTTATAATGAAACATGAAATTGCTAGAAGTAAAACGGAAAATTAGGTTTCATGTCTTCTATCTACTGCTATGTGGCCAATAGAGGCTTTATGTATGTATCCCTACATCATACATATATACATACATACATATACATACATATTTCAGCCAAATCCATTTAGCTGTTTTTTCCTGATTGAGTAATTAATAAACATCCAAATTAGTAGCATTGTAACCTACAGCTAACCTAAAATGCAGATTTAGTTATTCTATACACAAGGCTTGTTTACTAACAACACTACACACATGCATTCAAATCATAGTACTATTTATCAATGAACATTATGTAAACAGCATTGCATGATATTGATGATCTAAGGTAGCTCACAAACAATAACAACATAAATTACCAAGTTCATGAAACTGGAGCATGTGGGTGATTCCCACTGTTTATATCTAACTATCTTCTGCCCGCGACTCCGTTTGCGTGGAACTCGTTTGTATCGTAGCTCGATACAAAGTTTCATCGCCCATTTGAACCCCTCAGGGGATGATTTCTGGGATAAAAACTATCCTATGTCCTTCCCCGGGATTCACACTATCTCCATACCAAATTTCATCTCAATCGGTTCAGCGGTGAAGAGGTAACAGACAGACAGACACACTTTCGCATTTATAATATTAGTATGGATCTGCACTTTGTCTAAGGCATGTAGATTAGACACAATTATGAGATAGATAAGTTTGATGATAACTACATGTATTTTTTTAAAGTTTTATACAAAGAGTTTAAAAAACACTAATAAAATGCTTTACTAGAGGTTTAGTTTGGTCGGAAAGGTTACGGTTTATAGGCACTCACAGGTTAATACAGGTAAAGGTAATTATCTTTTCCTAATGCTTTGTTTCTGTGTATTATGTAGGCACCTTTTTATAATAATAATAATAAACCATTTATTTCAGGCATCTAAGGCCCATAGTTACAAATACCTTAAAGGCTAACATACATAGAATTATAAAATTTAAAACGAATTATTATTATTACATTTTTTGTTATTTATATAAGCACTAGCTTCCGCCCGCGACGTCGTCCGCGTGGACCCGGGATAAAAACTATCCTATATTTTAATCCAGGCTATAAACTATCTTCGTGCAAAATTTCATTCAAATCGGTTCAGCCGTTTAAGCGTGATTGAGTAACAAACATCCAAACATCTAAACTTTCGCATTTATAATATTACTAGGATATTTGGGTGAACCCAATTTTGGCCAGTAGTTAGCCGGGTTAATCGGTAGTAGTTAAAAAATTCCGTTGTGACACAAATTGACCATACAATTGTATAGCTAATTTTCGTGTCACAACGGAATTTTTTAACTACTACCGATTAACCCGGCTAACTACTGGCCTAGAATTTGGTCTTCACCCATTTATTGGTGCCCACCACTACAGTCAGTAGCAGAAGTAACTACATGGTGCTCAAAATTATTTACACACACAAACAAGGGAATAGGGATCTGTGTAGATAATTTTGAGTGTGTTATTCTGCTTAGCTACTTCTGCTGCGGACTATATCTATAATACAAGCCTAGCTTGTTATAGTTGTTATAGATACAATATTTCATGGTTGTGTATGATTGCATGCAGAGATGTAAGATTAATTATGAAAAGTGAAGGTTATACTCCAGTGTGTGACCATTAAGTCTCATGAAACACCCACATTGTATGCGACTGTATGACATAATAGAGACAATGCACTGTCATTGAATTGAACTCATTTACTCTCCCACTGGGTCAATCACATGCTGAACGTCACTTTATATGCTGAGCTAGACGGTGAATACATACTTTAATATATTGAACTGGATGATTCATTAACAAGTATGCAGACCTTGTAGAGTGATTCCTATTCACCCAATGACCTATAAGGGAAGATTTTTACCCCTAATTCAAATAGCTGCTAATATCCTGTCTATTAATTCTTTTCAGATACCATCTGAAAAGAATTAATAGACAGAATAGAATAAGAATAGAATTGATAACTGTAGCACTAGGTATATTTTTGATATATAGTATTGTTGTATCTCATCACTCACGGGCACTGGGGATGGGTCTGTTTGTGTGGCAACTACTGCACAGGGTGGCCCATTTTCATTGTCCTTGACTGTATGTATGCTTAGTTGTGTATTCTTATACTATTTACTACGTTGTTCTTACCTTTCCTTTTTGGTTTTATTAATATTATGTTTTATGAACCTCCAGGTCTGTTTGTATAACCTCCCAGTTATTGTACATTGTGTACAACATATGTAACAAGTTTATTATGACTGTTTGTGTTTCTAAATAAAAAAATATAATAATAAACTATTACCCCCATAACTGTTTACTGAAAATACCAGTGTTCTTAAGAAGAGCAGCCGTGTTCTTAGCCTATTGGCTAATGGAAGATAAAGATTCCCAATTTTGTTTATATGCTTAGTTTTAGTGGAGTTTTCTATGTACAACTCGATACTTATTAATTAAAAATGTTGGTTATGTGTTATGGCCTAATGCATTAACATGTTCTGTTCTTCCCAATAGCTTTTACAAGCACTATAATATTACGTGTACGTAGCTGGTGGGAACCATGTAGTCGCCCTTTCATTGACATAATGTAATTAAGCAGCCATATCTAGCCTAATTGCTACTCAGGTCATTAAATTTCCCATTTACACTGCATATGCTTTGTTCTAGGCTAAGGAACTGTGGTTCCAGTTTTTCAGTTATGTTTTATTAGTACACAGGTGTACCTTAACAGATAAATAAATAGGTACTAATAGCTCTGTGAGCTGTAGAAGCCTGTCGTTTTTTCAATCTGTTTTTATAATTTCTAAAAAGCTAATCGACAAAAGAGCTATATCATTATAACAAGCTTTTATTTGGTTTCACCTGTCCCGTTGTCTATTTGTAATCAAATCTTGCATGTTAAATTTGATGCACTTCCCGCTTTCCGATTGAGTTGAAATTTTGCACGAATATGCAAATCGCGTGACAATGCAATATTATGATGACGTGGAGCTGATCTGATGATGGAGCTGGAAGGTGGCCATAGGAACTCCGTAATAAAACCACATAACCCCATCGAGTTTGGGCTCGTTAGAATCGTCTCAATGAGTAGTTGATGACGGTATACAGAAAAGTACAGTCGGCAATAAAAGCTTGTACCAAAAATGAATTTTTTGACAGGAACTTATTCATTGTTGAACCTGCTCACAAGACTTCACGAGGATCGCTTGGGAAATGCGACCTGTATAGGAGAACGGCCGGACACCGGACATATGATTTTCGGTCCAAGCTGCATAAAGTTCGCATAGGAATAGGACTTCGTTCGTTTCGCTCGCTCGTTCGATTGCGACAACATAGCGCTTACAGTTATTTGACATGCACTTGCGTCCTAACAAGAAGATTACCCACAGATTACACGAGTTCAAACCGTGGGTAATAATAGTAAGTTACGTGTGTTAAATTCTGATTGCAACTCGCCCTTATTATTCAAACCCACGACCTTCTGAACGTGGCGCGCCCAAACCCCTCTGCTACCACTCTGTCATAACAATGACTTGCAAATATTTATAGTTAGCGAACTTATCGATGAACAAACGAAAACTAGCTGAAGTATCCACTAGTGATCCTTAAACCGTTGCAATAAGGCTCCGAAATAGTCAGTTTATTACAGTGTTGTCGATACCAAGGTCGCCTTATCACTGGATTCTGAGGCCAATACAGACCCATTAGGGTAAAGTCCTTATCAAAGTGTATCTCTATATCGTGTGGGTTATTAATATCGGGCGTTTTATCCATAGATTATCATGTTACATCAGTGAGTTAACAATTTGGTTGCTCAGTTGCGCTTTTTATAAAAAAGGTATTGCCTAGCCTCCACTTACTCGCTATGACCTTTTTGACCCTGCCTCCGTGGTTTTGGGGAGGCTTAACAAATGTACAGTCAGCGGCGAAAAATCGTCGCACCAGCAAGTCTAGCACACGACGGCCGCGACATACTCTCGATTTTTATCGCACTATACCTCTTCTTCTAAGTGTTTTAATAAGAGAGAGACGGATAGTGCGAGAAAAATCGAGAGAGCTCGCGCGCCGTCGCGTGCTAGCCGTGCTGGTACAGATGTCTCTAGCCCGTGTGCAATCATTACCCTAGTGCCCTCTAGAGCAGGGGTCGCCAAACTACGCCCCGCTGAAAAAAATTGGAGAGTCCGGCCCGCGATAGCGACGGGGTATGGCTGGTCATGACCGGCTATGAAACCAAAGTCTTGGCCCGCACGAATTTATTAAGTGCAGTGTGGCCCTTGAATCAAAAAGTTTGAAGATCCCTGCTCTAGCTAGAGCATCCCCCCTCCATAGCTAGCGCGCGCCAGCGCAGTGTTAGCACGCCCAACGAGTGGCGCTCGGCGCCCCCTAGAATCGTGCGCCCGTGTGCAACGCACACCCTACATTATAGGTAAAGCCGCCCCTGGCACCTGGTGACCCAAGCCTTGGTCTGCAGCCCCCCGATTCCCCGCCGCCGTTCATAGAGTAGAAGTGATAAGGAGCCACATAATTTTGAGAAAGGTTTTTAATTTTATTACGAAGTCGCGACAAAAAGGCGTCGTGTAGTATGTGTGTGTATGTATGTAAGTTCTTTATTGTGTACAATAGTAGGTTAAATTATATACGTGTCACCATCATCAAAGTACTAAGGTGAACAAATCCCTATATAAGATCGTATTCTTGCACTTCTGTTGATTACAATTTATCTTCTGCATAAGTTTAGTGACACAGCAAATAAACATAAACGCGCTATTCACAATATGGGATGTGAAATAGGTAGGAATGTCAGCAAAATTGGACATTACTGGCGTCTCAGCAGTGTTTATATTGCCCAGTGCTGGCGAGGCGCCAGCTGCATTATTTTCGATAGCGGATTTGTCTCCCAGAGAGTGCTGGACAAACTACAGCTGTCATTATTAAACATACATTTAAGCCGGTAGCGGTAGCCCAAAGCGGCGCCTCATTATGGCAGCCGAAAGACGTCCACTGCTGTACATAGGCCTCCCCCAAAGAGTGACCGGATCTGCGCCACTCTCATCCAGCGGCGCCACCCGCACCCAGCGGACTCCCGCGACCTTTACCAGGTCATCAGTCCACCTTGTGGGGAGATACAGCGGACTTATGGTTAATAATGTTTTTTCCGTTAGCGCGTGTACAGTCGCGTGCATCGCGCTGTTCTTCACAAGGCTTGTTTGCACACGAGGCGTAAAAGTCACATGTGACTCGTCGTTTGCCGGCCTGCTGTTGAGCCGCACTAATGACGCATCGAACATGACGTTAAGCTACGCACGTCACTTGCTAAGAAAAGGAGAGGGTGCATATTTGTTTAGGTAATGTAAAACCTCAAGACTCCGTCGTTTATTAGCAATTTTGAATATCCTTTTTTCATGTAATAGCTGTTCATCTAAAGCTAATTTCTCTCAGAAGAAAGATCTGATACTTAGTGACCTAAGAATTAAGATATCTGGAATTCAAAACGAACCGATGGATTAATATATGTGTCGCTTTAGAAACAACCGCAATAACTATAATCGCTTTGGTAAAACTAGTGCCTAATGCCTTATCTTGGGATTAGGTGTCAAAGCGGACCCCGGGCACCTTAAGGGCACAACCGGGAACAACGCTAGGAGGGCGATGATGATCCTAACACTGGATTCAAACTTATCTGACGCGATGCTCTCTGATGCGCTCGTCACGTCGGCGCAATCAGATCAGTGTGAATCTAACCGTACAAAATCGATACCGAATCGCATCATGGCACGACACGTCAGGTAAGTATGAATCCGGGTTTATACAATGTGACGGCCATGCTGCCTAGTTCTATGAATGTGTTGTGTTGCCTTATAATATGTTGACAATCTCGCTGAATATCAAGGTGAAGAAGTATTCGAACATCAAGGGCGGGTCTCAGCATTGTTTATGTTGTCAAATATTGGCCTAGCGCCAGTCGCATTATGTTATGGCGTTGACGGCCCGCGGGATATGACGAGGCGTTTACTTTACGCGCATTTATAATGTTTCGGATCGTTCTACCAATAATCATTCTTCCTGTCGTAACCGTAGTTCTTGGGGTTTCTTGATATTAAGAGTCCGCAGTAAGCTCGGCCGAATTTCACCTTCCCATACTAACTTAGTTACGCTCTCATTTTAAAACTACGTGTTGGATTATGGCGAAACTTTGCATATACATTGACATGAGGTATATCTATGTCTGTAATTAGTTTATATGGTTCCAGTGTATAAAACAAACGAAATACAGCAAAAACAAGTTTTGTATGAAAATCTTAAATTCGCTGTATTTTTTTTACTATGGTATCCGAAGCTACATAAACTACAGTGCAGTCGCCAGTATTAATATATACCTCTATAATTTATAAAACAGGCAAAAATAACTCGCACGTCGTAACGGTCCTAGAAATATAATATTGTAGCAGAAAATTGTGCTGGTGACTGTACCTACGATGGAAATTGGCGTTAAATACAAAGCGTATAAAAACATCGTAGTAAATCGTAACCATGAATGGTTCTAAGCTCCTTGTTAATTAACATTATAGTATGAATCCGCCTTTGACCGCATGTCTTGCGGTTAACATTGTGAACAGTATGGAATCTGGAATGACTAATAATCACTCGCAGGAAACCCGACTCACGCTTGACATATTGCTCCAAAAGCCATAATCTTCGACATCTTCCAGTTGCGAAACAGCCTCCCTGTTAAATAATGAAAACAGTAGACAATCTTGCCGAAAAAATTGCCTTTGGCAAAGATAGTATATTAGATAATATAATTCCAGTCTTATGATGATGGCAATACTACCCCTGGCCCTTTTCATTAAGTACAGTGCAAAGGCAATGAGTATAGTCTTTGAACGTGCGCAAGCTATGGTTTGATGTGTTTTAATGGAACTCTCGAAAAGGGGACCACTTAAAATTCATATTCATATTCATATTCATTTATTCGTTGCAACCATGGTATTCACAGAATGTTCAGTGACGATGATGATGATGTGATGTTGATCGTTTGCCAACTCTCTGCTATAAAGTACTTACTCTTTTGTATTCTCTTCGTTCACAATTCTTCTGGTTTTTGTATGGATTTTAAGCTTAATCCCCAATTCTTAATCGTCTCTTAAATGTTGTCCTGTATTTTATGTAGCTAATTAGCGACCCGGTCGGCGAAATCGGGTGACTATATTGTTTAACAAGCCTGTTTACAGTCCGAAAGCTTCTTCAATTCTGAATAAAGTCTTAATAGTGGTATGGAAGTAGATTATTGTTGAGAGAGAGAGTAAAAGGGGCTTATAAAGATCCATTAGACTGTCGGTAAGTTACGTTAAAAAATGTACTGAGATACAACAATTCTATGTGAAATTCGGTCTAACGCATCTTTATAAATCTGGGCCTTAGACAAAATGGATTAGATACGTTTCTCTGTTCTTTATATCTCGCCCAAACTTAACGCGTTTGGGTCGCCCGCGATTATCGTTGTCTTCAAACTTCCAACAGATTGAAAAGGGTTTTTAGGGCCTCAACCAAGGATCCGCGTAATCAATGCGAGTTAGTTTAGCGGTCCCTGATATTCCGCGGTTTATCCGTGTTGACTGTATTAAGATGATACGATAGGAATCAGCATTTTAATCCGTGTTATAAGTTTAACATGTGTATCTGGTATCTGTGTCTGTCTGTGGCATCTTAGCTCTCAAATGGATGAAGATGATTGAGTGCGATTTTTTAAATCAAAAGTCTTGTCTGCCGTGATCATTCTTAGCTATATTTGTTGTATCGGGGGGTTTTAAAATGAATTCTAGGAATAGGTTCTATAATTATACCACTTGTTTGAAATGACATTAGATCATCTCTCAAAAATTTGATAAGCCTTCAATTTGACTAAACATAAATGGTTTTTTTCCTCTACATTTGCGTAAAGATAACAGTGCCGTAACAGATGACGTACCCTTCCTAGGTATGCACTGATTAAACAAATGATAGTCGGAAAGACCCAATATGCCCGAACATTCCAATAATCTTGCCCTCGGACGACCGAACCTTAGAACACCTGTTTATACAACCATTGTTGTGCAATCATACTAACCAGTAAAGTTTCTCCGTATAAATATTGTCTTTAGCTTACGTCTTATAATAGCCCCGCGTACTTTCCCACCGACGACATCCCGGACATCAGCCTGTACGAGATTGTAATGGCTCTTAAACAGCTCAAGAACAACAAGGCACCCGGTGAAGACGGAATAACAGCCGAACTCCTGAAGGCGGGTGGAAAACCAGTCCTTACGGCCCTTCAGAAGTTGTTCGATTCCGTCTTACTGGAAGGGAGAAGTCCAAAGGCATGGAACGGAGGGGTGGTGGTGCTGTTCTTCAAAAAGGGTGACAACACCCTGCTGAAGAACTACAGACCCATCTCACTTCTGAGCCATATCTATAAGCTGTTTTCGAGGGTCATTACAAACCGTCTCGTACACAGGTTAGATGACTTCCAGCCTCCCGAACAAGCCCGTTTCCGAAGAGGCTTTAGTACCGTAGACCACATCCACACGCTCCGTCAGGTTATACAGAAGACCGAGGAGTATAACCTGCCCCTCTGCCTAGCGTTCGTGGACTACGAGAAAGCCTTCGTTGCTGACGATATAGTAGTCTTGGCTGAGACCATGGAGGACTTAAGTACGATGCTCGATGACCTCAATAAAGCTTCCGAACGAGTTGGTCTAAGAATGAACATGGATAAGACGAAGATCATGTCAAATACCCATGTAGTACCAACTCGGACACATTACAATCGGACACTTTACACTCGAAGTTGTAGACGATTATGTATACCTAGGACAAACTATCCAGTTAGGTAGGTCCAACTTCGAGAAAGAGGTCAATCGTCGAATCCGACTCGGCTGGGCAGCGTTCGGGAAGCTGCGGCACATCTTTTCGTCCAATATTCCGCAGTGTCTCAAGACGAGAGTCTTTGACCAGTGTGTGTTGCCAGTGATGACGTATGGCACTGAAACGTGGTCGCTTACTATGGGCCTCATAAGAAGGCTCAAAGTCACCCAAAGGGCTATGGAGAGGGCTATGTTGGGAGTTTCTCTGCGTGATCGCATCAGAAATGAGGCTATCCTCAGCAGAACCAAGGTAACCGATATAGCCCTCCGAATCGCTAAACTTAATTGGCAGTGGGCGGGGCACATAGCACGTAGAACCGATGGCCGGATGGGGCGGAAAGGTTCTCGAGTGGCGACCACGAAACGGAAGGCGCGGCGTGGGTAGGCCCCCCGCAAGGTGGACTGATGACCTGGTAAAGGTTGCTGGAGTCCGCTGGATGCGGGTGGCGCAGGACCGGTCACTTTGGCACTCTTTGGGGGAGGCCTATGTCGTATGTCGTACGTGGAGTCACGCTCTCGCAGGTTCTCGAGTGGCGATCCGATCACGTACCGGAAGGCGCAGTGTGGGTAGGGTAGGCCCACCACAAGTTGGACTGATGATCTGGTAAAGGTTGCTGGAGTCCGCTGGATGCGGGTGGCGCAGGACCGGTCACTTTGGCACTCTTTGGGGGAGGCCTATGTCCAGCAGTGGACGTCTTTCGGCTGATATGATGTACTTTCCCACCAAGGTATGAAAGAACACGCTCATTACTATTATGGATTCTATCTCGAATTACGCAAAGTTCATTTTGCAATGCAAACCACAACTCTTTATGAATGGCTAGTCGTCGATGCTACAGTCAGCATCAGAAGTAGCTACGCAAAATAACACGCTCAAATTGATCTACGCGGTCCCTATCCTCTGGACATTAGAGTCGTGTGTAGGTCATTATTAGCAATTGGGTCGCGTAGCTACTTTTGTTACTGACTGTACATGCTCGAGTCAGTTATTTCAAGATCTGACAGCATAATTTATAAATGTGTGAACATGTGCGGTCCAACGGCAATCGATACGCTTAACGCTACAAGCGTAGTTTGAGTAAATAATGTTCTGTTGAAGGTGCTCGCGATATTTTTCTAATTTCACGCTTAGGTAAGGCCGTTTAATGTGAATATATGACCTGAGGTTGTTGGAGCTAAAAAGCTGAGGTAGAGCAGTAAGTTCGTAAAATTTCAACGGTATTTAGGTAGGAACCTATAAATGGTAGCGAACAATACAGTCAGAGGATTATAGAACTGACGTGTAATCATTTTATTTAGTTTACGGAAAAGTACTGTTACGTTAACTAGGCCTAGTAATTTTAACTTTGATCAATAGGTGACAGTGACGGTCTCCTACTGAAACAATTGTGTTTTTCTGCTGTCTCCTGTCACGATAGTACAATCACCAGTATTAATATCTGCTATAACAAAGCGAGCAAAAGCATCTTAAACGTCCTTACTGCCCTAGAACTATAGCCGTGTCAGATATTTATGCTCTCTTTGTTGTGACAGATAATAATGGTGGGGCCTGTGCAATAGACGATGAGACCTGTTGGTACCTTATCATCGGTCAACACAGATAAAACAAAACTTCTCGTCATACAATCACCATAGTTAACCATAGCAGACACTCCGCCACTAATGTATACCCAGCTTTTCATGTTTTCATACTAGTCTAAATAATTGTCAATGCAAACCAATTGAAAAGGTAGACTGTGTAACATATCTTGGTGTCAAGGTCGATGCTTCATTTTCCTGGCTCCAACATATTAGTTATATTTCCAGTTAATTAAGAATCCTTTTAGGAAAATGTTACCATCTATGTTTTATTAAAGTTCCTAGTAACATACTGAAATATCTTTAGGTACTTTGCAATAGTCGATTATGTATTGAGCTATGCCCTTGACTGTTACGAACTCACAAAAGAACCTTATACATTGATAAACTAGAGGCATTGCAAACAAGATTTTAAAAGTATTAGTCAATAGGAAAACAAGAAAAAGTTGCAAGGGAGATTATTAAAAATTATTAAAAATTTGTAAAATCCTTCCAATTACTTTAAAACATAAATATCTACTAGCAGTAAACAACCATGGCAGTCAGGTGCATAGTCCAATACTTATAGAGCATAAGCATCTCACTAGATCGGTGTCTGAGGGTAAGCATGAAGCACCTCGTGTAAATAACTATTTTGGAGAACACCTTGCCCAAAGACATTCGATACGAGCCAAATAAGCTTAAATTTAAAAAAAGCTTTGAAAATGTACTTACTCCAAACACTTGAGTGACAAATGCAATGTCACGTAAATGTTTTTTCACTTCTCATGCTCAAAAAGTGCGTCGTATTAGGCTTAGCAAGCGGGGCTAAAGTAGCACATTTACAGGGAAAATATTTATACATATTTATGATTTATAATTATAAATGAATACAGCCTGTCAAATCGGCCAATCACTAACATAATGAATTTCAAACATTAGGTGTTTTTTACTCCCTAATTCACAATAATTAAAAAAATAAACGCCTCTGACCGACTATAGCCGCGTCCAATCGTTCAAGCATGGTTGACTGCATACATGACATAAGCTATGAAGATTGAGCGGGATAGACTGCGGTCTATCTCGCCTTATCGTATGCCCCGCGTATGCTGTCCGCCGCGCTCGGCCGTTTAGACGCGGCTATTAGACGGTCAGAGGCGTTTATTCGTGGTGTGAATATTTTGTATCTGTGTGAAAGCAGTTTATTAAAAAGAATGGCGCCAAATTGAACAATCTTTTTGCCTTGGTATAATTGTTGATTGTGGATGGATAATTTTTGTTTTTACTATTTTCTCGCAGTCGAAGTGAAAAGTAGAGTATAACTCTGGTCTAAAAGCCATATTACCCCTCACTTCGTTCGGGAAAATATCCATCTCCTGGTGATATGGCTTACTTTAGACCCTTGTCATACAATCTACTATAGCGCGACGCTCTATGTGCGTACATTATGCAATTATATTAGATACATAGTTAAAATTATACTGTATAAAAATTTATATTGTGATAGATAGACTCGTACCTGCAGACAAACTGTTAAAACAGTTTTGCAGGAAAATGTAAGAGATTAAGTTTTATATCCCATTGTTTAGTAATAATAAATAAAATAAAAATAAAAATACACCGTTAACGAGTCATATATACAACTTAGCCCTGCATCTGAAGTCCTAAAGGAGAGCTGTTTGAGCAAACGAAACGCAGACACAAGACAGCCATTCCTTACGCAAATTACAATAAACTTGTAATATGCCATAACGCTCTTGAGAAACAAATTCTACCGTCTGCAAAGTTTCGGTCGAAATGGGTTTAAGAATCCTTAACTTATATGAATACTCGCAATAGCAGGCGTTACAATTATACTGAAATGTGAAATGTTTCGTACAAAGATGTTTGTGTTGTTTCGCACTAGCTAGCGAACTGAATGAGTCGGTTTGGCTTAAACAGCGTTCAAAGGGAAATGGGCCGGACACGTTTGTCGTGTGCCTGGAAACCGGGCTGGGTGAACGAAATGGGTCCAAAAAAAGTTTTGAGGTGGTGCGATTATAGTTAGAACCACAAACAGGAAGAAATCCTCTAATGTGGGATATCCTAAGGATTTGAAAAAACTCAAGATTTGCGAGCGCCGGGCACTCCCGCAGTTTGCGGCTCGGATGCGGCCACTAAAACGCTCGGTGTGCAGTACAGAATGTATGAAATAACTCGTCGGCAACTTGTGGCGGCTACTGGCTGGCTCATGCGGCAGCTCATATGCGGCCTAAGAGTAACAACCACAACCAACAGTACCATAGCTAAATGATTTCACCCCTTTTAACTTTTGTATCTAACTCCCACAAGCTAAAGGGAATAAAAACTTCCGATCTTCTAAATCCACATTTACACCGGTGCAATAATCGCTCCGTTACGACATTTTGATCCCGACTAACATAAGATCGGGAGCTTCGATATTGAGAATAATCATCTTGTTCAGAAAAACTCCATTCTGAACCTAAGAAGGGTAATTTCAAAAATCGAATAAATAATACGTTTCTATTCCTTGATCTATTTTATTGTAAAATATTGTTTTGTAAACGCGCGTGCATTCTCTTTAGACCACAATTGCTCGAGCGGAGCGTGGACGGTAATAATCAGGGCGCGACAGCTACTCTTTTATAGCGCGCGGATCATACAGCATCCTACGGGTGGGTGTGGGCTATTTCGTGTCACTGTGATGTAGTGAATTGTACTGGTTTATCAATGGCACACAGCGTCGCTCCGTGGCTGCGCGGTCAAGCGTTTAAAAATGAGGTGCCAATAGATAAGGCACTTTCCTCAAATCGATCGTGTTACAACTTTGATTCAATACCTCAGTCGGGGTACACATACACAAAATTACGTCCTGCTGGGTGCACAGTCGAGCGGTTTAAAATGATGGTATATCATAACGCGGTGGGTAAAGCCGGATTCATACTTCTATGACGTGATAAATAAATGTTTGATTCCGATTCGATGCTCTCTGACGCCTGGCACAGAAGGAGGCATCACGTTAGGGCGCATTAGATGAGTGTGAATCTAACCGTGATGATGATGGCGATGATGATAAATGAATGAAACCGATATCGTTCGTTTACCGACAGCTTCATTGTACATTTTTGCTTGTCAATCTCTACTAAAGCTTTGGAAAGCATGACATGTTGTCATTTGTATGGTCAGCCTCATTAGCCCGGTGCACATTCACAGTCAATTAAAATCGGCGCACTGTTCCGCAACAAACCAGCTACTTACTTCGGAAGCCGACTGTATTCGCGCGTTGGGTGGTATTCGGTATCACTAGCGTGGACAATGCGACTTATAAATAGCCCCGTTATGCAGCGCTTAATGCGTTGCATGTAAAGGTCCTTTGATCTGCATGTGACGGCCACTCTGCGAATGATTCGTTTATTCTGGTTAGAGCAGAGAATATTAATAAAAAATAATTTTATTCTTAAAAGGATAGGAAAGGAGGCCTGTGGGGTAGCCCATAGGAGGTTTTTTCAATTAAAATCCTTAGTCCTCATCAGTGATCGGAATTAGGTGAGCCAAAATTTTTCAGAGCCATTTCGTGACAAAAAGGAAATGTGCTTTTTTTATTATTATCTGTGTTGTGTTTGTCACGAATAAATGTTTTGATTGATTGATTGATTGAAAATACCTATTCTTCGCAAGAGGACATAATATAAAGTGGTTGCAACCGGGTAGGAAAACAGAATTTTCTCTTAAATACCGGGTATTCGTTATTTTTCGGGGTACCAGTCGTAATGTTCAACATATATGTTTTTACTTATAGAACGGGATGTTTAATGTTAATCTAAAAGTTATAACCATTTCATACTTTTTCCTTCCCTTTTTACTACAAACTAACATAAACAATCCCGTACTATTAGTAAAAATATGTATGTTTAACATTACGACTACTTATAGTACCCCGACAAATATCGATTACCCGGTATTAAAGAAAAAAAATATTTTTCTACCCGGTTGTATCCACTCTACATTATGTCCTGTTGCGAATAATAGGTATTTTGGCTCACCTAATTCCGATCACTGGTCCTCATAGTCCAGTCAGAGTCATATAATTCGTTTCTAGGAATCCTCGAGGTTTAAACAACGTAAGAAATGGACTTCTATGATAATTTTATTATTGGAAACGGCTCTTAGTGTTAAAGCCAAATACTAACATGGTTAGCCCACGAATCATGCTCAATGCGTACAGTTTCAATATTGTAATGAATATGTTAGAAAACAATATCATACAAGACTACGTGTGAACGTCGCGCTAATTTTCCAGAAATTTTCCGCCTCGACTCCAACTCGTGAGGGTGCTGACCTGAATAATCACTCCATGCGAGACTCTTAGCGGCTATCTCGAATGAGCATCGCAGCAAAGATCTCGGATGGTGAGGCACTTAGTTTAAACTTTATGAATGTATATTATATTAGCCTAAGTCCGAATATTATAAACGCTAAAAAGTTTGCCCTAGTTTCGTTGTGTCATAATTCATAATATAATCGTACTGACAAGTCACTTTAGTTGCCTACATATGCCCTTCGCTTGTGAAAATATATGCTACACGAGTTAAATAAAAGTTTTACTTAGGTTTACCAGTTTCAGTAATTAAAACTTAAATTTCAAGTTCTATTCTGCATGATAGGACTAAAAAGTTGCGTACAAAAGCATGTTGGATGTTGGTTGATAGTAAATTATTGTTATTTCATATTCTTAAAGTTGGATAATAATGCCGGGAAGAGGCCAAAACACTTCTGCTGCGAGCCTAAGCCGGTTGGCATTTTTATGTTTGTGGTTTAGACACCCGTCACTCTCGCACTCCCATACTTGTCAGAACGAGACGGATGTCTTCTCCACAGCGATAAGTGATGAAATGGCAACCACCGTCGCTGCTAATATAAAACAACCAGATTTGGCTAAATGAAATCCTGACTAAAGGATATTTTTAGGAGCCTGATTCTCCATGATTAAGATCAGCATTCAGACCTGACAATGTCATGACTTCATGGGTCCATTATGTGTTACGGCACATATTCGTCGTACTGTCTGCTCGTCTACTGAGGTAATAACCTAATCTGATTCTTCGTTGTGGGCAGTTTTGGCCTAGTTGCTGATAACGCTTTATTGTGCACCGGCCTTTATTGGGTTAATGCAGACTATTTTCAAGACTAGACTTCTGTCTTTGCTGTGGTCCGATTTTGGAACAGGATTTTTTGTATTAAAGTAAAATTAGTCATTGAATTGTATTTATTACGCGTGTCAATTTACGCAAGAGCATACAAGTGTGTGTGAGGGCGGTGCATTAAAATGAAATAGAAAACTGCTCTGAAATTGCTAGCTACACTTCTCTACACGCTGGAGGCCCTGGCTTATATCTCGTTTAACGTAAATCACTTTATCTTAGCATTCGTAAATAAGCCTAAGCATGGTAAGGTAAGAACCTAAGTATAAGTGAGTGGGATATGCTTTTATTTTAAATGTGGAACATTAAACGCTATGAATATCATTGCAGTTATAACCGCAAATATAAAATAAAATGAAACTTCCATGCCGAAGTAGGATCAGCTTTATTGCTTTTTTATCTTTTTTGCGTTTATTTTTGTGTTACGTTCATATTATCTTACCCAATATTGAAACCCGAAAAGCCTTCCTTAAAAATTGTAATATTCTCGCTTTGTCCGCTGAATTCGAAAGTATTAATCGAAACATCCATTATGCTAACATTTATCTTTTTCCTCATCCCAGCATTCGCTCTGGTACTGTCGCGAGCTGTTAATCGGTCATTAATATAATCTTCCAATTGATCGCGCCACGCCTCTGGCCTCGTTCGCTGTCAATCCGTCTAGACGGTAGGTGCCTACTCGTGTGATAGAACCTTGTCTCCGTCACGTGTGGGAGATGGCAGCGTTAAACATAGCCTTACACACTATTGAGCTAGGTTACTTATTCTTCGGAGATGCGATTACCAAACTCAAGTGCAGAGCAGGACGCCTTTTGCCAGGCAAAGTGAATGGTGCCGACACCATTCACTTTGCCTACCAAATTTCACATAGAATAGTTTTTATCCCGGAAATCAGCCCCCAAGGGGATGAAGTGGGGGCGAAAGTTTGTATGGAGCTACGATATAAACGAGTTCCACGCGGACGGAGTCGCGGGCAGAAGGTAGTATGCTATATTTTCTTGCGTTATCAGCAATACGCGGGTGAAGCCGCGCGAACAGCTAGTTATATAATAAATCGAATTCTACATATGAAACGCTAGGATTAGAATCATTAGACACGTATCGCTTACCAGGTTACCCCATCGCGGGGGCCGGCGGCGACAATCAGCGCGCAACGCCCTTCCCTATCCGTTCACTCGGATATCGTTACTCGCGACACACTTGGCCCATTGTTGTCTTAGGTAATGGTTGCCACTTTGCTATGATCAGAATAAATGCGCTGTCAACGCCGAATGTTTCCTTCTTTTAGAAATGTGTGCGTCTGAACTACACACGATATTTTTAACATTAGGACCACAACGGTGCGACTAGGTTACAAAGCACTGCATGGAAACGTTAGCTTAGCCTTGGTCTGGCAGAAAACGCTCTGGTCGGCGCACAGACACGCTGCATGATTGTAAAAACATAAAATACATGTAAACGACATCGTCGTGCGTCCTGGGTGTTATGACCAGAAAGAAAATACCTACTTTATAATTAGAAACGACTTGGTCTTGTTGTGCAAGTAGGGCGCGCAAGCACTCTTACAAGTCGGAGTGGGATCGAGTGTTTAATATATATTTTTTCAACTTAGGTACACCGAATGTTTTTTCTTTTATAAGTAGCACACATTTCTTAGAAATAATAATCTGGGATCGGAGAATTGGACGTCGCCACGTGCAATTATATAAAATTTGTATTTCATCGATATTGCTGTGTCAAAGTATCTCTTTAAACCCAATTCTGGATAATTGTTATCGGAGGGTAGGGACCTTTTTTCAGTCGTAACTTAGTCTATTCTTAAAAAATCTCAAATTGTTGTATGGGCGTGTTTTTTCATACTACCTACACGAATATTATAAAGAAGAAAGTCTGTGAGGTTGTGCCTAGCTTTGTACTCCAGAAAAAATACGTTTTTGAAAAACATTAATTTATAATATCGTTTTTTTGTTGATTTCATTTTAACTACACGAATATTATAAAGAAGAAAGTCTGTGAGGTTGTGCCTAGCTTTGTACTCCAGAAAAAATACGTTTTTGAAAAACATTAATTTATAATATCGTTTTTTTGTTGATTTCATTTTAAATTTTATTCTAAGATGCTTTATTCAAGAATCCGACAAACTTTCCATCCGGAAGTAATTATATAGATTTAAATGAAGCATGCATTGTCTTTTTTTGTATGATTTATCTTGAATATTATAGAGCAAATTTTAATGAACCACAAATATTTATAAATATTTTTTCTGACTTTCCAGAAGCTAGTTAGTTAATTCATAATTTTTTTGATGTCGGAAATTTTGTTGGATTCTGTCACCGGGTAACTATTTAATTGATAATATCGGGTATATTGTATATATTACACAGAAAAAATAAGCTATTATAAATTATTTCCAAAATTGTATTTTTTTCCATACAAGTTGTCAGTTCATTGACTGGACTATTGTAAGTTTTTGTATGTAAGGGTATCCGGAGCTAGGTATCCGAACTCATAAAAAGGTTTCACGTGCGTATAGAATGGACAGGCCATATTTAATCCCGCGGCACCAGTTTATTCATTATGGAAAGATAAAGCATCCGTTCCTTTCAACTAATGTTTTATAGAAAGTGATGAAGTTTCTTTGTATTTACCGCGCGATAATCGACCATCTTAGGTACGCCCGCAGTACACTGGGTAAGATATTGTCATAAACGTCTCTTGAAGTTGTGAGTGTTGAGCTGAAACCTAAGTTGACGGCTCGGTCAACATCCATTAGAGATTGTTGTAAACTTCCAAAGCACTTAGCTAATAAACTGATGAGCCCTGTGTGTTTACTTTGCATTTAAAAAAAAACGTGGCCTTTTCTAATATTACCAGGCAAAATAGTTTGATATTATAGGGTTTACACCCTGGAACACTACTGACGTATTTAGATCAGATTTGATTCGTATTTTCATCCATACTTATCTGAAGTGATGCTCTCTGAGGCGCTCTGACGCTGGACACAACAGGAGCCGTCTCTAAGAGCGTATCAGAGGAATGTGAATATAACTCTCATAAAAGTATGAAACCGATCCCATTACGTCAGACAAATATGAACCCGCTCTCGACTGCTTTAGATTCAGATCATAGGTACAGTACATATCACATAAACTTGTGTGTGATGTTAGCTACTAGTAACATCGCGAAGGTGTTTGAGGGGTCCGACGGATGTGCGGGAGGCGACTTAAGGCTTACTTCAGAGACGTAAACTTACGTGGCGCGGTTTGTAAATATGTGATAATAATAAGTTTATGTCAAAAAAATATAAATATTGGTACAAGCTTTTATTGCCAACTGTACTTTCTTTATACCGTCATCAACTACTCATTGAGACGATGCTAACGATCCCAGGCTCAATGGGGTTACCTCTGTTAAGTCCTGGATTCCCATGGGCACCTTCTGTCTCCATCATCAGATCAGCTCGATGGTACCATAATATTGAATTATCATCCAAACTATACTAAAACTCAAAATTTCACGGTTGAAGATATCTGCTTCAAAATTGAAAGAAAGAAAGAAAAACATTTATTCATGACAAGAAGTATGATTAAAATGATTAAAATTAAAAATAAAACTAAATCTAAAACATTGTGTGAAATCAATCAATTCGTGTCACGAAAAGGTCCCGCCTCAGCATAAAAATTGAGTTGCAAGATTTTACCCGAACAAACATAGTATAGTTATATACATTGCAAGTTAAATAAAAGCTAGTAAAAACGCACTAACAATTACAATCCAATCCTTCGGAAGTGCGTTCCGGGTTTCGGAATAGAGCTCTTGAGCTACTCGTCCGCAGGCGACTTGAACAGGTAGGGGTAGAAAGTGTCCTTTTCACTGAACTCAAACCACCCAGTGTAGCTAATGTAACCTCCAAGCGGTTCCCTGGAGTGAAGGAAACAGAGTATTTAACTCGAGACACTGTTTAAAGCTGGTTAAATCTCAGCACAACTTAGAGTGGGTAGACCCCCCAACTGTTTGTCCAAGTCGTTATCGAGCGGTCCCGCCGAGACCTCATACCGGGTAATTAATACAAACTTGGCCAACTTACGTCATTCTACGATAATACATTCGACAATTTACTTACCGTAACAGGTACCTTCCAAATAGCGAAATGTGCTTTGATGTTCGGGACTTTGAGATGAGAAAATGTCGCTGCCGCTGTCGAAATTGTTGCATATACCTATTATATATACAATGTGTAATGTTGTGAAATTTATTGAATTACCTTTGACTTCCCTATTTCCAGATTGATATTTCTGTGTTCAGATGTGGTTCGCAATGATTTTTCCGCTGGCTTCCAGATTATTTCCCACTAGATTTTCCAATATTTTCACACGTTTTGTAAAAAAACATCCTTAGTATAGCTGAGCATTTTCAATAATTCGTGCACCTAATTACCGTGAATTGTTGAATAAAAATTAACTTGGTGTCAGTTTTGTAACGCAATTAAGCATTCAGTTTGTATAGAAACTAACTTTTTTTGTTTAATTTATGAATTGCCTATACACGTTAATTAAATGTGAAAAATGTTCATTGTCACATGATTTGTATGCTTAATTTTCGTTACAAAACTGACACCGAGTTAATTTTTGTTTAACAATTCACGCTAATTGAGTGCACGAATTATTGAAAATGCTCAGCTATGTCACTAATTCTTCTGTATTTCTTGCTGTATATATCTTCAGTCAATTTGGTTGTATTAGTTAAGTCGTCAATAGTCATATAAATCTTAGAATTTATTTAAATAGATATGGTACCTCTACAAAAAGAAAACGAATACGGTACTTCTAAGTATTTTCTTCTCTAATTAAAAATATATAAAATTCTGTATTTTACGTAGTCGGTCCCAAAGTTCTGTCACAAATGAAAATAATGATAAAAACAAAAGTAGCAATCAATTTTTAATAAATTATATATCGATTTAAAGTACATTTAATAAAGAATTAAAATTACTCAACATTATTCAAAATGACCTCCTTTGTTTTTAATACAGGCCCTTAATCGGTGCGGCCAGTCGTCTATCGCAGCACGCACCATTTTCATATCTATCTTAGTGACTGCTTTTCTTAAAGATGACTTTAGGCTCTCCAATTTTTTATGCGGTTTAGCACAGACCTTCCCCTCTAAGACCTGCCAAATTTTATAGTCCAAAGGATTAAGGTCTGGACTAGAGGAAGGCCAATCTTCGTGTCTTATAAAGTCGATTTTTTGACGGTCAAACCAGGCTTGAGTGGTCTTGGCTTTGTGTGCTGGCGCAGAATCCTGCTGGAACACAAAATTATGTCCCGAAAATAGCGTGTTGGGCAGATCTTTGACAACCTTATCCAAAACTGTCTCTTGGTATACTTTCGCACTGATTTTGACACCTTTTTCGCAAAAATGAACCTCAGTTGGCCCGTAATAAGATACACCCAACCAGACCATCACTGATGATGGATGATGCCCATGTTGCACCCGCGGAACTCTTTTTCCTACTTCTTCAGAGCTCCTAGCGTACACTCTATCATTCTGTTTATTGTACTTCTCTTCAATATCGAAAATCTTTTCGTCTGTAAAGAGGATATCACGGTGTCGATTTTTCGCGTACCGCTTTAACAACTTCCGGGATCTTTTAAGCCTTATTGTTTTTAGACGGGCATTAAGTAAGTGCCCACGCTTTTTTTTGTATGCTCGTAAACTAAGATCTTCGTTTAAAACCTTTTTGACGGTTTTTCTACTGACACCCATCTGCAAAGCCATTAATTTCTGTTTTCGGACAGGATTTCTTGCTATGCGCGCCTTGATCGCTTTGATCACTGCTGGTGTTCGTACGGAGCGAGGCCGGCCAATTATTTTCTTGTCCTCAACACTGGAGACTTCATTGTACCTATCAATAGTACGGTACACAAACCTAAGCGTTATTTTTAAATTTTTGAGCAACTTGAAAATGGTACTTGGCGAGTGCCCACAGCGGTGCAATGCTAAAACAGCTATTCGGTTTTCTTTCAATGTCCACTCCATCGTGAGAAATTGCAACGAATGACTGTTTTTTGTTTTAAAATAATTGTCAAACATTCAAAAATGGAATGCAATAAAATTTTCTTAAAATCATCTTCTAAATTTAAAAATAATATGCCAGTGACAGAACTTTGGGACCGACTACGTAACTCTTATAAATATTTCCTAAATTCTTACGACGATTTATTATTAATATATAATAACGAAGTCATGTCTATGTTTAGTTTATGGATGTCAATATCTGTTTGTATTGTGTCGATGTCGATATGGTCGATACATTCGCGTCGAGGCGATCTATCAACAGATCGAAGTGAGGAGTCTATCTCAGAGTAAGTATAGAACATCTGTCAACAGACACCAACAGAGGTAATCGTTGTATGGGCCATTGATTCGAGGTTTAAAGTAATCCAACACAATGTAATAAGAATTAATAAGCAATAGGTGTCTGTAAAGTCTCCAACCCGCACTGGGCCAGCGTGGGGACTAATGCCCGTTTCCTTCTCATCCGTGAGAGGAGGCCCGTGCCCAGCAGCGGGACGTATATCAATCAATCAATCAAAACAATCTTTATTTTCAGTCCATAAGATCCAAAATTTGTTAGTTAGATACATTTATACTTATAAACTAGGGTTAGGGTAATTAAAACTAAAACACGTAGAAAATAAAATAACAAAAAAATACACAAAGATTATATGCACCATCCCTCGACACTGGTTAGTCCTACTTGAAGTTGGTTCCAGCGCCTCGGTAATGGCGCATCCAGTTTATCAACGAATGTCTTCATATATTTATCTATTAAGCAATAGGTACGGAAATGTATAAAGTGGCTAGCTTTTGCCCGCGACTCCCTCCGCGTGGAACTCGTTTATATCGTAGTTCCATACAAATTTTCACCCCCCATTTCACCCCCATAGGGAATGATTTCCGGTATAAAAACTATTTCTATACCAGATTTTATCTTAATCGTTACAGCGGCTTAAGCGTGAAGACGTAACAGACAGACAGACACACTTTCGCATTAATGGATTAGTATGGACCGTCGGATCTAAAAATGTATTCCCAGCTAGTTCTTCTAAACACACATATAATTGGGTAGTCGGAAGGACAATTCGTGTATTTGCCGTCTATAGTTTGTTACAAAGCATAATTTGCATGTTGTCGTAATAGCGCCTAGATGTTATTCATCCAAATTGTTAAATTATTTCAGCATAGGTATGTACTCAGGTGTGGTCTGAATCAGTACTAGGTATTCGAACACAAAAACAAAAATACATCTCAGAAGTTAGAGAAAGCGAAGTTTATTACGAACTATCGTATCCTTAAAATTTACTATTGCTTCAAGATCCTTGAGATTCACTTAGTTCTTGGCAGAATCACTGCTCTCTAAAACCTATAAAATGTAATCTCCACATATTAAAACTCCACATTGCAAGCTCGATAAAAATGTCCTCCTAACCTAAGACGACCCACTGGGAGGGTGTAGGACTTTACGAGGTCGTTGCACCCGACACTGAAGTTTCTTCAGATATTCTATTACTGATGAAACGCGGAGGCGTCACGGTTTGGGCTGCACTTCATTTGCGGGCTGATTTAGGACCCTGCGTACCCCGGGGAACGATTGTCTTGTCACAAATAATTGGGAGAGGGCCTGTTCAATCTTCATTCAATTATATTTTTGTAGTGTCAGTAAAATTGAGGCCGTAAATCTGGGTTTACATTCACGAGAATTCTGATTAGTTGACGGTGGTACGTTGGAATTTGGGTGATCGATCGTCTCACATTTAACTGTCACAATACCCAATCTTTGTTAAAGTCGGTTAGACATTTTGTCCAGTATAATATCAATAAATATACTTTACGAGGTTTTTATCTTAAATAAGGTCTAACATCTTCATCTTTCTAAAACCGTATATTGAGAAAAGATTAAATGTGAGATGTTTGTTCACCTATAGGTTTCGAAGTCGTCAACGTTTGAGATACCATACTACTGTGGGCGTAGCATGGTTGCCATTTTATCACTTATCGTTGTGGTAAAGACGCCCATCACGCTCTGACAAGTATGCGAGTGCGAGAGTGACGGATGCCTTATCCACAACGATAAGTGATAAAATGGCAACCGTGCTACGCCCGCTGATAGAGGCTAGATAAAGTACATACGAAGTGGACGGACCGGGGTTCATATCCCCGTTAGGGCCAAATTAACTAATTAATTAATTTCATTATTATTTTTGTATTGAGCTTATATTTCTGAGTCTTGAATGTCTTCTAGGAATTTAAGTATTTATGTCTAGACTACTCATTTCGTATAACATTAGAATTTTAATGGACTAATTCGCCTATGTTTCTCCGTTTATATGCAGGATATTAAAGGTACAAACTTTTCAAACGCAATACTAATGAATTTGCGTTTTAAAAGAGTTTTCCTTGAAATCGCATGGCGATTGACGCACGATTTCTCTAATCTTATATGGAATAGGGTATATGCCCATCGGAAATACTTATCCTAAATCTATGTATCGTTTATGTTGTCCTTAAAATCACTCATGTAACGCGTGTAACCATCGATGCAAACGCGTAATTAACTAACTCTGTTCCTGTTAATAATTAATGGTTTCGGAAAATTGGTTAATGTGCCGCTATCAACCCAGTGCCATTCAAAACCATTAAATATGAATTAGCTCGTACCTAACAACCAATCAATGCCTGATACTGAGTATCCTACAAGTGTCTATTTATGGGCGGTCTAGAAAAAGGCCGCTGATGGTATACATGCTTAAAGGCGTGCTGATTGGAAGTTATATAATCGATTACGGACTCAATCAGATATGTACTGTAGATAATTACTGTAATCATGTACCTCAACATTACGCCTACGAAGACACTACGTGCATGATCATGTCTGAAACAACAAAAAATGTATTTACGGTAATAATTTGAGCTACAAATACTCGTTCTGTATTCGTAACTAAAACTGGCGTCTATTTTGGTTCACGCGTTCAAAATATCTTAAACTTAACGGATAGTAATAAAGAAAAAGTAGACTAGTTATTAGCTAATAGCTAGTTCAAAGTCGAAGGAAGGCTATGTAAAACATCCTTTTTCATTTAGAGCCTGACCCGACCTAAAATATCACACCACAGCAAACATAGAAATGATTCACGCAGCAAAGTTAATATGAATAACTCTATTGTCCAGAGAACTTCAGATTTCAGCTCTCTAACATAACGTTCCAATAAAAGGTCCT
Source organism: Epinotia bilunana (assembly GCA_947049275.1). NCBI lineage: Eukaryota > Metazoa > Arthropoda > Insecta > Lepidoptera > Tortricidae > Epinotia > Epinotia bilunana. Next base: position 1,385,213 of record OX346263.1, read on the forward strand.
AATAAACTTTCTATTGACTGCTGAGGTATCGCCGTTAATTTTAACACAACTATGCATTCCGAAACACAAAAATATCGATTATCGCTCCCTCGTTGCAAGCCTAAGGTCGTTTGGGCAATCAGATCGTGGGCAGGTTTCCACTAATACGCCAATTCACGCCCTATCGTCTTGGGAGAAAGAATAAATTGCCTTGGACTCTAACGTAAAGGCTGATGACTGTTGCTCGTATCTGATGTATATACTTAGAGTTACAAAGAAAGAAAAACAATATTCTTCTGATCTCCAAAAATAATAAAATGAAATTATCACTGCATTATTGTGCAAGAGTCTACCAATCCTTTATTTACCTATATTGTTTGATGAACTGTACTTGCTAGCTATACACATTCATATTAAATATAAATTGATGAGCTTAACATTGATAGTGTTAAATTACTTCTTGCAAATACTGTTGTACATAGGTAGGTACATAGGTGTGTATTACACGTCTCTACCTGTCCTTCTTAGTGTTCAATGTGATGTTGGCGCGAGAATAACGTAGCGTATTATTTCTTCTATTATTGTTGCATACATGTTAACGCATGTAATCTCATCTCCAATCCACTCGATTAGTCATATCCCAGATTGAAGAAATCGGAATTGTTTACACATAAATCCCCTTCAATAAGCCTCGCCTTACGTCTTACGACGGCACAATACCATCCTAATAATGCAGCGTAACGTCCTCTCGACAGACTCCCGCATTCTTTCCTCGCGAGGCACTCCCAGCCCTTCCTGGAGCTTATTTTGCGCCTCTAATATAACTACTCCCCGCCGGGAATTCGGATTTCGATGTAATTAGGCAGCCTATATACCCTTTTCTGGATGTATTACTTGCTCACAAATTTTCTTTGATGTTTCCCAATACCAAGATAACAATCTGTATAATCATCATTTTAAGTGAAATTGGAAGTATCAAAGAAGCAATCGTAGACAAGATATCTCAAAAGTGAGCTTCTAAAATGTATGAGACATCATTCCGCTCTTGACACGTTTTATTGTTATTGACCCTGTACATCTCTGACAATATTACATCAATGTTCCTTTTTTGTTTTGACGCTTAGAGACCGTATACATCTCTTAGAATATTAGAATAATTATTGATTGTATTTGGACGCTCAGAGACCTTATACATCTCTGGAATACTGAATTAATATCATTAACTTCTTGTTAATGCTGATACAGATCTTATATCGAATGTAATGGTCATATTTTGCAATTTTGTTTTACATACATACATATACATACATATGTATGTATGTAAATCAAAATTGCAATTTTGTTTTGTTTACATTAACTTAGTGACATTTAGTTTGTTAACCTTTTATAAATAATTTTAAATTATTATTGTGTAAGATTATTATTATTATTTTATTGTAAATTACCGTTTGAGATGTAAAAGTGCCCTTGTGGCCTATTTGCAGAATAAATAATTGATTTGGATTGTTTTGATTATGACAGAAGCTTATTATGAAAGGCTAATTTTCGCATAATTTTTTGATGTCACCTAATTTCAAAAGTAAACTTGAGAGTCGATCGAGTCTTTGCCGATTTCATTTTCGCAGTACTTAGTACCACGCCAGTTGAAGGACTCCACCTGCCTTTGGTTAATGGCACTGTTAAGTTATCGGTACTAATGGACGGCAACCATATTCTGTTGTATTTTGTGAGAAATTGAGTAATGCCGTACCTACTCGTAAAGGCAGGCTTTGAACTCTGACATTCTGAACACCCACTTTATTGCTTTATTCGTATAGAAATGTAATCAGCCCTCAACACGGTTGTTCATGATGCAATCATTTGAAATCCCTTTACAACGAGCTATGTTTAATATAATTTCTCTTTCATATGGTTTTTTATGCCAACGTTCAGACCATAAAAGCTCACATAAACATATCGGGCTGATGATGCGAATTAAGCTTTAATAGACAAGATACGCAATATTACACCCTAAGTGGTTCAAATAACATTTACATCACACCTGGCCATAATGCGAGTTTTACTGCACGCTGCGCGTACGGTAAAACTCGCATTGTGCCGATTTGTGCCAGCCGCGGCCGGGTGAAAACGTAAAATTGTGTTCTCACCACGGGCGGTGATTCGTAAAGCACCAGATCGCATATTTATGGCCCTCACCTTCAGTTCGGGCCACAAACACCTGCGATCTGGGCCTTTAACGAATTCACCGCCCTTGGTACGTAATGTACTATAATAACCTTAGCTCACAGATAACCTCCAATAGATAGAGCATATAGGGCGACGAGCGGTCACCACGCATATATGTTTTTGCACTGATAACCCCCCACTACCCCAGCATCGACCGGGTACGCGATCTGTACGTGCGTGAAACATCCTGCAAATTAAAATTGATTTTGCGCTATAAAATGAGTACTGCTGTGTGAAGTGGTGTAGAAAAAACTCCCGAACGTCTAATTACACAAACGACGGAATAACATTTCACAGGTAAGTTAAATTTATAATATAAATGTAAATTTCATTCTGTCACGCGGAGTTCATTTTACACTGGTCCATAAGAAGTATGCATGTCCCTTTTCATCAAATGGGAATGACAATATACTGTTCCTTTCTCACGAAAGCAAGTGACACTCTAGTGATGGGCTAGTGATGCTTTCGAATTTTACCGATTCAGATTCATTTAAAAAAACAATACGTTAATTCATCCGTGCTTTCGTGTACTATTTTAATACGACAATTCACTAAAGATTATATTTATATACTTGTCATTGCATTGTCAAAATTCTTTTGTTAGAAATCATAGATAATGTATACGATGTAGGATTAATTAAACTGCACCAAGAAGGCAACGTGGCGGACTGCAACCGTCTTACAAGCTATGAGGTAGAGGGAGACGTATTAAATTACTGTCTCGCTCTATTTTATAGCTTCCAGCACGGCTAGCACGCGACGGTGCGCGAGCTCTCTCGCTTTTTCTCGCACTATCCGTTTCTCTCTTATTAGAACACTTAGAAGAAGAGGTATAGTGCGATAAAAATCTAGAGTATGTCGCGGCCGTCGTGTGCCAGACGTACAGAGCTAATGAACGGAATATATTATTGTAGTACGGTCGCGTTCTTTAATTTATGACCCTTTTTGCTAAAATATTATTTTCATCACACTTGCTCGAAACGGGCTTCATAATGCGCAGACATACAGAGCTGTAATAGTCTATGTTACGCCCACGGGCGTAATGGTTTCCTAATATTTTTTCTTTAATTGTATCTGTCACTCATGCGGCAGTTACAAAGCAAAGAGGTTTTATATCAAATACGATATCTGAAAACGTATTTATAAATAAATTTAAACTTAAAACACTAATTAAACATGTTTAACAGAATTATTTACAGATTTAATATGTAGTTATTTAGTGTCTATGTAAAATGTTTTAAAGTGTTTTTTCAATTCGTGGCTGTATACCGAAGGGTCTTTGCCATACGCGCCTCACGTCAAATTCAACAAAATGTACAACTGACATGTCGCAGTTTTTATTACGATTTGTATTAATTTCATCTAAAATGTATTTGTTTCCTCGCAAATGTGATGAAAAACATTGTGTATAACACGGGCGTAAGAATATTGCTAACTCGAGTCATCAAAAGCCACTCTTTCGCAATATTTCACTTGCGCCCCTCGTTAACAATGTACTATTGCACGTCTAGCACACGACGGCCGCGACATACTCTCGATTTTTATCGCACTATACCTCTTCTTCTAAGTGTTCTAATAAGATAGAGACGGATAGTGCGAGAAAAATCGAGAGAGCTCGCGCGCCGTCGCGTGCTAGCCGTGTTGTATTCCTAAACAATTTGACAGGATTGTAAACCTTAAGTGGGTCCCAAATTAAAGTTCGTGACCGTACCTACAGAACGTCTATCACGAGACTGCCGCGACATACTCTCGATTTTTCTCGCACTATACCTCTTGTTCTAAGTATTCTAATAAGAAAGAGACGGATAGGATAGAAACACGAATCAATCAATTACATTAATATACATACATATATAATGCATACAATATAAACTTACTTATACATACTTATATACGTACAATTATATGTACCCGAACAAAGATATCATGAGGTTTATCAATCTTTAATAGTTAAAAAGAGATGCTTACGCAACTTGCGTTTAAAGGAGAACTAGCTCTGAGCTTGTCTGACGGTAAGAGGGAGATCATTCCAGACGAATAGCAGGAAACCAGTACGGTGAAATAAGACAGATAGTTTACGACTCCTGGATGTACGTAGCTTGCAACCAGGACGGGGTGTAACAATTTTTTATTTTTATTTAAGATATTCTGGTGCAGCTGGGTCGAAAAAGATGGTATAAAGTGTGCACAGAATTTTGAATGCATACACCTTACTTCGCATATGTACACACTGTCTATTCAGGTTTCCTCACAATGTTTTCCTACGCCAAATTTCCAAAAAACTCATGAGTATAATCCGAGATTCGATTGACGGTCGCATACTTGAACCGCTCAATAGGATACTATGATAAATAATGAATTACATGATGAATCCAGCAACATAAAAACCGGCTAAGTGCGAGTCGGACTCGCGCACCGAGGGTTCCGTAAAATTTTCAGTTTTCGCAATTTTTCCTTCATCTGTGCTATAAGACGTTATGCTTCGTACCAAATTTCAAGATTCTGAGTTCACGGGAAGTACCCCGTAGGTTTTGATTCCCTTGCGAGTTTCGAAAATTTGCGGCATAAACGGCTGTATCTTTTGATTGCGTTGGCCTAGAAGTTGATTTTTTCACAACTCCAAGGGACAGTAGACTTGAGTATTTAGTATAAATTTTAGCTTGATACCTCTACGCATCCCTGAGAAAAAGGGTCTTGACGGACGGACGGACGGACAACAAAGAGGTCCTATATTTTTTTTCCTTTTGAGGTACGGAACCCTAAAAACTTGTTGGATGTATTTATTTAAAGTACAAAATACAGTGTGTAGTGGCCTCTATTTTTAATTTCATTAATCACAATTATTTACCAATAGCGCTAGTGAGCACGTTAACGCCCTCTTAAATGATGATGAGGATTATCTATCGTCAACGACATAATTTTATCACATTGAATAAATATATGTACTTTTATGTACGTTTTTCTTTGTCTTCCTTACCTAGCTATACCAATATTCAAATTACATACACAAGCCTAGCTAGCACATTCGCGTTAATCTCGAATAAACATCGCATTCGTCCTTTCCTAGTAAGTATGTAAATACGAACGGGACGAAGGCTTCTTGTGCGACATAAACACGATAATGCAGTAAATGTTGTAAAATGCCTAGGAATAAACTCACATCGAATCTTCACATACTTTTTTATGTTACGTGGTAATCAAAATAGTCGATGAACGAAACATGATAATAATATAACAGTGACAGCCGTTCAAAAATTTAAACCATGTTAACGGGTACCGTACCTACGCCATGTAAAATATTCTACTAACAATGAATTGCGGCACCGCTAAAAACCGTTAGCGAACAACGCGTCCCATCACTACGCTTCTGGCGCCATGATGTGACAAAGCGCGCTAGTTTCGAAACAGCCAATCGCAGCGCCGTTACCGACCTCCCCGCGACCCGCACCTACCGCTAACTGTGGTGACCTTTGCATCGAACTAAATCGCTTATAGGCTCTATCTATTGGAAGTTATCTGCCTTAGCTGTAAGGAATCATCTGACAACATCGGTATAAATAAATAAGCAGGTGTCGCGGCGGCACCCGCCCCGATAATCAGTCGCGTGTAGATGAACCACCAGACCCGTGAAACACGCGACAATGGTCCGTACACCACCGTGATAAGGGCTACGGGCGGACGGCTCTGTAATCAATACAGATTGTCCCAGGAGAGGCTCAGCCATCGAAGACAATACATCTATTAACTTGTGGATCCCCGCTTACGTCCCTTGTTGGTTATTGAGGAAGTCCGAGCAGTATTGGGCGTCATATGATACATTTATGTTTCTTATAAAATGTTACGTAAAATAAATTTAATAGATAGATTTTCTTTAGTGAATGTAAAATACAATTCAAGTATGCCTGCCACTAAAAAAAGTAAATCGTGGTCACTGTCGCCGCCGCAGTGTGATCCCAATATTATACCTTGCTAAATAAGTTCCGCTAACTGGATATTCATTCGTCCACATAAATAATTTAGGATTGAGACTCATCTAACGATACCCATACGTTTATATTTTATGCGATCCAGTGCGCCAGATCACATGAACTTGAAAACGATACGATAATTACAAAATACTACCATGAATTTTCACAGTCGTTCTCAAATCTGATGCTTCAAATATATTAGCTAATTAAACTTGTAGTGCAGATAACGCGTCAGACTCATATGTGTAATCTCATATTCCCCTGAATATTCCGCGTGAGGCGTCGTCCCTAAAGTTTTCATTGCGTTGCGACATCGCCCAAGCTCGTAAAACAGTTCCTTTGACGCAAGAAAACTAAATATTTGTCGACTTTTGCGTTTATCAACAACATCGGTGGAAAGGTGCTGCTATTAGGCAGTATTTCCACTAGAATGACGCTAAGCAACGAAGCTATTTGACACTTATCTAGTGGGTAAACCACCCCATTTTCCAGCAATTATTTGCCGGAACAACCGAGGTCTAGCTAAATGGTGACATGACCCATTACCACCTACGCTCGAGAAAATAAATGATACTGATTGGGAGATATACTATAAATATTTCTATCTTGTTCTACGAGCTAGCTTCCTTTACGAACCAAGGCTATGCGATGCTGCTTAGCTTACTTCTTTTATCTATTAATTGGAGGAATTGACGTTACTGTACTTAAATGGACGATGAAGTATTTTTATGGCCCTACGTTCATTTAAAATGGCGGGTCTTCATAGACCAACGTACTGAAGTGCGCCTTTTCTGAATTGTTTCATATACAATTACCGAGTTTTCACGCCTGCACAAACTGCTTAATTACCGACTTGTAATTATCGTCAGTTGAACTACCGTAATTTTCAGAAGCTCGGATCTTGCTCCGCTTTATCATTGAAAAACCGCCATTGCTACAATCACCGAAGGTTTAGTTTGCCTGTATTCATAAATGTTTGATAATGGTTTGGGAAAGTTGTGCTTGAAACGGAGAATTTAGCCGCATTGGCGAATGCGGACATGATCAGCATTTTGTCGCGTTGTTGCTGTTCTAAGTCAATAGGTTGTATGTCATTAGGAGATGCGTATGTAGATCGACGTTGGGTAGCGAACCAATACATGTATTCGGTTTGTCCATTTTCACATCCCAATCATAATTGAACGATCGAGCGACGCAAAGACAGTTCTCCGGTTCAGCTTGGGCGAAAATTCTTTCGTATGTCCGGCTGTTCCCCTCTGCAGAACGAATTTGTCAACCGATTTTATTGTCGTTTTAGTTTTTATTTCTTTAACCCTTTTCTTGGCAAATGACAAAAAAAATGTGAGTTCGAGCCTCGTTTGCGCCTTGAGGAGCTAAAATTGTCTGTTACAAAAATACAAAAAGAACGTCAAAAATTGTGTATCATATATGATACAATGTCAAGAAAAGGGTTGTGACAAGTTTGAAAGAAATGTGGGCGCGGGAAAGGGAAAGGGACGAAGGACCGTGCGGTAGAAGACCGTAGGCCGAAAGGGACGGATTGGTCTGAGAAATGAAATGAGTTCAATGGAAGCCTGCCGTACCTGAAGTTCCTTGTCGAGGTTTCGGGCGGCCGCAACTTGTTATTCTTTATAATCGAAGGTATGCTGATTGCCTCTCTTCTTCTGCACAATTTAGGCACAGTTTATCGCGTACATATTTTATTAAAAAACGTATTATTTTCTTCCAATTGTTATAAATCTTTCTTCAAAACTGATAGATGTTTTTCATGGACAGTTGACATGTTTCGTTCTGACATGTTACTGTTACGTCAGCGGGCTCGAAAGCAAGCTTCGAAATATTAATATAAGGGAAATGGGTCAAATAGGAAACAGATTCGAAGTGGCGTTCAAAAATAGCCCTCCGGATCTGTCCCCCGTTTTATCACGCTTCCGGGATGCCCCGGAAACTTGTAATAGGAATGCGTTTCTTAAATTTCGTTTTAGTTTGGTGTTGGACTTTAATGTAGGTTGCTTCTAACGTTTCACCTAGTACTTGATTATGTCGTTATCTTCCTGATAATTAGTAGAACACAGAGGACATTGGTGCGTATATTACGCGTATTTTTACATGCTTCGTAACAGACTGTTAATACAGTGAGATTTTAGCTGTAATTCTACTCTTTCAAAATCCACTAATTATTTATTATGTAAATGTTCAGTACCAAAATCGTGTGTACGTGTCATTACACCACGTACCTAAATAAATTCGTGCCATTGCAGCCATTTTATACTCCAGGCAAAATACGGTTTTGAAAAACATTAATTTATAATAGCGTTTTTATTGTTGATTTCATTTGAAAATGTTATTCTAAGATTATATATTCAAGAATCCGAAAAACTTTCCACCCGGAAGTAATTATGTAGATTTCAATGAAGCATGCATTGTCTTTTTTTATACGATTTATCTTGAATATTATAGAGCAAATGTAAATGAACCAAAATAAAGACAAAAATATTTATTCATATTTTTTCTGACTTTTCAGTTAACTTATCATTTTTTTGATGTCTGAAATTTTGTCGGATTTTGTCGCTGGGTAACTATTTAATTGATAATATATCCGTTACACATAAAAAATAAGCTATTATAAATTATTTCCAAAATTGTCATTTTTTCCATACGAGTTGTCAGTTCATTTACTGGACTATTTAGTTTCAATTCGGTCGGAATAACCGATGCGTCGTGCTCTCGCGCAATGGATAGCGCTAGCAATACTAGGAACAGCGAACCAACCAATACGATTCCAATCTAATCTCAATATTCCAGAAGCGCGTACCAGAACTAAGCCACTGTTAGCACAAAAAAATACCGCTCTGGTCATATTTTGTAAAGTTCCGAAAGAGCGTTGATTAATAACTTAATTAAACCTTTCTGTAAACACGTCAAATAAAAATTAAACCGCATCAGTGTTACGTAATAAATCCTAAAGAAACAACTAAATTACCAAGCGGTTGAAGGATGTCAAACCTCCCCGTGTAAATACATGTCACGCCAACCAAAACACGCAAAAAGCTAGCTTTTGCACACCGACATATCCTTTAACTTTCACGGTAAATCATGTACATATTTGGTTACGCGCCTACATCATTTCCCTGGCTTTTATTCACAACGTCGAAACTGGCGAACCAATATAACTGTCCACCCTTAACGCATAATTTGTCGGATCTAACGTTCAAGATATAGCAGGGACGAGTTCACAGTCAAGCAGATGGTTTGTGAATACCTCACTGTGGTCGGTGAGAATGGGGACAGAATATCCCAGCAAATTGATCATACAGCTCGCACACATGAATACCTATAACCTATAGGGTTTACCACGTGTATTGTGCTCTATGTCTGTGTGATTATTCGCAATCTGTGCTTAATTGCTGCGCCATTGGAGCGTATTTACCGCCTTGTAATGCTTATATTTATAAATTATTCGGAATTCCATCATGGCAGATTACGAGTTATGAATGTAATATAAGCACTTTATTGTACGCAATAACAGGTTGGCAGTCGCAGTGGCAGTGGGCGGGGCACATTGCACGTAGAACCGATGGCCGTTGGGGCGGAAAGGTTCTCGAGTGGCGACCACGTACCAAAAGGCGCAGCGTGGGTAGGCCCCCCACAAGGTGGACCTGGTAAAGGTCGCGGGAGTCCGCTGGATGCGGGTGGCGCTGGACCGGTCATTGTGGCACTCTTTGGGGGAGGCCTATGTCCAGCAGTGGACGTCTTTCGGCTGATATGATGATGATGATGATGAATAACAGGTTAAAGAATATACATGTCACACAATAGATCAAAGTACAAAGGCGAACTTATCCCTATAAGGGATCATTTCCAGCTAACCTTGAGCAATTGAGAGGAAGGTAGGTAGAACGAGACAGGCAAACTTATACCGTTTACAAAAACACGAGAGAAAATAAAAACAAGACCTAATAGGTACACATATTAGGGTTATTCTAGATAAATAAAATCATGCCAATACATTTATAAATATAAATATATAAATGTATGGGTTTATAAATATTCTAAGTAAATTCAGATGTCATCTATTGGATATTTAAAGAGTTGTGGCATTGTCACAATAAATCAGAATGTAGTGACATTATAGCTGAACCAGTGGAACTTGAGTTAGTAGCGTTATACCTGCCCTAATATGCAAGTACGTATTGGATAGTAGCAAAAAACAAATAAAAACAGCGGTCCTCGTAATGATAATTCAAAATTATGTTGATGTATCGTGTGTAGGTTTATCAGTGCAAAGGATTATCCGTATATCCATGCCGGTGGAATCTAATATACCGTAAATTCCAACAGGTATGCGCGGGCCTATTTCACAGGAAAGGCTCGGAATATCCTTAACCGCGATTACATCAAAGGCATTTTCGTGGACTCTCAAGTGATCGCTCAACTGCTTTCCCTTCCACCGACCAATTTGAAAATAAAACAATAAATGAGCAATTGAATTATCTACTACCAGATTCCCACGCGGCTCCGCCCGCTTATTATACAGAACACAATCGAAGCCGCGGGATCAAAAGCCTATGCCCATTCCAGAGATACATCCTACACACAAACTTACAACTGGTATAGAAAAGACAAGATATACTTACTACGTGTTTTTGTCAATTTCCGTTAATTGAAAGGGGGCATAGGTTAGATCAAATAAAGTTAATTTCTCCATGACAGTAGTATCTTAGCTCTTACTGTTATCAAGATATTCAATATTTAAATTTAATCAGATTTGCAGCTTTAACCACTTTTAATGCTACATACAATTATTTTGTAAAGTTTGTTTTTTTTTTCTTTTCAAGTAATAGTTATGCTCATTTGTTTCTGTGAATGTAGTCTGCAATATGTTCTTCCGTTAACTTCGGCAAGTTAACGGAAATTCCCGGGAACACCGTGTATAATGAATGTTCTGTACCAATTGTCTAACAATCAGCATCGTACCTTGAGCCAGTCAAATTATAACTTCCCCTAATAACTCGCGTCACTTCGCACTGTGAAGCGAAAAATTCTTCGTAAACGAATTTCTCACAAGTTGTTCGAAAGCAAAATTGAGATTGAGTAAAGTGCGCCAGCCAGCACTGATTGTAATTAATTGTCTGAGGTCCCGTATCTTTGTCTAGCGCCTTGTACCCCGCCGTTTTGGGAGGATGTCATATTTCTGGTCATTTGATTTTGAGTCTAGTTTAATGGCCATTCGGTCGGATTTTTGGGTGAGTTCGATTTTAAAACGCTGCACATTGTATATTGAGATTAATTCCTCGTTCTTCTCTTGGCCGGTCGCTCGCCCTCTTTTTTACTCCCGCACATTGTTATGGTTTTATTTGTAAGTTATAATAGCGTTAGAATTCTATCGAAATCTGTCAGTTTTACGTATGTATCGTTAGAAAGAGACCAAACAACAACAAACCGGAGGCTAAGTTTTATGAATAAGTGACGATAGACCAGACAGGGATAGACGTTATCCCAAGATTATTCCATACGATTTCGACCTTTAATCTCAGATTAAGTCTTTATTCCTGTCTAAAGACCTCAGTCTCAACGAATAGAAAGTAGCGATAAGGCCAAAAATGTAGCTTAACGAGTAAGTCATCATTTTTGCCTGGTGTAGATATCTAAATCACATTTGTCAAGAAATACGTCTCAAACTCGGACATAAATCTATTCCAAAAATCTACAACAGTCTTTACAAATATGAATCCTCGACTCACAAAAAGACTTTCTATCGTCATTTCTTGCTTTTATTCTTTGTGGGGTTTCTTTGACATTGTACTTTCTCTTGAATGTTCGCTGTCTGCAATGATCGGTTTGGCAGATATTCCAATCAAAAAAAGGATATTTAGAGTAAGTGGGACGTAAGTCTTCTATCGTTTAAATGTTAATATTAAGTCGTATCAAACGAATTGTATTATGAACGAGCGTTCGTATCAGCTGTTAAGGCTGCACATTCGAAATTTTCGTGAAAATGAGTGGTTTTGTAACTGTTTTATACATTATAACGTAACATTTTTGCTGTAGGTAAAAATATATCATAATCTGCAAGATATGCGACGGGTCATAGTTTTCATAGAAATTCATTTTAACAATAAAAATTAGAGAAAAAATCTAAAGTCACCCCTATTTTTTCACTTGTTACCATTTTACTGCTCCATTTTTTATCAGAATAATATGAAATTTTATAACTTTCTTCATACAATAATGAACAAGGGCATCATTTTCTTACTTTCTTAATTTTCTTAAAATTAACCTCGTTTTCTGAAATATTCCGCCAAAGTTCCTACGCCTCCCCGTTTTCGTCCATACGGTCAGTGCGGGACGAGACACGTTGCATGACGGACCTGTGTCAATTTGCGCTGCGCCGAATTTTTTAAATATTTGTGGAAATTGTGGACTATATTTGTTGCATAGAGTGGACAATCGGTTTTGTGACTCTTATAGTAGGTAACTAATAAACATTTGCGTATAGTTTAGTTTTTAGTGACAGATATTTTTTTTGCATAGAGTGGACAATCTATTTCGTGGTTTGTAAAGTAGTAGGTACTATCGACAAGACAGCTGACTGACCATCCGTGCACTTTATGTGCATTGTAATAAGGTTATTGTATAAATACAGGATGGTCAGTTAACTGTGTTGGCGTTTGTACCTAATTAACATTTACGTAGGTATAGTTTAGATTTGGTTTTTTAGTTCAAGATGGGAAATAAGCGCAGGAGGAAAATACGTAATATCAAGAAATTTTACAAGAGAAGAGGAAAAAGAATACACAAGTAAGTACCTATTCTATCAAAGTTGATATATCTAAACAGTATCAAAATTGGGAAATCGCTAAAACCAGTCATTTTATTAGTAACTATATTTACAATATCTATTGCTTAGGAGCATGAACAATTATAGAAACAATATTGTTTTATCTGCTCGTATTAATGACTGTCAAGTGTTAATAGAATAAGTTCTAATAAAAATAGTGGGCTTGGCAAATATTGTAAGTACCTACCTATGGGTTGCATGCCAACTCCAAGTTAGATACAGAGTTATTATTTGATATGAAACAAAGTATGGTACGTACAACTAATCTATAAGTATATATTTACCCGAGGCCGATTTCTGTACAGTCAGCATAATATAGTTAGTAGCAGCCAAGTTAGCCAAATATATCGGAACGTACATTCATCGAAATAGTCTTTGTTACTATAAGTAGGAGTAAGGAATGAGTTACGATATATTTGGCTACTTTGGATGCTACTAACTATCTGATGCTGACTGTACACGCCATCATCATCAAATCAAGGAAGAAATTATCTTTAAACCAAATTGCATCAGTAGGTATGGGTCATCATTCAAATCGATGCAGCGGTTTAATTAGCTCCATAAAAATCCCCCTCCCCCCATTTTACCCCCTAGGGGATGATTTCTGGGATAAAAACTATGCTTTGTCCTGGGACTCTAATTATCTCTATACCAAATTTCATCCAAATCGGTGCAGCGGTTTAAGTAGCTCCAAATCAATTTTCACCCCCCATTTCACCCCCTTAAGAGATGATTTACGGGATAAAAACTACCCTATGTCCTTTCCCGGGACCCAAATTATCTCTATACCAAATTTCATCTAAATCGGTTCAGAGGCTTAGGCGTGAAGAGGTAACGGATAGACAGACACACTTTCGCATTTATAATATTAGTATGGAGTATGGATATTATGGATTATATGTTTTTCCCGCTCACGGGACAATGATGTCCCGGACCTTTGGGAGGCGTGCGTGGAGCTCTGAGCCAACTAGAGGGGCCACTAGAGGCCCTTTTGACAATTTAATGAAATGCAAGGAGTACACCAAGCGGATGCTGTCTCTGCCAGTGTCATGGGACGCACACAGAAACAGCACCCGCTGGAGTGTAAGAGTCTATTGCTAGTTGATGGAATCTAAATAAAACGGGTTATTGGGTGAAAATGATGGACTAGTAGCTGGGCTATTGGATGAAACATCGGACGCCTGCCCTTAATAAAACTGTTTCACAGTTTATCTCTGGCAGACGGTGACTCGCTAACTGCTAGATGGGCCCCTATTAATAGCGACATAAAAAAATTGCCTAAGGGCAACAGTAGGTATGGATTATTATTATTACCTTTATTTTTTTTCGCACTATCCGTCTCTCTCTTATTAGAATATTTAGTAACAGAGGTATAGTGCGAGAAAAATCGAAAGTATGTCGCGGCCGTCTAGTGCTAGGCGTGCTGGGGGCCTACCGCGAAACAAAACCGAACTTCGTTCGTGTATCTCCCTCTCTTTCGCGCTTGCTAGTTCGAGCGACAATGAGAGTTATTCGAACGAATTTCGTTTTCACTAGCACGGCTAGCACGAGACGGCCGCGACATACTCTCGATTTTCCTCACACTATACCTCTCTTTCCTAATGTTCTAATAAGAGAGAGACCGATAGTGCGAGAAAAATCGAGAGTATGTCGCGGCAGTCTCATGCTAGCTGTGCTGACGGAACTACACTAATCATAAGTAAATAGTATTATAATAGTAGGGACATAATTTTTGAACTAAATCAATTATGTAATTTGTGTATGACAAATATCACGTTTCACTTAAGCATGACGAATGTCACCCACCCACGTCCACCCTTGCATTGGTAACGATGCGCGACGACGCGTCTGTAATCTTACCTAACTTAATCTATGTAACGCTTAATAAACGACGGCGGGTTGTGCGACTTGCGCGGGGAGAGGGTCGAGGCTCCGCCCATACGCTCAAGGACTTTAGCGGGTGTACAAGCCTTAATTAAAAAAATGAGAGTTTCTTTACGCGCGTTCTTAAACCTACTCTGATGAGTAGGTTTAAGAACGCGCGTAAAGAAAGTGCTGGGTGATCCCAGCACGGCTATCTTAAGACGGCCCGCGAGCTGTGTCGCGGCGAGATAGACTATTACCCGTCTCTTTCTAATTAGTCCGCCTAGTAAGAGACCGATAGTCTCGCAGGCCGTCTTGTGATAGCCGTGCTGCGGGTCACAATATAATATGAAAATCATGACTTACATAAGGAATCTTATCCATTTGTTTGGATATTGACAATACTATAAAATTCACAATAAATGCACTACATTCTAATTTAATTATTTTGTTACAGGTATGTTTCCGAGATCAACATAGACTGCTTCAACGTCAGATGATTTGGCGCCTTTGGTAAATAAATAACAATACAAAATATTTAGTAAAATAAATGCTCTACAATACGCTTAACGATCTTTAAAGCTATCGACGAACTGTCGAAATGTATCGTAAACTAGCTACTACGTGTTTATCGTCATGTCGTGTGAGTGACAACTTGTCTATGGTAATTATAACATGTGATAAAACAATGAATACGGTAAACGGTGCTAAACCACGATGATAATCAACGTTGGCAAGTTATATTGACTGAATTTATTCAAAAATAGTATACGAGTAAATGGAGAGACTTATCTTAAGGGGTAACAACATTTTAACGTTTTATTCAAGTCATTTATATATAAAAAATTGTGTTGGATAGTAATAGTTGATCAGTACTAACAGGAACACTTGAACACCGCAACGTAATATTCTAATATTATATCTGTTCCGTAGTTTTATCGTACATTCACTAGTAGGTACATAGTATCATCATAAAACGAAGCCCCAACAAGTCTATCATCGCCCGCTCGCTCTCTATCTGTTAATAAAAAATCAATAAACAAAAGGGGTAGTGCTGTAAACAATTTGTGAATTAGTTTATGAAAGCTTTGTTTTGTGGCATAATAAAACTTGTGGGATTCGTTCCGGGGTGCAAGTGATAAGAACAACTCCTCCAGTTGTTTCTTCCAAAATATTAGTTTAGTTATAATGAATGATATTTGCAATACAGGGTCTTGATTTGATCCTTGACGTGCTAATCCTGACGTCCTTCCGATAAATTGGGTAAGAACAAAAATGTGGACAGTGCATTGATTTGAATTTTGTGTCTGGTGGTTTTGCACCTTTTGCACGAACTGGAATTCAGGATCTTTTTGTAGGTCATCGCTTTTAAACGGACGGTAGCAAGACGTTCACAACATTTAGATTTTCTTCAAGGCGCCTTCATGGCTCAAGTGTAGTGCGAACCTTTTTTTAGAAGAGCACCCCAAATGTGAATTATAACGTGTACCTACTGAGGGTTACTCTACGCGCAAGCACCAGTAGGCATACAAATCTGGATTGACGAACAGAAAAATAACGGAACCAATTTTGAAGACGTTTACTGAATGAATGTCTTCACACAGACGTTCCTTTATTTATATGGTATCCGGTGTATCTGCCGGTGGGGCGCGCATAGCCAGGATGTGTTGTGCGAACATCACACATTTCTACATTTATTCTAAATATCCTTTAAGATACAGAAACACTGTAGGAACTTGCTGTCGGACTATAGCTTTGTCTGAACCGAGCAAGGGCATATTTGGAAGCGCATTGCGATTCCCAATATGCATTTGTTTATATTTTTTGATTATTTTTATTTACATTGTTATTTTTGTTTTTGTTTACATTGCTTGTGTATGACAACATACCCCGGCGAGGATGAAGGGTGGGGGGGTTTATCTCAACCGCTGCGCCCACAGCTGTGTTATGAACATCTTGTGATAGACCTAGCATATCTGGCAGTGTGGTAGACCTATCATAAATATTGACCGGATTACACATATTATTTTAAAACCAATCTCCAAAAGGCGCTAAAGTTCATTAGCAGGCGGTTATCACGCTGCTTGCTAACCTAGTGTCCATATTTTGGCGTGTCCATATTTTGGCCATTTCCAGGTGTAAACCTATGAAACATAAAAACCTCCGCTAAAATATTTAAGGCCCCCAACGGCCCTCTACTCTAAGCGTTTTGTCTTCATTTATGTATCGCAGTACGCCCACCCCACGCGATCCCAGATTCCACAACTTAGCTGATATTTTTAGCAGCTTATTAATTACTATGTAAGAAATACTTCGGTAATATACATGTATCGTAAGAGCCCGTTTACACAGGGTCTCCGTTTTATCGTATACGTTTTTTTATTGATGGCGTATTGAGTTGTATGAGCGACTTCACATATGACACAGTATACAGTAAATAGTTGCAGTTGTATCCGTTACAACGGACGTTACAACTGTGTGAACGGGCTGTTAGTCCGTAATAATTTTATACGTACATGTTTATTTTTGATTTTGTCACTCATAGCTTCATTTGAGCAATGCTGCACTGATATTATTTTATGTTTGCATGGTCGCGTTCTTTAATTTATAACCCATGTCGCAAAAATATTATTTGGATTCCTATGTTATATGACAGGACTGTCAATCTTAATTAGGTCCCAAATTAAAGTTCGTGACTGTCTGTACCGCTTGTAGAAATAACAGACTTTTGTTACCTTTATACTATGTTGTTGTTGTAACTTTCGTATTATGAGAAGTCGGTTTTGAATACAACCTGAACTTGTGCGAACGATCGTATTATAACCTTTTTATCTTACAGATGTCACATCCTCACCCGTCCTGTCCTGTCCCGAAGAATCAGCTACTATCCCCGGAATTTCAATAAAAATCATCCTTACCCAATTTCCCCCTTCGTTTTATTGGTTTTTCATTTAAATTATGTCTATTCCGACTTTTTCGGAAGTTTTCTTTAACCTCCCGATAAAAACGAAGAGGGATGCAATGTCAGAACATCATCCGAGTTTTGACGTTTCTGACGAGACATTTTACTAACGAGTTTATTTCAAGTTATAAAAATTGGAGTTCAGGTCAGGCGGAGCAATTTTACCAAGAGTATTTCCAAATAAATTAACCCTCCTGTCTCCGTCCGGTAAAAATGCAAATACTCTTATAAGCGTTAATATGTTATTGTTTCATGCATTCACGCTTGTGTTCCCAGAAGTAGTGTAGGCAGACCACAGTCAATAAAATTGGTCAGGGCCACTGCTGGTAATTGTGTGTTTAAAAAGGAAGAAAATGATATTATAGTGGCAGGTTGCTAGCCTGTCGCCCCACGTCACGCCCCGACCCGATCCCGTAGTCAACTCTTACAACACCCACAGGAGGAAAGAGGTTGATGCTATTCCAATTTCCGGCACCACACGGGAATATCTCATTAGATTCATCCATCAGATGTACTGATTCTCTTTCAATTAAAAACATAAATATTTATTTTATTCTGCAAAAGTATGTAGGCCTAAACGGTTCTTTCTCATGAGTTTAACCCTTTCACCGCCACGCCACAGTCGGCCATAGCCGACAACGCAAAATCGCGACTACGACGCCACTATCGGCGCTGGCCGACAAACATTTTTTCATGAATACCTATTGAAAAACAGCCCATTTTTATGGTGGCGTTATTTCTTTACCCATTTTAATTTTACCCCCGTGGCGTCAGTGGCACAGCGTATTGCTTCGCCGTCGGGCGGTGAAAAGTTTAACATCGTCATCATCATATCTGCCGAATGACGTCCACTGCTAGACATGCCTCCCCCAAAGAGTGCCAAAGTGATCGGTCCTGCGCCACCCGCATCCAGCGGACTCCCGCGACCATCACTAGGTCATCAGTCCACTCCGGAGTTTAACATAGTCATATTATATTGCTGATACAAGCTTCGAACTAATACCGATTTGCGTCATTTGTGAATTAACATATGAAATATACGCGCCGTTAAAGATGAGCGATATGTATGCTAAACGTGATCGTAAAATGATGATCCTAAACTAGCCGCGTTATACGCTTCGCCAGATATTAAGGCAATTAATATGAATATTAATTTCAACTGGTCGGTCAAGGGTTCCACGTATACCTTACATCAGATATATTTAACTAGATGCCCGCCCGGCTTTGCTTGCGTTCTTTGTAATATGTATAGGTACATAAATATATTCTATTTATGATTAGAAAATCATGCGTTAATTTTCATGCGATATCAAGGAAAAACATTTTGAAATGCAAAAAAAAAGTATTGTTAAGTTTGAAAAGTACTTAATAATCGGATTAAGTAAAACTAGTACAATATTTCCACTATTTGCACTACCTGTTTGAAATTCTAATTTAAACGTTTCCTGCTATACAAAGGTTGTCTGGAAGAGATCGCTTTAAAGCGATAAGATCGCCTGTTGTTATCATTATTTATTAAGCAATAATTTTTTTGTAAGGTGTTTCTCTCCTGTTGTGGTGCAATAAAGAGTATTTATTATTATTATTTCTTTACTCAATTTCAATCTTAGGCTAGGTTTTTTACAATAATTATATAAAAAGTAAAATAAAAAAAACTATACATACAAAACATGACATCATTATAAAAACCTAACCTACCCTAGGTTAGGTTTCCGCCGGCAGCGAGGCGGGGCCTAAGGAACCTCCTGACTATCCGCGCAGTATCCACGAGTACCGCCTTCTGTATCTGACCCTTGATCCAGCCATCTAGCGAGAGTCTCTTGAGGTGATGGTCGAGACTCTTCGCTATTAAACCGTTCGCCGAAACGACTATCGGGACGATGATCGTCGAATCAACATCCCACATGGCGGTTACCTCGTGAGCCAGGTCTAGGTACTTGCTGGCTTTGTCCTTCTCGGCCTTCACGAGGTTCTCGTCATGGGGGATGGTGATGTCGACGAGCACTGCCTGGCTTTTCGATCGATCTGTCAGCACGATATCAGGCCTATTGGCAAGAATAGTCCTGTCCTGTTATTATTATTATTATTATTTCCCTTTTTCTATCCTAGTTAAACGAAAAAATTTAAACGTATTTGTCCGTTAAAATTCTAATTTTACGCATACATTGTCTGTTAACTTTCAACCTCCTTCCGGAATGGTTGGGGGTTGGGGAAGTGGAGGTTGCAGAGGTAAACTTGAAGAAGACGCAGGCCATCACAATCACAACACAGGTGAGGCTACCACAGAGGCTGACCCTCATGGGCTAGGAAGTGGCCTGGGAAAACAAAGCTATTTGTCTCGGAGTAACAATAGACCGGCTACTATCCATGAAATGCCAGGTAACCCAGGCCAT
This sequence comes from Epinotia bilunana, assembly GCA_947049275.1. Classification (NCBI taxonomy): domain Eukaryota; kingdom Metazoa; phylum Arthropoda; class Insecta; order Lepidoptera; family Tortricidae; genus Epinotia; species Epinotia bilunana. The sequence continues at coordinate 1,405,445 of OX346263.1, forward strand.
TAATCAGGCATGGGCAGGGTGATGAGGGCGAAGGCGATCCCGCTTAAAAAGAGAATAAGCATCTACAAAACCTATATACGAACAAGGCTAACATATGCGGCCCCAGCCTGGTATGCACTGTTGAGCCAGGCGCACCTAAGAACCGCGTCCTAAGAAACAGCGTCCTGGCTAGAGATCTCAAAACGGAAAGTATAGAAGAGCACATCCGGAAACTAGACAGGACAATGTTCGACAAGGCCACATCATCAGCCCACCAACATCTGTGCGAGCTCGCGCCATATCATTCTAGGCCCCCTGATAGAAAAGGCCTCCAGAGGGATCTCCTTCAGGACCAGGACTAAAAATAGACAGAAGAAGAAGAAACACCAAAATCAGACGTTCCTGCATAGCAGAAGATCCTGGCACCCAAATATAGATACCTCCAGCAGCAAAACAAATGCTACTCTAACCCCGCGGCTGTCTTAACGGCCGAAGAACCTGCCGCCGAGAGAGGCCACGCCTCCAACGGCTCCCCCCAAGGAAGATTCCACGCGTGGGTAGACCACCCCCCACAAGGTGGACTGGACCAGGTCATTGTGGCACTCTTTGGGGAGGCCTATGTCCTGCAGTGCACGTCTTTCGGCTGATATGATGATGATGGTGTAACGGGATAGCTAGTATTTCCATACTAGTCCGATTTCAAATAAATATTCTACCAGTAGGTATAAATAATATACTTTTGGATGGATATAGATATATGCTATACATTTATCCCGCAGCTTCGCTTGCAGTACTTTGCAAAATAAGCGCCCGGTCAGCTAGCTCTACAATAAAAGAATACATTTCCATATAATATGATAAATCCGTTAGTGTGTCCCCTGTTACCTCTTCACGCTTAAACCGCTGAACCGATTTAGATGAAATTTGGTGAAGAGATAGGACATAGGATAGTGTTTATCCCGGAAATCAGCCCCTAGTGAAATGGGTGGTGAAAGTTTGTGTTTGGACGAAGTCGCGGGCAGAAGCTAGAAGGATAAAAAAGTATGCAGGTTTATATAACCAACTCCTATAAATTATATACCTACATAGTTCCTATTTTCATTACTATGCACTTAAGTGAAAAAGCGGATATATATTTTCGCAATCGTTTGCACCTATTCTTTGAAACGTAAGAATGTTTCTAACGAAATACTATTAACGGTTAACAACAGCGTTAAACTAGAAACCATTAAGAGTGAGCAATTTTACGGAATTAATTCATCTAAACGGCGTTTCCTAGTGATGTAAAGGGCTATATACATAGTGCGACTTGTGCCACCCAATTACCAGCAATTCGTTTGTTTTGTTATACAGCCGTACACAAGAACGGATTATAGGTATTGCTGCGCTCTCATCATCGTGGTCTATACTAAAATTATAAAGAAGCAAAGTCCTGTGGGATTGCAGCTTTAATAATAATAATAATAATACGTCCCGATAGTCGTTTCGGCGAACGGTTTAATAGCGAAGAGTCTCAACCATCACCTCAAGAGACTTTCGCTAGATGGCTGGATCAAGGGTCAGATACAGAAGGCGGTACTCCTGGATACTGCGCGGATAGTCAGGAGGTTCCTGTCTCTGACGCCCTGACCACCGGCAGCTTAGGCCCCGCCTCGCTGCCGGCGGTACCCTAGGTTAGGTTTTTATAATGATTTTATGTTTTGTATATAGTTTTTATATTTTACTTTTTATATAATTATTGTAAAAACCTAGCCTAAGATTGAAATTGAGTAAAGAGAATAATAATAAATCATTTATTTCAGGCATGCAGCTTTGCATGTTTTCGATAATCGGCGGACCCACGCGAGTAGAATGGACTTTGTTTTGGCTTGTCATAGGCTATATTTTATCCCGCGGGTTTGCCTGCGTTCTTTGCAATACGCGGGCGATGTCGCGCGGACAGCTAGTCGCATATGAAATGTGTGAAACTAGCCTTAAGTCAGAATAATAAACAATAAACATAGTCCTCTCATAATATGAATAGTCGTAATGCAATGCTTCAGTTTCAGCAGGTTATTGCGTTGTCATGAGCAGCGACGCTAAAAGGTTACATTGCAAAATGTAAAGCATGAAATTGTTGGTGCTATTGTTAAGCAAGTTGTGTTCTGTAATTTTGTTATGTTAATACTCCATCAAGATAAACGAGTATATTGTTAATGTTTATTTCTTCAGCTGTCGACACGGCGAATCCCCAAACATATCAAGGGTCGGCAACGCCCATGTTACTCCTTTGGAGTTGCATGCATTTATAGGCTGCGGTGTCCGCTTACCATCTGGCGTGCCGTACGCTTGTTTGTCACCGTCTTTGTATTAAAAAAAAAAAGCTTCCGCCCGCGACTTCGTCTGCGTGGACACAAAAACTATCCTATATTTTAATCCAGGCTTTAAACTATCTTCGTGCAAATCTTTATCCAAATCAGTTAAGACGCAGTCAGATCACAGATCAGTTGACGACGCGTGATTGAGTAACAATCATCCTAACATCTAAACATCCAACTCATCCAATCGCCGATAATCTCGCTGGTGTATACGCAGCCTAATGGCCCTTCCTCCACGCAGCCGCCGGCGCTGATATAAATAGTCCGGTCGATATCGGGCTAAGAGACGGAACGCTCCAGCGTAGATGTAAATATAGCCGAGCCGGTACATGCGACAGGGTCACTGTCAAACGCGTCGCTCCTGTCAAGTGTCCGTTCAAACCAAGCTGCATCCACTTCAACGTTAGTATAAACAAGTTTCTGTCAAAAATTTCTATTTTGGTACAAGCTTTTATTGCCGACTGTAATTTTCTGTATACCATCATCAACTACTCATTGAGACGATTCTAACGAGCCCAAACTCAACGGGGCTACGTCGAAGTACTGAATTCCCATGGCCACCTTCTGTCTCCAGCACCAGATCAGCTGGATGGTACCATAATATTCAATTGACATCCATACTATAATTATACCCAAAATTTCAGCTCAATCGGTCACCGGGAAGTGGGTCAAATTTAATTTGCAAGTTTACAGACAACAGACAGACAGACAACGGGACAGGTGAAAGTAAATAAAAGCTTGTAATAAATAAGTAAATACTAGGGTAAAAACATTTATTTTTTCACTACAACGATGGCAAAGAAGCATACGGCCTGCTTGATGCTAAGCAGTCATCGTAGCCTATGGACGTTTACGATTCCAGAAGAACGAAGCGTTTTTCCGAATCTTTATTGATTTGAGGGTTCTTAGTGTTGATAGCTCGAGCCGAACGCGCTCACAACAGCACAAAACCCCGGGAGCACCACCAAGGACACAACACCGAATACCCATGAAGCATTGAGTGGTGCCCAGTTGACAAAGCCGGGGTTCTCCAAATATGAGCTAGATTATTCAGAGCCATGACGCGTAGTTGAGTGTCCAAGAGGCAACCGGACGGCTCGCGGTATCCGAGATCTCGAAGTGTTGTGGCACCGCCCTGTGCAACCCAAATTGAGCCAGCTTGGACTGGGCCGGAAATAGAAAAAAATGTATGAGAGATTTTTTTTGTTGCCAGGCTGCCGTTTGAAACAGCGGTTGCCTGAAAGTGCAATGAAATGCTGGTCTAAATCGAAAACCTTAGGACGTTTTTTCTCCAATTTCCGCTCCAGTCCAAGTTGGCTCGGTTTGGGTTGCACAGGGCAGTTCCACAACGCTTCGGGAGCTCAAATACCGCGAGCCATCCGGTTGCCTCTCGGACACCAAAATTACGCGTCACTGACACAACTAGATGACGTTCCGCCGTATCCTACCTCTCCTGTTATTATGGCTGCGGTATTTATTGTCTATGTATCCTACTTCTCCTGTTATTATGGCTGCGGTCTTTATTGTCTATGGACATACTCATCCGAATTCCGAAATTCTTTCATCATTATACATATAAAATGGACCTGTATGTTTGACATAGGCTATATTTTATTCTGCGTGTTTGCCTGCATTGCTTGCAGTAAACTAGTTATGAAATAAATTTGGCCAAATAATTCCCATACATGGTTTGTTAATCTGCTACAGGTTACACAGTTAGTTTGTCCTATTTAACTTGTTACTACAATAGCAATTCTACAAACCAGTTCGCAGACATGAAAGGGGAATTGAGCACAATCCAGAATAATCGCATCAGCCCACAATTTGCATTTCTACGTGCGGTTACCCGACATTTTTCAGCGCGACGCGCCTTGCGGGCGCATTTTGCGACAAATAATTCCATTCACATTATAAAAGTAACTCTCCCTGTCTGTTTGCAACCTGTTCACATTTAACCCGTTGATGAGGGTGTTGCACCAATTACGATCACAGACCGAACAACGTTAAACAGGGCGCCGGCAGCTGTCAGCCCATAGAAACTTGTAAAACGTTCCATACATCAGATTTTAACGAACACCGCTTACGATTGCATATGATTTGGTACAACCCATAGTCCAGTCAATGAACTGGCAACTTGTATGGAAAAAATGACAATTTTGGAAATAATTTATAATGGTTTGGTTTTTATGTGTAACGGATATAATTTTCAATTAAATAGTTACCCAGCGACAGAATGATAAAGCAACTAGCTTGTGAAAAGTCGGTTTTTTTTTTAATAAATATTTTTATCTCTATTTTGGTTCATTTACATTTGCTCTATAATATTCACGACAAATCATCCAAAAAAAGACGATCTCTGCTTCATTTATATCTATATAATTACTTCCAGGTTGAAAGTTTGTCGGATTCTTGAATAAAGCATCTTAGAATAACATTTTAAATTGAAATCAACAATAAAACCGCTATTATAAATTAATGTTTTTCAAAACCTTATTTTTCCTGGAGTACCACTCTAAGATAGTATGAGTCTAAAGATACTATTTATCCCAGAAGTGATGTCCTAAGTTAGAGTTATATACGTAGACGCTGGGAACACACTCTTATTCATTTGGTTACGCGTGAGTGAGAGCGCGGCGTCTATACGAATACATTTCAGCTTAAGGGTCCCCAGGACGCTTGACTCTCGACTTGGTACAGACGTAGTTTGGTTCTTAAAACGACATACTAGAATAACATGAAACTTTGTATGCACATTGGCATTGGGGATACAGAAAAAACTTGTTTTTGTTGCAAGAAAAAAAAACATTTATTTCCAAAAATATATGGTACAGCTATACAGCTTGTTTGTTTGTTCTATTTGTTTATTTACAGCCTCTGCTTCTGGGCTAGGCTGGAGTAATTGAGCAGGTGGAGCGTTTTTCATAGAATCTTTTCTATTATAATTTGCAGACACTAGTTACCGACCTAGATATTGCGGATCCCATCCTGTATAAAAAGTTTTATGTGTTATGACAGTATATGCCATTTTAAAATGAGAAACAAACTTCGTTTGTATTGAGAGTCTACGTGATTCGATCGTGCTGGAGGGAATCTTCAATTTCGTTACCGATGTAATAATAGAGCACTTGGCTGTTAACAGATGTTTGTTATTTCCGAACGATAAAGCACCAAACCGATGTTCTGTGAGGTGTTGAACGGTAATCTATTTTGTATGCCGCAAATTGGTTATTAATGTTCCTGGTAACATCGTTTAACCCCAGTAGCTATGAGGTGACTAACCCTTTAGTCATTGCCATTTCGCAACTCAAGTCCTAGTCTAAGAATAGTCCGTTTATTTTATGATTACACTCGTTTAAAGCAGGATATCACTGACTTTTATGATTCCCAACTGTAGCGTTAGAATAATCAGACTATAATAGTCTGCTAAAACATAATTATACTGGTTACCCGTGTACCTTACCTTATCAAGTTATTACCTATCTATACGAAGTTTTGTCTTTGGTGGTGGTGATAAAGCTCTTCAAGGAGTTCCCAATAATGTGATATTTTCTTACACTTTACTTCTATATTGTGATACCATATCACAATCATCCCAGCAACTCGACCGAGTTCCCAAATAAAAACCAACTGAAAAATAATTAGCTGAGTTATTGCCGAGGCATTTAAAAGGCTATGAGATGAGTGGTCTTGTTGTTTTGATCTGGTGTTACTCGTTCTAAGAAACGATTATAAGGAGCACTGTTTTGAGCAACTTTAAATTAAAGTGTTGATATGAGGCACACATCCTTACAAGAACGAGTTAAGTAGATGGATGGGACGGACGTCGGAAAGGATACACATTTGAACCATTCTTACATTTATCTATACTTATATAAACTTGTGATGATATAGGAGATTGTAACAGCTTTGTAAGTTTGTATGTAAGAGAGATACCAGGCACCACTTTATCCATCATCATCCGCCTAGCGTTATTCCCGGTTGTGCCCCTAAAGGAGCACGGGATCCGCTTTGACATCTAATTACAAGATTTGGCATAGGCATTAGTTTTACGATAGCGACTTCCATCTGACCTTCCAACCCAGAGGGAGAACTAGACCTTATTGGGATTGTACTGGGTTCCTCACGAGGTTTTCCTTCACCGAAAAGCTAACGGTAAATATTCCACCACCAGGAAACCACTTATCCAATTTGAAAGAATCTATTTTATCCCGCGGGTTTGCCTGTGTTATTAGCCTGGAGGATATATTGATGTCGGAAATAACATTTGTGACTGCTCACAAGATTGGTCGCCTGTTTGAAGTTGGCTTTCATGTTAGCGCAGTAGGCCATGCAAGATTCTATCTATTGCCAAAATAATAAGACAGACTACGGCCTCATTAGATCCTAAAAGTATTGATCAATGTTGTCATCTTTAAATGCAGTTGGACATAAAACCCATCCTACTGTGGTCCTTCAACGCGCCGCAGAACATTCCACTATTCAATAGTCATCGGCGTGAATGGAGCGGGCATTATGTCAATAGGCAGGTTTGAGCCGCTCGCCGACCTTGTCAAGGCAAACCAGTCTATAAACTCACGAAACATGTACTCTGTGAACCTAGGTCTAGTTAAACTTGACCCATCATTCGTTAACAACTATACGCCGGCTGTCAGAGTTAAACTGGTTGGCGTGGCGATGCTCTGCGTTGTTAACAGCCATGTCCGGCGCTCACCTAATAACACGTTTAGCTGCCTATTATTGAACCTTGTTGCGTTGTGATTAGATCTACAAATGTTGAATCGAGTTCGTCATCCTTTTTTACTATTGTGCAGTTGAATAGGCGTATGCGCAAGTGTGACACACATTTTATAAGACCTTTGGCCCGGGGCAATAGTTGTACACAGATTTTTTAAGACGAGTCTAATTCATTAAGGATAAACGTAGTATTTTAGTTATGATTGTAGAAATGTTTTGTGTAAAAAATAATTTTAGTGTAACGTGTGTACGATTTTTTTCATTCAAAATATGGACTTAAAACGCAACGTATCCTCGGAACTCGATACACCTTATTATTACCTGGTGCAAGGAATAATAAACAGTAGTTCATCATCATAAACTTAAGAGCAGGGCTCTTTTCGGTGGAGTAGTCGCCATTCTGTTCTCTATACCACTTTGTCGAGCTCTTGTCTTGATACAGCATTACCATACCTAGATATTTTTCTAGCACGAACGAGTGATTGACAAAATAAAAACATCGACAGTCCTGTTATTCCTTCTACCTTACCGTCAACTATAGTTTGTTGTAGTTGTCGTGTCGTATGAGGTGCACCAACATATTTCCCCCTCTGTTTTAAATAATAGTTATCGAATGTACAATATATACACAAAAACATGACAATAAGCCAAAGCCCGCTTCATAGCAGGCCAAAACTAAGTATTGAGTATGTCTTTCGAACGTATGTATGTATGTGGACAAGAATAGTTATTTCTATTTCATGAACTACCGCCCAAACGACTTGATGAATATGTCAACATATGAGGTGTGTCAGATTCGTCTTACCGGCTCGAGTGATACTTAGGATTATTAAATTAAACAAGCAACTAAATAAATTTCCAACGTCTAAATTGTTACTTTCACGAGCTACAGCTGAAACTAGTTTTTGGATTTTGACATATGTAGTGTCTTTAGATTCATCTTCGTCCACGTGACCATAAATATTTCTAGATAAACAGTAAGGGTTTCCTAAATAAATATGTTTATTTCATTTTTCTGCCAAGTTTTTGCTTCAAAATATATCTCATGAGTATCCTTATTTAGTAAACTCCAACAGTAAAAGGTCAATGTGGGCCGTATAACGCTGCTTTATAATGTACCTACATTTATTAATGTCTGTTTGTGCAACGCCCACGCTCGGCTCTATTCGGATCTACGCTCCTTGTCTTACAGATTTTTAGGGTATATTTCAAGTACACATATATAATGCGTCTACTTCGGTTAGGAGACATCTACGTCACATCTGTATTTATCAACCAAATCCAAAAAAGGAGGAGGTTCTCAATTGTAATGTTTTTTTTTGTAGTAAAATGAGATTGATTTGTAAATAGCACTCATAAATAATATGCAATTAATACTCTGCAGAATTTATTAGAAACCATTTTGAGTGAATATCGAATTTTTCGATTCAATTAGTCGTACAGTTAAATAAATTGAATCATGGACCCTTTACTTATCTTACAAGGTACAAAAATGTCCTTGGCTGTAGGCATATCTTTTGTTTTTTTATGTGTATTTGTCGTTTTGCGTTGTGGTAGTTCTGAGCATTGGTTGATTTACGTTAAAGGCCAATATTCCAAACACGATATTTGGCAGTACGAAATACGTCTGTCTTTACACATCAGAATGACGTATGACGTATACATCAAAGTGGGTAAGTGTTGGAAGTATGTACCATCCATAATTGATGGAACCGACCCCGGTCTTTATCCGGGTAAACCTCTGGTCCAAATTATCCGTTAGTCTGTAAAACTGTCGGCCGAACAGAAGGGTTGGACTGGACAAATGTCAAGGTCGCTATCATCATTTGGCGCCCACCGCTGCGCACGTTTAGGATTACGTAGTGAAGCGATCAGTTTTTATTAGCACCACCGTTTAGTTACACCAGAGGGTAAAGATATAATCGTCGTTAATATCTATTGTAGTCAAACATGAACGCCATAGGCCCAGTTCACGAAACATTATATGAAATGAAATGAAAACGAAGCTAAAAGTTACAATTATCCCTAAACTGGCAAGACTGAGGCTCTTGACCAATACCAACTGGCCTTTTGATCAATGTTGCTAGTTAAGGCCGACCTCACAGAGACGAATTTCAGTGCCTGAACTCTGTATCTGGTTGGTGCACTGAAGACCAATAAAAGATACATCCCATGGTAGAGATTCCAGATTTTATTTGGTCTTGACTTCTTGAGTGATTCGGATTATGATTCAGTGACTGCATGAATTCCGTTCTGTGTGCGGCCGGCCTAAGGCTTATAGAATTGTAACTTTTAGTGCGATTTAAGAACACGTGGTGGTGGCGGAAATTACTCTGGCCCAAGCCCTTGTGAATTTAATGATATCTCCCTATTAATAAGTCGATGGTAATTATTTTCTCGGGTCGGATGACAATCTGTTACATTGGTAACAGACCAACCGGGCCGCAACGAGTGCAAATTTCTCGGCTTTCCACTAGACTAGAACCTTAACTGGAAGTGCCATGTTGACCAACTATGTAACAGACTGAGTGGTGCTGTTTTGCCCTGAAAAAGCTGCAACCATTGATATCACGAAATTCTTTAAAATCTGTTTATTTTTCTCATTTTCACTCGTTGCTGTCATATGGTACAGTCATTTGGGGTAATTCAACCGATGCTAAGCGAGTGTTCTTACTCCAAAAACGTGCGCGTAAAACCCAGGCATCCATGTAAGGAATTATTTTTAAAACGTACCGCATCATGACATGACGCACTACGTACCCTATACATGTTTGAGGTAATAATGTTTGTGAGAACCAATTTACGAACGTTTAAACGGGTTGAAGTACCAGGCAAACAGCTCAGATCCACTGAAAGGCTAAGAACAGTACCGCGTCGCATGGCACTTTCAGTAAAAAATCCGAGGGTAATTGGCCCAACGTATTACGAGCGTCTACCCGCCAAACTGCGAACTGAACCATCTGACGAAACATTCAAACGTCAGCTGAGAATCTTTATTAGAACATCCATTGTATTCTGTGTGTGAGTATATAGACATGTAATCTATTTGACATGGTTAATTTAATTTAAATTGTTATATAATTTGATAATGTTCTAGTTTTTAACTTGACAGATAGATATCATAGATATTTTGAGATATCAATATCATTATTTATATTCCTTATTTTGACTTTATCATTAATCATTTTGTATTGTACCTGTGACATTTCATTCTATTAATAATTATTATTTGACGGTCATTAAATAAATTCGTGTAAATTAGCTTAGTTAACTTATTATAATGTACATTTATTTTATGAAATAAAGTAATCTAAATAAATAAATAAATATGTCGGTACAATCTTACACAAATCTTAGTCCAAAACTAAGCAAAGCTTGTACTATGGGTACTAGACGACGATATACATACTTATATAGATAAATAAATACTTAAATACATAGAAAACATCCATGACTCAACAACAATTATTCGTTATAAAATCTAAATCTATGATGAGGGGTCACATAAAATTCAAGCAAATATGTTAAAAACGTCTGTGTGCGTTTCATTACAGCTTGTGGTTATTGCAAAAAATTTACCTACGTGTTTTTTTTTGTCGTATCGGTCGGTAATCATAGCTTTACGGCTTAGGTAGACGACAAAAAATCAGAATCGCCGCAAAGCCTCTCGGCCCTTACGCGGCTATAACGCGACTGCGTCGATTATCCGCCGGAGTCGACCACTTTGCATGCGGTCCTCGGTAAGGGTTCGGGCGACTGATAGCGGGAGCCTTTTACTCTACACATTATATACTGACACTAGCTTCCGCCCGCGACTTCGTCCGCGTGGACCCAGGATAAAAACTATCCTATATTTTAATCCACGCTATAAACTATCTTAGTGCAAAATTTCATTCAAATCGGTTCAGCCGTTTAAGCGTGATAGAGTAACAAACATCCAAACATCTAAACTTTCGCATTTATAATAATAGTAGGATAGTAGGAGTAGGATTATGTCACTGATGACTGAGCCTCCACCATCTTTGTGGAGGTTATCGGCCTCGAGACTGTTCGAGTTCTACTCTCCCTTGGATCATCAAAGGCTAGCAGGTTTTTTAAATTGTGGGTAGTGAAGTCGCTGTAGGAACAAATGGTGTTTTAAAAGTTAAAGTGATGTAAGGGTTTGATATTTGTTAAATAAATGAAAAATAATGGGCGATCGCGATATTTTTTGCCCGCTCAGAGGATCGTGCCATGAAAATGTTATTTTTAATTCGTAATAGAGCAATCGACGAAAGTCTTCGTTTCATCCCAGAGATTCTTGAATAGTCCAGTTGATCAGCGTGTTGCACAAGGTCACAACTAGCACAGATCGAGAGCTCTTACAACAGTAACTATCTATTCGTGTTCGGTGAAATCAAATTATTTTCTCATAAGAACGTGTATAGGCACTGTATAGGCTTTATAAAAAGAACGTAAGAGCTAGCGACAGAGAAATATAGACCAGCACTAACTATCCTACTAATATTATAAATTCGAAAGTTTAGATGTTTGGATGTTTAGATGTTTGGATGTTTGTAACTCAATCACGCTTAAACGGCTCAACCGATTTTGATGAATCTTTGCACGAGGATAGTTTATAGCCTGGATTAAAATATAGGATAGTTTTTATCCCGGATCCATGCAGAAGAAGTCGCGGGCGAAAGCTAGTTCAAGCAGATAAATAAAACGCTCGAGGTGCGCCCCCGCTGCGCCCCGGGCGCGTCAGCTAATTTGAGCGGAGTTAAGCTCGTTACTCAGTTTGTTGTCTTTCTCTGTTCCGACTCATTTTTCCCATAAAAAAATTTAAGCTCATACGCAACAGGTGTAGCTGACATAACATGTGCCTAATGGGAAAAACTCTTGTTCTATTCTCATTATTTTTGCTATAGCGTTCATTTAAAGTTTAACAAGAATCCTTATAGAATTTATATTGTACGTTCATCAAAAACGACTCGTTCTGCCTCAGCAGCAACTATGAAAAACATGCAGTTTCATTAGATGGCGTTTATGTAGAGTTCTGTTTGCGGCATTTTTTTGACATTACATTCTATTAGCGAACGATAAAACCATAGAAGAACGATAGAAGTCTAAGTAGCGCTGCAAATGGCCCCACAGAATGGGTGCCATTGCCATTATGCGGGGTTGGGGGCGGGGTGTCAAAACGATGCCAGGCAGCCGTTTAGTTCGAACATGCGCATACCGGGTTTTAGGCACGCGTTTGCGTAGAAATTTGTAAGGAGTTCGCATTCTATGGCTTTTTCGTTCGCTGTTCTCTAATGCTATGATTTTGTAGCAATGTCTCGGTGGCAAATTTAATGATATATCAAACGGTAATTGCATTTTACGTATTGATATTAGAATAAATTCGTATTGATTAGCGCTCTCCCTAGCACTAATGCTAATAGCCCATTGTGTGAGAGCGCGGATGCACTAACAATGACAATTTCATCTTAACACTTCATCGATATCGTGGCCGATCCCGTGGTCCTAAGTATCAGCACGATTACCGCCCTCGCCTATAGCTCGCACCATAACCAGATGGCCATGCGCCCCCATGAACACTTACCTGTCTTAATTGGCCGGACGCGATTAATTATAACCAGTGCACGGGTTTTATCCCGGATAAGGATACAACCGGCTTTCCCGCCGGATATTGTGCGGATCTATGCACAATTGACTGATAATAGTGGTAATGGGTCGACTACTTGGTTAGATAACGGAGGTATGAAGAAAATAAAGATTAGGTTTGAATAAATTACCATTACGAGTCACTGTCATACTCACACAGACATGCTTTTGACAGTTTTATTAATAATAGTAATAATAGTACGTGAATGGCCCAGGTCGCAGGTGTTTGTGGCCCGAACCGAAGGTGAGGGCCATAAATATGCGATCTGGGGCTTTACGAATTCACCGCCCTAGGTACGTACGTACGCGTAGCGTGCAGTAAAACTCGCATTATGGCCAGGTGTGACGTAAATATTATTATGGTAGTAGCCGGTGGCGACCAAGTACCGGAAGACGCGGCGTGGGTAGACCAAGGTGGACTGATGATTTTGGCACTCTTTGGGGGAGGCCTAAGTACAGCCGTGGACGCCTTTCCGCTGCTATGATGGTGATGATGAGGTTCCGGTTTAATTCCGACAAGGTCCAGTTTATTCTTTGGGTTAGAAGGTCAGATGACAGTCGCTTTCATAAAACTAATCTACGTCAAATCCCAATTAGGTGCCAAAGCAGATACCCCGGGCTCCTTTATGATTATGAATCCACAGGTGTTAGTTACAGACTTATATTCTAGTGTTAGTTACAGACTTATATTCTAGTGTTACTTGTTACTTAAAAATTAAAGTGTAATACACATCAATAAATAGATAATAACAATTATTCATGTATGAAGCTTAGTCCATCTCTGTAGAAGGGGGGAGTCCCATCTATCCGCTGACGCTACCAGGATGCCGTTGGCGCTGCCTCGCCAGCGGTTTAGTAGAGGCACTCCGTTTACGCATGATGGCCGCAAAGCCACCAACCTGTGCCTCCGCAAACATTCCCGAGGCGCTGCAGTGACGAGACAGGCCCATAAGCATCCTGAGAGCGTTATTATATTGTACCCGTAGGTCGCTGTACTGTACGCCCGCTGCGTAAAACTACTCCACAGGCGGCACATGTAGAAGGATTTGCAGTAACCTTTACTGCATTCGTACAGCGAGAAAACCTGCGGGTCAGCATATTGCAACAAACGGCCAGCGACCCCGTCTACACGGTCTGTTCTCAGCTTTAGAAATCGGTTAAAAGCTGACAATCAAAAGGTCTACTTTCATATTCAGAAGTCGGGTTAAAAAGCTGGCAATCAATTTTCATAACACTCCGCTCAGTCCAAATTGCGGCGCGGCTCCAGAGCTAATCTCCGATCGATTATCGTAGAGCTAGGCATACTCTGTACCCACGTCTCTTCAATTTACTATTAGGATTTCTATTACGCCGTTTTCAATTTAAGATTAGAAAAATCGTGCGTTAAGGAGGTTCGACGACCATACTACAAAAAAAAAGACATTCGCAGGCTAACGGCGTGATATTTTAAGAAACTTTTGTAACAATCATTCATAAATTGGCTTTTCTATGGTCGTCGAACCACCTTAAGGGGCTCCACGCCCTTTTTGGCTAGTTTAGATGAGTATTGCGTTGATATTCCGCCGTCAAAACTATAGATATATTTTATGGCACAATCACCTATCGGTTCTTCAATCCTATATTAATAATAATAAATTCAAACATTTTATTTTAAACTAAATTTCACCAAATTAATTAACATCCAAAAAACTGGTTTGTTGGCCTGAAATTGTCAAAGTTTGGTGCCAAATATCCGGAAAACTGTGAGTTTTTAAGTAAATGTGGGATACTATTTCGGTAAACCTCGTTGTTAATACGATAAGCCATAAAAAACACGAAATAACCCTCCTCTCCTTCGGCAGTCGGGTAAAAACCGATAGTTACAGATCGAAGGGAATTTTTCTTGTATAATGATATTGATGATGATTGTCATTTTTTATTAGGTAAATGTCGGTACCCTTCTTGACATTAAGTAAATAATTTGTGAATGTAAATGATTTGATTTGTATGATATATTTGTATTTGTATGGAATTTTAATGTTCTGAAATAAAGATATTTTACTTTGTTTTTATTTTATTGGGAGCTAGGAGCCCCTTAATCGACGTGCGATAAAACGTAAGCGTAAAACTAGTACATTATTTTCTTTTGATATCCTGGATAAACGAAGAAACGTAGATGAATTGGTCCGTTAACATTCTGTTGTTGTGGAATGGGGTACCTAGTACTCGCAGTAAGCCGCTTACAGAGAATAATACCTGTCAGGGTTCCGAGTTATCAATATAATTACAATCAATGATGTACGATTTCATATTTGACAAGGCAATACCAAAACGAAGAGGGTATTTACAATATATAGCGAAGAGAAGCGCGAAAATCTAAATTAAGAGTTCATTTGATTGTCAAAAATCATAATTTACTATGATTGAAAAGTGAATACTGCGGTCGCGGTCCTGCGAAATGTGTACGTTACAGTGACAATTTGTTTATGCGTGTTATGCCCACATCACACTGGCACGGCCTGGCCGCGGCGGTCAAAAGTAAACTTGTCATTAGCTGTCATATTTACTATTGTCCGCCACCGCAGGCCGCACCAGTGTGGTGCAGGCAGGTTCGTAGGCTTTTTACAGAGACGTATAAATACTTAGATATAATTAAAATAGTTACCTACAGATATCTAAGTTAGTCAGTCTGGTGATAATCATTATATTTACTTCAACAATAACAGAGAATTCGTGCTGAAATATCATTGACAATGCCCGACGCAATGACGAAAGCAAAGTGGCAGTTAATCGGTTTCACAAAACAATAAAATGTTATTTGTGCAGTGTTTGTTTGTACTATTTTGTTTCTTGGCATTTTAAACTTGGCAAAAATAAATGTGTTGAAACATTTTTATTGCAATAAGCCGACTTCAAACGTGTGCGTTTGAAGATGCACTGCCATAGGAGTTTCTATGGCTAATTACAGCGCCACCAAACGGATAACTGCGGCAACTGGTACCACGCCGCGCCAAGCAGCCTTCAGGCGCAGGTTCAGTTGAAACGCTGTACCCGATGTAGTTCCGCCACCCTCTCACAGATGGCACTAGTGGTACTATTTGATCAAAGTCGGAAACCTTTAATTAATTTTGTATGAACTTGAAATGGTTCGATTCTATTTGATTGGTTCATATATGCTAAAGAGGTGACCCGAAAACTAAAAGAGCACTAGGAGAAAATGTTTAATGGGAGAAGTGAACATTGGAGTGCAATTCGACTCGTTTTGACGATAGCCCGTGATATGCCCACCAAGGTCACTGATGCTTGTCATATTGAATGCACAATTAACTGGTTAACATCACTGTTAAACTTTGCAGTTTTCCAAACTCACACAAAATAGATTGTGTAATTTATAAGCTACATGATGAGCGATGTCACGAGCTGTCAAAAAAAACATCCCGAATTGCGGCCCTGTATCCAATATAATAATGATTTTCTTGCCAATTATCCATCAAAAACATGATGTGATTCGAAATCAAATTAAATAGGTATAAAGATAAACACGGATGAGCTGACGCGGCCGACGACGTCTATTTTCGTGCGCGAACGCATTTAGAGTTCATTCATTCATTCGGTTAAAATTAGAACAAATACTTTAGTAGTTTGATAGTGGGATGGACGTTGTAGTGAAGAAAAGCTGGGAATAACCTAATGATTCTTTTGAACTTTGATTTAACCTCTTACTAAGAAATAGAACAATCTTAAAATGGCGCCCGGCACGAGCAACTTTTGTCTCCGCGACTATTTTGTCTCTCACATCAAGTCTATGGGTTAGTATGGAAGTGCGCACACGGAGTCGCGTCGCGTGCTCGTGCGCGCATACCATAAACTGCGAAACAACAGATTGCACAGTTAAATCGTTACGATTTATCGTTATCGTGTGTAGCGGGCTTACATTATTCTCATACAAAACTTATTCTTAGCATGCCTTGTTTTTGGTAAGTCTTTATAAAATACTAAATATCATGAATAAAGGTACTAATTAGGTACTAAATATTTGTGAAAAGATGGATTCGGTATAACGCCTACAACTAGGGAAACTGGACTTGGTCCTGTCAACCTGACGTCAGAGTGGCTGACCACTTTATTTTCAAAATTTCTCGATTTTTAGCGAGGTACAAATTTTATGATGTCAGGTACCAAATAGTACAAAAAAGGTACTAAAACTTGGAATTACTCTCGCTATAAAAATCTATCATGTTCCTGGCATCCTGACGCTCACGATGTTATGCACCAAGTATTAAGACATAATGACATGTAAAATATTTTTTATCAATTAAATGATCGTATCGTATCTATTTCGCAAGTATTGGAGACTTTCTTGATACGGTTTGGAGTAGGCAACCTAGAAAAAATACCACCTGTAAGGGATGGAAACTAGGCCCAGAGGACCATAGATGTTTGAAGCTCCAAGAGGCCGTATTCACCAGGTTGTGTGGTGATGACAGTTAGGTATATGTCCATATGACCGGTTTTGTGACCTGGCGGTGACTGGAAGACAGTTGCAGCAGACAAGTTGACAGTCTGCTAGTTGAAGGCAGATAAATTGAGTCTTATGGTATACCATAATATTCATGATATCGTTGTGATTATTAGCCAATGTGGAAGTGTCACGAATTTTCATTAAAATGTTGTGATACCTTCTGTTCACTAACTCGCGGTTTAGGTACTATCGAACCAACTGAATCATGACCCACCATAGAACCTTGTCATAATTAACGAACATACGTACGATCATATGACGTTAATATGTCAGTTAATTGTAACAAGGTTCCATGGTGGGTCAGGATTCAATTTTGTCGATAGTACGTAACGAGCGTGACTAAAATGAGTTAACCTATAAACAGGACTTTAACTCACTTTCGGTGTAAAAATGAGCAATTATGTAACAATAAGCATTGTTTTTAATGGCGACATTCATACAATAGTAAACAATTATCTTTGTTGTTAGATTTATTTTAAATAGTAATTATAAATTAACTTAATTGTTGCTTGTTTCTCGTGAACCAGTTTCTCTTGGGCAGTTCCAGTAAACTGGGGCTTGTAAAAATAAAACTTATTTTTTTAACCCATTCAGCGTCAGCCTACGGGTGCTTTTTCGTAAATATAGAGCTTTTGCTGCTACGAACTGCGGCGTAGCGCAACGAGCGTAGCATATCGGCGAATAACACATCCACTGCCAACAAATTCCTAGTGGCACGCTCCTAGCCGAAACCGTGGTTTTCCCGCTAAGCAGAGAGTATGCCCGTTAGGCCGGTTACTGTGAATGTGTTAACCAAGAATCGCTACTCGTTACGCTCGTATCCGATCCCGTGTTTTCCTCGTATGTAGCGGAAAGCGACTACGGCGTAGGCGCCTGCTAGGCGGGTTCCTGGCACTGAATGTCTTAACAATAAAATAAATATACATTTTCGTCAAACTTCACCAGTCCCTTCGTTTTCCCGTACGCTTCATGTTAGCGCGTCAGTTGTAGGACGTCCTAATCTAGGCCCGATTACTCCGACAGTCACCATCGGCTTCCAGCACGGACCGGCTCAGTGCCTCTCCTGGCTATCAAGACTCTTGACAGGTTTGGTCGCTTACATATTTAAGAGTTGCTTTATTAAACACTATTTTAAGCCTTGAACACATGTGAGACAGCTCAAATTAAAATCCCATCAATTTGTACCTGATGCGTGCACGTACGTAGGTCGAAAGTCCAACACGTGTTGGAGAGGTCGTACTTGCTGACCTCCCAAAGGTTCGGGACACCATTGTCCAGTGAGCGGGAAAGACATTAATGACATTCAAGACAAAAGGCCGGTGATTCTATATTCCGGCGCTTTTTCTCGTTAAGGTAAAACGTTAAAGTGCAGGCTTCTTAAACGGTTCTTGTTGGATTTCCCTAATAGATGGGAAAAGTAACTGTACCTACGCTTCCGCTGAATCAATTTTGATGATATCCGGATTTATGCAATCTGCTTATTCGAGTACGGAGAAGAACATAAGTAGAATAATTTAGTCCAAAAAACGTCTCCTAAACTATCTTCGAATAGAGGGAGGCAGATTATGTGGGAGGTCGAGTTTTACACTGTCGGAGGACTCGAAGGCATGGACAAAAGCTAGTAAATAAATACATAAAAGCAAAGCTGCTTTATATTTAAGGCTCTTTATGTGTTTGTCAGAAGGTATTTCACAACGATTGCTCGTGAAACCGGCTACAAAAACCATTCTCGGCTGTTCCCTTTGGCAGACGTTTCTGAAACTGCGATATTTTATAAGCCCTTTGCTCTGCTGGTTCGACACGTTAATACCTTTTTATCATTTGTGACAATACTTCTACGAGTATAAGTAACACTAACGACACGCCATACAAAATATAATACGAAAGCAGATATCGGCTTAAAAAAACCGACCAAGTGCGAGTCTGACTCGCGCACGAAGGGTTTCGTACCATTATCTATAAAAACGGCAAAAAAATCATGTCTGTTGTATGGGAGCCCCACTCCGACTCGCACTTGGCCGGTTTTTTAGTAATTGTTGTTATAGCGGCAAAATTTAAACTGTCTAATTATCACGGTTCATGAGATACAGCCAAGTGATAGCCGGACAGACAGACAGCGGGGCCTTAGTAATAGGGTCCCGTTTTTACCCTTTGGGTACGGAACCCTAAAAAAACCTTCATTTTGACAGCTTTACCCAAATACTTAAGACGGGCTTTACTTAAGTTTTTACCTATAATGTCTTTCAACACCAGAATCACAGAGACCTGAAACAAAAGCGATGTCCTAGGGGCATGGGCATCCCCTTCTTGCCAATTTAGACAAATGGGATCGCAGTTCAGCAACAGCAACCAACGGCCTCCTAGTAGTTGTGGCTGGCAGGCTGGGTTGCCCGTTCCAGCACATTTATGAGCATCTGTATGCATGGCAGATATCAAAGCTGGTGACTGTATCATCGCGCTCAGAATGGATATGGTCTCAATGAAACGTTTATTTAACCTCGCGCCTTTTTTTCTAAGTTTGTAAAGTGCTGGGCGAGGGCCTTTAAATTTGATTTAGCAGTGCTAGCACATATAGTTAGCCAGAAAAACGATGATAAAAAAAAAAAAAAGATTTATTGTCGAAAAAGAAACAAAAACACAATCTCAACACAAAAAAAGGAAAAGTAGTTAATAATTAAGTCAGGTGCGACAATAGGTTCGGTTAGGAATATGCCTGTAAATGGCACCTTTATAATAAACGGAAACATTTAAATCACATTTTCAATTCGCTCGTGCCGAGCACGGGTCAGAGACCGGCTTTATGTATTGGAAAGCTATTTAGGTACAAACCGATGATAAATTAGGGCACAGGCTGTTCAGCGGACCTTTAAGGCGGTCAAGGTCAGAGGTCTTGTAATTATTTCACTTATTATATATTTTATGTTCATTGTTTGGGGTACGGGTTATACAGAGATTTATATTCGCGTATTTCCTGTATAGCCTCCTGTAGAACTCTTTTTTCAAAAATAATTGGCAAAGTTGACTTCATTGGTTAACAATCAGGACGTGAAGTATGCACTTTTATATATTTTAGTTAGTCAAAAATGAAAAACCTTGCCGTCTCTGTTTTGCTCGACAACAATCTTTGCATACAAATTCCATTATTTGTCGAGCTACACTTTTTAAAAAGTAAAACGGCCATATAAAAAAAGGCATAGGTCCTAAACAGCCAAAGCGGAAGATCAGTAGCGGTGACTTATCGCGACTTTTTTGCTGTCTCAAATAGCTTAGGTATGGCATTTTCAGAAGAAGAATACACTTCCAACTTATTATTTAAAAAATATGCGGCAATGCTTTAAGCCCGAATACGTGGCAGCTCAAACAGCGTCCTAAAAACTGTAGCCATTAGGAGTGAGTGCTCATAAATGCAACACTTAATTAAAAGAAAGAAAGAAAGAAAGAAGACATTTATTCACTACACAAAAGACACAGAGACAAAGGGAGTAGAAATACAATACAATTGACACAAAATGTGTGTGTCTTCGCGGCAGTGAATCGGTCGCTGTCTCAGCATTATGCCAAGGTGTCAGACCGACACCTACAGCGCTGATTTTCAGACAGCACCGTACGTGACCCACGGAACGCAACACAACATACTGCCGATACAAACGTATACACATAATAAATAAATAAATAATATAAAAAGATTGTTAAATATGTAACACAAGCACTACGGGATGAGAGACACAATGTGAAAAACGCGAAACGGTAAAAAAAAAAAATATTATAAAAAATACTATATCTTTAGCTACATATATTTACTAACATAGGATAACATAAGATTTAAAAAACTACTAACTAACTGTGGATCTTGTTGTCTGAATAAATAAATTAATAATAATAATAATGCAAAAATTATTCTGTTTTTTACATGGTGCTTTTTGGAAAATATTGAAAATTGACGTGAAAATTATTCCAGATTTAAAAGAAGCTGCAAGCTTAGTTATTGATAATTTGTTCCCTGCAAAGCCAAAAGACAAATATCTAAAGGCGTACGACAATTTCATGAAATGGCGAGAAGAAAAGCATGCCTTATCATTTTCAGAAAGTATAATTTTGTTTTCTTGCACAATTTTTGAGAAAAGCACTATATTTGTCTCAGCCGGAAGGGCAATTGCTAGCTTCGTATTAAATTAAACGGACTCCCAAGGTCGTCTGTTTAAAATGAATACTCGGCCAGCAATTGGCTACTTCCCTTGCTTTGACAATAATGTACTATTACACGCTTCTTCCAAGTTTCACTACAGTATTAATATCACCATCATTATGGCCGTTGGGGCGGAAAGGTTCTCGAGTGACGACCACGTACCGGAAGGCGCAGCGTGGGTAGGCCCCCCACAAGGTGGACTGATGATCTGGTAAAGGTCGCGGGAGTCCGCTGGATGCGGGTGGCGCAGGACCGGTCATTGTGGCACTCTTTGGGGGAGGCCTATGTCCAGAAGTGGACGTCTTTCGGCTGATATGATGATGATGATGATGATGATGATGATGATGATGTTGATGATTAATATCACGTTCAAAGTTTTGATAGTCATTTTATCTACGAAAATGTAACGATCACGTTGATTATATTTTTATCAAACTGCGGCAGGAGGTTTATAATTTTTAAGTGTACTACTGTATGTATGTCTTTTTCTTTGGCCAGGCCCCTATTTCACCAACTTGACAATTGTCACCTGACACTGACAATTCGCCATATATTGCTTGTTCTAGAAGTTAAGGCGGTTGCTACGTTACTTGTGGAACCAGCAATGTACGGAGAATTGTCGTTGTCAGGTGACAATTGTCAAGTTGGTAAAATAGGAGCCTGGTCTGCGGCTTAAACGGCTTCATAGATTTTAATAGTTCTCTAAACTCAAACTCAAAATGATCTTTATTCAAGTAGGCTTAGTAACAAGCACTTTCAAATCGTCAGGTAGAAACATCTAGTCAATATAGGGACATCTGTACTAATATTATAAACAGGAAAAGTTTGTGAGATTGTAGCTTTGTAAAATGTAAGTTTTGGGCAATATCTGGAACCGGTTATCCGATTTCAAAAATGCGTGTAGAAATTGTAGAATGGACTTTCTGGATGGTTATAGGCTATATTTAACTCTCGGGTTAGTCCACGTTCTTTGCAATACGAGAGCGAAGCCGCGCGGTTAACTAATAGGCTATAAAACTTGTGAAAAACAGCCTGGGTTAAAAATAAGCACTTGGTAATTAACTTAGATAGTATTAGGCAAGATTGAAGGCAAGCTAGGAAGGGGAAGGCCAAGGATTAAGCGACATGAATCAAATAAAAGAAAAAGTACCTATAAGTATGAGGATATAAGAATGAAGATCAACTATCTTCATTATTTTAAAAGTGTCCTGCATAGTACCACCTAGCTCCTAACTAATAATAGCGTTACATCTATTTTACCATAAATAAGCCTTAATTAAAATTACCCCGTATATATTTACCGATGAATTGGCCTGCGAAATGCACTCTGTCCATTAATAGCCTTTACCCCGTTGAAATAAGAACTACGAATGATTAATGACATCGGTACCGCACTGCGATAACTCGGCTCATGAATATTGCTGTCAATCCACAAATAAATCAATAATTTGTCGACGAGGTCGTGCTACTCGTGCTAACCATTGTACAGCTGCGAACTACGGGGTTAGATTTTACCTTACTATTTTAGCACGTAGCACAGCTAGATAGAGTAACAAGCCTTTAATTGCACAGTTCACTGTTAACGCGAACTGGTTATGAAGTTTATCCTTGAAATAATACTATTGAATAAGTAGTAGACGAGTAGCCAACACCTCGACACAACACATCGCTATAAACCATCTCGACAGACAAGTGTTTAAAAAATATCTCGATTAAAAAAACTGGACTCAAATAGATTCATCCGTTGGACAGGTATGATTCCACTTCCACAGACAGACGCACAGATATATGTATGTGTTAAGACGCTGTCAACACCAAAATGCCCTTGAGGATTCGGGATACGACGCATACTGTCTATTTGTATCGGAGTAAACGAGAGAGTGTTACTGGGCGGCCAGGTCTTAGAAGATAATAATAAATAAATATTGAAATAAAAAAAGGGTGGATTTTTTGTGAAATATGACTCGTTAGCGGTTTAGGTATGAATATGTTGACTTCATGTTTTTAATTGCAGACCCACACGTCAAAAAAATAAAGACATAGAGCCGTTTAATGATGATTTTAAGACCAATCTTTGCAATTATTTTCTATCGAGCCGATTTCGTCCAATTATGTATCGAGTCCGTCCACGGTCTTTGAAATATGATGAATATCTCAAAGACCGTGGTGGATTTTTTGATGTGCTAGAACTGATAGTTTTTCTTTAAAAACTGCTTAAATAACATCAATTTCAACAAAATTAGGTCCTGTCAGCCTCTTAACCTTGAAACCCCTCGTTTGCACCACCATCATCCTCCTAGCGTTATTCCCGGTTGTGCCCTAAAGGAGCCCGGTGTCCGCGTTGGCACCTAATCTTACGAGTATATAAATTGGAATTGGAATCTTCCACTTTGGACGGTAAGAGTGGCGTCGGGGGTTAAAGAAATATAACACACCACACCACCACGCAATAATCGCTATGAACTATACTAATTAATTTCGTTAACTTGTTTCAGGTATGTATCATCTGTCAGAAAAAGCATTGGAATCTTCCAGGCAACACGGTACAGTGAACTAGAAAACTTCAAACGTGTCTTATCTTTCTTTTAGCACTCTTCAGCGATTTTACCTCCATTGCGAAAGTAATCGAATAACATAGGAATGAACGTGACATAGGAATATGGACGAATAAAAGAAAAACATCTGTTTTAATGAAATACTAGCTCTCCGCGCGTTTCCGCGTTCGTATTGCAAAGAACGCAGGTGGGATACGTAAGTGAAATCAAAAGATATTTCGTAAAATCCAACTGCTTTTTTGCAAATATTTAGCATATGACACTCCTATGATTAAGAGGAATCCAACGACACATATTTTAAAAGCCATCAAGCCGTTTGGACTGTACTTGTCCACATACGCTTCTACGACAGTCGGGTTAAAATATAGCCAAGTCCATCTAGAAAGTCCATGGAGCGTCCGCGTAAGCGCCTATCGTAAGCACCAGTTGAAAACGAAAAAAATGTAAACAAACAATGTATTGAATTTGACATATTAAATGTCAAATTCAATACATTGTTTGTTTAATTTTTTTTTGGTTTTCAACTGGTGCTTACTATAGACACACATGGGTCAGCAAGACTAATATTGTGTTGGAATGAAAACCAAATTGAATTCCCAGGTGCAAAGTTCCAGCTTCCAAAGTAATTAAAATATAACTCAGTCGGGAGCTGTCCACGGCTGGTCAACCCAGGATTGTTATTCGGAACGCGCTAATGCGTCTCACCTCACGCGTCACGCCTAACGACACCAGACCTCTACCTACGCTTAGTTACTACGAATCGCGGCGTCAAGATGTATATGTGCTTGAACGGGGTGGTGAGTTTAAACCAAAGTTACAGAATAGCGGGGCTGGCCATTTAAGCCGCTGGTGTATTCTTTCACCGTTTATAGACTGGAGGATATTAGCTCGGTAAATCCTACGTGAACCTACTAAATAGCCGCCGAGCCGGTTCTCATTTCACACTACATTCGGTCCCCGTTTCAATAGGGCTGGCGATAAACTTGGTATAGTTGAGTTTTATTATAAGCAACGAAATGTGTGGGAGGATATATGGTTGGGAATGTTCACGTTCTTTTTATATATACACTTGGGAGCAAAGAGATCGAGCCACCCTAACAATTTTCATATTGCCATTTCTGGAAAAACTGTAAGCGGGATCATGAACATATTGATAACATCTGAAAGATAATTTCAGCATCTGTAATTTCGTACTTTTTTCAACAAAATAAGATAATGCGTTGCGTTCACCTCTTTCAAGCCTTGTAAACCTACCGCCTCAATGCGCCTGCGCCGCCCTTACTTTAGAACACAGCGAAATGTAAGGATTATGAAAAGGTGTCCGGGAAATTCAAAACAATTTTCAATATTGTATATTTCCTCCTCTAACTAACCGACATGCACGCATGCGATTTTTCATTGAACGGACGAGTTTGTGAAGGAAATCTTCAGGGATGCCCGCCCACTCTTCGTCGATTGCAGTTTTCAGTTGGTGTAAGGTTTCAGGGGCGGGATTTCTAGCCCGGATCCGCCTTTTTAGCTCGTCCCAGGCGTGTTCGATAGCATTCAAGTCAGGACTCCTTCCTGGCCAATCCATTGTGGTGACACCGAAGGCTCGAGGTACTCCGTAGTGATCCGAGCCGTAAGCGGTCTAACATTATCTTGCATGAGCATAAAGTTTTCGCCGATATTTTCAGCGAATGGGACCACATGTTGTTCCAATCAAGGTTAAATATATTTATTTGGGGAGAGTTTGAAAATATGTGAATGAATGGCGCATTTACTTGATTGCGACTAATTTGTAATGGTATCAGCGTTTCAATTGTAAAGTAGCACACCCAAGACCGCCCGCTTGCCTAAAGCTGTGTTCTATTCAGAATTAGCCGAGGGTAAGCGGGAGCATGGCGGTCAGCATTTACGCTATTTATTTATTTATTTATTTATTCAATAACTTACATAATAGGCTTACAGTAGTGGTACCAAAGCGCCTACAATGTCCGGACTTAAAAATAACACAGATATACGACAGATACACAAACAAATAAAAATTAGCACTAACTAAATGTATTGCACAAAGCACTTATTTTAGTTAGCAAGCTCTGCCAATTGTCCGCAAACACGTCGGCATCCTGCCTCAGTACCAGCTCATTGAGCAGCGCCGACGCACGAACGCCAGGCGCGTTACTCGCGCGACGCGTGCGCGGCGCCGCCGCCGCCCGCGCGGTGAACAGCGGGCGGCGTCGGCGCCCCGCGCGCCCGTACTGCTCTGGGACGAATAGACGAATGCCTTCCAATGCCACTGGATTGTCAATTTGCCCCCTGAGTAGAAGACAGTAGTGGACTGCGAGCTGCAGTTTACGTCTGAAATGGAGAGTCTCCAGCCCGACCATACCGGCTATATGGACGTGCTCAAACGACATCTGAACGTCTGCGCTATCGATCCTGCTTGTTGGGAGGAGCTAGCTGCAATCAGGTCGTCTTGGCGATCTACCATCTTTCGTAAGGTTAAACCTTTTGAACTAAACCGCTTAACAACCTTAGACACAAAACGAGTTTAGTATGTCGCAGATCGAAGTTTAATACTGATAACAAGGTTTTAGTATCAAATCGCCTCATTAACATACATGTGTAACCCGTTATATTAAACGCTCCTGAAAATTGACACACTTGGCAACCCTACTGAAACACTTATTCTAATTTATAGTGGTCTCTTTCGCGCAACGGGAAACATAAATATACTTGTATATTGTTGTTTCGCCAGACGGGCCGTAAACTCTTGTTCAAGACGTAATGAAATGCAGCCGAAATGCAAAGTTGGCAATTTTTTACCATTTTCTGCAACAATGTGGGTCGATTTGGAAATGGGCCCATTTCCACATTTTGCGGTTGTTTAGGTTTTAATTATGAGATACATCATAGCAACTATATTTTCTATCAAGACTTCAGTATCCTTCAAGTTTTACTAATCAATCTTATCATTCCTCTCATTCCTAAAGAATTTTAGGTATTTTGTAATAGAGAGAAAAAAAAATCGTGCAGGTTTTAAAGGTATTCAATCGACTAGTGGCTACTAAAGTGGAGTCACAACCATCAAAAGAAAAAGTTTAAAATTCTAACAGGTTTATCAATAGTGTTTTTTATTATCCTACTAATATTATAAATGTGAATGTTTGGATGTTTGTTACTCAATCACGCTAAAACGGCTCAACCGATTTGGATGAAATTTTGTACGTAGATAGTATATAGCCTGAATTAAAATAAAGGATAGTTTTTATCTTAGGTCCACGCAGACGAAGTCGCGGGCGGAAGCTAGTAAGGTATATTTAGTAAGTACTATCTTCCGCCCGCGACTTCGTCTGAGTGGACTGGGGATAAAAACTATCCTATATTTTAATCCAGTCTATAAACTATCTTCGTGCAAAATTTCATTCAAATCGGTTCAGCCGTTTAAGCGTGTACGGGACAGTCTCGCACACCCTTGAGATGATAGTTGATAATGATAACACTGCTGTTTTCCACCGAAATTATGTTTTATTGATAACGAATCTAAATGATACAATATGTAGGCTTGATGCGAATACACTCCGCGGCGGTCGGACATGTACTGACTTAAAGGAATGAAATATACGTTACGTGAAGTAAAATGCTGATTGGCGGAATGCACGCCTTTGTACAAACCGTACATGCTCCCGGGCGCGAGATGGAGGAAGATGAAACTTACAAAATTATAATACAAACAAATATCGTATAAAAAATAAATTGCTTCACTGCTATTCACGCGCAGCGAATCGCAGGCCTACGATAGGTGACGTAGCCTTGTCCAATCCTTGTGGTCTTGATAAGTGAACTCCCGTATTGATGGTGTGTTGCTCGTTGATTTTCGCCTTGTGTTCTGATTTTGAATCTTCGCGGTCTACATCTCTGGCAACATATTGAATGTTGAAGTCCGCAGATGCGTCGCTGGGGGGCGCGGAAGGTATCTGCGCCGAGCACCGAAGGCGTAAGCGTCGCCATGCATATACTGTGAATGCAACTATCGCAGCGCTCAATAATAGGTATACAACGACGTACTGGTGTACATCATGCGATGATATTCGATCAGCTAGAACACCTCGTGCTTCGCTAGCCTTCATTTGATCAACTTGTCTTCCTATGTCCAAAATTTGCCTTTTTATTTCCGTGCTGTTAGATGTTGATAGATCTTCAAGTGTCGGTAATGATAAATTCATAACGCTATTAATAGGTGGCATTACTATTCTTATTAAATCTGGCTGGACGTTAATGTTGTTCGTCTGATACTTATGAACGAATATTGTCAATGATTCGCTTTTAATAATGCAGCCGTCTCCAAGTGATATAATACCCGTTCCGGTAATTTGCTCGGCGGTAACTTGAGCTTCACATATGATTCTTGTAGTTCGATGTCCGCAAACAAAGAATAGATAATTATTTTCTTTATTCAACCTTTCCCATTTGTCTGCGCAAGGTTGTGTGATACGTTCACATTTAGTATAATTTTTAGCCTTGATACATAAGTTGTCATCTCCACTCATATGATAAATAGGCTTTTGTAAGGGACATAGCTGACTGCATCATGTTGTTTACAATTGCCCGCCTCATTTTCTGTAAGTGTTATATAAGAGTCCTTCTGTATGTTTATTGCCACATACTCGGAAATAAGCGATATGCTGATCATATTATACCCGTACAACCTCAACAACTAAAGGAGAATACTCTTGAAGTACTTTTAGTCCTTGCCAATAGGGTCCCATGTCGTAGTAAACAATCAGCTTCCATTCGTCACGGATAAGGTGCATATTTGATATCTTGTCGAAATAAACTCCTTGATGTTTATTTATACTCGTAAGGCTATGCTCACACTGCGCCGGTGATAAAAATGTAAACAGGAACATAAGTCCCAGTGTCAGTAAATTAGCTGATCTTTTGGTTCGTCGTCTTTTAACGTCGGGTGCCGATTTAGTCTCCTTAGCGCATTCTTGTGTGGCGAGCAATTTTGATAATTTCGCTATCGGTCTCTTGATAATTCCGTTCTTCGTTTTCACTGATACTACACGTACATACCCATCTTGTCCCGGGTGTACGGTTTCAACTTTACAACATCTCCAATTTTCATGTTTTCTTTAGGTTTTTGCCATTTACTCCTTTGTGATAATTGAGATAGATATTCTGACTGCCAGAACACGATACCTGTTGAGCCCTTGATCGATTCACACCCCATTTTTGGTACACTTTGTATGTAATTGTATATTATAAGTATCTATATTCAACCATCTCTTACATATGTCCGAAAATAGGTTTTGTACGAGTTGCCACCTCGTCCGTTCGTCCTTTTTGGTCTCAATAATTGTTAAATTTGGACCACTTGATAGAAAGTGAGACGGCGTTAGGAAGTCCAAATCGTCAGGGTCTTCCGTGAGAGCACAAGGGCCTGGAGTTAAGGCATGCTCCCACTTCCGTGAGAGCCCAAGGGCCTGGAGTTAAGGCATGCTTCCACTTCCGTGAGAGCACAAGGGCCTGGAGTTAAGGCATGCTTCCACTTCCGTGAGAGCACAAGGGCCTGGAATCAAGGCATGCTTCCACTTGGCTCAGGAGTGTTGCTCTTGAATGCGTCCAAGACGTTAACAAATGCACTCCCAAGAATTCCTGAGCGGTACGCTCGTAGCCTATCCCGTGGTTTTCCTCGTATATGTAGCGGAAATCGACTAGGGCGTAGGCGCACGCTAGGCGGGTTCTAGCCAATGAAAGTGCCAATCACGACACTCGTGCGTCAGAGCGCTACGGGCGCTTTTCGCTACATATGTACAATATGGTCATTAACCCGTTCAAGGCTAGAAAGCGGAAAAACTCTGGTAACGTAACACACGTAGCGTTGCTTGAATTCGGGTGGCTTAAGCTTCAGCGGACTACGGCGTAGCGCAACGAGCCTAACCTGGCGGTAAAAATTCAGCACTCTTGTCAATAAAATAAGGGACGCCTTCAAATAACGTCCCCCCACCTTCTAATTGACCCTCAAATTATAAACATGTACGAGCCGTCTGTTTTTGATACCTGTGACCATAAAGACTGTAAAAACAAATTGTTTCCCACCCCGTGGGCCCGGGCGGCATGCATTTGCGTTATAATGCTGACATTAAGCATACACCGTGGGCCTTTGTGAATATATCATAATTTTGTAAGAAAAAGTTATCTGGCTTAAATACACGAAGTGGGGCAGAACAAGGAACATTTTAGGTTAGATAAACTATATTCATAGCATTTCATGCATTATATTTTAGCATTTTTTTTTAAATACTGATTATCTTAATAAAGTGGATGGTCAATATCGTTCTCACAAAATTAGATTTTGATGTCAAAGTTTCGTTGACATGTTTTGAAAATGTAGTAACTAGAAATATTTTTATATTCGCTTCTATTCGTCTCATTCATGACCATTTTTAGGGTTCCGTAGTCAACAAAGAACCCTTGGTTGGCGCCTGCATGTCGATCTAACAAAGACAGACAGGCCACTATGGAACTCTACACTGCACGTGGCCCGACACGCACGTGGCCGATTTTTTAAATTGCTAAATTCCAAGTATAATATTTCGCCGTCGGCGGATATTATCACATTTTGATATTGTACCTAGCTATTGCTAAATCCATAGCTGGACAAAACGATCTGAAATAAGTTCGCCGTTGCAATCCAGTACGACAGTACAACATATTTTCTGTTAATTGGTTTTTTTCCTGTCTTGGCTTGAACCATGTTTTCAACGAAGCAGTTATCACTCGTCTAATTACTGTCCCTATCTCTTTCACTCCAGTTCATAACGCAAAGAGCAAGACAATGACGACGCGACCCCGCAGTCGTTATCTTTTTGAAGAAAAATATCGTTCTTTGTTAAATTACGATAACGAGTAAGAAAAGATTCAAAGGAATTCCGAGTCAAAAGCGAAATAAACTTAATGATAATTACGGAGATCACGAAATAAATATTTTACTTCTCGGAGACGTCGGTCTTTTAATTCTAAGAACGACTTTCACAGAGTTGTTATTATATTTTATCGAGGCTTGGTGTAAATGAACTATCATTTTAGTGGACTATTTGACAACTGGTTCATTAGCACATTTTCACCATTTAATGTCCGAAATTGGACTAACAATGTCATTTGCACCAAGCCTCCATGAAAATCCATCAGCGGTCATATGACTATTCGCCATTAGTGTTTTTACATAATTTCATGGCTGTTCACGACATAAAAAACTCAATAGGTTATTAACTATGTAAACAAATTGATATCTACGGCAATCGCGATATTTTTTCGGTATTCTAAAATTGTATTCAGGTAATGACGCTGAGTTGTTAAGAATACAAAAAACATAAATAATAAGGAAATACGAAATTGAATACCAGTATTTTTGAATAAAAGCATTCAATACAAGCTTACATACATGCACAACTATTACAAAGACATTCCCGAACAGTTCCGTGATTTTTGGTTATCCTACCAACTTCCAAAACGAAGGACTGAAATGTATTGTGTTTTTTTCTTGTTTTTGCGTGGTATGCGATGTGTTCTTCAATACTGTACTAATAGTACACGAGTTATATGGAAAAATATTGGTTTTCAATTTCGTGGTTGCGTCCCATGGGAAAAGTGGTCCAGTTCGACTATCTTCGTCACTTTTTGTGTATGACCCCAAAATCAAATAGTAGATATTAGGTATTATATTTTTTCAAGATGGTGGTCGTAAAAAAACAGTTTTGCACACTTAGCTTTTTCTAGTATGTCTAAAAGATACAGACAAAGAACTAAAAACATCAAACCCCGCCTTTGTGGGAATATTTTATGACCCCGAAGTCTCCTCTATTATAAATACACACTTCTAAATAATTTAGGACCAGAATTAATTGAAGCTTTTATTAACATTTTTTAATCGTAACTATATCTTTTTCGTGTAATGACATTTGAAAGTGTTAAACATCTAATTTAGCTAGGAAATGACTGAAAAGTGTAATCGTCGGCGTCGATCCAGCCATCCAGCCCCATTACCGGCCATCCATCTCGCCGCCTTAAGATAATGTCTCTCGTTACTCGTTAACTCGGACCGCGCTCCGCGGCGCTGATAGGTTCCGTATTGGATATCAGTGGTGTCACTGTAGGAGGTCGATTCCAGTCATATTAATTTGATTAAAGTTTGTATTTTTTGTCGCGTTCGTTCAGTTTTTGACAGGCTTTCAGAGCTCGGTCAACACTTCAAAACGAAATTGGTGCAGTCACCAGCTTCAAAATCTGCAAAATCACATAGCGCGGCTAAATATCAGACACGAGTCTATTGCTAAGGCCGTTAAGGACGTAGCGGATAATTTTGCCCGCTTTATTGTGACATAGATGATTGCTGGTCACTGTACACTAATGACTCTCAACCCCCCCCTTCATTTCGGTTAATTTCTTACACATCCTAATCATCCGTCTCTTACTGAATGTACTAATTAGAAATAGACTGTGAGATAGGCTATCTAAAAAAAGGTAATAATATTTAGAATAAGTAAGTAAGTAAATAATGTAAAAGCCAAGTCATCACTTTACTCATATAAAAGTATGGATTGTACATTCAAGCTGTTATCTTGGTAATGTTCAGTTGGACAAGTAATGAGATAAGGTCAGCAGTACAGTCATAGAAACATTTAAAGTATGTAAAATTCTTAATATCTAAGTACATACATCTCAGTGAGGACTGTTCAGGAGCTAAATACATGTTTGTTATGTGGTTTATTAATTTTAAGTATTCTGTACATTTAACTCTGTTTGTTCTCCTTATAAATAAAATAAAATGAAACAAATAATTTCGCGAGACGGTTCGAGCGTGGTCTTATGTTAGCCGCGCTGTGCAGATCCCGTACCGCTTATAGCCGATACCGCTTTCTTCTTTGTAGAGTAAAGCGCCTAACTACGAGCTGAGCCAGCACCGCCCTGGCACCAAAAGTTCAATGCTTCTCAAACATAACCGTTCCGGAGAGCTAACAGTCTCCTGCGCGTGAGTAATGGCGTCGCGGCGGTACAGTATTAAAAGAGAACGGGCCATTAATGCCGAGGCGCAGGCTAGGTGTGGCTGTGACGCGGAGTATTAATGAACCACTTGAGTACGCAATCTAGCCATTTCAGAATAAATTATTGCTCGGTATGCCGTTTGAAAACTAAAACATCGAACCAGGAAAAACCTAGTTGGAATTCAATAGGTTAAACCTACTTCAACTGAAAACTGTAATAGTATAAATATATACATTATTGTCGAAGCAAGGGAAGTAGGCATTTGCTTGCTGAGTATTAATTTTAAACTGACGACCTTGGGGCTGAGACAAATATAGTGCTTTTCTCAAAAATTGTGCAAGAAAACAAAAATATCCTTTCTGAAAATGATATGGCATGCTTTTCTTCTCACCACTTTATGAAATTGTCGTACGCCTTTAGATGTGTCTTTTGGCTTTGCAGGGAACAAATCAATAACTGAGTTTGCAGCTTCTTTTAAATCTGGAATCATTTTCACGACAATTTTCTATATTTTCTGAAAAAACAACCAGCCACTGGTAATAACAAAATAATTTTTGCATTGCCGCCTTTTTTTTAATATATGGCGTTTTCGGAAGAAAAATATACTTTAAGCTTATAAAGTATATTTTTCTTCCGAAAACGCCATAAGTTATTTGAGACAACAAAAAAGTCACGATAAGTCACAGTTACTGATCTTCCGTGTTGGCTCTTTAGGACCTATTATACCTTTTATTGATATGGCCGTTTTAACTTTTTAAAAAGTTTGTACCAATGGATATTGTAATAATGGAATTTGTATGCAACATTGTTGTCGAGCAAAATCGAGCCGGCAAGGTTTTTATTTTTTTATTCTTGACTAACCATAAACTATGAACTTCACGTCCTGATTTTTTACCAATAACGACAACTTTGCCGATCATTTTTGAGAAAATATTTATATTTTATTGAATGTGCATCTAGGTAGTGTATACGTATTATACACTTTGTACTTATGTTTATTTCTCTTTCGCCTGTCCAATAATGTAGTTGGTTTGTTTATTACATTTGTATGACGTTTCCGTGAGTCACTGACGGTGCTGGCTGAAAATCAGCGCTGCAGGCGTCTGACACCTCAGCATAATGCTGAGCCAGTGTCCGGTCCACTGCCGCAGACACACTTGTTTCATGTTTTACCATTTTTTTGATTATTTTATTGTTTAATATGTGTGTCCTGTGTGTTTGTGAATAAATGTATATTTTTTCTTTCTTTCAATAGCTTTTCAAAAATATACATATCTCCTCAAAACACTAGACTAGACTTTTACACTAGCCACACATAAAATTACTAAATAATTCTTCCGTGGTTCTTAGTAAGCCTTTTGCATGTCAACTACATTTTTACACGATACGAATATTACAGTACTGCGGTATTGTAGAGAGGAGTCCTCATAAAACATAGTCACGCTCAGTTGTCTAGCCGCAAGTCGGAATCTTTTCCAAATCGGCGACACGCGAAGATATCAACGGGCACAATCACCTTTTTTGACAACAAATCGGTAAGCTACATCAAGAAAATTGCCAAACGTATTCTTATCTTTTTTACGACTGCTGGATATACTGCATTCTATTAGCAAATTTTGACAGATCGTCTGTGACATCGTCACCATAACTTTATGGTGGCCATGTCAAAAGTTGTCGAATTGAACTCCTGTGAACAACCTATGTAGTCATAACTACGTGCACACATCAGCCTATTGCAGTCCACTAGTGGACGCGGGCCACCCTAAGGCACGCCACAAGACCCGCTCCAGCTACCCTATACTCAAATCATCTGACCACCTGGCCGCAGGGCGTCCAACATCTACGTGCACACATCAGCCTATTGCAGTCCACTACTGGACGCGGGCCACCCCCAAGGCACGCCACAAGACCCGCTCCAGCTACCCTATACTCAAGTCATCTGTCCACCTGGCCGCAGGGCGTCCAACATCTACGTGCACACATCAGCCTATTGCAGTCCACTACTGGACGCGGGCCACCCCCAAGGCACGCCACAAGACCCGCTCCAGCTACCCTATACTCAAATCATCTGTCCACCTGGCCGCAGGGCGTCCAACATCTACGTGCACACATCAGCCTATTGCAGTCCACTACTGGACGCGGGCCACCCCCAAGGCACGCCACAAGACCCGCTCCAGCTACCCTATACTCAAGTCATCTGTCCACCTGGCCGCAGGGCGTCCAACATCTACGTGCACACATCAGCCTATTGCAGTCCACTACTGGACGCGGGCCACCCCCAAGGCACGCCACAAGACCCGCTCCAGCTACCCTATACTCAAATCATCTGTCCACCTGGCCGCAGGGCGTCCAACATCTACGTGCACACATCAGCCTATTGCAGTCCACTACGTAAAGGGGTGTAAATTTGATTCGCATCTTTCGTCTCCTATGGACACGGGCTCGTTCTGACACAATTGAAAGCGAGCACACGAAATTCATTAAAAAGCGATTTCGGTCGGAAAAAGTGAACGAAAATATACCTAGAAGTTGAACATACGAGTAAAAGTAAGCACGAATCATTGTAAGTTGAGATGTTTCGTCATACGTCAGGTCATATTTACGCCTTTAGTTTCTAACTCGGGAGAGTATGAGACAAATTTTGTTGGGGCAACTGTATTGGGATTTCATCGACTTCATCCTATTTTCCGCGGATCCCCGAACGGAAATATATTTGCGATCGCTTTGGGTTTGTTTCCCTGTTAAGTAGGACTTGATTTAAGTACTCAGCCTGACGGAAGAAATCAAATTATCATGGATTTCACATACAAGGGTGCGTTGAATTATGTAAACCAAGGTCGGAAAACTAAGCCAAAGGCTGTATTCCAGTACAGTACGATAGTTGACAAATAGATTATTCTTAAACTACCAAAATTGCAATAATTTATACCCAAATAACCAGACTCCAATGTTCTACTCCGCCATGTCACATACATGTAATTTTCACATATCCTTCCCTCTTCACCACGTGAAAACTGCTTTCCGATAACAAATGCGGTGCTTACAACAGCAAATAGCCAAGCCGCTTCATAAGGGCCGATGATATATTTGTCGTTCTATGTAATTAGGCTATTTCTGAGTCCATTCAAATATTTTTGGATGCCCTAGAGTAACTAACATATTTTATAGCAACTGCTCTCTCGTTCTCAAACGTTCGGCTTAACGCTGGTGAAATACCGAGCGATTATAATTCAGCACCGTAACCCGAATAGAGTCCCTGTCCATTCATCATAAACTATATTTCCAACAACGCCTTATATAAAAGGCAGCGAGTGTGGGCGTGGCTAACCGATATTTATAGCGGTCCACACGTCCCGCTGACTACCAGCGCGCGGGTCTCCAGTTCGACCCCATCGCCGACACTTTAGAACCAATGGCTCATAAGATTGCTAGTCACATGTCATCTGGCGATTTACGTCATTTCATTTCTTTTATTTATTACCAGCTTATGCCCGCGACTTCGTCCGCGTGGAACCTGTTTATATCGTATCGCCTTACAAATTTCCGACCCCCCTTCCACCCCCCCAAGGTGATGAATTTTCTGGGATCCTATATCCTTATATAGGATAGCTTTTATCCCTTTTATCCCTTGTTTATGGTTTGACTCCCAGGGCCCCCTGGGAGTCAAACCATGTCCGGGATACCAAATTTCATTTCAATCGGTTCAGCGGTTCAGTGAAAAAGTAAAAGACAGACAGTTATTTTCGCGTTTATAGTAAACTATAAAGTATGGATTGTGAAAACCACGGTTACAAAGCGGTTAAACAGATATACATGTTGGTACATGGTCATCCTGTCAACCGGAGCACGTTCTTCACGTCGATTGCCCCACGTACAACTTGCTACGTAACTTTTCTAGTTACTTATGAAGTTAGAAAATATCTGAGTGGAGTTCAAAACAGCCTTTCTTGCATAGTAAATATATAGCTACTCGTATTGGGTTGGGCCCTTCTCTATAATAAATTGCCATTAAGCATAATAGACACCCCTAGTCTTGTCAGTTTAAAAAAATAAACAACATGGCTTGCGGAATGGTTATTCTATAGTTTCAAAGACTTAAAACCTAAAATAATATAATTATTAGCTATGTTAACACATTCAGGGCCCATGACAACACATATGCGTCAGACTGCCGTAGTCGCTTTCCGCTACATACGAGGAAAACCACGGGATCGGCTACGAGCCTAGCGCGTAGCGATTCTTGGCTCTGAAAGGGTTAATAACCTAGGCTTACTTTAATACGTATATTGCGCCTTTTTTTTGTATTATTATTATGAATAAATATGAGTATTTAATTTCGACCCAGAATCTCCTGGGGACATTAGAACCATCATTCAACTGAAATGCCGTTTTATTTATCACTTAATCCCAAGACAGAGTTTACCTGAATTAAAATAAAGAAATAATATCACTATATCAACCAAAATATACCATCAACTCGAATGAAGCCTGTGGTTTAACCGCGAAGATTAATTAATGCGACCACTAGCTAATTGAAAGTGTTTGAGCGGTGATACGCAACATTTTGCCATTCGGAATCACCCCCAACGTAGCTATCGACCAGAATAACTCCAATGATGTCTAAACATAATGATTAACAGTGACATAGTAGTTGCCTAGCATTAATGTATTATGTTTGGTTTTTAGTTTCTTTTTTTCTCTTGCAATAACGCATATTAAGTATTATTCTCTTTGTAAAGGTTTTGAAAACACGCCTATCACAATGTAGCGCGCAAATGTGACGCTCACGCTGAAATGCCCGGGCGCACACTGCCTGGTCCCGGGCGCACACTGCCTGGTCCCGGGCGCATACCAGCGCTGCGGCAGCAATGTCACAGCACACGCTGAGTTGGCGCCCTTGTTGCGACTATGTCGTGACAATTAATTTAAATAGTTGTTTTATTAAGTAGGTGAAGACGAGGGCCCAAGATAGGCTGGAATGGAGAATGCTGCAACGACAGAGGGCCAGGCCCTCTTAATATTGATGATGATTAAGTAGGTATAGTTTTTTTTATAAGTTTTTATCTCTGTTTTAAACCACTTTATACTCTTAAGTTTTGTCACGGCATATACGCTAATAAAGTTTCTATCTATCCTATCTAAATACTAGTCCAAAAAAATAACTGGGAAATTATGGTCCTCATATTAAGTCAATTCAATGCCATTTCAATATATTTTATATAGTTTGTTCCAGTTAGGATGACGAAAATGGACTTATCGTGAGATTTTGAAAAACTTATTTTGTTGCTAAATATTACAGAGACACTTCATAAAGTGACCAAAGTGTGGCACGAGTTAGGACTTGTACTCCAGTATACTCAATATAGATGGTGGTAATAGTTGGTAAGTATTAATTTGTTTTCGTCATCTTAACTGGAACAAACTATACTGAAATGACAGGAATGCTTTCATACATGAAAGAACCATAGTGTTTAATTCAACCTCAAGGAAGAAAGGTCAGGGTCAAACGATAGCGCAAAAAATGAAAAAATACTCGAAAAGCTTTGAAGCGGATGTATCAAAATATCTTTCGTTTGAGGTGAAAAATGCGATCGTATAACGTGAGTGTGATATGAAGCCGTATTCAACAATATTTAAGACAGATCGGGACATGATTTAGCTTGCATATCGTTTGTCAGTCCATTTCAACTTTCGAATTAGCTAGTCTAGCGTCCGTTGTAGGTTTAGTGTCTAATTGCCATGCGACAGGCCGTATGCTTTATTGCCACCGTCATGGAAGTACCAAAAATTATGATATTTATTTACAAAATCGCAACCAAT
This sequence comes from Epinotia bilunana, assembly GCA_947049275.1. Lineage (NCBI taxonomy): Eukaryota > Metazoa > Arthropoda > Insecta > Lepidoptera > Tortricidae > Epinotia > Epinotia bilunana. Next base: position 1,444,259 of record OX346263.1, read on the forward strand.
CCTCTAATCAATAATTATAGAGCCGGCGATGCGATTTCGATTCTTCTGTAGTTTCAGGCGACCATAAGCTACGGCGTGTACCATCAGACAGGACGTCTAGTCGTTTGGTACAGTAGTGGTGTGCGTGGTATAAAAAGGTAACGGTATTTTTTTTTACAAAATCAGAAATATATTGAAAACTAGCTTCCGCCCGCGACTTCGTCTGCGCAGACCCGGGATAAAAACTATCCTATATTTTAATCCAGGTTATAAACTATCTTCGTGCAAAATTTCATTCAAATCGGTTCAGCCGTTTAAGCGTGATTGAGTAACAAACATCTAAACTTTCGCATTTATAATATTAGTAGGATAATGCAGAAATATTATGTTCGGTCATGTCAAGAGTTGTAACCAAAACTAGTCGAATTGCGCCCGATAACATCTCGCGAAGTTCGCGAACAATGACAAAAATCTTACGTCACCCGTCGGCCGTCGCATTGCTACGAGCTCGTAGCCCGTAGCCGCTACGCGCGTAGCAGTGTCTACGGGCCAGTCGCGCGCGGCGGGCGCTACCCGGCGAACTTGAATATAAATAATTCAATCTAATTTCAACCTTGACGCGTGTTTGTAAGTTTGGAAATATAATTTTAGTGGTTTTGAGTTATTACTCTTTTATGACGGCGAAGTTCTTAAGATGTTGTGAATAAAGTTTGCGAAACAAGTTTTTGAGGCGCGTGCATAAGGTCTAATTTTGACTGATCGCCGCCAAGTGTTTGTAAACAGATATTTGTGAGTTTTTTTAACATTTTTAAAGTTCACTGTGACTTTTGACTGTAATTAACAGAATCACTATAAAAGTTAAAAAGTGCTTGCTTAAGTTGTAATCTTTAACTAATTGCTTAAAACTCATCTCGATTGGTAGTTAGCGGGTGTCCACTTTCTGGAAAGTCAGAGAATTTCTGCAGATTAATCGGAGAACCGATAAGGATACCCTAAATCTAGATTGATGTATTCCAAAATTACCTTAATATTTTATGTGGATTTTCCAACTTGCCGAAGTCAAAATCTATATTTATTTTTATATATGAGTGTTTCCCAGGTTGTACCTAAACACTTTCAACGCCAGGAACCCGCTTAGCGGGTGCCTATGCCGTAGTCGCTTTCCGCTACATACGAGAAAAACCACGGGATCGGCTACGAGCGTAGCGCGTAGCGATTCTTGGCAGCGAATGTGTTGGAGCCCGGGATCCACTTTGGCACCTACTCCAAGATTCGGCGTAGGCACTAGTTTTACAAAAGCGACTGTAGGGATTAGACCGGTTCCCTCGCTATGTTTCCCTTTAACGAAAATTTACTGACTGAAAAAGTATAATGTATTGCGAACAGCATAAGTAAATTATCACTTTTGCACCTTACTCCATTCTGATAAAAGAAAAAGAAAAACGGTTGTATAGTTAACAGTCTCGTTGACTGGTACATAATATTAGATACACTCAAGTACATGTACATATACCAAGCTTCAAATGTGCGTTGTGTCATTAGTGTAAGTTTGAGTGAGGTTCGCCTTCGTTGTTTCTAAATCCAGTAGGACGAATTTTCTAAGTAAAGATTTAAGCGAACGCTCAATGTAAAGTTAACATAAACACTGGCGACGCTTGTGCGTATTCCATACCTAAACTTCAAACTAAGTGCGCAAAAGTGATGAGGTCGTGAAGTGGAACAAGTGAACGTCGCCGACATGTGAGCGATGGGCTCTGGTGCGGACGGCGGCGTGTTCTTCGCGCGCGGGCCCAACGGCACCGGGTATCGGCTGTCGGCGCGCGGGGCGGCCACGCTGCGGGGGCTGCTGCACGACCACGCCTCGCAGTTGTCACAGGTCAGACCCGGGTGAATACTGTAGAGCGGTACAACACACCACTGGTGGCACAATTGGTTGGCAAGAGACGGGCGCTGGCGCGGACGGCGGCGTATTCTTCGCGCGGGTTAAAGTGTAAGGCCTGAGTGGACGCCCCGCTCAGAGCGGGACGTGAAGCGTCCATATAAAACAAATGCAATGTATATGGATGCTCCACGCCTCGCTTTGAGCGGAGCGTCGACTCAGGCCTTACACTAACGGTGCCGGTTATCGGCTTTCGGCGCGCGGTGCGGCGACGCTGCGGGGGTTAGTGCACGTCCACGCGTCGCAGCTATCACAGGTTAGACTAGAGGAAATATTGTTGAACGATGCCACCGCAGTGGCTGCCGGCTATGGTCACACCGCTACACTGCGAGAGTTTCTGGGGAACCACGCTAGCTATCACCGGTCAGAGTGAACACTGTCGCAGCGTCTACCGTCTGCCACTACTTCACGGGCACAGGTGCATGCGTCATTGGCGAGGTATGTTGTAGGCTCTAGCACGGACGGCCGGCGGCGTGATCTTCGCGTATGGGCCCAACTACCACCGGCTACCGGCTACCGGTGTCTCAGGTCAGATACACAACATATGTGGCTTGTGAGTCGGTCACGAACGCCGCGCCATACAAACGTTAAACATAAGCGTACGGACCAGAACTCCCAACTACTGGCTACTGCTATATCATTTGTATTAGCCCTACTGCAGTTTCCAAGTTTACCCCACATGTGTTACTTGGGAGCTCCAAGTCTATGCACTCCCAGTAGAAAAGACGTAACTCATCTCCAGATACCCCCTGGGTCTGCTGAGGAAAAAAAACGCCACATCAAATTCCAAGCCAGTTGCTCCTGATGTCAAAGAACTTTATTTAATCAATTATTTGTATTGTCTTTTAAACATGTCAAAACAAAAGCATCTATCAATCGGTGCATTGTACATATTACATGGTAGTTAGGTAGATATCCTTCTTGTATGTTATAAACCTGCAGAAACTAAAATCTTATTATAATAAAGTTTTATATTTTCCGCATTGGGTTGACCATCGCCCCATTATTGAATAAATGAATGTCCTAACTCAATAACGGTTTAACTTGCGTGGTTCCAGTTTTTTTTTTCAATAAATACTTATGCTGTAAATCTCATTAATCGTGCATGAAAGCTGAGCTCATATCTTTTCATAGTGGTCCCCAGAAGATGCATCGCTGTCTGGATTCAATGATGGAGTGGCTTTGATCTATTGCGGTACTTGACCCGGTATCTCCGTGTTTTCCTGTTCGGATTTGTAAAAGCAAAGATTCGCTACACAAGACAGAATGTTTAGGAGACTTGTTTGGTTTATTTTCAGTAAAGAACCCCGAAGGGAAACCTTGACTTAATAGCAAACTTCTATAAAAATATATTCAGAGAAATAAGATGGCTTTATCTTATGGGTATAAAAAACTCATATTTTAGCGTAAATAAGTAACTAAAGCTAAAAATATGATTTTAGTACATTCCTACTGTTGGCGAGAATTATTAATATTCTAGTAGCGACACTCCGCAACAGACCTTGGGCAAAATTCAACTGGTTTGAAAGCTTTTCTGCGCGTCAATATGCTGTTCTGTTATCTATACCTACTAATATTATAGAGAAATCTGTGAGGTTGTTAGTTTGTATGTAGATGTAATCTCCGTAACTACTAATTTCAATAATTATTTTACCAGTGTATAGAATAGACCTTCGAAATGGATATAGGCTATTTTATTTACAAGCTTTTATTTAGTTTCACCTGTTTGTCATCAAATCTTGCAAGTTAAATTTGACCCATTTCCCGGTGACCGATTGAGCTGAAATTTTGGGTATAAGTATAGTTTGGATGACAATTCAATATTAGTACAGTCAACATTATATAGTTAGTAGCAACCAAAGTAGCCAAATATATCGGATCACGTCTTTATTACTAAAGGAGTAAGGACGTGTTACGATATATATGGCTACTTTGGCTGCTACTAACTATATGATACTGACTGTACCATCGAGCTGATCAGATGATGGAGACAGAATCGTCCCAATGAGTGGTTGATGATGGTATACAGAAAAGCACAGTCGGCAATAAAAGCTTGTACCAAAAATGAAATTTTTGAAAGAAACTTGTTTGATGACACGGCTGCTTGTTTTTTTTGTAACACGCATATAAGAATAAGTATCGAACAGTAATCTGCAATATGACGACCTGTCACCGACACTTTCACTTCACGTAGCTGGTTCACTGTGCGTAGGTAGTTTTCTCTTCCAACAGGAAAACACAGGGTGCCAGAAACACGCAGTGAACTACGAAAAAGTTGGCAGTGACGATGACGGTTTTTAAGCAAGTTGAATTGAATTCTTCCTTAAGGTTTTTTTAATACATTATCGAACCCTTTCTCGTCAGGTATGTGAAGAAAACGAACGTTTATAGACATCTGTGCACCTGGAAGGGTTTATTATATTATAATGTACAGTCAAGTGCAAAAATATGCAAGTATCGATTAAATCATCTCATAAACATGTACCGAAACCTTAATCCCCTGACATAAGAGCGATTGGAGATAATTATGAGTAAGTTGTATAATAATAATATACACATATTTTTACACTTGACTGTACTATTACTACTATATGTACATTTCCTCGTTTCCACAATTTTCTTTTTCTGATTTCCTAATACAATCAACACCGAATCCCAGTAATATTAAAAGTATCAAACTCCTCAATTTACAACAATTGATGTCTCAATTTGTAAGAGGTAATTATAAAAACGCTGATAGAAAACCTTTCGAGACTTGAGAGTCATGCTAAAGTGTACTCTGAAGTAGGTCAATTAGTAGTTCTCGACAAACACTTGACTGCTTTCAATGGGACATCTTTGCCGAAATTTTAATTCTTTGAGATTAAAGTGGCCAGTCTTTCGGGTAACAGTTTTAATTATCGTGTGAACTCTTATTGGCAGTATTGCATGTTGTGAATTCAAAAAGCTGCTAGATGTCTTAACACTTTCTCTACTTAATTATACGATATTGTACGCGTATTCTATGTAACAGCCACTTATCACTGCTACCTTTTACTTTAACTTATTCCTATATTCACCTTCAATTTCCAGAAATGACGCAAGAAATTCAGCATGTTTTTGAGTGAAAAAGGCGAGAGTAAAGTAAATGGCCGTGGCGAGGGCAGCTTCGGTCTCATAGAATTAAATCGAGAAAAGATTTTTCTAGAAGTGGATTACCGTTGGGAAAAGAGAGCATGCTGCGCTGGGACTGTCAGTTGAGGTCCTTGGGGGATCAGCAAGTCTCTGGATCGGTATTATGATTACTCGTCGACTTCGCAGTATTGAAGTGTAATTTGCATTAGAATAGACAGTTGCCACCATACCTATCAAATTGGCTAACCCGGTGAATAATTAACAATATTAGTTTTAAAAATAAAATACAAGAATAAATATTAGCAGACAACCTTACACAAATCGAACTCGCCCCATAGTAAGCTCCATATGGCATGTGTTATGGGTGTGTAATAGAAAATACATAGAAAACATCCAAGACCCAGAAACAAATGTTCATGCTCAACACACAAATATTTGCCCTTACCGAGATTCGAACCCAGGACCGTGAGCTTCGTAGGCAGCGCCACTACCGGGTCGTCGAAAGATAATAATTATACAATTCAATATTATAGACTTAGACGGATATGTTTTACACAGCCTTTTTGTATATTTGAAGGGTAAGAAAAAGCAATGAAATACTACAGAATTAATGCAAATTAAACACCCCCGTCGCAACAAATATAGATATGAAGTTCAACTTAGCGACTATACTCATTTAAAAAAAAAGACTTTAATCAGTTCATTCTACCGTTTGTGAACTACGGCACCACATACAGACACATGTTAAACTTATAATACCCCTTTTTTAAACAAACTTACACGTGTATAAGTTACGAGGCTATAATAACGCTTATTTAAATATAATAATTGATTGTAAACAGGCCTTTAAAACGTTATGAAAAAAAGCGGTATTACCTATAACGATATATTTCGATTTAAACTCACGATTCTCACACATTATTTATACTAAACGGGACTTAATCGCGTATAATTAAATTATTTATTTACCTTACTGAGGTCTCCTGACGTTTCGGATGTGTTGCAACATCCATGGTCACGGGACAACTGGCTTGAGCGGGTATCAACATCTTCTTGCTGCGCGGGTTTTCCGAACTACCCGCATTTGGTCTTTATTAACCACTTGTACACTAGGGTATAATAAAATCAGTATTCTCCATAAGGATATAAATATCGTAAAATAATGAATATCATAATTATAAAATACGGTCCAATAACGTTATAATATCGATTTAAAATGCAAGCCGCGCGAGTGACATCGCACGAGTAGGCTATTCTGACGTTATTTTATCGCTTAAGTATCGCTTTTATATATTGGTTTAGATTTATAACATATGGTTATAATGGATACCGCTATACAGCGCGTCTAATATCGTTTTGAGTATAACGCGTTTTAGGAAAAATAACGTTATAAACAATAGCGCTTTACGAAAATACCGGTATTTAAAGGCCTGATTGTAAATAGGATATTCTAAGCTAGCTAACAAGCTTAGGTTACCTTGTAGTACCAAAAGAAAAACTGGTAATGTATAAGGAAGGATTTCTCCTTTCCATTAAATTTTGTAAAAGCACGTGTTGGGGTAATTTAAAGTTCTGAAGCAGTCAACTAACTAGTTGACTTGTTCGCCATCTGATAAATATAAAATTTGAACATTTTCAGTTCTCCTACTTTACAAAATCCTCTAAATTTTTGCGAGTGGTTTTATTTGTTTATTTTTAAGTTCATTTACTAAACATGTTTTTTATCTTTACAGGTAATACAAATCCAACTTCAGACAAAATGGAATGCAACCCTGCCTCGCATTGAGATGAGTACAGTAATATTCAATTGATATCATCAGGTCATCGGGATGTTGTCAATTTTGTGGCAGCTACAAGTGCACTTCGTCTATCTCTTGACTATATATACGTAACAAAAATGCAATTGTTGCATGGAACAAAAAGACCGTTAGTGTATAGAATAAAAAAAAAACAATAATAAATAATAGTCAATAAAAATCTAATTTTAAATGAAAACATATGTTATATAATGTCTAAATAAAGCTCCTTACCAATGATCTTGAGGGAAGCTTTGGAACAACCCAAATTGGCACCCCTACATTACTTTGTCCTGGACCTTAATTCCAGTGGCCTTTTCAATTTATCGCCAATCACAACGCACATGGACATGAACACTTTCTTTGCCAGGAACCCGCCTACGGCGTAGGCGGGTTCCTGGCAATGAAAGTGTTAAGCTGCTACGGATTACGGCGTAGCGGTATGACCGAAGTGTAGCAGTGAATAAATTAACACTTTCACTGCCAAGAATCGCCATGCGCTAAGCTCTTAGCCGATCCCGTGGTTTTCCCACTAAGTAGCGGAAAGCGCCTACGGCGAAGAACCCGCTACTAGCTGGAAGTGACATTGACATCTCTAGGATATCGATTCTGTTCTTATTCTAAACCTACATTACACGCAGTAATCTTCATACATCCCTACATGTACTCCGACCGCAGAGCCGGGTAAGGCTCTACTACCAAATGTCTCGTAAGACTGCCCCTGGAATTAAGGGCTGGCCCTAATCGATACTAACCCGGGAAGCTGGCCCTGGAGCCATCTTACAAGGGATTTTAGCACATACAACTGTGTACAGCAGTTTAACTTTGTACTGGTGTCAAAAATAATCAAATTACAATAGATTTTAGTTAACCCATTCGTTGCCTTGTATAATCATATTGCCGCGGACGCGAAATCGCATTGTCGTTTGTTTTGACATTTAGAGCTAAACAAGCTAGTAACAGTAAAAAATAACTGGTACTCAAAATACTTACACTAATCTTTGGAGGACAATTCTCATTGCTAGCTGGTTTTACGTGAAATAGCGTCACAAAGTAGTTAGTTAATCGTAAAATCGTAATGCCGCGGACGCGAGCTCGCGTCGTGAGAATTATCTATGCCGCGGACGCAAATTCGCGTCATCGCTTGCAAGGCGGCGGCACGCGGGTAAAGTAGAGATTTGGAGCGTCGTCGGCAATGATTGAGTTAAATGGGACATTTTATAAGTTGTTGTTTTTTCTCGGCGAATAAAATGATACATTGATGCGTCTAAGTATTTGAGTAATGAGCATGAATATGTCTTTCTAAGTTTTGGATGTTTTCTGTGTATTGAAGTATTTATATCTATTAAATATATCGTCGCCTAGTTAGTACCAGTACCATGACACAAGCCTTATAGAACTATAACCTTGTGAATACTATCGGACGATGAATTTGTGTAAGATGGTCCCCTTACATTTATTATTTCTTTCGCAACGAATTGTTTCGCTTACCAACATCCCCTTAATTTTATTGTTTATAATATATATTATGCACAGTAAACGCCTATTTATTTACACTGTATTAGCATGCTGTCATGCTCTTATTGTACTGTTCTGTTTGTATTGTACTTTATATTTCAAATATCAGTGTTTGCACAACTTTTATTCGAAATTTATCCAACGTATCAGAAATCACATTCCACAGTTAACGAATTTATGATACTTAGGTATTCTAGACAGTTCAACGTCTGTATTTCATAACATCTGCCCAAGCTTCGCCTCTGAAGGCCTTAATTGAGCGCGGGTTTATAAAGGAATCTTTTCAGGTGTAGAAAATGGATTCAGTGCTGTAATGAAGTTAAGATACGTGACTTGCCTTTTACGAATGTACTACTTGGCGGTGAATTTTTACGAGTATAGGTAGGTGTTCTTGAGGTTAAGGTTTACTTTTGCTTGGGCTTAGATCACAGAAAGACGTGGTTAACGTAAGACTATTTATTTATTATTGATTTGCGAAATACATTTTACTAGTTCTAATAGCTGCCGTATTACACGGAACAGTAGGTTTTCGGTAAAATAAAACTTAAACATCTAGGAAACCGGTCTATTCCAACACGGTCTAGTTCCTCTGGGTTGCAAGGAGAGATGGCAGCCGCTTTCGTAAAGCTAGTGCCTACGTTAAATCTTGGGATTATAGAGGTTACGGTGACATACGACACCGTGCCCCTAGCTACTGTAACCCCAGTACATTTTATAACCTCTTTTACACTTTATGGTTATAAATCTTATTTGGATGACAGCTAATTGACAGGTGTCACCGTACCCTAACTATATGAAAAACATTAATAGCTACCAATGCGGGCCCCTGGCTCGTTTAGGATACCCAAAAGGTAGGTTGGGGTCATGAAATAAAATTCTCAAGTAAGACTCTAGAACTCCAATCTTACTTATATTATAAATGCGAAAGTTTAGATGTTTGGATGTTTGGATGTTTGTTACTCAATCACTCTTAAACGGCTGAACCGATTTGAATGAAATTTTGCACTAAGATAATTTATAGCCTGGATTAAATATAGGATAGTTTTTATCCCGGGTCCACGCGGACGAAGTCGCGGGCGGAAGCTAGTATATTATAAAAGAACAACGTGACCGACCTAATTTTACAGACTTCTATTAGCTTCCTAGAAAATTCCGTACAACGTCGTTGTTGCTGGTGGTCAAGCTGACTCGACATATAACACTCCAATATGATATTATTGTGGTGCGCTCTCTTTCTGCCACGTGTGCGCACGCGTGAAAGCGAGCGCGCAACACTTCGTCAGGTCTGTCTCACTTCGGCTAATGTGACGTCTCTAACTAGACGAAACTTCACGAGCGATTAAGCAGGATGCCATAATTTGAGTTTTCTAGCTTTCAAACGCCCGTTTTATTAGACAGTGGGCTTTTTGTAGCCACATAAAGGACTAATTTATCCTATCAAATTGATATCATGTTGAAACTAATATGACGGCTGTTTAGCCTAGTTGGTAGTGACCTCGCCTACGAAGCTGGCGGTAAGGGCATTTATTTGTTTCTAGTATCCATAGTACTTTGCTTAGTTTGAAACTAGGGAATTGATGAGATTTGTGTAAAAAACGGGACCCAAAAATTCCGAAGATTCATTTGTCCGAAAGCATCATTATTCCGAAATATCAAAATTCCGAACGCCATTTACCGCAACGAAAACTTGGACGCAGATTATTAAATAAAATACATAAATAGGTTAGGTTAGGTTAGTATTATACCCTGAAAGATAAAAAAAAAAGCGGAACATGGTTTTCGGATGTATGAAATTCGGAAAAAATATGCTTTCGGACAAATGACTCTTCGGAGTTATGTAGTGTACCCGTAAAAAACCCAATAATTAAAATAAATGCTAAACGTCGAGTCAGATTGCCCTCCTGGTTGAAAAGAAAATGTTCTGTTCATTTAAAAACCCATAATATCAAAGTATGCGGTGCCCTATAAGCCATTTCGTTAATAAGTTCTTGGGGTTGCTAGAAAACTTGGTTGTCTTTTACAAAATGCAAGACTTGATCTGTATTGAACACGTCTCCGTTCTTGGTAAAGTTAGTCATGTCGTACATACAAAGAACTATCAGCACAGCGAATTATCGTGTATTGGAAAAGGGTTGTGTGACGCGGGTGGCGCCGGACAAGTCGGGTATGTATTTGAATATTAAATAAATATTTAATAAATAAAAATAATATCGAAAATTGGTATATCGACAGTGAAAACATTTAAGTACAAAATATCGGCTAACCGGTTGTTGGTGGTACTTTGATATTAATGGCCTTATTCATAAACGTCATCAAGCCTATTTTAACTAAAATGCCGTTAAAAATTATTTCTCTTGATTTGTCACTTTGACATTTGTTGTGCAAAATGGATGTAACTGCTGTAATAAATGCCAGGTCTTAAGTTCCTGGTTTCGCTTCATCGGGGTAGACGATGAGGGTTCGATTATCCTTTAACTGCTTAAGATACATGTTATATCGCCTGAATATTTGTTGAATTTTTTTTTCGCTTCGCATATACTAGACATTTCTATATATTTACGCGCTCCTCTCACACGCGCGTCGATCTCGCTCGCTCGTAGCGCAACGCCGTAGTCCCTAGCTTAAACTCCCTATGTAGCGAAAATATGTTAGTAAATCTGAATATACATTATTTATCTTTTCTAGTTCAAACATTGCCTTTAAAAATCTCAATATTTTGCGTTGAATCCGCCTAAACCCGCCTAGCGGGTGCCTACGCCGTAGCCGCATTCCGCTACATACGAGGAAAACCACAGGTTCGGCTACGAAACGAATATTTTAATTCAAAGTCAAAATAAGAAATGTTTAAAAAAAATACAACGCTTTGCAGCTCCGCCAAAGAGATACGCTACGCGGCGTAGCACCGTAGGTCGGCTACGCGGCGTAGCGCCGTAGATCGGCTACGACGCTACGAACATATTTCCGTCAGTGCGGTCCGAACGTGATTGGATGTAAGTTCTTAGTTTTTTATATGCGGTGGAAAATATGCGGTCAAGCGTGAGTAGGATTTAAACATTGGGTTTTTTCGTCTCTTTTTTTATAATTAAAGCCTTTATAATATACCTTCTTCTTCAGCGTTTCTGCGCCCACCGTTGGGCATACGCCTACCACCATAATAATGTACTACCATCATTATTTACCCACACTTCCATTATTTCGCGACTTTTCGCTATCAGTGCTTCAAACATGCAAATCCGTTTTTGGGCGACTGACTAACAAACATTTGTTTCGAATAGTGGAGGTCCGGATGATGAACTATTTTGAAAATGAGGGACCTGCTTTTTCACTTTATTACCTGTCAACACAACTGATCCTCAAATCAATAAAGGGTCGGCAACGTGCATTCTCCCTGACACCTGACACACACACACATTTATAGCAATTCCCTACACACACTCACTGTTGCAATAGTTCTTGGGAACCATCTCTACAGACAAGACTTTCGATTCACTACATCTACGCTACATCCGTTTGAGAGCTACTCAGGTACAGACAGACACACACATACACAAAGACAGATAAACAGCCGTCCTTGGCGTGGAGGGGTAAATACCCCAAGTTATGATTACACACATAGACAGTACACAAATGAGCTTTTTTTGTAACGCAAGTAATGTTTTGGACGCGGCCTATCTCGTGAAGCGTTTTTATGGTTACACGACGTGTCCCAATTTACCGGTGACGGTGACGGCGAACCCGCCAAGTTGGAATAGACATTCATGCCTCATTCGTAAACTAGCGACCCGCCTCGGCTTCGCATGGGTAATGCAGATTTTTTAACACGTTCGCAACCGGACCAAAAATGTAACAATTCACCAGAAACCGACAGAATTCGCTAGGCGTGTAAGTTCATACTACTGCCCGCCTAGCGGGCTCAGCGGCATCTAGCAAACATTGCGAGTGCCCGCTAGGCGGGTTCTTGGTTGCGAACGTTTTAATAATAGAAAGAGCGAGCGAGGCTGACGAAGTTCTCCGTTTCAATTTGGGCCAAAATTCCGGTCCCGCTGTCTCGCTGTTCTTGTTTACACGCATTTCTCAACCGATTCCCGTGACATTTTGTGAGCTGGTTCGTTAATTATTGTTAGTTGTAAGCAAATTAGAATTTAATTAATCGGAACGAACCTCAAATGTTTATGAATGACACTTGACTGGCCATGATTAAATTGTCCTGAAGGTGTGACACAGTATTTTTATCTGTGTCACCATAACGTAAACAAGACGCTAGTGACATCATTCAATCATTCGTGCAGTAAACTGTTCGTTCACGAATGTTATAAACGTAGCGGAAGCGTTAAAATAGCTCTTTTCTCGTGTGAAACTTAGATGAATAACCAACTGGTCTTACTTCGATTATTATTTAAATTCTCTCTATTAATATTATATTATATTATATTTTCTTTCGATCCTGTTCTTTTTCAAATTTGAAGATGTGTGTGAAGTCTCCAACCCGCACTGGACCAGCGTGGGGACTACTGCCCGTTCCCTCTCATCCATGCGGGGAGGCCCGTGCCCAGCAGTGGGACGTATATAGCCTGATTTATTTTAATTTTTTATATGTATATATAAATACACATAGCGAGTTCTTCGGCTCACAGAGCGACTAGTTTTAAGTACTTAATATTGTTGCGATTAAGAGGAACAAACATCGGCACAGACTTTCACGTTTGTGATATAATTAAAATACATACATATAATACACACATATGGAGGGGAAGACTGAGATTGCGGGTTTCCACTTGCTACCTGCTTGATAAACCCTTCTTGTTTCTGGTTGATTGACCTGGTTACCGAAGAGCTGGCGGCTTTCTCTAGCAACGCATCAGCATTGCAATTCAGCGAAGAAATGCCGCCAGCATCCTCGGTACAATCCCTTGTGGGCCTTTGGTAGACTTAACTTAGTTTTCATTTAATTTAGTTAACGTAAATTATCGACTTGGTATGCTTTAGAAATAAATATATTCAAACTAAAATTTATGATAATGTGGGTTTAATTTACGTTCATGAACTATGAAATAAGGTCTTTTAAAAATTACTAGAACCGTTTTAATAACATTTTTTTGCTATTCCTTAGTGGAAAAGCAAAAGAATATTGTTTTAGTAACTTAACAAGGAATTCCGCAAAGTAACGCCTGATTTTTAGCCCACTTTGTCTTTTAGGTGGTTTGTAAAGTTTTCTCAACTTTTAATGCATAAAGCGTTGTTGTGGCAAGTCATGGCGGTAAAAAGTTTAGTGACGCCATTTCCTACTTTTAAAAAGGAAATCGTTGGTTCGATTGCTTTGCTTGTCTATGCTACAAGATATTTTTTAAATTGAAAATCTCTGCCCGACCCCCGCTAGAGTTTTCTATCTGTTGGCAATGGCGTTTTCGTTACAAAGCGGAAACACGTGGCTTGGGATGAGCGTATAGCACAAAGAAAAAAAAAAGTCCGCCTTTTGTACTATAAGATATTCTTTTGTGCAATAAAGATTAAATAAATAAATAAATGTATTGCGTGCCCACTAGGATCCCATATTATGGTCTGTAGTACAGTTGGTAATAAAAAGTTATCACGAATGTATTTCTTTGCAGCATTCGTTTTTAATTACCATCTCTTTAAATCATTACCAAATTATTATTTTACACGTGTCTAACGCAATATTTATTTACCTCAATTTCTGACGTAAATGGCAGATATATCGCGACCCATGTAAAGGAATAATTTGAATATGTTACAAGACGCGCGAGTTTAAAGTCATTAAATCATGTCATCTCCGAAACTAAAAGGAACTGAGCACATGCTTGTTGCTTCGCTGGTATCAATTACAAAATAAACCCTAAAACTCACGACACAATCGCGTTTTGCTGTAAAAGAAAACACTATCAAAGCGTATAAACGAGCTCTTCGTGTGTTTTCCGCACAAAGCTGTCGATGCCGTTTGAGAGCTCCCGAACACCTTTTAGCATCTTACACGTTCGTCGACCATGGAGTCTGTTTATGTACGTTGCTTCCAATCCACTCACAGTTTAATTTCTTTCTCGCGCTTGCATTTTGATCTGTGTATGGCTGTTACCAGGCTCTTGTCGCATTACCAATTCGTCTCTTGTTTATTCCGACACCTGTTAAGGTGGTTTGGGCATGTTGAGAGGATGGATGAAAGAAGATTAACGAAGAGAGTGTATATAAGAAGAGTGGAAGGGCAAGTTGGAAGGGGAAGACCTAGGCGAACTTTCTCCGATCAAATTGGAGAAATCTTACTAAAAGGCCAGGTCAAAAGTACCCTAAACCGACGAGCATGTATGAGAAATGTTATGAAAGTGAGTGAAGCGAAAGTGGTTTGTCAGGATCGTGGCAAATGGAGATCCGTGATCTCTGCCTACTCCTCTGGGAAAGAGGCGTGATTATATGTATGTATGTATGTACATTAGGGGTGTTTACACCAAATAAAATAACCAATAATGTTGAGTTTCCTCGAAAAGGATTTAAAAATTAACAAATGGTTAAGGACCAAATTCTTGGGCAGTAGTTACCCTGGTTAGTCGGTAGTTAGCCATACAAACAGAAGAAGTGAAATAAGTTCCGTTGTGACACAAAAAATTGTATGGCTAATTTTCGTGTCACAACGGAAAACTTTAATAGAAAATTTAATTGCACTCAATGCCCAAAGTTTAGCTGGCCAAGAATTTGGTCCTGACCCAAATGGAGAAAAATGTAAAGCAGGGGATTAAATAATCACTAAGTTATAACTGTCCAAAGTTTTAAGAGGGGCTATTCTGTCCATTTTCCGCAAAACGCACCTTCATATGAAAAGATTGTCATTTACTATGACGCTCGAGTGCCACTGCCATGACGTTCGGTGTCCGAGCGTTTTCTCACTCTAACTCTCTCTAATATTAAAACGGTTATAGCTTCATATTTTTTGAGATCTCTATGGGATTTTCGTCACTAGGCATATTTTTTGCCTTCTTTCTTTATGATTAATAATATATTTTGAGACCACAACCCTATTGCTAGAATGGGCACTAATATTATCTCAGCGCGCGAAACATATTGAAATGGGATTGTGATATGAAGGATATGAATTGAATCAAGGCCCAAAGCCACTATTGCACGCATAAAATTTGTCCTTGGGCTGCATTCTGACATGCACTGCTAAGGTATTGAGATTAGATGTGACTCGTGACGTCCTCGGGATCCCATAAAAAATATCACAATTTTTATGACTTCTTTCAAAATCTGAATTTCAATCATTAATAAAACTCGAATCGTGGCCTTGATTTGTTTTGCTATCACCCTTGAAGTTTGCCTTTTGATTTCAGCGCCCTCCGTCGGCCAGTCGATGAAGTTGCTTGCCGCTGCGTGAACCAAATGTTTTCAAACACTGCCTGTTTTTAATAAAACTATATGCGTTCTGGAACCTAATGTTTTGTTTTAGAAATATATTTCACTTCATTGAGAAATTTTGGCATCGTTAAGGATCTCTTCCGATAAACATATTTCTCCGGGCTTTCATTCACATCGCCGAACAAAGCACGGTCTCCGATGTATTTATTATAGGTTCAGTTTAGTTTCATTAATATTATTATAATACATTTCAGAATATATTGCTTGTCGTTCAGGGTTTCAGATATACTTATTTACGAAAATATAGTTTAATAATAAATTTCGTATGCTAGCTATAATTATGAAACAACTCCGTATTCCATAAATGTGTATTACGTTTCGATTGGCATTATCGTTTAAAAATTCAGAAATCCATCACTAACTACAAGTGGATGGTTGCGTCCGACACTTAGATTAGAACTCAATCGGTTCTATTGCCTAAAAAACATTGCTATGACAAAAAGTTTTTTCCATTGAACTTAGGTCTAGTATACTGTAACGTTCGCAAATGTTGAATTTTTTGTACCTTTTAACCTTACGATGAAAAACCTCAGGTGAGGCACTGACGATAGATTTCTTACTTTTGTCCGCAACTTTAACAGAACGATAATCTACGACCCGCGTTGAGTGGAAAGAATACTCCAACGGTAGATGTTTGTAATGCAAACTTTAAAATTATCGAATGAGGTTTAAAATATGACTATTGAAAAAGGATAGAAGGCTTTGTGTGACCGGAATAACCAGTGTGTTATTCCTTCATTTAACTGTGAAAAGACTAGGCAATCCTACTATATCCTACTAATATTATAAATGTGAAAGATTGGATGTTTATTAACCGATTTTAATGAAATTTTGCACAAAGGTAGTATGTAGCGTGGATTAAAATATTAGATAGTTTTTATCCCGGGTCCACGCAGACGAAGTCGCGGGCGCAAGGTATTACTATATAATAATGATGACCATGATGTATCATTGACGGCCATTTTGCGATGCAGGCAATCCCTGTCAACGAAGTTAGCCATAAATCCTCATCAACTTTCTAAGACTAGGTGCCCGCGCGATTTCGCTCGCGTATTACACAGAACGCAAGCGAAACCGCGGGATAAAATTTGGCCAATGCCCATCCCGACATACAAGTGAAAGATTTTTTGAAATCGGATGTGTAGTTCCCCCTACATACAAACTTACAACCTCACACTTGTCTTCTTTATAAATTGTAATATTTGTATAAATTAGTGTAGAACTTAATACTGCAATAGGTAGATCGCCGGTGACACCCCTTTGACTGTCATGTCACGAGTAGGGACCGGAAAACCCGTTCTTTGGCTTAAGCCGTTCGATAAGCTTAAGCCGTTCCAGGGTTAATCGTTTATTTGGGTTACCGTATCATTGGCTTAACTTATATACGGGTTAAGCCCTTCACTTGAGTTAAGCTTAACCAACCTTAGGGTTTTGGGTAAGGGTTTTGATTGGGTTATTGAAGGGGTTTTTAAGGGTTTTTGTAGGGGTTATGAAGGGAGTTTTATTTGCTTAATTTAAGCGCTTACTTATTGCGCTTATGTGGCGTTATCCCTTCCCGGGGCCCGTGACGAGCGAGTCTAACCTTCTTAGCGTTGGTGTTGTAGACCATTTAGTTTGTATCAACGATTGCTTCAGCCGCACGCGCCATGTTTTTTCGTAAAAAAATATTCTGAGTATTTTTTTTCTTCATCCATTATCATTATTATCCGTCTCTCTTGTGGTACCTAGTCCACACGCTCTTGTGCTGCGCATTCAAGGTCAAGCGACTATTTAAGCGCCGCTAGCTGTAAATGCCTACCTGTCCGAAAACAGTCATTATATTGCTTACCTTTAATTTACTATTACATAGCTGACAGGAGCTCGTATTAGACACTTCATCATATACAAAATAACGATGAACGGCATCTTTTTTAGCTTGTGGTATTGTAAGTACCTACAATACAAGGCAATATCTATCCACATCCAATGCAGGCACGGCAGCACAACTAGTTTATTAACTTTTTCCGAATACGACAAGACGAGACACGATTTCAATTAGGGCTCGCGGTCGTGTCCGGGTTTCGTGTATTCGTGTCGGGTACCCGTGCCCGTGTAACACGCCCGCGGGTTTAAGCGACCGGTTCGAACGGATCCGTGTAATTAGCGCACGGGTACCCGTGTACACGTGTACACGTGCCTGTGTCTTTCTGTTACCCCTTCACGCTTAAACCGCTGAACCGATTTAGATAAAATTTGGTATAGAGATTTGAGTCTGGAGGAGGGACATAGGATATAAACGAGTTCCACGCGGACGGAGTCGCGGGCAGAAGCTAGTAAGTTTAATCCCATAAAAAAACATTCCATGTAAAAAAGAGGCCAAGTCTCGAAACTCTTCCACCTTAAAAAGTTGTGAGATAAATATAAACATAAAATAAATATATTAGGAGACAATCCTACACCAATCGACCTAATCCCAAACTGAGCAAAGCTTGTACTATGGGTACTAGACGACGATAAAAATACTTATATGATTAGATAAATAAATACTTAAATACATAGAAAACATCCATGACTCAGGAACAAATATTCGTGCTTATCACACAAATAAATGCCCTTACCGAGCTTAGAAGCCGAGACCTCTTGCTTCGTAGGCAGCGTCACTACCAACTAGGCTAAAGCGGTCGTTGACTTTGATATTTCGTAGTAACAAGTCTCAGGCATTCTTATTATTCTTTATTTGCTAGCTAAATAAAATTCAGCTACTTGGCAATCACACAACTTTACTGCATTTATGGATTTTTGCACACCTAAAACTATGCAGTATTGTGTGATTGCCAAGTCACTCGGTGGAAGAGTTTCGAGACTTGGCCTCTTTTTTACATGGAATGTTTTTTATGGGATCTCACTTCTTTTTGTAGGTTATTGTGTTATCAATACATACAAATTATGATTGCAGTCTCATTCTTGCTTTTTAATTTTTTCTCCCACTCACTGCAAATGTAACTTTGTAATCCTATATATTTATTTCGGCTTACAAAGTTATTTATGCGTATCTAGAAATCTGGACCGAAATTTACTGAAAAAATATTTTAGTTTTAACTTGATTCAAACGCTAATTATGTTCTAAATTAGCACTTTTGTTGATCGGTCAGTGTGTATGTGAGTGACAAAATTAAGAAACTTTGACTAGTTATAATTCTTAAACCACTGATTAAAATTCAATGAAATTTGAAATATACCGTGTTTATACAATGCCGGCTTGGTTACTGAAAATTCAGGCTTCTAGTTTTATTCACAGCGAAGTTATTGGGGGGGGTCGAAAATGGCCTGAACTGCTTCGAAAAAAGATGGTACGGCCATGCCGCTGTTTTGCCCGACTTGGCGGGGGCACCGCCATGCCCCCAGATTTTTATTTGAGCTTAAAATGTGAAAAATAATGTTGTAGCATTAATCTACTTTGGTTTGAACCAGAACAGTTACGAAGCTGGTGGTTTAAAATTGGCCGGTCACAATGTTCCCACGTGTGTAAGGGTACACGGGTACCCGGGTACCCGCCCGCGGATCGGGCGGGTTCGGGCCTGTCCGTGTAGAACGGACGCTTAGCACCGCGGGCTTAAGAACACTGGTATTCGGGCGGGCGGGTTTACACGTGTAGCGGGAGCCCTAATTTCAATGTACACAGTTCGCTATTCGCAAGAAAAGTGACGAGTTTCATAGGTAAACAAACAAAATGCCGAAACAGGTGCAATAAATTTATGTTCAGCCGAATATGGCATCTCTTACTATGGCAGCTTGGTGCATATTTGTTGAAACGCAAAAATAGTAGCGGTGTTTTTAAAAGGTTTGAGACACCGCCGCCGCCTGCGCTGCTGTGAGGCGCGGCGCGTGGCTGGCTCGATTCGGCGAACCACAATAAAAAATGAAACGTATATGTGTAACGCTTAGGAGCAATATCGATTGCGTTTGATGCTCTAAGATAACTTAAAAACCCTGGAAAGGGTTTTGATAGGGTTTCGGCTTAATTTGAATTAATTCAAAGGAACGGCGCGGCCATTTCAAACCAAAATGAATTGAATGACTATGACGATAAGGATCAATTTAGTTTGCGCTTAGTCCAGAACCGCTTACCGCTAAAACCCTTAACAGGGTTTTGATTGGGTTTTGAGTTAACACGAATTAACTCAAACAATCGGCTTAGCCGTTCATCCAATAACCCCTTCATAAGCTCAACCTGAATGATATGGTTTCTCAAACCCAGCGTTTCAAAAACCCGCTTAAAAACCCGCGTAAGGGTAAGCGGTTCCGGTCCCTGGTCACGAGATGCTTTTAAAGTGGACAAGGACGAGTCGAATGGCGCCCTTGGGCGCATTCTAGATCGCGTCGTATTGAAACCATAAGTGAATCGTCTCGCTTCCCTCCTGTGCGATTAGTTGGTTTCCTTGTATTGATTGCCCGGTAATGAAGCATTGAGCGAATAACGAACGGTCTTGTAGTGGGTAACTTTGTCGTGTGTTGTTTAAGCAAGGTGTAGTTATAGTTATGACCGTAGTCCGTACTTCCCTTTATACATACAAAATTAACTCGGTCCGTTTAAGTTTCGCTTAAACCGCTGATCGATTGATGAATTTTGATATGGAGACATTGGAGACAGGATCTTTTGAACCCGAAAATCACGCGAATATAATGGATGCAAAGTTTAATGTGTTGTGTATGGGAGTCAAAGATAATGGTTTTTCAAGAAAAGAGTGAACATGCGTCATTCGCATTAATTACCATCAGGCGGGATGTTCACTTGTTTGTGACCATCTTTTTATAAAAGAAACATTTTCCAATGACGTGTGTGACGAAAATAATTTATTTTTCGATGGCAACATGGCGGTTGCCATGGCAAGTCGCGTGGTCGGCCTCATTACTGCACAATGTTGTGAGGCTTCCTCAATTCGACACATTTGATTACGAATTACTATCAATGGCGATTTGTATATTTGGTGCAGTGTCTCCGGGGTCACATACAACAGATATTTAATTAGTATTGTCCCCGGGCTTCGTTCTCATTTTCGGGATTGGGATAAAAATAATCCTCACTTCGCTACAAACTTTTACCACCCATTTCACCCCTTAGGATAATCTTCGGCGGCGTACCTAAATGATCTCACACATGTAATAATTTTACTGCACAATGTAAAAAAGTAGAAAAGGCTGACTATAATAATAGTGACGTGTGAGTTTTTACCGTATCACGACAATAGATATGTATTTATTGAACAGTACTAATATGCAGCCAACTGATTTATAGATGCCCTTCGTTGACACGTACAGGCCTTAATGGTGTCGTGTCCCACCGCGGTAACCGGCCAGGCCATCAGATAATAGCGATGGTTTTAATTACCAATTCACCATTGGGTCAGCACTAGCACGGACACAGAATGGATAATAGATTATACTATCTAACAAATCCGATATTAAAAAGGACACGAATCTCGAAGGCGATTTTCAAACCTACAAATTGTATTATCAGTAATTTTACAACATAATGTCTTTATTCATAGAAGCAATTTATTCTAGTAAGCTCGTTACTGCTGAACAGGAATAACGCTACGAAGAAGAATGTATTCATTCATAAACTAAAGGCCGAAACGCACTGACAGCGGTGGCGCGCAGGCGGTACCGATTGTAATGTTCAGTTTTGAGAGGTTGAGCTTTGAAATGAAAATGTCGGAGGTTTTTCAACTTTTCTTATTTGATAACTAATTATAAACAAAGTATTGATCCTGATCGGATTGGAGTTCAGGACGACTGCCCGCCGCAAGCATCAATCGTTACCCTAGCACCATACATACAAAAGAGAAATTATTCATATGTTAAATATTTAGGAAAAGTATCAACAAGATAAAACGGAATATTACAAGAACTGGACCGTAAAATGAACCGCAACACGCCATAAATCGTGGACCAAATTAATTTACAACCGTGTTATGCCATTAAAGTGATAGATAATTCCACCAACAGCTGCTAGTTCATTACGTGGTTGTTAATGAGCGCCTCGCCTGGACGCCCGGCCGCAAACCGCCCCCGCCCGGTCTAAACCAACCGTGCATACAAATGGATAAATAATTTAGTAAGTAACCCTAATTATTGCAAATCATATAAATTACTTTAATGTTGTTCTGATTTAGATTTAGTAATGAGTTACTATTTTCATAAAAATGTACCGGTTCGGTTTTAACCCATTCGAGGTCATGAAACGCTACGTGTGCTGCGTTTTCCGTTCTGTAACGGAAATCGCACATAGAGGCACACACCCACACACACAAGAGTCATTAATAGGTTAAATTCATAATAACATTGTGCTTCGTTTATTTATATCTACAAGAAATTGTAATCCGTTGATGTTGAAACTGAAATCCTCAGTTCCTAATGCCATAAAAGGAAAAAAAAGATTAAGTACAAACCCTCCTCGCATAAACTGAAGGTCACTTAACCTTGTATGGGTTAAAACAAATACAAAATACAAAGGCTGTTTTATTTTCCCATATTATATATATTCCATGTCACCCTCATGATTATAAGAAATCCATCGACACCTCATAATGTTATTGAATGCCCGTGAAATAGAATTTTCCTCATACATAATTGCATAACCCTCCTTCTAAAGCAATCGAGTGAAAATCATTTTATGTTACATTCTTCTTCTTCGTGTCGAGTTACATTAATTTACTATTATACATACATATGCTAAATTGTACGCGCATTTGTAATTAGACAGGCAGTTAGTTAACTTAGAAAAGACTAGATAGTGACGTCGAATCATGTGATTCGCGAGAGCACGTAAACAATAACAAAACTATAACATATTATAGAGCCCATTCAACGTGTTATTTTCTTATGAGGAAAATGAAATACCTATCGAACTTTGTAATCGTACAACAAGTTATCGAAAGGTAGGTACGGGCTGGCGAAACGAGCGACAAAAAGATGTTGTTTCGGCACGAGTCGGTTTTAGAAAACGACTTCTTCGGTACCTCGGGTTGTGGTCGACAGCATTGGTAATCGCAACGATTTACGAATTCATCGCAGGGGTAATCACGTACAGTTTTGAACGCGCTAGTCAGATCCAACTATCATTTATGGGCATTTTTAAAAATTCGTGTACGTAATTAGCGTGAATTGTTAAATAAAAATTAACTCAGTGTCAGTTTTGTGACGACAATTAAGCATTCCAATTGGAATACATAATTATGTGAAATTGAACTTGTTTCACATGTAAATAACGTGTATATGCATGGCATTTATAAATTGAAAAGAAAAAGTTAATTTGTATACAAACTGTATACTTAATTGTCGTCACAAAACTGACACTGACTTAATTTTTAGTTAACAACTCACGCTAATTGAGTACACAAATTTTTAAAAATGCCCTTATCCATATAAAAGTTGACATTTAGATTTACCTAACGTTAGTACGTACAATGCGTTACGTGATCGACCTGCACAGGGATAGTCACGTAACGTTTTGAACGCGCGTTAGGACAATTTATCCGTAATTTTTCCATATAAATATTGACATTTAGATCCTCCTAACGTCCGTACAATTCGTTACGTGATCAACCTGGGTCTACCGTACGCATTGTACGCGCGTCAGGTAGGATATATAGATCATAACGTCACTTTTAGAATGAAAAAATGGCAGTTGAGTTGTCCTAACGTACAGTCAAGGAATTTAATTTACGACCCTTTTCGCAAAAATATTCTTTGTAGTCCAATACAAATCGACAGGATTGCCAACCTTAAGTGGGTCCTAAATTAAATTCCTTGACTGTACGTTCGGAACGTTACGTGATTAGGTATCCCTCAGAACTCTAATTAGGTGCGCATTGTCGTTATATATCTAATATATACAGGGTAGAAGAAACCCCAACAAGAGACAATTTCGTTGCGCAAACGGAATGGTAAGTTAAATACTATTTACAAAATGTTGTTACGAACTTTCTCCACGCGCAAACCGCGTTACACACATTTCCGTGACACCGCGCAATTTATTCAAAATAAGTATCCGAGTGATCACAGTCAATTCAGATTCAAAACATTTCCGCGCACCGGTCGTTGCCGCCAAAAAATGTTTTCTACGAAAATATTCGGTTCGGAAACGCGTCAAACACACGCGTCAATAAAATATTTGTATTCCGCCCTTGCCTCGTGTCACATGATATGATAAATATATATGATATGATAAGGTGTAGTTGGTTTCTTGTTTATGGCATTTACCATGTATCTAAGGTAGGTCTCGAGAGGTATTTGTTGACGTGGGAAAACCTGTACTGTTAGCAACATTGATTCAAAGATCGATAAATACAGGTACGTGTAGTGAAAAAGCTTTTCTACGGGACAAGTCAAATTCATTGTTATGGAAATGTCATAAAGGTTTTTGAGAATCTTTTCACATTTTATCTTAAAAAAAAAAGTCATTACGCTATAATAGCAGTTATAAAGAAATGCATAGTTATCGAAAAAAATGTTTATACAGTAGACATTGGAAGTTTTAAAACTAAATATTTTAAAATCTGGCTCACTATTATATTTCTTTTTCAGTAAGAATCCAAAATATTTATATAATATTTTTTGCCAAAAATACAGCAACTGTAGTACAGACGACAACATTGTTAACTGACCATCCTGTTTATATAGAACCTTATTACAATGCATTTAAGGTGCACCGATGGTCAGTTAGCTGTGTTGTCGATAGTACTTCAGAAGAGATATTCGCATATTTCCGTAATTTAATAATTCCATTTACCCCAACCTGTGCAGTCGATATCAAAGAGTGCCCCAAACAGACCCGGCTGGGTGTAAGGAAATCAACGAGGGGCGAAATTGAAATAGCATCACCCAGAACAGCTCCACCTGTAATTTACAATACCTCCTTTCATGCTCCCGCGCCTTATTCGACTTTAAACTCTAGCTACATTGTACTAAGGTGCTGTTGAAAGCACGAGAATGATTGAAGAGTGAGATGCGGAAGCTTATTCAGTATATTGACTTACCTTCCGAATCTTATTACGCATTGAACTCGAAGACCTTAATGAAATAAGATGGATTCAATCAGAAGACCGTAATAGGAACGGTGGCCGAATCACTTGGAGTGGGCAGCACGCGAACGAATGGTTTCGTAAGTTCACTCGATTTTTGGATGTTCCGATGTAAATAAATTGAATTACTAAGTTCGGGAAAGATTCTCAGTTCTTTGTGAACTTTGCCTTTGAAACTTCGATATTAGCCTTTAATATTCAAACCTGTAGAATATTTTAATACAGAATGTGGTTTTTTGAACGCGATTTTTAACGGTTTTTGCCGACTTTCATCTGAATATAAATTATGCAACGCTCATTTGTTTAATACGGTTTTTCGTCAAAGGGACAGAAATAAGTTTAAAATTTAAAGTTAGGGTCCTATACTGAGTGGCCTCTTAGTGATTTAGACCGGGTCACAAATACATCGAATTTTTACTAGCGTATAATTTAGATGACATACAGAAAATATGTTCATGACATTTGATATTTAACGGTAGCTTTTAGGTGCCTTCAC
This sequence comes from Epinotia bilunana, assembly GCA_947049275.1. Taxonomy (NCBI): domain Eukaryota; kingdom Metazoa; phylum Arthropoda; class Insecta; order Lepidoptera; family Tortricidae; genus Epinotia; species Epinotia bilunana. The sequence continues at coordinate 1,469,588 of OX346263.1, forward strand.
TGCAGAGAAACCGGTCATTAGACCCTAAGATTACCGGGGTTTATTATTGGGATTACCCAACAAGGTCTAATTCTCTCTCTGGGTTGGAAGACGGCAGTCGCTTTCGTAAAACTAGCGCCTACGCCAAATCCTGGGATTCGCGTGCTTTGAAACGCCGTTCTGACTAGATTAAGAAACAATAAGGTCTGATTTTCAGATATATGATTCTTGACTATATGATTGTTTATCTGATTTTATCGATACATAATTGCTATAAATTTCCTCGATAGAAAAAAAATCCAAAGTTGGGTCTGTATTTTCCTTTTTTTACCCAGCCTACTCAAACGATAGATTATTTTACGACACAATCAAGTTAATACTATAGTATTTTATCTCATCTAAAATCTCACTTTATGAAATTTAAATAAAACGTCTCTTAAGTTAGGTATTTATCGAAATTTGTCCAAAAAAGCCATTCCCGAATAGTGTTGCATCTCTTTTCCTCGTGCGCGGAAGGCATCAGCGTGTCTCTGTCTAGGGGGCGTGTTCGACTCAAATCAAGGCATCGCCTTAAGGCTACAACCGAGAAAACGCTAGGAGGAGGATGACAGACAATATGTCCATAGTCCATAACTCTAAAGGTTCATTCTGAATTTTGTTGTTTTTTTTTACTGATTGAGCAGTATCGGAAAGCAAAGCAAAGCAGTATTGGATAAGAACAGTTTCGATTATTTTCTTTGTAAGAACCCGCCTGGCAGGCGCCTACGCCATAGTCGTAGGGGTCTGCTACGACCGTAGCGCGTAGCGTTTCTTGGCAGCGAATGTGTAAGCAAAAACGCCTACGAGACACGTGACTTTATCGTGGCACACTTTTTCGTCAAAAAGCTACCCTGTATACAGGGTGTACCAAAAATGGGGTGTGAACCAATCAAGGGCTCAACAGGTATCGTGTTCTGATAAGGACAAACAGAAAAAAAATGACGCGTTTTTTTTTTACTTTAGTATGAAGCGTTGGCCAACTGGGGCGACAAGCCATAGATATAAAAAAAAACACGTCAAAAATTTTTTTTTTCTGTTTTTTCTTATCAGAACACGATACCTGTTAAGCCCTTGATCGGTTCATACCCCATTTTTGTTACACCTTGAATATTTTGTGACCTTGCACAAGTCGAGTGGCCCCCATGTTTATCGAAGCGCAATAATACATGCAAAGTGGACCGACAAGTTTGCAAACATGCAAATTAGATGTTCGGGATGATAACCACGTTTATCTACGCACATATCATTAGTGCTCCAAAATGCGTTCAGAAACCGTAGGAAATAACCAGCATTATTACAACCGATTTTACTATGAGAACTTTCTTGTCTGTGGTAGTACGTAAAATCTGTGCTGTAATGTTATTACACTACAGATTTTTGTAAGGTTATGAGTTTAAATTTGGAACAGCTGTCAAAACTCATATGGGTCTCTATTCTAGTATTCATAGATATTAAAACAGTTATCGATGCGAAACGTCAATTCAGTATGTTTTTTAAATATAGACCGCACGATATTTGATCTCGAGTGACATGAGAATAGGGACTTCACTCTTTTGTCTATGATTTAAAAAAACACTTGACGTAGGATCGAATTGCCGCTATTACTGTTGTCATTTCTTTGTTGGTTTTTTGTTGTTACGAAAGTAGAATTGTGAAAAGTTGTTTGTAACTCACTTTTTCCTACGGCTTCTGAACCCATCTTAGAGTACTTATGATATGTGTGTAGATAAAGTAGTGTATGCAACTGTACATAATTTGGCCTTAAAACACTCGTGTGATCCTTTTATGAATTATTATAAGATCCTATTATGAAAACCACACTCGTATTTTAAGGCCTCTGATTATGTATCAGTTGCATAAACTGATATTAGGATACAGCGTGTCAATGAACTACCAATGTTATCCTTAACGATGAAGCTTCATGGTTAAGGCGGGAAATTCTGCACAGCAGTTTTGGTTGAAAAACTCCAGAATCTTCAAATTATGAATTAAAAATTATATAATATAAATTTTATTAAACGCTGCTACATCTGCTGGTACAGTATAATTTTCTCTACAAAATTAATGAATAACTGGGGGTTTTCTCCGAATCAAGAAATCCGATAATGGAAGAAATTGTAGGAGTCACTTTGTTCTTTAACAATTTCCAAAATCAAAAACTTGGCATTGGCCGTGTACCTTTAAAGGCATCTCGTTGTTGATTGCGCTATGCAGCACTTGAACCTACGGTTTTTCTAAACATTAGTATTTCATGTTAAAAAGCTTATCTTTTAGTATTAGACATGACATACATAGACTAGCCTATGTAACTACAAGGCTGCGTCAACGTGCAGTATGGCCTCCGCCGTCGCAACAACGCAACAAGACAAGCTGTCGAATATTCGCAAGCTAATTACCACCAGCGGGCGCAGTTAGCCGGCATTTGGGAATACTAGGATAATATATAGTATCCACCCACAAATGTTGAAACTGTTGTCTAGGTCACAGCGGGACGGTGGCAATGTTCTTCTCTCGCCGCCGGTGGAAAAGTACTCACGGCCAACTTTTTCGTAGCGCTACGCGAGTAGCCGATACCATGCTTTCTTTCTCTTTCTTTTAAAAAAAAGAGAGTGGATATAGGGATAAGTTCGCCTTTATACCTACTTTTCCTACAATAAAGTATTTACCTACACACATACATAAAACTGGCTACTAACAAATAACTAATTTCTGGCAACGACAGTGTTAAGAAAACAAACAAGTTAACTACATTACAGGATACAGAGATAATGCATGTTTTCTGCCAACAAACTGTTATGCAGTTTGGCAGATAAGGTTAAATTTATATTATGTAACCTGTTTTAGTAATAAAAAAAAAATTAAAAAAAAAAAACAGAAAGAACATTATCAGTCAATTTACGTCCCACTCTTTCAATCAAGTTGTGTCAGAAAGAGACGAAAGTTCACACGATAGACGTGACCAACGGGCCTATGTTGCTTATAGGAACAACAGTCTTAAAAATTCTGCTGCATTGTCTATCTCCCGTCGGGTTTCCGAATGCACGCACCAACTTATCTGACATATGTCGAGTCCTTTAACACATGGAAATAAAGTTCATAATTGCTTAACTCGTGCTCCCAAAGTGGATCTGAACGTAATTGCGTGAGTATTGGCTTCGATTGTCTAGTTATCATTTGAAAAAAGATTATGTTCGCCCAGTTCGTCCCAGTCAGACAGACAGAAAGGCTTTGATAATAATAAAACATTTTTAGTTAACTGTTAACTTTTTTACTGCTATAACCTGCGCTAGAGCCAGCTAGATTTTTACGGTGTAGCGACGTGTACAGTCAAGTGCAAAAATATGGGTGCATACAACTTACTCATAAATTAATATGTCCCTTCCCTTTTATGTCAGCGGATATTTATGAGAAGAAAATCGATACATATTTTTGTACTTGACTGTACCAACGTAGCGCTGATTGACTAAGTTGCGAAAATGTCGGTGATGGACGTACTTGATCGAAATGATTTTAAAAAAGAACACTGTTAAAACATTGTTGATTTCAACAATATCGCATCGATAAATCCCATTACGATCTGAGCCGCTGTCATCCCGTAGATAAGTGTCAGAACTTACCATTATACTTGTAACAGAAATAATTTACGATTACCGTCGTTTTGAACTTTGTAAACCCCCTTAAGCCCGAGTCTAGTTTTAATTGACGAGGGATCGTTTTAAAACTTCCCCATTACGACCAGGCTAACTTTCGGACGTGGATCTCAATCAGACCGATAGATATCTCTGTAGGACGTATGTCTCTTCAAACCAAGTGCTTTCCGAATTAGACTAATGATTTGACAAAAGGAGTCTCTTTTTATTTATTTTGGGTAATGAAGCCTGGGAAGAAATTCAATGGTGTCTGTGAAGTCCCCAACCGGCACTGGGTCTGCGTGGTGACTAGTGCCTATTCCCTCTCACCCATGAGAGGAGGCCTGTGCCCAACAGTGGGACGCGTATATATTCATAACGATTAATGAAGACTCGTGCCATTTATTTTTTAAACCCAGAAACAAATTCTGAGTCATGGATGTTTTTTATGTATTTAAGTATTTATGTATCTATCTATATATAAGTATGTTGTATTGTATGTCTAGTACCCATAGTACACTACACGCTTTGCTTAGTTTGGGACTAGGTCGATTTGTGTAAGATTGTCCCCATATATATATATATTTTTTAATTTATTTAGAAACACAAACAGTCATAATAAACTTGTTACATATGTTGTACACAATGTACAATAACTGAGAGGTTATACAAACATACCTGGAGGTTCATAAAACATAATATTAATAAAACCAAAAAGGAAAGGTAAGAACAACGTAGTAAATAGTATAAGAATACACAACTACGCATACATACAGTCAAGGACAATGAAAATGGGCCACCTTGTGCAGTAGTTGCCACACAAACAGACCCATCCCCAAAGCGCGTGAGTGATGAGTTACAACAATACTATATATCAAAAATATACCTAGTGCTACAGTTAGGAATTACTAAATTTATAAAAAGAGTTTATGTCTCAACTGCGTTTTTAGACTAGACAAGGAATTATTAAAAGGATCAATATCGAACAAATGTTTATTATAAAAACTGGGGACTCGTCTGAAAAAGGTATGTCAAGCATAGTTCTTGCGAGAAAAACTCACATGGAATAATGATCTAGGTCGTAAGGGGAGATGGGGACAACCAAACGTCACTAATTTTAGGAGATCAGGACTGTTGATATTGCCTTTAAGAATTTTAAATAGAAACATAATGTCTAAGTAGCTTATTTATTTATTTGTATCGTATCGATTTGGTTAACGTTAAGCTTAAAACATAAGGTTCTACGAATACTACATCTTCAATTTGCTGTTGAGTTCTCCCGTATAAACAGTTTCAGTATATGCTATGTGCTATGTTATCACCAAAAAATAACATTAATTTTATATTATACTAGCTTCCGCCCGCGACTTCGTCCGCGTGGACCCGGGATAAAAACTATCCTATATTTTAATCCAGGCTATAAACTATCTTGGTGCAAAATTTCATTCAAATCGGTTCAGCCGTTTAAGCGTGATTGAGTAACAAACATCCAAACATCTCAACTTTCGCATTTATAATATTAGTAGGATAACACGCCTCCCAATGTCAGACTTGTTAATATTGTTTAAGAATTACCGTAATGGACTATTCATGTTTAATTCGCAGTAAAAAAGCAATCAGTAAAGTAAGCCGGGTCCATGGCGTAACCCGGCGGGATACAACAATATGTGCGTTCCAAATCACGGCTGCCTTGGGTTAACCAGCGGCGTGGAAAAGGGCTTTTTTGCCTTATAATATACTAGTGCTCTCAATTTTTACAAGGTCTTCCTTGGTTCTTTACATTGTCTAACGTTCTGGTTTAAATTTTACAAGGCTCACGCATTGATAAAGTTAAATCAATGATTATTTTCGTCCCTAACACATTGACTGCCAGGATTCGTTACTCGTAGCCGATCCTGTGGTTTTCGTCGTATGTAGCTGAAAGAGACTGCAGCGTAGGCGCCCGCTAGGCGGGTTCCTGGCGGTAAAAGTGTTAACACAATCCAGTGTAGGTTTACGTACAGGAAAGCGTCTACGAGCAGGTCAGCTAGTGGGCGCCTGGCACTGCAAGTTGTCATTAAATAGTTTGCTATATCATTAATTATTTAAAATGATTGCATTATTTTATATCCCAGGCACTTTTAGAAGAAGTGATAACATTATTTATTTTGTTCACAGGTAATTTGTTCTAGAATCAAAAGTGGATGTTCCAGACACTCACCCGACTTCTTCTCGAGGTAAACTAATCTTAAGAGGGAAGAATACAAAAAGAGAAAATGTTTTTCCACTACCGAATATTTTCTAATCTCAATGATTTTTTTAGACCGTTATTGACACAATGAAGAACTAGGTGTAAAGGTTTTCTTTTTTACAAAGTTTGCAATCAATTAAAACTTAAATAGGATTTTTTTTTTTTTAATTGCGAAGTCTATAAACCTATAATTTATTATGCTGAAGCGATCGACATCAAAATCAAAGTGATTTGTTAAGATTTAGTTAGTGGAACCCGTTTTCTCCCGAAATGGAAATTTCATCAATAAAGTGCTTATTGTCAGTCGCCAACTGCTAGCTGCTGCAAGGCTATTCTTCCCTCTTAAGCGGCAATTACATTAAGTCTGTTGCATGCGGCGCCCGCGGCCGTGCAAAGACGACGGTAGCCGGCCGCATTCGGTGACCGATAGCTGCAACCGCGTGTGTGCTCGTATGTGACACGTGAGTGGGCGGACAAACTAATGTGAAGATGACAGCCGTTGGCCGAAGTCGTTTGAAACAAGCTCGGCGACCGCATTGGGCAAACGAAGCACTGTAATCGCCGCATTATATAATCTCTCGTTAATCTTTAGTACCTTATAACTTACCTACCTCATTTGAAAAAGCCAAACTATCACAGGTACGAGGCAGCAGCTGAAGAAGCTAAGCGACCCAACTACACGAAATGCACACGTCTCTATTGTCAAGAGAATAATGTTCAGTAATATTCACACGAGTAATTGTAGAGCGAACTAGTGCAAAATTTGTTGAGCTTGTCATTGCGTAAGTTGTGCTGACTTTACAGTCAGTCACTGGCAATCATTTATGATAACACAACGTGCTCAAAATATCTGATACTAGCCGGTAGATTGGGATATTTTTGCGCGCTGCAGTGTCAGATATTATTGCCGGTAACAGACCAACAAAAATATGTACCTTATATACAATAATATCTGACACTGCAGCGCGCAAAAATAAGCTGAACAAATAGGTATCTATTTGTTCAGCTTATTGCCGTGTAATAAAGTGAACAAAATTAGATACATCTCTCGGATGTAGTCAACTGTACATATCAAGTTACGAACGAAGACATTAAAGTAACACTTCTGAATTTCTGCTGAGATCGTTTATCAGTCTCACTGACTATCACATATGTTCACTCTGCATGCGACATTATGTGTCAATGTGACTATAATTCCAAGTTTGGTATTTACTAATTCCATCCACCTTGCCTTCGAAAGGAAGTTTCACACCACACATTTTATATGTATACATATGTAAATAATAATATATTAAATTATAATATATTTTTCGTTTCGTCACCCGACTATTAATTATGGAACCGTCGGCCAGCACTTCATTTTGAAAGACCACCGGCATGTAAGAAAAAAATCATTTTCATATCTCCCATTCCCACTTTACTCTTCTTGTACCTCGACGAATCCATATCACCCTCAAACTTCTTATTAAACACTAATCTGCACGTCATTAAAGTTATCTTCCCCTAACCGCCAAACTACTCACCTAATCAAAAACATGCATCTATCTAACCATACCCTTAGATGCGGCGGACGCGTCAATCGCGCCGGTTTCGCGCGCGAACCGCCCGCCTCTCGCGTTCCAATTACGAAATGGAATTTTATTTTTTTCTGTGCCTGCCAGTGTCGTGAAGTGTCAGAGACAAAGTGTGGTTTTGTGGATTTCTGAAAAGGACTTAGGTCGGAAATGTCAAATGTGTTTGCTGTCGGCTTAGATTGATTCTTACGTAGCTATAAGATATTCATACGCGCGTGCTAACGAAATACTTTATGGGTCTCTTTTTTTATTGAAGGTAACTTAAGGAGTACTTTTACAGAAGCTAAATATTGAATAACTTTTTCAAGGTATTTGTTACAACTGATATATTTTTCTTAAAACACATTAATTTCGCGATAAAAGCTTTTACATAATGATTGTTCTAACAAGAAATGCCAGGATTTACCTTGAAATACTAACATTTCACACTACAATTTCTATTGAAATTATAGAAAATGATCAGGTACTTACTGAGTATTTGAATGCTTATAACTTCATGCCAAATATTTAGCTACCTGCTATTAGCGCTTTTGCTAGATGTGGCATTTGAAATTGACACTACTTATTTAACATTTATCGAAAAGTGCGGGATGTATTTATATTTTCTTAGAACAATACGATAATGGTTTCAGCAAACACTTATCCCACCATTCCCACCAAGTCGGAGCGACCCTTCTAATGAAATGAGTGAAATTGTCAAGTAAGGCAGCATGGGCGCATGTGTGCCGTATTGAATGCTATAATCCTTACAAATATAGGCTATAGTCCAGTCAACAAAGTCTTTGATTAAATCAAAAATACCCCGATTTTTTTTTTTGGACCTTGTATTGAAGGTAATTGAATACCTAGTAGAAAAAGTTGAAGAACGCATGCAGCATAGTTTTGCTAGCAGGTAAGCGTACATTTGGAATAATTTGGCAGAATCGTTCATCAAAATGAATACCGCATTGACTGGGGTACAACGCTGTCCAAAATACCCGCGCCTCGCGAGGGAAAAGGGTCGGGAACGGAATAAAAATGGCGGTAATAAGCTGTGGAATAATATTATAAGCCAACCAAACGTACGCACGGCGTATAGCAGAGTAGTGCGAAAAAAGTGACCAGGATTTCTACCTGACCCGACGTATTGATTTGATACCAAAGTTACATTTATCGCGCGCGCCACACGCCATCAATTCGAACTAGCCCCAAAGAGAACTAGCTCAATAAGGCTTGTGAGATGGATTCTAGATGACGATATATTTAATAGATATAAATACTTTAATACATAAAAAACATCCAGACTCGGAAATAAATATTCATGCTCATCACAAATGTGCCTTTACTGGGATGTGAATCCTGGCCGTCAGCTTCGTAGGCAGGATCACAACCAACTAGGCTAAACACGGTTGTCATTGTACCTTCAATATTTATAGCTTCTTAGGGCGGGTCGCACCAACTTTCAATTACAGACCGATCTACGTTAAATATGGCGCCGGCAGCTGTCATTCCGTACAAACCTGATGTCAAACTTTCCATACAGGCAGGTTTTAACGAACACCGCTTACGATCGCACTGTTTACTGCAACTCGCCCCTAGTTACGCAATCACGGAGATTTTATCACCGATAATTATCGAGTAAAATGGGGTTGAAAACCTTAAAATCCTCATCGTCTCCACTCGTTTGTTTTACGACTGTGGCATTCAACGCCCTCCTGCGGGATTTGGAAGGTGTCACGTGACATTTCTGTCATTGAACGGTTATTTTTGTGATATTGTATTGACACTACCCCGTGTGGTGTTGGGTTAGAATTTCACCACTCCCTTTCTTCCCGTGGGTGTCGTAAAAGTCAACTAAGGGACCAGGGTTGAAGTGTGTCGTGGGCGATGGGCTAGCAACCTATCACTGCAATATCACATTTTGTCGATCTTTTATACCCACATTTATGCTAAAAGTGGCGCTGGAACATACGTTTCGTGTGCTCTGCCTACCCCTTTTGGGAATAAAGGCGTGAATGTATGTATGTATGTATGTATGTATTGACACTAAGCATTTTATTTTAGAAATGGTTGTCAGATTACTTACATGATACTGGAAAGTGGATATCGAACTCATTGAAAGTAGAGCGTTTGTCTTTAGCACGGAAGTTGTGTCTTATTTTTATACAATAAATAATTTCGTAGCTTAATGGAAAGTTGAGTTTAGTATTGTACTTTTTAAGCAGATCATGCCATAAAATTAGTTTATTATTATTGGGAGCCTGTACTCCCCCCTCCGTTTTTGATCAAGCAGGCGCGCGCCTCATACATACTCATACTTGTAGAACATAGGGACACAGGAGCGGCTCAAAATTCCAAGATCTGTATTGGCCGAGCGCTAGCCCGCGCATACTCGACCGAGCCTTAGACTCGAGCCGTTAGGGCTAACGCGAGCCTTTTAACTAATGCACAACACTGGTCTTCACTTTTGACTGTTTGAGTGTACATTTTTATACATTGTCATAAAATCTATCCAATGTAACAGGAATGGCCCAGTACATTTTACTGTCTAGACCTCTAACAAAGGTAGGTTTACTGTGTGTTTTTATAAGAGAAATAACGAACTTCCCTCCCTAGAGAAAGATGTTTTCTTATAATGGTTTTTGTTTGCGCTGCTTATCGTATAAGTTCAGCTTTAAGGAATACGGTTTAAGATTAGTTCAAAGGTGTTTTATTTCGGGATCTAGAATAAAATGCTACTAGAATTTCTTAAAAAGTCTGTACACTACATATGTTGTATTATGGCTCATGGACTCTATTCATCAGCCCCAAATAATATGAGACAGACTGCAAAGTCTCCATGCTTCAATTAAATTCCATTTATGAAGCATATTCAACCGTATGTCAAGTGTATTTCCGGCCTAATACCTAGACTTAGCCTTTGACCTTTATTCTATAATCGTTTCCGTACAGCTCCAGACTTAACCCGTTTATGAAATCGTTTCCACTCCACCCGTCAACTTTTTTACGAACTCGAATTTTCAAAACTTTTCTTTTACCTCGTTAGGTTTATAGGATTATTGTAGGCTGATATTGGGCATATTGGCATTATTTTAGACGGAATCGCACATCTGAAGGTTTGATTCATTACTTCATTAATAATCACAAATATTTCGTACCGTATCTATATTTCACTTCATGGATCGATAAATGAATTCAACTCGTAGTAAATAAATAATTTTTTCAGGCCATTTTAAAAGAACACGCAGATGTAGTCGTCGTCTCGAAATCATCAAGTTCAATAAATATCAACGAATTTATGAAAATTATGTGTTTTTGTACCTTTGGGAACGAACATATATTTACGAACTGACTGTTCAGAAAACCTAATGAAAGTTAGTTCGACACGGATACAAACGACTTCGATACACATAAACTACCGCTCCCTTTAATTAACTAAATAGGAGGCTCCGGGTCCCATTAACTTGAGAAGGAAGCAGAACAATCGGCGATTTTACTACTTTGCGATAGTCTTCTATTTAAAATAAGTCTTCTTGGTATTTAGAATAAGTTTCTGTCAAAAATTTAGTTTTCGGTACAAGCTGTTATTGCCAATTGTACTGTTCTGTACACCGTCATCAACTACTCATTGACACGATTCTAACGAGCCCAAACTCAACGGGGTTACATCGGTTGTGTACTGAATTGCCATAGCCACCATCTGTCTCCATCATCAGATCAGCTCGATGGTACCACATTAATATTGACATTGTTTTTTTTTTGTGAAATGAAAAATTCGATTCAATTGAGTCATCGGGCGCGAACTGATTTTAACGCGTTTAAAAATAGTACATTACTGCAGAGGCCGTGAAGTAAGGGATTGCTGGACGAGTTTGGAGTAGACGTCCAGCAATCGCTGTTCCGGCCAAGGATTGTATAGTGCTTTTCTCAAACGATGTGAGGAAATATTTAAATTAAAATAAATACAAGGTAATCAATTAAATAACAGGTAATTTGCCGCCTTTTATATTTTAAAAACATGCCATTTGAACAAGCCGTTCGAGCACCATGTTTAACCTCACATAAGTATAGTACCATAGATTTTGTTTTTTTTTATGTCGCAAGTATGCTTACAGTCTAGTGGTGGTTGGCAGTATGTATTTTTTTCTTTGCCTGTTTAATATTAGTAAGCAAATTTAAAAGTTAGAGTAGCGGACAATAATGGTTTTACTTAGGGTTTTCATACATTACTTCTTGGCGTAAGGCCGAGAAAAAATGTCGGGAGCCTTAAACAAGAAACTTCATGTCTTTATTTCGTGATATAAACGCATACATTTCCGAGCATGTTTGAGAAAAAAACTATAGCCTTCTCTGTCAAGATGGTTTCTAAGTAGCTGGTTTTTGTGCCGGATATGTTAATTAGTTAATTTATAGTTTCTCCATCATTAGGCACTTGTCGACGTTATTGTCTCAGACCTAACCAATTACAGATTCTTCTATTTCATCATTATCCTTATTTTAAAAAGGTCAGCCCAGCACTAAATCTCCACTAATCCCGCTTTGCTAAACCGAGATATACCTCTTCGTTTTCGCGGCACTCGTCTCTAGAGACACTCAGTGCGATGAGTCGTGCGTCCTTCTCTAACCGACCTCTCTTTTACGAGACGTGCATTCATACATCATTTAAAACGCGAAGTTTCAGGCCGATTTGGTTCATCTTTTTCAGATCCCAATCGCGCTTCGACGTGATGTGAGCTCGTTCAAGCATTTTAGCTCGGCGTGCGTGGAAGCGAGAGAGTAACATAGTACAATGCGATTGAAACGCGAAGAGATTTACATAAGTATATCTTGTTGGCTGAATAAGTTGTGCAAGTTTTATAACGAGTGTATTTTTAAGGCTGGCTGGTTAGAAAGTGTTGTTTTTTCTGCATGTTTGTGTTGCGCGGTTGTTTTTGAATCCGCGTTGCTAAACAAGTCTAGAGCTGCTTTTATTTGAACAGCTGCACCGGAATATCTTAAATGTAAATTTCAATCTGTTACACCCCGTCCTGGTTGCGAGCTACGTACATCCAGGAGTCTCAAACTGTCTGTCCTATTTCACCGTACTGGTTTCCTCTCAAATTCCTTCGCTGTTCAGGCTATTCGTCATAATTCATAATTCATAATTCATAATTCATTTATTTTGCATAAAACATGGTACATAAAGATGGTCAGTATAAAAGCAATTCAAACACACATTTCACCAGTAGCTGGCATGCAAAACGAAAACAATTCAACAATAAGAGTAATGATCATATACTTACAATAATTATGTACAATTCAGAATAATAATAATGTCAAGAAATTAATAATTCAGATAATATGTCACTGCTTAACCTATACGTATAAAATAAAAATGTCAAGATTTATAATATTCGAAATAATCATTGACGCTGTAAAAACATTCCTGTATCAACCATTTTTTTAGTCTACATTTAAATAAAGTAAGTGGTAATTCTTTAATGTCATCATGCAATCTATTATATATACTAATCTATTATATATACATACAATATGCATTATTGCCATACAATTTGGTTCTTTTATGCGGGATAGCCATCGATCAGGGTATCTGGTGTTAAATTTACAGAAGTCTCTTTTTTTATTAAATAAGTTTGGATTAAATTTTACAAATAAACAAACTTCATAAATGTATATGCACGGTACAGTCAATAGTTTTAAGTCTCTAAATAGTGGAATGTCTGTGGAATGATCTCCCTCTGACTGTCAGGCAAGCTCAGAGCAAGTTCTCCTTTAAACGCAAGTTGCGTAAGCATCTCTTATTAACTATTAAAGATTGATGATAATGATGATCCTCGTGATATCCTTGTTCGGGTACATATAATTGTATGTATTTATGTATATATAAGTAAGTTTATATTGTATGTATGTATATTAATGAAATTAAATGATTTGAGATGAGTGGGAGAGAGCCATTTGTGTCGCTGCTGCAAGGTGTGTAGGTACTCGCTATGCCACCGTTTCCACAAATGCTGTGTTATTTGCTGCAGCAGCTGCCAACGACTCAGACGACTGCCAGCTTGCTCAACGTTGTGCTCGGGAACGCAAAGAAGCGGTCGACCAATCAAAAAATGTGCTGGTGTAAGAACGTCAAAGTTGTTGAGGTCGCTGCTAAGTGGACACAGAGGTCTCGAATTAATAATGGCTTCGACCTTGGTGAAGACGGTAGTTAGCTCTTCGAAGGTGAGAACGCGCTCACCAATGATGCGTGTAAGCAAAGTTTTAGCGGACTTCACTGCGCTCTCCCATAAGCCGCCGAGATGCGGGCCAGAGGGAGGATTGAAGTGCCATGTGATCTGCTGTGGTGCAAGTTTCTGCTGGAGCTGAGTTTCGTCGAAGTTTTGGTAAATTTGTTTCAGATGGTTACGAGCACCTACAAAATTTGTGCCACAGTCCGAGAATATGTCTGACGGCAAACCACGTCTCGAAACGAAACGGTCCAAACACGCTAAGAAGGCGTCAGTAGATAGCGCAGACACGACCTCGAGGTGTACTGCCTTGGAAGCAAAGCAGATTAAGACGCAGAGATACGCCTTGTAAGTCCTGGGCGTACGCATATGCGA